>JAMQGS010000001.1:40450000-41050000 GCA_028455905.1 Neoseiulus californicus
CTGAGATTTTTCAGCGTTTTCTTTGGAACTTCCGCGGCGCTAAAGATCGTGATCCGTCATTGCAAACGGAATAGGGCAGGTACCAGTTATGGGACAGTGGAATAAGCTCGGGATATGATCCAGTTCAGGGACAAAGATTGTCTCATCGATCACTTCTTCCATAACTGGCGATATGTGTAGTACCCTGAGTATTCGAAATAAGCATAGAAATAAATCAAGTAATGTGAAGATATCGGTACCTTTACAAGGATACCCCTCGCGGGGCAATGCTCTCTCCTCTGTCGAATACAGCGAATGTAGATCCTGCCTTTAATCTCCCTCTCGACTTCGTACATGAAGTTGTCGATTCCGTACACACAGTTTTTCCAGGCGGATTGAAGTTCCTCGACACTCATTTTCGATCGCGATAGTCCTAAACTAATACGACACCGATCCGCTCAACGGTTTTCTGAGTGAGCATTCAGGCGGGCAACAGATAGGGATGCGATTTCGGATGCCAAATTTCGAACTCCATTTGGTAGATTTCCGGAGAATTGACCTTTTTCTTCGATTAGGAAATCGTCACCGCATAAAGCGTGTTCGAATTATCAAATCATGGTTTTCAAATTATTTAATATTGCGCTCTCATTGGCTTTGTACTAACTACGCAGTTATGGATCGCTGCGCCAGTGCGCCGAGCTTCGTTAACGAGATCGAGGCAAAGACTGCCGATGAGCCGAGGGAGAGCATATACTGGTTTCGACAATAGATATCAATTCATTGCATGGTGTTGCTCTTCATCGGGACCTTCCGGCTTCGAACATGTCGACATCGGGATCGAGTTTTCATGAATGAGCTGCGGGGAGTTGGGGAAGTAACACAGAGAAAACAAAGATGAATTGTTTTATTCTATTTCTGCAAGCCTTTATTCGAAACCTTAGTTCAGACGACAAACAAGAACAGCCGCTTCCTGAATCGGATAATCCGTAGTACTTAAACAGTAAAAACGTGACATCAGTTCGAACCACATCACAATGAGGAGATTCGGGATTCCACATACTAGTGGACATCGATTCCCGCATTCCGGAATTCTCCGAGAACTCTGATGCGCCATTCTGGGTTCGTTATATTTTCTGAAAAATACGATGGTATCATACGGTTCGTGTGAGATTGCTCACGAAATGACGACTTGGCGTTTGACTCCGCGTTTCCTCAATGCGGAAGACCACATCGCTCACTCCTGTTTCCCGTTGCGAGCGTTTGAAATTTCGTAGTCTGTAACTCCGTGTCCACTCAAAAAATATCAGTTCCCGAAGTTCGGTGGTCGGAAACTAATTTACGAACTTCGACGGTTCGGAAGTTCGGAAAATGACTCCGGGTGAGCAATGCCACGAACTTCGTTGTCTTCCAAGAATTTGCCAACTTTACTTCTGCGTGACATCGTCGTCGTTCGATATCATGGGGTGATGGATTTCGTGGACGACAACGCAAGACGTTATGTTCCGAATTCCCGAACTCCGGAAATTGATGTCCCCCCCTACCTACCTGCTGAATCCGTGCCGCGCATAGAAGCTTCGCTCTCGCAAGCAGAGCTCTCAAAATTTTCGGGCCAATGGGTTTTCAGGCGAATAGGTTTTCAGGCTAACGGGTTTTCAGGCAAATGGGTTTTCAGGCGAATAGGTTTTCGGGCGAATGGGTGCACACCGCTGTGTCACCAACTTGGCCATCCACTTAGTCAAAGAAGGCTCTGTTTACAATTTTATTTACAGCTTCAATCATATGCTCCCGGAATTAATTATTCTATTCCTCTTTACATTGGTTCACAAATGGTACTCCAGCCGAACAGAGCTTGATCCAGTACGAATAACTTGTTACGGCTTCGTGAATGACGACGGACACGTCAATCCTGCCTCCTCGTCGATGGTTCGCGGATCTCGCGCAAATTTTCCAGCGGGGACCAAACTCCTTCCGGGGCGACTCTACTCACCATCACGATCGGCCATCGACACTAACGAAGCTCGTCTCAAGATCTACGGAATCAACTTGATTGGAATCAGAGTTTCGTCTAATCGCTCTCAAATGGATCCATTCAAGCGGAGTTTCGTCCTGATCTTGACGACATTTTCATGACTCTATAATAGAACGCAATCGTACTGATAGCACTCATGTTCCGTCGCAAACGGCGGCATTTACGAGAATCTGTGTCACCACGGGATGCTGCCTCCATTTGTGGTGACTGTGGACGCAGAGCAGGGATCATGGCTGTAGTCTCAAGGTGCGGAATACGAGGCAAGGCGTAGCTTCTTTCAGAGGTTTTATGCCTCGTTGCTGGCGTCACCGATGACGAGCACGACATCGATGACGACGATGGTGATGACGCTGTCTCCTCGGGAACGTCGACTGGAAGCTCTGTAGCACATCGGTCGCTTTTCTCTCCGTGCGGGGAAGTTGGGGTGGCTGTTACCAATGATGAGCATCCAACTGTGTGGGTAGAATCTATTCATTGGCAGTGCTGGCAGCAATACTCCTGCCTGCAGCGACTCGATGACGCAGTTTTGGTTCTACGAGAAAGCTGGTAGGGAGTAGTTTCACTCATCAGCCGTTTGAACAGCATGGTTAGTGGAAGGTCAGATTTCGACATGATTGGCAGAAGTATGCCTAGTTAGTTCAATGATTTTGGCGCCTGATCTACCGGAGGTAGTTCAAGCCGGATGTAGACTTCGGAGAAAAACGCTCCGACCAATCGATCCCGCTTGCGACAATCATTTTTCCCTCATTCGATCGAGCAAAAAGGATCATCGAATCCCTTTACTTCCTTCCTCAGCTTCTCCATTCTATGGACCTATCCCGAAGAAAGTTTACTTTGACTTCCGACTGCGAATATAGCTCCAACGTATTGAGTCTGTTCTCGGGCGATTCCAGATGAAGGCATCAGCGGTCAGACACTTTGTGATGGCAATTACGGATGCACCCGCTCGAGAACGCCAGCTCCTCGAATGTATTCGTTCGAAGAAAATACTCTCAAAATAATTAGACTTCTGACATGTCGTAACTCGACCCATAGTGATCAATTATTGAGGTACTGAATGTAGTTTTCGGGGATCAGTCCCCTTTTTCCATTGAGCACTCCCTCCAACCAACCCGTCTCTCGTGAAGCTCTCACTGAAACGACGAGTCCACGTTAAGTGAAAACGAGGAAACGATCGCAATGCTCAACACCACAATGAAGATTTCGAGCTCAAAAGAATGAGCGCGTCAGAACCCATACTCGCAGGAAACCCTCGCAGACCAATCCAAGAAACCAAAAAAACAGGAAAGAAGATCAGGGGAGATACAAAGGAAGTTGCCATGCTTACGTAAAGGAATGTAAACACCCGGTGGAGTACCAGCACGGAGACGGTGCCAAATTCATGAAGCGTAGACTAACACCATAGGAACGCGTGGGAGCGACCGATGGAACAACGGCGCACAGGATACCTCAACTTCGTGCGGAGGCGAAACCGTAAGCGAGGAGATTTCGTAAAGACGAGAGCAGCTATCACTTCTCTCTTACATCTTGCAGTAAGACCGAAAGGAAGCGGCGACGATGCGGGATCGAATGGACGAGCAGTGATTTCAAACACAGTAAAATAGGCGGTCGTTGCAGAATTGTACAAGGAGTCGGTCGTCGAAGCGCATGCAGAATTTCAGCGAAATAATCGGCCAAGGTGAGTGGGATGGGCGAAGCGGAAAGAACTCGCAGTCGTTGCTAAATGTAATATATCTCACCGTCTGTTATGATCTGGTTTGGCTCGAAGGAGAGTTCCTGTTCGTTCTCTCCAACACACGCATATAACGTCCTCACGCGACATCCCACAGATGATTTCACGGCATTTTGCGACGGCCCGGATCCAGCAGGACTAGCCGAGGCTGAACTCACAGATCCATGACTAGAGGTACTGCGGATGTAACATATTTTAGAGGAATTTCCTCCGGGGAGGCTTTGTCTTGGCAGATTCTTGAGCTTCAAGGAGGGGCGCTGTCGACGACGTCAAACTCGAATGACCGAAAACTTCCAAGTCGCCCAATCTACGAGCGGACTTCAGTCTAGATTTGGAACAAACAAGAATCGGAGCCAGTTCGTTGCCAATGAGGTTCGTTTCAACAAAACGAGATATGGTTCAGAATGTTGTGTGGGGGCGTTTTCACTTACAGAACGGGCTGTGAGGTGGCGCTGTAGTTTGGCACGTTTGGTGATCCCTGATAAGTTTGACCACCGCCGGTTCCTTGGGCTGAATCGGCTCGGTTCCATTGACTAGCCAATGGATAGCTACTGGCATGGGACACGTATTGATGCCGCAAGGGGGCCTGCGGAGCTGCTGACTGAGGTACGCCGTTGGCGGCTGCTGTGGTCGACGCATTAACTCCCACGGGAACAGCTGTGTAGCTCCTCAACATATCGTAGCCGTAAATGCCCTCCTGGAATGAATCTCGACAACTCAATGAGAGGAACCCAGAGCTCGTATTTAAGAGAGCGAAGGATCTGAATTCAGTGCCATACGGACAAGTTCGACGGACCTGCATTTGCTGAATGTGCTGAGGAGACCCGCCACCAGGACTTCCTTGAGAATAGTACATCGGCGACATTTGAAGATCGCTTATCGATGTTTGCGGCGTCCTGAGCGGACATCTGAGCGGCGAGCCCATCTGCTGTGCTGTGATACCCATGGTCGACACCTGAGGAGAGTGATGTGTCGCTCCGGGCACTACTCTTGTCGCTGCTTCTTGTCGAGAGCCTTCATAGATATTCCCACTGCCAGCACCGGTATTGTTTGGAACCGCTGGCGAAGCAGCGGGCTTCGCAAATATCTGCAAATAAGGATTCTACTATTGAGCCATCACGTCTGTCGGGGGACCATCGCTTTTGGATGACTGGCGTCCTGGTCTCGTTTCGTATGATGTCAAACACGTACCACAGAAAAGTTCTCGATAAGAATCTCAACAATCACGTTGCAAAACTTGATATCCATGATTGCAGCGACCGTCTCTTCTTCGGGCCGCAACAGTGTGGGACCGAAGCACACGCCAAGATTACTTATAGACATCAAGTTCGTTGCTTTGTTGTCAGATACTCTGGAAGAATCGTGAGCGGTTGGTCAGGAGTCTGGCGATGCCATTGGGTCGCGATCCAGTCTGCATGGAATGTTGTCACCTACTTGACCAGGTGTTCGATGAGTATTCTGAGCATCCGATAATTCTCTTGCGGCAGCTCTTGTACGAGTTTCTCGACACGATTGATCCTTTCCGATGCATTTTCCAACTTCGCTGCTTTGATGAAGTCTTGATGCAAGCGAAACGTCATCAAAGGCTCGGGGAGATGGCGGAGGTAATTTTTCAGCGAGGAGGCTATGGTCTTGACTTCCCACTCGTTAGCGTCCATGAGATTTACTTGAGACACTTGCTTCTGGTCTGTGGAGCGGCAGATGGTGTGTTAACAAGGTTTGAAACGTCATGCTGGCAGGGCTCTTGTCAATGCGAGGCGGAACACGGACCTCACGCCCAATGTCTGATCAGTGGATCCCGACGTTTTCAACTCACCGAATGCGAGCTGGAGGAGCTTCTGTACTTTTGAGGCGACACCCGCCGTACGGTACAGACCCTGATCCTCCAGACCTCTCTTCTCGATTGCGTCAATGCACAACTTGACGAAGCGAAGTCCTTCCTCGTTGATGAGGATATTGGCATTCTGGGATGCCATTCCAGGTGCCAGTGGGGGCGGTCGGGGATCTTTACCATCCATCGCCGCCAACCACAACTTGTAGTCGTCCGAGTTCAACGCTTGGAACGTGAAAACGGTCCCAGGACTCTTGTCTCGAGGAGTCACGTCGAAGCAGTATCTTCGGTCAATGGTTTCTGACATCCGTCGGACGCATTCAGCCAGGTGAATGGTTTCACAATTCGTCTGCAATAGGGAGCGGATCCTGGCGTTTAGACTAAAAATCTGTGAAGGGTCAATGGATACAAGATAGCGATTCGGCTTGATGTTGATAACTCACGAGTTTCTGATTCCCATTCTGAGAATACGGGATCATAGTAAACTTCCGATCCTCTTTCCTGTATTGACAAAAGTGTTTGGTCCAGACGGACCCCAGATGTTCTGCGAAAATTATTGGTTTTTCTACGATTAGACGTGTAGGATTCCAGCGTTCTGTGATGCCAAAGAAGAGCTGGCCGACGCTAACCCATTCGGTGAAGCGTTGCACGTGCACCAGGCAGGACCGGAAATATTGATTAGCGACGAGATAAGAGCTTTCGAGTCGTCGTACTTGAACCGACGTCCAACTGTATACCCTGAGGATTCAATCTCCATGGATAGTGATGCTCTCAGTCAAATGAAGCAAATGAAATTGCTTCCGCTGTTATACTGACGACCGCCGGAGAGGGTCAGAGAGAATGAACCGTTCTACTCAACATGCCCAAAGTCCTCCGTAGTCATGCCGCATGCCCACTGAATAAAGTTAACGCCAACCAAAAGTTCTATATGCAATACTTACTCTTCTCTAACAGATACAGATAGCCTTCACGGGTGTACATGCGATTAAGCGAGCCAGGATCTGGTTTCTGAATGTGGGGTGTAGAAAAAACGAACAATAAAATCTCGAATACTTATACTTGTGCGCAAAAACTCAAGGCGATCGAATGCCCATGGGCTCGTCTAGCTTTCTCTGATGCGAAGCTTTCTGCTATATGGCAGCTTTGCTACATCCAAATCATGGCGGATTATGCAAAACTCGATCGTATTCCTATGAGCTCTAAAATTTTGAGGCAGCAGTTCAATCGAAGTCAACGCACCTCAGTGAGCATCTTGCGCATCAACAGCTCCGCTTTGTTGTTAGTGATTTCAAGACTTTCTCGGGTCTTTTGGAGCTTTTTCTGCAAATCTGTGTTGAATGGCGTGAAATCGTTGGCAACTTCGTGTCCTTGGTGATAGAAAGTCAGCCATCCATACATGAAGCGCAAAATCTGTTGGGAAAAACCGAATGAATGAAATACATGTATCCACGATATGTCGATCAAGGGAGTGACAATAAACTGACACTGTCACAGGAGCTAAGCAGACTTGCATAGAGAAGAGCCGCCAGTATCTGAAGGGTGGGAGTATGACTTACCGTTTCTACGAATTCTGTTTTCTTCCCCTCCTGAACTCGTTGCAGATGCAGAATGTATTCGAGTGAAGTCCTAAAGAAATTCGCTTGCGCTGTAACGACTTCCAAATCCGTCTGGAATTCAGAGCAACGCCTGTCAGTTGAACAGTTCTCACCATTCTCTCTCAGAGATACGGATGGGACTCCACCGAACCTTGTTGTACGAAAGGATCTGTGACTGGGGAGTTAATGTTTTTCGTCATTGTTGCAACTCCGAACTGGCCCGAATCGAGATTACTAATGCCGACTGCTGACTTGCTGTCTCGTTATTGGGAATGGCTTGAACGAAATGTGCCTGATTTCTGCGCTCAACCCAAAGGCAGACTCCATGTTTGTTTTGGTTTGCCCTGTACCCCAGGAGGGGTATGCCCCTTCTCCACCGGGGGCATCTACAGGTTCTGGAGTGAAGCGGCGAGAGATAGTTCTGCGGGACGGCTCATATAAATATGGATAGGAGAATGAGAATAATCCGCCATTTCCGGATTGAATTTTCCTTTATCGAGAGGCTGTTGGCGACTCTACAAATACTCCATCCTGATGGCGCGTGATCGTCTCCCTCCAAGGCAGATTTAAAGAACTCATGGGAGTCGTCTGACTAGGAGTTCTGATGTCACAGCGCCCTCTCGTGGGTGTGCGGCAAACGATTTCTCCCATTTTATCGCGGTCTCGGAAGGATCTTACGCTCAATCGTTCTGCTAACTCGCGAGTTGAAGACTGACTGTTCAAACCTCACGTCCGACTGGAATCAACGGTGTAGTAACTCACCTCCTTCAACTCGCTCTTCTTCGAGCTTTGTCCGAGGCTCTTCTCCAAGGCACTGCAATACTTTGCGGTGTCCTTCTCGAAACGCTTCTTCTTCTCTTTAGCTTCACCTATTCGCTCCTTGCGGAAAGTTTCTATGGGCTCTATCAGCGTATGAGCATTCTCCAACTGCGGAAGAGAAAGCGTCCCTGATTGAATAACGAAGGCGATAGACTGACTTCGAGCGTGATTGTTACTCAATCACCATACCAGAGTCCGGTGAGGTACCAAGCAGCATTTTTCGTATCAAACAATATCACACGGAAGATTCAATAATCAATCGCGACATTGCGCACGGGAATGATACCTCGGAGATGGTGGGGGGGGGGATGGGAATCTGCAAAAGCTCTTTTGGCTCACTCCTGGATGATCCTTTTGGTAACCAGAATTGAGACTACAGTAATTATACAAGAAGCATAGCTTGTTGGCGGTGCCAAAGATCTCTCACGGAAGCAACGACTCAGCTTGGCGAGCGTGACCTGAACTCCGGATGAGAGTCGAACCTGATCAAGCCGGCGTTACCCAATCTTCTCAGGCTCTTGAAACTCGGAACGTATGTGAACGCCCTTCGTGAGCCCAACGTGAGTCATGTACCCCACTATGGATCGCTATGGCCTGCATTGGGCCAATATGGGAGAAACATACGCTGTTTATCTCGAATCGATGATTATCTGACAACGTCCTGAACCAGCCCCGGAAATAATTCAGCAGCCATTGGGTCTGAATGTATAACTCAAAAAGCAAGCATGGAGGGAAAAAGTTTCCGGAGATCCAATCTAGGTAACGTGCCTAATCCCAAACCTGAAACTAATAATGCCCGAGAGCCGATTGGGTGGGATACGAGGAAAGTGAGAAGATGCTTGGAGTCCTGTGTCCATCTGATGTGATGTTGATAATTCTCATGAGGAAGCCGTGAGCGCCGGCAGCTAGCGATTCTATCAGTTCATCGCTGATGCTGTCAAGCTGTTGCATAATTGCTCAACGGAATGCTACCGGAACACCCCGGGCGAAAAACTCGAGGCGCTCCCAACCGCCGAACGTCCAACAAGTACCGTTATCGCACGCGGCCCGCAGCTAGAATCATACGGTGACGGACAATTGGACCAACCGCCAGTATGCCGTTTTGATGCAGTCGACGTATTGACATCAGCTCATCGCGTCCTTCGTCATCAGTTTCAGACCACCTCATTGATTGGAACCGCATTCGACACTTACCATTCTGTCACGTTCGTCCTCGACTGTATTCAAGAGTCTGCTGAACTCTTTCAGAGAGTTGGATATAACGATCTCGTCGTCCGTCTGACTCGTCCCGATAGTTTCAAATTTGAACTCGCTGAAGGCTTTTGCTAGGTTCCGCTGAGCACGAGATAGATCTGCAATGAGAAATTGAGATTATTCGGGATCAGCGTCGGTTCTCAACAACGCGTGGAATCCACAAGCAACGAATAACATCATGTTGCCAAGATGAGCAGCTTTTTGCGCGGAAAAAACTATGAACTCGACCGAAGTGAGATTTCCAGCTAGCCAATCTTCTAGTCTTTCTCCACTTGCGAGGATTGATCTGACCGTAGTCTTCTTGGATCATGCGTTTCTTGTGGCAACATCCACCTTCGGCCACGACTCCCACACGACCCATTGATTCGACCCACTCATGAGTCGCGGTTCGGAATCTACAACGACGGCAAACGTGTGAGGTTTCCAAATCATCAAGAAATCGCTATGTAGCTTCTTAGGCTTTCTGGAGTGTATCGCGATCAGTGCCGACCGATTCCGAGCTCAAGGATACTGTCTGAAATCAGGAAGGAAGCCTGACTGTAAACGGTTCCTTAACGTCTTGAAGATCTGATCATGAGACGAACGAACAGCATTAGGAAGCACCAGTCTGCATGAGTAAGGTCCATCGCTCGCTGTAATCAGACACTGCAGCCAGCGGTCGAGTAAACATAGGAGAGCGAGCTTGCTTGTAAACGTCATCGTGAGCAGGGCGTGAACTTTTTGAGCCTGATCGGAAACATCCTCGGGATATTCACTTCCTCTCACTCGGAGAATTTGGGGAGCGGCATTTGTGAGTTCCAAACCTGTCGACTCATCCAAAGTACAGAGCTTCCGATCGAGCCCAAGCCAAATGAAGAAATTTGAACAAGTTTACTTTTTAGAATGATTCAGAATCTGAGTCTAAGAACCGTAGGTCACGTCATCCAATCCTTCAACCCTTATTGTGTGAAAGCCTTGACTTATTAGTGGGAGTGTTCCAAACTCCCACAATGCTAGCGATTACGTCAAACGGATTTCACTGACCGCTACGATGTACACAATTCGGAGCTGCCCACGGTGGCCGCAGGTTCGATTCGAGCAAGCGGCAAACTGACAGCTTATCCCGTTTGTTGAATCCCGAAAAGGCGACGAGCCCCGACGATGACAGTGTTTGAGCATTAAACCAGACTCCGAAGATGTTGTCGTCCTCTGGCTCGCATATGACACCATCCATGACGATTCATGATTCACAACGCGTTTTCTTCTCAGTGATCGACCGCAGCCCCGTGATCCCTACTGTCTTTTTAGTCCGTCTTGATCGCCGTGACTACATACGGATTGCGGTATCTTGCGAGAGAGAGCGAGGACGAGTGCTCTGAGCGTTATTCGAAACGCTTTCGGAACAGAGATTCTTACGGTTCATGACGGATTGGTCGTCCGATGGTGACCGGTGTTCTGTTGCGGGCGATCCATCCCCCTCAGTGAGACCTTGGCTTGATTAACTGGCGGAGTCAGTTGTCTACTCGTGGCTCACCACTGGTTTGGCAGCGATTCCTACACGCAACCGAATCTCACGTGGATTCACGGGAAGCCAAAACTTTTCCCGTGAATCATCCAATAAATTGTGCGTATCCATCAACACCTACATATTTCATATGCAGTTTCCGCATACCCGGCGCCCCCAACGCAAATGTTAATCGACTAACGTTCCCAACCGGCCCAGCCGTCTCCAGCTGACACTAAACGTGAACGTTTCAAAATATTCCACTATCTTGTATTCCGAAGAATCCCAAAAACGAGAACGCGATCAACGTTTCGAATTCGAACACTCTTTTCCGCCAAACTAGAATGTCTTACGATGTCAGCATAAACAAAGAACTCCGAGAATGAGAAGAGCGGGGTGCCGGAGAACCTTGTGGAAGGCACGTCCAAATCTCCGGTATCGAATCCTGGCAATCGAATCGTGGCGACTAGTCTCAGCCGCGAAAAAGCTCGGAACAACAGGAGAGTAGCGATTGCTGTCAATGAAATGCCATGAGAACAAGCTTATCAAGGGATTCTGTCGATTGAGGGACGCTACAGTATCAAAACGAGCGCAGTGGTTAGACGATGGAGTTTGTCGACGAGTGTTTGTCCAATCGCTATTCGCGTCAAGAGTTTCCGAAGAAGCGATTTGATCATGAGAAGTATCAGACTTCTTCTGAAACTAATCTATATGAATAGATTCCATCGGTGGCGGCTACGACGTCCCCACCGAGTCAACGCTTCGATCAGCCCGTGAATCCCGTTCCTACCTATCTCCAGGGAACATCGGCAGGTCGAGTACGGGTGCCGGAACAAAAGTTTTCACATTTCTGTATTTGCATCGAGTCGAAAGAATCTAGCGTTCCCAACATGAGCAACGACGTCTCTCGATAACAATCCTTGCTATGCTGGCGCTTTGTTGATCCTCTGTTACGGCTCCACGGATTGTATTCTCAAGAGTAGTGACGGGTGACGCGAGTCTCCAGGAACAACCATCGAATCGAACGATCGCTAGCACTGGCAGCTACAAATCTTCCTTCCAGCATACTCACTTCGTGCCGCACTGAGCAACTCCTTGATTTCCTTGAGGATACTCTTCATTGACTGGGAGGTGGTCTCCAGTTCTTTTTCGTGACAGGCGAGATTCTCCCGGAACTGTGGGGAGTCTGTGAGACAGTCCCGGAATTCCAAAGGGAGGAGAACCATCTTGAGGGGAAATTGCGGGCAGACCCGTTCGAAGAGCAATTGGAGAACTTTGTAGAGAGTTCTGTGAGCACATCCACACGACGAATGGAACACAACTTGATCACCACAGCAGCAGCAGCTCTAGAGTACGTGTGACATTTCCTGTCTTCGCGACACTTCTACAACGAACGCAACAACCAGTGGCTTTCTCTACGGAAAGCGTAAGCATGACCGGTGGTCAGTGGAGTCAGAAATAGTCGATATTTGTGCGGCCGCTGGTTCCGTGCGCCCATCGGCAATTGTCCACGAAGATCACAGTTTTCGAACAGCAAGAACTAAACGCAATGCTGGACGCAGGTTAACACGATCATTTCACGGAGTGAGCTCATTTGATTCCAAACCACACAACCTAACTAAATGCAGCCGCAGCGGCAGCAGCAGCACAGGACAGCTTCCAATGATGACTAACGCAGCAGCAGCGCTTTTTCGATGATCAACAACACACCGCCAGCGAGCAGCACCATCACCACCACCACCGATCGCGAGAAAGAAAGAGAGAAACAGAGCGGAAATGTCGTCCCGGGGAGTACATGTTGTCGAGGCTCGCGTTCCTACATCTGGGAACTCTCGTGTGATTCAGAGTCCCAGTTCTTGAGTGGTTGCGTTGGATCCCGAATTATTGGGAAATAACTCTAGGTTCATTTTTGATTTCAATCCGTCAGAAAGTTTCCCGTACGACAGTGCCCTCTGTGGTCAAAGCTGAAAGCTTGAGTATGGTTGGTTCTGGCGGGGTTTTTGAACTTCCTGTCGCTTGCCGACGTTTTTCTGGAGAGATACCTATCCCGATCATTATTGACCCGGTCGCCGACGGCAAGAGTATCCGCGGTGATGAAAGCAGAATCCCTTCCGGGATGGGAGTAGTATTTTTTGCCAGGGGTTCGCCTGTGGAATTCGAGTGGAAATTCGGTGGCTCGATCGAGCTGCTCAACTCTAACGAAGTGAACCGTGGCTTGCTGGAGGGCATGACATTGAGATTGAATCCGCGGATTACGGGTTGCGATTGATAGCGGTTGGAAATTTCAACCGTATATGAATGTAGTCCCGATGGACCGACACCGACGGGACCGGCGGTCATGATTCGCAAACTAGACGCTACAATATTATCTCTTGCTCGTTGATAGGCACATCGAATCCATGACCGAACTCTGGCCATGATTCATGTCTGCGAAATTTCTCATGGAGTGCTGGAAGTAAGGGCAGTTCGACATGGCTAACCCAGTCCATCGGGAAACTCCGTTTCGTTAGGTGTGGGTGTTTGTGTTATTCAAGCCTAACGATTGTTGTTGCCGCCTGTAGCAGCATCAGGAGCGCTGCTCACTTGAGGAGGCTCGCGAAATCCGACGCCGATATCACGAATCGGACTCTCCAGAAAAACTCACGACAGTCGTAAACTCCAAGCGGGAGAGGCGAGTCCTGGCCCTTGATCATACCGTTTTCATGAAAGGATGCTTGATCTGCCATGTCGCAGTTCGGTGGTGCTAACGCGATAAGAGCCAGCTACGACGACCTCGACTTTAGTACAAGAAATGAGCTGTGCACAAGAGATACGGCAACCATTGCGCAGCAGAGACCGAACATTACTGAAGGAGGTGATTCTCTAGGACTCAGGAATACCGTCGAAGCGGCTTCTATGAATGAAAATGAGGCGGAATGAAAAAGATCATGTCTCCCTCCCTTCAAGGAGTGAGTTTCTTTTATTAAAAATTCTTCTAGGTAGCTCCGTTGCTGCGCGAGCGGACCACTGCACTTCAGATGAACGCGCAGAGTATCTTCATCTATAACGTAGGGCAGCTACTCTGATAATGATCAAAACGTAGTTTTAAGAACAGCTCAAATGAGCTCGGCTGCGTAAGATCTGCTCCTTTTCCTCAACAATGTCACCGCAGTGATTGCAACTCCGCCGACAACAATGAATACTGCGCATAGCCACAGATACCAATCAGAACCTTCGTCCTGATTGAGGAACAATACGTTGGACACTCTGCAATACCCATTCTCCCTCTGGACGAATTTTATGGATGTTTTCCCGAGAGCCTCGACATCCACTAGAGTTACGTTCCTCGGCGAAGGCTCGAATCTGCCATCATTCGATCGTAACATTATGGTATTATTTGGTAGGGGGATGAATCGACCGCTGTCGGGGAGTTCCCCTGAAAAATCCTCCCGCAGTGGCTCCCATCCTTGACCGGCTACGAAACACGATTCAGACGTGGCAGAAGCGAGCAAGTCTCGATCGCCATGTGACGCTCTCAGCTTCAAGCAATACATCCGATTCCTCTCTAATTTCTCCAATCGAAATCGTTTCTTATCCAAGTCCACAGGATATCGTCTCGAGTCATCAACCTCGAGGTGTCCCGCGAGCGAGCAGCAAGGATCTGACACAAAATCCCAAAGTATATCGACCGAATTTCGTTGCACCTGACGGATATCAGTGATTTCCAAAATCAGACTGCAATTGTAACTGACATTGATCGAATCGGCCGTTGATGATCCTCTTTCTCCTCCGCCTCCGCAGCTAGACAATGAGAATGAAGACTTCAGAGAAATGTTGTTCAGGCTGAATGAGGTATTCGTTCCAAAAGTTTCTTGGCAAATCGTTTGGGGATGGGCACATACGAGCAGACATAATTTCTTCCGGCTCGAGGAGCTCCAGCTGAGATGCACGCCATTCGCTTTCCGATTGACGGTAATGTTGCTCAAGAGCAGTCGGATATTTTCTCGTTCAGATGCTCGGGGTGGGCTGCATTGCTGAGTTTCGGAAGTTATAGATCCCGCTTCGTCGTGTGAACGCACTCTAAATAGACACGGAGAGCAATGACTCAATTCGACACTCGTGGCTGTACCGCTTGTGATGAACTTCATCGAGCGCCAACTTTTCGAATCATATAGATGGAGAATTTCGTAGAAAGCAACATTCTCCGCCGGCGTCCAGTGCAAAAGTGCTACACCTTCGCCGCGGCATGAAATCTCACGTATTCGGATTTTCGGAGGGGGTTTTCGTAGGCTCACAGCTCCGTCCCACCGAGTCACCAGCGTCGAATTTCTGCTCAGCTCACACGAATAGGTCCCGGCTTGCGGTTTCTCCAAGTAAAGTGTTCGACCTCGACTCAAGAGCCTATCATCGATCCGCCACAGGATGACGTCATCGGCGAAACGAGGAATGCATGAAATATTGAGCGCTCCATTTTCGAGAACAACAATGGGTTTTTGGGGCGTTTCCAGGAGCTGTGATGATGAGATTTTCACTTTGAATTCGTACAGCGAACACGCGATCTCTCGGTTCTCTTTTTCGCAGACTTCGCATGCGTAGTGCCCACTGTCATCGAGCTGAACATCAATTAGCTCCAAAGATTCGTCACCCAGCTTTCCGTCGATGATGACGCCGTTTCTGGACCACTTCCTGACTGGCTCTCGGAAAGCCAGGGCGTTGCACGGTATCAACAAACGATCGCCGACGACACTCTCGTAGCAGTCGGTGTCAGCGAGGATGTGAGGCTCCGCTCTGTTGACGCTGAGAGTCAACTCTCGATAGGTGCGACCGAACTGATTGAACGCTTCGCAACGATACACACCCATGTCTTCGAGCGTCACATTAGGCAGAACAACATCGTTCCCAATCAGTTTTCGCCGCCGCACTGGCTCATTGTTGAAAAACCATTCGACAGTTGGCTTAGGTATCCCATTTGCATAGCACTTCAGGAGAACCTCTTCACCTTCAAGTTTACTCACGTTTCTCATAGGATGTATATTGGGTTCACTGGCCAGGGTTACACTGACAACGCTCTTGAGGTCACTACCTGTGTCCTGGCAGGTAACTTGGAAGGACCTCTCCTTTACTGCTAGCGTTGAAGAGTTGATCCGTAATGAGTACTTCGAGTTTTCGACGAAGGCGGCCTTGGCGTCATGCAAGTGAACAGTCCATGAAATCGAAGACGACGATCCCGAAGTCACACAGTAGATCAGACAATCAGATTGTTTTCTCAAGTATATGCTCTGCGTTGCATACAGTAAACGAGGATCTTCGATACATTCGCGTGGACGAGGGTAGACAATGAGTTCTACAGTTTTGATGACGTGAGTTTCTGCTAGGTGTTCGATTGAGCACCGAAGAGTCGATCCATGATTGCGAGTTTCAACGCTCGGGATATGCAGGGTGCCTTCCGGATCAACTATCATTGATGTCGTGAAATCCGATTTCGTGCTGTTCCACCGCACCACAGGGGTAGGATAGCCTCCAGGAGCTGGGCACGGTATAGACGCTGCTTGCCCCTCCATCAGGTACAAACGCTGTCTGATGGGGGTCACTCTTTGCAAGATGACTTCGTTGACTTCTAGCTCTCCGGACCTGGAGAGGCCCGCTGCGCTCTTGGCTTCACAGTGATATTTGCCGATGTGATGAGATCCTAAAGGACGGAATAGGAGTGCTTCCCCTGCAGAGACTAACTCCGAACCTCTCCACCAAGTAACGTTGATGTGTTCCGCGGAGATGGTTGGACAGAGAACTTTGATGATCTTTGGCATCGCTCCCGGCTCGTACAAAATTTCGGGCATCGGTTCTGGTCGTATCCACGGCGGCTGTTTTATCACAGTTCGACACGTGACAATGGACGAGAATGCAATGAGGGCCAAACACTTTAGGTACGAGATACTCAGCTTCATCTGTACCGGAAGCCTTCGCTAGGTTTTCGATGAAGGGAA
This sequence comes from Neoseiulus californicus, assembly GCA_028455905.1. NCBI lineage: Eukaryota > Metazoa > Arthropoda > Arachnida > Mesostigmata > Phytoseiidae > Neoseiulus > Neoseiulus californicus. The sequence goes on from JAMQGS010000001.1 coordinate 40,466,686, forward strand.
CAGTGAGATGAACGCCTTCGTCTTCTGAATGGCAATTCAGACAGCTGAGCTCTCACTTTTGTGGTGTTTTGAAGCGATTAACAGCTGAATGTAATGCAGCGACCGAGATTTCATCCGAGCACACATCGACAACATCGGGCAATGTCTCAAGTGGCGGAAACTAGTAGCACTCGAAGTACAAGCCGATTGAAATCGACATTCAAAGACTCTTGCGAAAGACGCCCTCGAATGAGGCTTGTCGCCCACTGGACCATCCGGTGTTTTGAAAATTTATCCTTACCATCTGGCGAGATTCTCGGTTTAGGGAGAATATCACTGTTCAGTCGAACTTGCACAAAGCAGATCGGTTTTTTCGTTTCGTCTCAACCAGGAAACCAGGCTTCAATTCCAACACAACTCCCGGTTACAGCTGTCAAGTAACGTCAGACGGATAATTGCACGTCGCCGCTTGGGCTCATATTCCACATCTGCTGTTCCTTCGGAGCATCACTGACGATTATTTTCTCCTCGGATGACGCCTCCCACCGTGACACAACGGAATCGGACATTCCTCATCTGAGTACAATCGCAGCTCCGACCGTAACAGGAGCAGTATCGCGATTCGGATCTCACCTAACAGAGGAAGCCAGCTGCTACATTCGACAGTCGAATTTCCTGGAAACTCCCTGATACTGCTGGATCATCCATCGTTTCGGTGACGAATGGAAATCAGGTAGGGAGCAACGTGAGATTCTTCCCATGGATACAGTGAAAAATACACAGCATGAGAGCGGCCGTTGCGATCAGAGAGGATTTCCAGGGAGGTGTGTTCCATTGATCGCAAGTTATTCCGGTTTCTCCATGGGTACCTACAGAGTAGAGTTCCATCCTCACCGTTTCCCATCAGATGTTTGCATCCAAGAGACAAAATTCCAATGGACGAACCCTATTTCTGTGAAATTCCTTTCTCCGGTCGAATCAGGGGCGTAACTAGACGAAGTGGCGCCCGGAGCGGATCCTGGAATCGGCGCCTCTTCTCAAGCTTTACCGACAAAAAAAAAAGAGGAGATTACATTATCAACACATTTCTATTCAAGACACAGGCACTATTTTAAGAGGCGAACCCTGCGAGCCTTCAGGGCTACTTCACCGCGTTCAGAGAATCTTCAGCATCAATACCATCCGATGGTTCATTCTCTAATGGGAGGATCGCGAGTTTAGACAAGAAAATCTGGCTCGTGCTTGACCGCAAGTATGATTCGCTGATCCGGAGCGTCGAGAAACTCCCCTCGCAACTAAAAGGAAGCTTATCGTAGGCGACGAAGACAAACGACAATGCACAGGAGCACTAGAGCTCTAGCGTACCTCCTTCGACGATTTGATCACGTTCTCACGTTGTACAGCTTCTGAGAAGTCCTTGAAATCGCGCTCTTGAAAACTAGGAGCTCCTTCCGACTTCGTGGCGGAGCATGTTCGAGATTGCATTCGGCATTCCCATCAAGAAGCTGCAATGACTCTAAAAATCCGAATCGCCGATCAAGACCCTGCAGCTGTTGGGATACCGACGGAACCTTCTGTGTGATTCTAACCGCGCACATGGAAAATCCCGCTTGATTGCTCCTTCGAATTTCGGACCAGCAACCCTCGAGTCAGATGGGGCAAATCCTCTCTTCCGTCGGCTTCGACGACGGAGCGGAACTTTGATCTCGAGTTCTTGACGAATACTCTCGGCAAATTCTAGTCCGATCGCAAACAATTCATCTCGCATGCTCCGACTTCCCAATGCGCTCGTGTGGATTTCGATCCCTCTTGTCTGAAGGTCGGGTGGATGGACCAGTTATGGACCTCCCTGAAAACTTGTCAAGTGGTCATAGCCACCGATTTCTGAGGGGGTCCATTAATGGTCGTGAGCTTTTAGCCGCCGACCAGTTTGGGACCGGCAGCCACCGGAGACGAATGGACGGTGTCCACAGGTCCAGGATGTGTCTTGGTTGGAAGAGAATATTGTTTCGGGAGTTGAACAGAACGTTCACCTCGATTATCTTCCTTTAACGACTGTTAAACGAGTTCTGGTTTGCGGCTGCTGGACGCTTCCGAGAGTTCTCTGAACTTGCTCTCATCGGCCTCAGCGTTCCGGCGAGAGGGGTGTTGGTAGGGAGCATTCAAGTTGTGTTTGACGCTATTGAGGGATTATCGCCCCAAAAATCTTCCAGGGTACAATATATCACAGCTTCGAAAGCTCCAACGGCTCCCAGTTCTACGGTGGCCATTCTTCAAAACCATCGAATACAAAGTACCCGGAAATTTCCAACATCCCAGAATAAATCGACTTCTCGCATCTGATTGTGAGTCCCGAGCTCTGGATCGCAAAATTCGGGCGTTTTCCTTCGAGCGAGTTCGGGGATTAATCGCCGCGAATAGACCGCAATTGCGGCCCTTCCTTCCCCAGGAAGAATTGCAGCCGCTCATCGGACTCGATGTGAACGTGGTGAACATGCCATGTCAACACTGACCCACGAGAGCAAAGCGTGATGAATCTAAAACAAGTCGTCAAGTTTGTGGTGGATTCTCTGATCAACGTATTTCTACTATCCTATCTACTGGAGGCTTATGCGTTTCACTCCAACATCACGTTTGAGCAGGCTGCGGCAAACGTCCGCGAACACGTGGATTCTCCCTGGTACGGGATCTATCAAGTCATCCACCGCCTAACACAGGGGTTCCTCTGACTGTGTAAAGCCCATCGACAGGCAGGTTCGGCAAACGAATGATGAGTCCGTCAATTTGCAGGACAATTGACTTCTAGCCTAACAAGGGAACCGCTCCCGAATCAGTTCGTAATCTTCACGTGCCACGCTCCATCATTCAGCTTCCTGAAGCTACAGAAAGCGCTCCGTTCTTCTCCCAGTGATTGTTCGCCGATCTCTTTCGCTGATACCCTACATAGCAGATTTTTGTTGAGGAAACGAACTTATTTGATGAAAAGGAAAGGACGGAGGCGAGAACAGGTACGTAAACGGTGACTTCCAGCTCAGATAATCGAACAACTTAAATTCGTGAATATTCCGAGGTTGCCAGGGAAAATTCCGAGAAACTGGGCAACGGAAGAAATGATGGATCCGTTGCACTGTGAAGACCTGCAATGCTCGGGATGCAAGTTTTTGCTCTCGCTATATGTCGCGCAAACCAACAGCATTCGCCATCGTGACGAACCGGATCGGAGCAACAATCGAAGGCATGGAGTGCCGAAGAGGAGGACGAGAATCGTAGAATGAATCCAAGAGGAATAAAGTGTCGAGTTATATAAGTTGCAATCTGTCTCCATTATTGAAACATCGGGGCTTTGGTTGTTCTCGAGTTTTGTACGAACGCGCTCGTTTCGAGCACTTGCAGTTGAGTAAAAGTCTTGAATATTCATTCATTGTCTCACAACCGATAAACTTCTCCTCGGGCGGAACTTCAAAAAGTGCGGCAGACTTCCCCATTGCCAGAGCTCGCGACGATATTCGGCTGGGCATCAATACGGCAAGAGGTGAGCCGACGCGATCGCCGAGCGGTCTGAGCCGTCTGCATGTCATGTGCAGATTTGCATGGCCATGTTGACGTTTCGCGAGCGGCAGGTCTTTGGTTCGAATCTCGTTCCCGGCCGACTTCCCCGGAGAGGGTTTCCATGGTTCCCATCTCCTACCTACGGCGAATGCCGGGGAAATTGTCAAAGTCGGCCATGGCCGCAACCTCTCCGCGCGACTTCCGCGACACCTTTATGAAAAGAAAGAGAATATTTGTATTATATTTATGAGCATTGGCCGAGATATCGACGCTCGACGAACTTACTGACGACGTGGTTCGGGTCGGAGCAGAACAAATGGCCATCTATCATGGTTTTGGCTCTGGAATCAGCATGCTGCAACCCGATGAGGATTGTTCTCGAGACTGAGCCTGTCTGAGTCAGCTTGACCGTAAAAGAAAACATGATGGCATCGACGGGCAGTAATAATAGAGATCCATGCAAGCTCGACTGGAAGCGTTTCGAGGAATACGTCGCTTCTCCAGCAACTGGCTCGTGAGCGGTCGAGGCTATCTGATTGTCAGTAGAGCCCCTCCGTCGCTCGATCCTCAAACTGCCGCTTATATGTCAATAGTAATATGACTGGTTCGGGTCGATCTACATTTCGGCGTGCTTATGAACTTTCCTCGTCAGCCGGTCAACTCTTCAGAGAAGTTGTTTTCAAAACGCTGTTATTGACTCGACCCCCTTCGGAATGCAGGAATTCGTCTTGTCACGGCCAAGTTGATTGGCCGAAAAGCAATGAAGGTGTACGCAATCGGAGTAATAGATGTTGAAACTAGTTCAAGCTTGAGCGGTCTCGACTCGACTGGATTGGACCAAGGCAGATTTCTCAGATACCTCCTGGATATCCTCAGGAAATTCAATTGACCCTGCCACCTGTCTTGCAAAACCACAGCTCCCGAGTCCGCGCGTGACTGCGGCTGCCTCGCTATCTCTGGAATCAAATCCCCCGTTTGACTCAAAAGATCATGATTCGCGAGCTATGCGCCGCTATATTATCCCTTGCTCGACGAATCGACAAATCGTTTCCATCGACGAATCTTGGCATGATTCAAGTCCGCCAAACTTCTGATGGAGTGCTGCAAGGTAGGGCAGCTCGACACGACCAGCCCTATCCCTCGTGTAGCTCTATTGTGAGGTGTACCTGTTTTTTTGCCCGGCGATTGTTGACATCGAGTCGGGTTTGGCCGAATCAGGAACGCTACGTAATGGAGGAGGCTCGCAAAGTTCACTACTGTTATCACTTATCGGACTTTTCCGGAGAAGTCACCCTGAAATACCCCGTACAAGGAACCCTATCTCCGTACACACGAGGATTCGTAGCCGTATCCAGCTGATGAAAAATGATTGGTCGAGAAGTGTTTCATGGTCCATTCTGCCCATGCACCGTCAGACATCATGGGAACACACATTTTCCATCACTCAGGCGAAGTTCTGAACCATCGTATGATCGGAAAAGGATTCCTTATACGCAGGATTTTAGAGTACGATGATCCAAAACTTTCAGCGGAAGCGGCGAGTCCCAGCCCTCAACCATACCGGTCGAATAAAACTTTGCGCGAGAGCTGCCATCTCACACTTCGTTGGTGTCAACGCGATAAGCGCCCGCGCCGGCTACCACGATCAGCCTGCTAGAGTTTGCCGTTCGGGCCACGAGCAGCTTGTTATTCTGTTTCCAGTAATTACCCAATGCCCGCGTCGGCAACCCTCTCCCGGTGCAAGAACTTGTCCAGTCCTTGCGTGGTTAGCTGAAGGCTTGTTCAGCTCATGGTTGGCTCGTTGTGCTTCGAAGGTGAACGATTCTGAGAGAAAAGAGCGAACGGAGGGAAGCGAGGATGAGCGACGGAGGAAGACCGCTCCAGATGTTTAACGATCGAGGGAGATTGTCACAATCGAAGTATGGCATCTTCGAGCCTCTGCCGAGGAACGCACTCTGGTGGCTGTCGAGGCTGTAGGGGAAACCTCCATCAGAACCTCTGGCCAGAGGGAGAATGGGTATTGCAGAATGTCCAACATACCATTCCGTAGTGCTGTATTCATTGTTTCCGGTGGAGCTGCAATCACTACGGGGAAGTTGTAGGGGAAAAGAAGCAGAAGCCTCCTCGAGAGACATGATAATTTTCCGCCCCAGTTTCCTCAGTGTCCACATAATAGCCGCTCATATGGTATTTCCGAATGCTGGCGGGTCGCCTTCTTCAGTGATGTTTGGTCTCGTTATACACGACCCTCGCATCGGTTCCGGCTGTGCAACGTTTGCCGTATATCTCGTGCATAGCTGATTTCTTGTGAAGCCGAGGGCGGCTGCCCAAGCTGATCGTCGCCGCCGGCGCTTATGGTGGTAGCACCAACGATCTGCGAAATGGCAGCTCTCGCACCGTTTCATTCGAAGGGTATGGTTGAGGCTTGGGACTGGGACTCGCCGCTCCCGCTACAAGCTTAGGATCATCGTAAATTTTTCTGGAGAGTCCGATATCTGATAACAGTGATGAATTTTGTGAGCCTCCTCTATTGCGTAACGTTCCTGATTGTGCCATAGTCCACTTCAGCGATCGCTGAGCTTGAATCGAATAAACACCCACGACTCACGAACGTGTTACCCGAGGGATTTGGCTGGTCGTGTCGAGCTTCTCTACCGTGCAGCAGAGAAATCTCCGACCAGATAATAAAGGTCGTGTTCAAATCAAACAATATTGCGGCGAATATTCCGCGAATAATGATCTTGTGGGTCAATCGGAGGATTTGATTTGATCAGCGAAGCAGCCGCAGTCTGGGGGTTGTCGTTTTTCGAGGCAACTGGCAAAGTCAATTGATTCGCTGAGAGCATTCCGGTGCCGCTTCGTCAGAGAATTGTCACAGTATTTGAGGAATCCGCCTCTGTCCAATCCAGACGAGTCGAGACCGCTCAAGCTTGAATGAGTTTCAACATTTATTGCTCCAATTACATACACCTTCATCGCTTATCGGCCAGTCGACTTGGCCGTGATAAGACAAATTCTCGCATTCTGAAAAGGAACCGGGTCAAAAGCAGCGTTTTGAAAGCAGCTTGTCTGAAGATTTGACCGGCCGACGAAAAAAGTTCACGAGCCCTTCGGACTTGAGGTCGACCCGTACCAGGCATATTACCATTCAATTATACGCGGGAGCTAAGGGTGTTCAGTGATCGAGCGATGGAGGGCCCATGTGGACCGTCAGATGCCCCAACCGCCCACGAGCTCGTTGTGGAGAGGCGACGGCCTCTACCTCGGTGGGTAATACTCAAAATCCACGCAAATCGAGAACTCCTCAACAGCTTCGAGTCGAGCTTGCATTGATCACGATAACCACTGCCCGTCGTTCCAATCATGCTCTAGTTGACCGTCAAGCTGACTCGGTCAAGCTCGGTCTCCAAAACGTTCCTCATCGGGCTGGAGCATGCTGATTCCAAAGCCAGAACCATGACAGATCGCCATTCGTTTTGCTCCGACCCAAACCACGTCGTCAGTTAGTTCGTCGAGTGTAAATATTTCAGGCAACTCATGATATTCAGCCACGCATAATATGTTGCCGGGTCTCAGAAAAATATAACTCAGCGTATAATCACTTGGAGAAGAATGGAGCGCTCTCTGTAGCTTGCGGGAACTGAGTGGCGGAGCATGGCACGTGAAGATTACGAGCTGATTCGGGAGCGGTCTCCTTGTTTGGCCAGAAGTCGATTAACCCGCGAATTGACGGACTCCTCATTCTCTCGCCAAACCTACCATCCTTTCAGCGTTGAACAGCCTGAGGAGGCTTTTCGTGGAGCGACGTACGCTTTGGTAGATACAGCTCGCAAAACGAGATTTTCAACGGTTGAATATTCGAGATTATTACCGATAGAGAGGAGAGAGGAACTCAATGCTGTCGTAGAATATTTCTCGCATCAGCACGATATAGTTTCTGACATAATTTTCCGATTTGACGAAGACGGCGCGTGAGATTCTAAAAAAAGGTATTCGAGCTGCATTGCGAAATAGTCGACACGCTAATTTATTCCATGATTATTCGAAATTCTCGGAGATGAATACTCCGTCAAGCTCCCTTTGGCCTTTATAACCTCAAAAATACGCTTTAGGAGCGAATCATATGGTGGTTTTATTCTGGTGTCCCGGTGATTTTTTAACGAGGGATTCAGTTTATACTCTCGGTTCGGTGCCCTTTGGTCAGGCCAGGAGTAACGCATTCGGAGCACCGGTAACAAATTCAGAGCACCAGCGATACTCTTGCCCCAATGCCCTTTGGTGATGCTTCCCAAGAAGTAGCGATTTCGGAGCACCGATGACAACTTCGGAGCACCCGACGGATATGGGCACTAGCGTAGCCAGGGGGGGGGGGCGAGGGGGCCATGGCCCCCCCCAAGATTTTTAGATCGCCCATAGGGCTCCATGTTAAAGCTCAGCATCATCGTCCGTTGGCCCCCCCCAAGATGGTGCAGAAATGGTCTTGGCCCCCCCCAAGAAAAAATCCTGGCTACGCGCCTGGATATGGGTGATTTCCAAAATCAGAGTGCAATTGTCACTGACATTGGTCGAACTGGCCGTTGATGATCCTCTATTCATTTCATTTCATTTTTTATTGCCGGTAAAATGCTAAAGAGCCGAGGCTCGCTGAAGGGAGGGCAGGGTCACAATATACAAGTAGACACATTCAGGCGTAGAGTTATTACAGGTATAACAGCATTGTATGTACAAGTATAAACACCACAATGGAGTGAGATAATTCGCAAAAGGAGATCGGACTAGAGGTCTGACAAAAAATAAGCCTTCAGTCGGCGCGTGAAGGACGATCGGGACTCATAGCTATTCCTAAGTACAATTGGAAGCCTTTGGACAACACTACGATCGGAAACCTTTCTTCTCCGCCTCCGCAGCTAGACAATGAGAATGAAGACTTCAGAGGAATATTGTTCAGGTTGAATGTGGTATTCGTTCCGAAAGTTTCTTGACAAATCGTCTGGGGATGGGGCTCATGCGAAGAGATCGTCGATACGATAAAGAGCATCATCATCACATAATTTCTTCCGTCTCGAGGAGCTGCAGTTGAGATGCATGCCATTCGCTTTCCGAGTGACGGTGATGCTGCTCATGAGCAGTTGGATATTTTCCCATTCAGATGCCCAGGATGGGCTGCATGGCTGAGTTTCGGAAGTCATGGATCCCGCATCATCATGTGAACGCTCTCCAAATAGACACGGAGATCAATGACTCAATTCGAGGCCGTACCGCTTGTGATGAACTTCATCGAGCGCCAGCGTTTCGAATCATATAGTTGGAGAATTTCATAGAAAGCTACATTCTCCGCCGGCGTCCAGTGCAGGAATGCAACACCTTCGCCGCGGCATTGAATCTCACTTATTCGCATTTTTGGAGGGGGCTTTCGTAGGCTCACAGCTCCGTCCCACCGAATCACCGGCGTCGAATTTCTGTTCAGCTCAGACGAATAGATCCCGGCTTGCGGTTTCTCCAAGTGAAGTGTTCGACCTCGACTTAAGAGCCTATCATCGATCCGCCATAGAGTGACGTCCTCGGCGAAACGAGGAATGCACGAAATGTTGGGCGCTTCATTTTCGAGGACAACAATGGGTTCTCGGGGCGTTTTCAGTGGTTGTGCTCATAAAATTTTCACTCCGGGTTCGTACAGCGAACACGCGATCTCTCGCTGCTGCTTTTCGCAGACTCCGCATGCTTAGTGCCCACTGTGTGCCCACAGCTGAACATCAATCAGCTCCAAAGAGTCTTCACCTAACTCTCCGTCGATGACGACGCCGTTTCCGAACCATGTTCTGACTGGCTCTCGGAGAGCCAGGGCATCGCACGGCACCAACAAACGATCGCTGAAGATATGCTCCTAGCAGTCGATGTCAGCGAGGTTGTGAGTTGTGAGGCTCCGCTCTGTTGACGCTCTGAGTTAACTCCTTATGGGTGAGCCCAAACTGATTGAACGCTTCACACCGATACACCCATGTTTTCAAGCTCCACATTGGGCAGAGCCAGGGGCGTAGCCAGGAGTTTTTCCTGGGGGAGGGCTGATCATTTCGCTCTTTGCGAAATGATCTGGAAATCGATTGCTAGACCAGAAACCTCAACTGGGATGGTATGAACCAAGGACTCAAGGTGGGGGCTAAACCCCCGTCAGCTTACTCCCTGGCTACGCCCTGGCCAGAACAATCAAGTTCCGAATCAGTTCCCGCCACTGCAGCGCTTCATCTTTGAGAAGCCATTTGACAGTTGGCTCGGGTCTTCCAATTTATAAAGCACCTCTAGAAGACCGCCTCACCTTTGGGAATAGAATGGTAAAATTCCGCTCTCAAATATTGTCGCCCACTTCATTATCTGGGGTCCCAAAAATGTTCCTTAACCCCCCGGCGAGGACTTGGACTTTAAGGAAATGTCACATTTCCTTGGACCCCACAGAATGGAGATCAGGTTTATTTTTTTCTCCTGAACCAAGAAACCGACTTCGGTTGTTTTCTCGAGTCTGTTCACAATTCCAACACTGCTCTCGGTCACAGCTCTCAAGTGACGTCAGCCGGCTGATTGCACGTCGCAGCCATGGTCTATAGTCCACATCTGTTGTTCCGTCGGGGCATTAGTGGCTATTATTTCCCGCTCGGATGACGCTTCCCACCGTGACGCAACGGAATCGGACATTTCTCATCTGAGTACATTAACTCCAACCGTAACAGGAACAGTATCACGATTCGGATCTCATATAACAGAGAAAACGAGTTGCTACATTTTATAGAGTCCAGAGCTGTTACGATACATGGCCAGCAAAAAGTCCTCAGTAGGAAATCCCGGAAACTCTCTGATGCTGTTGGATTTTCCATCCTAACGGTAACGAATGGAAATGAGGCAGCAGCAACGTGAGATTCTTCTCATCGATACAGTGAAAACGACACAGCATCTGAGCGGCCGTTGCAATCAGATAGGATTTCCAAAGACGTGTGTTCCATTGATCGCAGGTTATTCCGCTTTCCCCATTGATAGGTACCTACAGAATGGAGTTCTGTCCTCAACGTTTCCTTCGAGATGTTTGTATCCCAGAGGCAGAATTTCACTCAACGAACCCTATCTCTGTGGTATTCCGTCCCCCCGTCGGATAATCGGTGCTTCCATTATCGTACATCGAGATTCCTCAGGAGACTCGCTCTGTGAAACTTCGTTCCACGAGCTCTTACAAGAGGGCCACTTTGGGAACTCCTGAGCCAGGGCCGTATTTATCTTCAGGCTACACTAGGTTACAGCCTGGAGCGGCGAATTCTTCGAAGGCGACAGATTTTCAAGAGTTGGCAAAACGTTCAGTTTCAGCGAAACCTCGTAATTGTATCGCAGTCTGGTGGCTCTGATTCGTAACTGCTCGTCTCTCTCACGAAAACTTTCTAACTGGTTCAAAAATTTCTGCCATGATTCTTTGCACGATGCGACCCCTGACCATCAAAAAATCATTCATTGCGGTGTCAAGCTATTGGAATGTTTTCGAGAGCCGGTCGACTCGTCGGTTGACCCCTCGTGTCCCAGCGAAAGCGGTCAACCACCCGTCGTATGAAGTATGACGTTGCGCATCGAACGAATGAGCATGCTCCCGTTAGAAAATGTTGCGCAGGAGTGTTATTCACACGAGCAAATGCACCCGTCCGTCACGAACTTTGTCGACATTAGTAAGAGCGGAGTCTCTCAATTCCGCAGGCCGCTCTCTGGGAAAGGAGCAGGGATTAAGTCTGACTTACAAGGCCCTGGGCGCTGGTTGGGTGACTCATTCAAGGTCCTTCAGAATGATCCGGAGAAGGATCGACGCTGATCCACCGATCGAACATTCTCATTCGTTGTCCGTATCCGTTGGAAGACGGACACTGGACGTGCTTAGGGATATGAGCTCGAGCCGCCAAAAGTAGCAGAATTTCGAGCCAGGCAGTCTCATGGCCCGTACTTCGAAACAATGAGGTGACGGGCTTCACACCCACCTTGGCTGCCTCCCTATCGGGGAGATCGACACCACTTATCAACACCACACGCGTTGAGTTGATCACGCACAGAGAATTGAGGGCAAGATTTGACGCCGCTGTATATGAAACGGTCTCGGGATTCAGATTGTTTCACCTTACTACGGCAGCCAGCGTTGTAGGAGGCTAAATCTGTGTTCAAGGATGGCGCGAAGGGCTAATAAAGGAATGCTCGGAAACCGTTGGAAGTTCAGTCCCCGTCCACAGTAATTCTTGTAGAATGAGGAGTTCGGATGCCAGGGAGGGAAGCTCCACTGCTGATAAAATCTAATTTCTGCCGCGCGTTTTCCTGGTCCCAAGAAACATCGTACCATTTCAGTCACCCAGTGATGAAGCGGTGAACGAGGAAACACGGGACGACACCCGAACGGACGACACGTTGAGTCTTTCCACATTTTTCCATTTAGGGGAACAGAGGATGATATATCGTTTCATGGGGGAGGATGCAGTCCCCAACAGATGCACACCGGGCGTCACGACCCGTGATTTCAGCGACGCGCAAGTAATGGAGGCGCCACAAGATGGATGTATGGGCGAATAATCATGATCCAACCTCACATGGTTCTTCGAAATTAGTTTCGATTCTGCGAAGGTACTCCGCGAGAATCAGCGGCAATGGTAGAGCGGGAATCGTGTTGGCTATCATAACGAAACGAGGATGAGCGTCTCTTTCTGTCCGCGGTTCTCCATTAACAAAAATAGTCAATTTGAGGTACAAGAAACAATGCCACTCATGGCGCCCCATGTCAGCTAATTTCAATCTTGGAAACTCGATTTAGTCGTCCGCTAATGTGCAGAGTGGAAAAGTCCGAGCCGGGAGCCTGCCGGCCGTCAGCACTGCTCGCTTCGCGGTCGTTCGGTCGACCATGAGAATTGCTCCCTTTCAACATCAAACTGAATGCCATGGGGCCACTTATCATACAGCAGGAATTCAAGAAGTCCTCATCGTTCTGCCGGGTTGACAATCTGAATCCCCGGTGTTCCCCGTGGATCACCAAAGAGTCTAAATGCTCAGACATTCATGCGGACGATCGCATTCGGGATGAATCCCAAGTCAATTTTGTGGCGATACTTTCAAGGGGAAGCGAATGCGTCTCGGAAGATAACGTTCCTCATCATTTTGTCCAACACCGTGTCCCCGATCTCGGACCCAGGATGCTCGTCCCTCGACCTGTGCATTGACCATCATCAGATTCTGCGTGTTGTTGTATCAAATTGCTGCCAGACAACGTGTTTCCCATGAACTCGCGTTGACCAATGACCACATAGACGACAGCACTCGGTCAGTGGTCTCGAGTGTGCCGCCGTATGTGTCGTCGTCGACCGATATTCACGTCTACGTGCCCGTGCCCGTGCCGGCGACCAAGAGCATTGCAGTGAGCTCGGCATTCGTCGGCGAGACAATATAATTTGACATAATCGGGCGGACAACGCGTTGCAACGTGTAGAACTACGTAGATACGTTGATGGAGCGCTGGGAGGCAATGGCAAATCGGATCTTCATGTGCCTCATCATTGGAAATTGATTCCGTTACCTAAACGAACGCTCTCGCCGTCGGCTCTCTCCTTTCGGTCCTATTCTATGAACGGAGCGCGTAAATTACTCGTGCTCATGTAAAGTTCCCGTCTTGCACTCAAGCAGAAGCGATGCTTGATCCGCTCAAGCGCCATCTCCGAAGCTAATGAGCCGTGAAAGTGATGCTCGGCGGGAAAAGTTCGGAAACCTCTGGCCTAGAGTATAACTCGTTTTTTTTCAAGGGAGCGATCTCCCGAGATGCCGGTTTGCGTAGGTTGAGCAGCGAGGAGACCACGAGAACGAGCTGCGAAGCAGATTCCGGAATCGTACGTTGTTCTCTGACTTTTTCGTGGGCCGCTCCAATGGTCAGCGTTACATTCTCATGCACCGGATTCTTTGTTTGAGCCTCAAGTGTCGTTCGCTGTTGGACCTAGCTATCCATCCCATCCCGTGAGGGATCAACGGTGAGGCATATCCTCAGTTCACAAGTATGGTTCAACATTACAACACGTATAATCCCAACAGATTTGTTGTGTTTAAGTTGGCGCCCGGTGTCTTGACAGCAGCGCCATTTCTCAACATTGATATTGGCAGAAGGGTGACGACTTTCCTAACCACGTAGAAGGCTCTCGACTCAGTTTCTCTCGATCGCGAACTCGAGAGCCCCGTTGTGAGATCGAGCTCAATGACATCAATTCGGAATTGAGAGAAGAATGAATTCGAGTCAATCAAGTGGCAGCCAGAACAGGAATGAACGTGTACCGCGTGCAATGGGCCTGGGTTCTCCAGCCAGCTTCAAAGCTCAAGGCGCACGCCCATCCTCGCGGCAACTCCGAGACCGATTGTCTTCCATGGGGACGATGTTGTACACTTGTAGGGCCATTTCAAAAGACGGCTACTTTCGAGAACCCCTAATAGAGAACTCATGTTGCCAACGATGCCTCGAGGGCTCCAATCGAGGAATGCCATTACGAAGAGTCTCCTGAGTCTGTGAACTCCGTCCATGCATTTCCGGTGGCTGCGGTGTGTGAGAACTGGTTTCATCACCGTCAGCCAAGTCATCAAATGATCAATATACGCGAGCAACCACGTGGAGGTTTCAAATGAAGTCCGCGTCGTGACGTACCTCAATTCTATAGATCAACCGTCCGGCCCTCGACTTCCATTTCGAGAGCATCCCGTCAGCTTTTGCTGTTGATTGATACGCCATCTCCCACAAAAAATCTCCAAGAGAGTGACGGGTATGAAGTTCCGCATTACATCGAACCCCATGATGCGAACCCCACCTCTGCTCCTGCCGAGGGTTCGCGCATTGCGTGTTCTGGCTCTCTGGGATATGAGCATCTTGGCCCAATAACTCCACTTTCCCGTCAGGATTTCGATTCAACGAACGGAACGAATTGAAGTAGCTTTGTGAATCTCGCTGCCACGGCTGCAGTTCATGGATGCACGACTCGCCTACCCTGGTCGAGAAATCGGAACACGCAGCAGGCGAGGCGGCCTTTCCTTAAGTGTTTCAATCTTCTGAGTTTTCTGACGTTGGCTTCAGCGTACGCCTTACGGCCGGCTGTAAGCCGCACGACATGAGTCTGAAAAATAGATGTTATGTTAGTTCAGGTCCCAAGAGCGAGTTCCGAACCTTTCACAACGGAAGCCTAATTCACTCGTGTGGACTGTTATGTCAAGGGCGAGTAGTCCGCGAGCAAACTGGATAGAAATTATGAGCAGAACCGTCCCGGCAGCTTCGTTAGTATTTTGGCTAGTTGACCCGTGTGTCGCGGTCATTGTCCGGCCCCGTAACCTAAAGCTTACAGATAAAGCGGACAATGACTGTCACCTGCCAGAACGGTGTCTGATTGTTTGTCTGCCTGCCTACCGGTATACCGGCGAGCCTGCATGAGTACCCACCCGCCCGCCAGCCTGCCTGTTCGGCTGCGAGTGTCTAAACGCGTGGTTCGTTAGCGAGGCCAAGAAATCTATGCTTAAGCCTCAACACGTTTCAGATTTGAAGCAATCTGCTGAGTGCGCGACACTGACTCGAGAAAGAGCTAGGATCAGCGAAACACTGGGCAACGAACACATCAGGAAGGAACGCGGCAGCGAAAATCATCCAATGCTTCCGAAAATTGTTGAGGCGTTTTCCTCTTCGTTCGGGGAATCCTCCGGTGAATCGAGCAGGGCTGAGGCCGAATGAGATCCTCAGATGTGGACTTCCACTGCGGGTTTAATGACAAATATTACTTCATCAGCTTCCTTGATTCGCAATCTATGAGTTATTTGAATTCTTCTGAATGTTTCAACTCACAGGATATGCCATGCTTGAGAAGATGGGTAGTCACTGGCTCTGCAAACGGTACGTAGACGGTGTTTCCTCGTGACAATAGAAGGGCTTAACGATCTCGCCTGCACTCCAGCATTTCCGCTAGGATGAAGCTAGGGAGTGTTAGGCTTGCACGTGCATGACTCGACACCGGCATATCGAACGCGTCTTATTCCAAAACTTCTTCCACTCGGACAGCGCCGTTTCCGATGTGAACATCTCGGCTCGGCATTCAGACACTAAAAAATAAGTGTGTATCTTCGGAGTTATTCTTCTCCTGGCGTTCAATCATTGCCTCCATCTGATGGCTGGGGGATTCTGCGAAAACTCCCAAAGATCGAGTCGGACGATTACTGGATCCTGGCGGCCCTCGCCAAGAGTTCACAGTATCCTCTCATAGTATCCGCTCTCATCGTATCCTTGCTCGAGTAATTTGATGGAGACTCGGTTTGCCGAGAATAACTCACGGGTTACCATCAAGAAGCTGTTCCCGACCGTGCCGAACGAGGGAATCCTGCTTCAAGGAAACCCTTGTAAATTCAGAATCTATTTCGTCGAGAAGGCTCCGACAAGCAAAAGAGTTGGTAAGATTCGACCAACTGAAAACAGGGTCCAAACGTCACCCAGGGTATCAAAGGCTGATGCCCAAGCTCGAATTATCTTCGATATTCATGTCCGTGAAACCGAGGAACGGAGCAAATCTCCGAAGGGAGTCCGCCATCAAGTCTAGGAAATTCGCGGATAATTGAGAAAGCGCTATAGAGTAATTCATGAACGTGTCACAAAAGACCACAACTCTCGCAGAGCTCGTCTAGAATATTTGCCGCGAGGAAAAAGCTTGAGGCGATGCGTCTGAGCTTGGGACCCGTTCCGATCGAGGGAGCCTACGTTCGGCAGAATCCTGCACTCCCATCTTCATGGCAGACGACGCGGTGTGGTTTATCTGTATCCAGCAGCTACCCCATTATTGATGTGGATTACCGTCAGGAAATTAGCTTTCACTGTACATGGGTTCGATTTCGGAACCACGGACGTCTAGCAGAACTCGGAGTCGAACCACAATATATCGTTGATAAAAGACAACATTACCAGCGCTGGCAAATCTAACGCGATGGGAATGGATGACCCGGCACTCCCATGGTTAACGGTCGACAACCTCGACCACAGTTCACAGGCTGGTTGGATGTCGGAGACTGTGTCGGAATGTCTCCTCATCATGGACGTTTTGCATGTTGCATCAAGCGTAGAATCTTCCATCAACGCGAGGTTCTGATGTGCGATCGCGATGATTACTGTTGAGACTAGGCAGTTTTTGGAACTCTCTTCGCCGGATGATGGAAAATCGTCCGCATCGTTGAATAAGATCGCTCGATGTAGACGGAACAGAGTGATACATGGTTTTTAGGAGGTAGAGCGTACGCTTGGCTCCACGCCAACCATGCATCTTACTCCGTAGAGTCTATCATTTATTTATGGCGAATGGCCACGATGACGAACAAAGTGCTGGGAAAACGTCTTTTGTTTTGTGATGAACGGAAATTCAATCGATATGTTCCGGTGCGGGTTATACCATGCGATCGAAGGCCTCGACGGATGAGATTGTCACCAGTTTCCTAGTAGAGAATCCCACTGACGACGAATATGTTGGTACCTTAATAGGCTTGTGAGTTGTGACTAACCATTCGTCTTACTGCGCTCGGCAAACAGCCGGCGGCATGTGTGTATAGGGAAACCGGGGAGAAACTATTTCCAACTCGTGATGATCAGTCATTGAGTGGCATATTGGACGTATGAATCCTCGACACCTCCTTCCAAGCGATGTGATTCGTTGTTGAAATACTTTCGGGGAAAGTTCGAGCAATCAGCCGGGTGCCGAGCGACTTAGATCATGTCGCTCAAAGAAGACTTCACCTGACAAAACTCACTCTACGTCGAGCCTACCAGTTGTTTTGCGAATGAGTCATACTGACCAAGAGACTGCATGACTCAGCGCCTCGGTAAGGACTAAGAGGCCACCCTCAGCTCTCAAAACCGAAACCGTAAGTAGCCTTCAAGAGCGTTCCCTAGCGTCTCAACCGCTCAACGGTATCCCACCTCCAAGATATCTCAGACAGAGAAGCATCGTGGGCGTGATTGTATCTGACAGCGTCGATGTTAGTCTCCAGAGGCGAGAATCTATACAAAGTATCATGTGATAATCATTTATATGGGATCAGTGCTTCTTGGGATCAACTTTTAGTTAAGAATTGCGGGTCTGAAAGACTCGAACGCCATTGGTAGCTTTCCCCCGCTCTGTCGATGACTTTTCTGTTGACGTAAACAAGGTTCCGCAAGAGAATACTTCGCGGGGTTTATGTGGCCCAGTTCTACCGTTGAATTTCCTGACTCGTCCTCGTCTGGGAATCTATCGCCCCTCGTGTCTCCGTGCTGGACGGATTGTTGTCCTCGCTTGGGACAGGTAGGCGGAACCTAATTGAAATAATTCGGAGATCTCATACTGTGGCCACCCGTCCGTTCACTACGGCATAAAGCTCGGGATGAACGAAGAACTACTCCTCGCAGTAAAATTCGTCTCATGAAGACTCCAAAATTCTTCCTGAGTATGGGATCTATTCAACATAGATATGTTGAAGATTCCTCATTGAAACACCTTGGGAGATTGGACGCGTTTGGGCTCCCAACCGGTGGTGTAAACTCCCTCTCAGCTGTCCAAGTAGGCAAACTTTCGAGAAGTAACATTCGGCAGCACACAATCGTGGTTTCTGACAACAACGACGACAGATCGTGGTTAAATCCTGCTGTCTCTCTCAATGATTCAAGCTCGCTTCCTGGAGCCCCGATCTCAATTCGCTCATTTCGCAAGTTCACCAGCTACTCGGTGTTGAAACTCATCCAGTCCGTTGTTTCACAAGGCTTCCGTTGAGAGAATACCATCCGCGAATGTCGTTGACGGAGAGTCAATACGCAAGCTGACGCAAGTTTCTCTTATAGTGAGAAATGCGAGCACTGTGAATATTGTTAGCAGAACGATGGAAAGTAGCCCTAGCAGGATACTCAAGATACGCGACACCGCACCCCGCAAAAATCTCAGAGGTTGTCAGTCACTCTGACGCGAGGTTCGAGTGACGTTGTCCCGAACCCCCGACACAGGCGCCGCTTTTGACCACGATCGTAACTAACTTCGCTGTCTCGACGAGCACTCAATTCTCGTCCTGAGACATCATGAGTACCTCGGCTCCTCGGTTTGACCCTCGTGTCTCGAACCTGATCAAGTGTCTCTGCTTCGACGTAACTAGTTACGCAATATCTCTGCGATTCCACCGTAGCCAGCATAAACGTGTGAGACAACGTGGGGGATCTGGCAGAATTTCGGGTGAAAAATGGAGTTCGAGCAGGCAAGACTGGCCTCTGTGGATGCATTCTTGCAGAGTCGAGACCTTCACACCGCTTCTCAAGCCCCGACTGTAATCGCTATCACGGCTCCCGCTAGGTGACGCCCATTGTCCCCGCTGTAGAGTCTGCTCCTTTTTCATCAGCATTTGCATGGCGATACGACGGGGCGCATGCTCTCTGATGGAAAGCCCGAGGCATTGGTCGGCCTGGAAGAGTCAACAGATGATGACATCTTTCGTCTCGCGGTCTCAGCGACTGTAGTCTCGCGACCATTCTCGAAGCGCTCTACGGAGAAGCTTCTCCCGTTCGCCCTTACATTTTGGTATTTTGCAGCCTCCCTCATCTGGTTTGCGAGAGAGTGTACCGGGTGGCAAGCCTAGCACCGATTTGAAACTCGATTATACCGGCATTCATCTTCGGATTAAACCCTGATAAATGAATACAAAGCGACGACACGGTTCCACGTTTGAGTCGCGCAGCCTCAGCTAGCTTGACTCACATCAAAATCTCTGCGTTGTTTATCGTACGACAGAACTGAGGATGTATTATTGTGCCATGAAAGTAGCTTGCGGTGCCTGGTCACGAGGCAAGAATCAGCGGGACGTTCCTCCGAAGCAAGGAAACGGAACACTTCGGCACTATCTACAAGGCATAACGTTGCGAGGGAGTGCTTCTCGTTGGCCACCGCCCACAGCGAGATCATATAGAGAGACTTGGTTCCACCTTTGGTGCCACTTGCAGGTCGTCCCAAGTTGATTCGGTACACATCCAGACTACGTTCGTGAACTTCCCTCATCATGAGTGGCCGTGGACCCCAATACGGCCTCAGTGCCTCGGTTGCTGGCAAGGTGAGCGCGGTGGATGTTCATTGGTCAACGAATTCATGCCACAAACAAGCTTAAACCGATAGGTCCCCACCCGCGAGGAGCTATAGTTATCTAATTCGGAGGCCTAACTCAAGTAGCGTGTTCATTGATTGCTGTATTATAGTGTGAAATGTTAGCGCTGATCTCCACTGTGCTCCAGCACCCGTCAATTCTCTCGGAGAAATCGATCTCTCAGGAGAAAAATCGCCAGCTGGAAGTGTTGAATGCGCTTCGTGTGAACTATATTGGATCGAGGCAGTTGTAGGCCGAATGATTTCGTGACGAGAGTTCTGTGCAAGAGTTTGAACGCTGCGCGAGCTGAGGGCTTTGCCCGATAGTTTCCATAAACACGGACTCTACATACAGTCGTCTTCGAGAACAAAAAAACTGTCTCCCATGAGTCCCGCAGCGATTTCTTCATTCTGCTTGGAAAAACAAGCCGACATCCTCTGAGAACTCGGTCTCCGAGCAAATATTCTCTCGCAATCATTGATTCGACGGGGACAGTTGCGTCTCAACACTCGGTTCCGAATGGAAGTAAACGACTAGCTTTCCTTCGATGCCCGGAATGACGGTGAACCCCGATGCTCAATCTGATCTGTACACGTCTATTTGCGAGCCAAAGCTCAGACAAGAGAAGCCCGCATGGCAGAACGAGCCCCGCCCTTCCGAGGGACCGAGGAAGTCCTGGATGATCGGGATTTCTTCCCTCGCCCTGAATATTCCAACCGATTATCTGCAAAGACGTGGCTGTGATAATTGAGATTTCTTCTTGAATGACCGGCTTTGCTGCGGCCGATGTTCGAGGCCATAATGGGATCCGGGTTTTCCAATATAGAGCGCATCGTTCTTCGGTTCGAAGCTCTCGTTATATTGAAGTGGAAGGAAAAATCAACGAGACTGGTCGGGTGGCAGAGCCTGCCAAAGCAGCGGCGTTGGCGGCCGCGTTAGCAGAAACAGCACCGGCTCGATGTGTGTTCTAACCGGGCTTCGTCCCTCTTTCTCTCCGCCGGACCTGCTAGAATCTGGGTTGTATAAAAGCTTGCTACCGAACGAATAATCTTAGCGCAGACCGATCGCGTGAAAAAAAAGACGTGTTGTTGTCCTCCTCGCGTGTTTAATTCTGCTTTCAAATGGCAAATCGCGGACCCAGCTATGGGTTGAGCGCCCAAGTTGCCAACAAAGTAAGTTACGTCACGACATCCTGCGGAGGACTTTCAGCTTGCTCCATTGGAGAGAGTTCCTCACAGCCTGTAGAGCCTAATCTAAGAACGCAAAGCTGCTCTATCGCAGCGCCATTTCACTTATTTTTTACGCCCGCGATTCGAGGCGAGCAAGTTTGTTCAACGAGGTCGAAACGTCACGAATCAGATGGTGGAATGAGAGAAGCCGACGTCGCTCCAGGAGATCGGCGTCCGGGAAATCGACGGAACAGTTGATTCCCGATTGATGAACCTCAAATCTTTCTTGAGTTCGAAGCCCAAGGGAAACGAAATCTCGTCCGATCGGGTTTGACGAAAACCCCGAAGTCGAATACGATATTCATATGATTTGATCAGCGGGGCGAATTTCCGTTGAACATGCTGGTAAACCATGTTCTGGCTTCTATTATTCCTCTATCCGCGTCGCACTGATCAGCTTTCCGCTACGCTGCTCGAGATGAGGAGCAGGGCGATGCTAACAAGGCTCGATCTGGTAAACAACTTCGTGAGCCGCTCTCGAAGACCCTCAGCCTCCCTATTGGCTGGAGGTTGGGTTTTATCGATATCAGAGAATCGATTGGCATGAATTGTTACAATGTTCCGAGTCTCGTCAGAATGTTTTCTTCTTCCCGTCAGCTCGACGAGACGACACAGAGCTCCATATTCGCTCCGAGTCCGTGTAAACCGGATCTTCCCGCAATCAAGATGGAAATTCGAACATCAAACAATTATGTGCGATGTGAGCTGGTCGATTTTCCACGAATTCGCTCCGTATTCCGTCTCATCGATGATGAATGTCATAGTTTGAGATGAAGCGCGCTGCCACTGTTCGTTGCCTGAGCAGAATCTTGGACTGACAGAGGCCGGCAGAGTAGCGAGCTAATTCGCGAGCGGGTCAAGAGCCGGGCGATCGAACGAACGAGCGCACCGTGCGTGGTCGATGATCTTCCTTTTCCAGCTGCAACTCAGACAGTTCCTTATTGCTGTTGACAGAACTGTTCATAACCTTTTTTTCTTGTTGCGAGGGAGGACGAGCGTGAATGAAACATTCGTTCAAATGAGCTCGGGACCAGAAGGATGGTATGAGGAAGCTTTCGGGCGGCCGAGTCGTTCACATAGTAACGACTATGGCTCCGGGGTCGTTCTTAATGACCATATCATGTTACGCTACCGTACATGTCCATCAATGGCTCAGTTGATGTGCCGTCACCATGGATGTGAGCACTTCGCACGCTAGCTGTTTACCTAGCGTTGCGAGAACACGTTGAATACCTAGGTTCTCCTCATTCGGAGCTACATGCGTTTCCGTCCAAGGCAGCATCTGTGCCCGCGTATGATCGGATATCTTGGTGAATCTCCGCGCACGGGGGTCCGTTATATGAAACATGGCCTTACGTCTTGAGTATCCCGACGAGCCTTGCAAGATTCACCGCAGGATTCATAGCTCAACCTTGGAACCGACCCTCCCGTGGCTAACTTGGACATATATCTCCATGGATGTCCGTCTCCGATAAATAGCTCGGACCTCGTCGGAAGCCCTCTACTAGCCAGTCAGCCCACGAGCCGATCCAAATCGAGTTACGCCGGTGGTCGAGTTTCACAGAAAATGGAATCGAGTGGGTGGATATGCTTCGGTCGTCGTCGAAACTTCCGGAAGTTCCGATGTAAACTCTATCTCGCCAAAGTAACACCGCGCGCTCGAGCTTCTTACGGTTTGCCAAGGGATGCACGTCAGCGCTGTATACTCCGTCTATTCGGATTTCCGATCGTCATTTGTTATTCTCTTAGAATGTCAAAACTCTCAGACTCTGTTCGCGACGAAATGTTTTCAACACGTCTTCCAACGAAAATAATGGTTCTCAGTTGACGTCTAGCCTGTCTGAGATTTCGTGTCCGGAGATTTATGTAGAGGAAAAAATTTCCTCCGTCCATCGGACTCCCTTCGGTTTCCGCGTCCATTAGCCGTGGGGAAAAATAGGGGACGATGTTCGAACTGGAAACAAAGTAGACGGAATTCGGTGCTCCGTCGCACTCGTCTCGAAATCATGGGATCAGGCCTTGGTAGAGGATCACCACAGCGCAGCGCGACAAGATATTTTTTTCGCAGACTCTCGCAACGCGTCGAAAGAATGTTCATCGCAATGTTTCGATTTTCGTTCAAAATTTCAGCTCGCTGGGAAGCGTGACCCTCAACTCGAAGCCGATATCCTCGCATGGATGGGAGATATCGTCGGCCAGAAGCTTCCTGATGGTGCGATCGAAGACGTGCTCAAGGACGGCGTCATTCTCTGCCAGTAAGGGAATCGGATGTGTTACAATGGATTTCGGATAGAGCATCTTGAATGGACCAGTTTTCGGTCGTGCCCGCAACAGGCAGATGATGCGCCACCTTTACCGACCGAGATTTATTTTACCCTTCTAGCTTCATGAACAAACTCATGCCCGGCTGTATCGCCAAAATCAACACCTCGGGAGGCCAGTTCAAGCAGATGGAGAACATCAACCGTTTCCAGGAAGCCTGCAAAGCCTGGGGAGTTCCCGAGATCGACGTTTTCCAAACAGTCGATTTATACGAGAGAAGGAACGTTCCGCAAGTAACCCAGTGCCTGATGGCCGTCGGTCGTGCTGTGAGTTCAATCTTCCAATCTATTTGTTTCGAAAACATCGTCGCGGGTGGCTACTTGGCTGGCAGGACCAAACCCGTACGTGACGTTGGGATGGAACGCTAGATAGACTTGGTACACGTAGGTGATCTAATGATCCGAATTTCCAGTGCTACTTCCATCCCGAGTTCCAAGGTCCCTTCATCGGTCCCAAGCCTTCGGAGGAGAACAGACGCGACTTCACGGACGAACAGCTGAGAGCCGGCGAGGGCGTCATCAATTTGCAGATGGGAACCAACAAAGGCGCCAACCAATCCGGTCAAAACTTTGGAAACACCCGCCATATGTAAATGTTCGCCCAGCATTTTTGTGTAGTATGTGTCTCAAAACGCGACTCTTCGAAGCTATTCAGACAGATTAGCTCTTTCAAAGAGGGCAAAACCGAACATTTATCTCCAGTACATATCCGAATCATCGTTGAGAGAGTATAATCCACATCGAGCGGCTGCACTCCTTCAGCGATGCAATTATACGATTCTGAGAGCGCTGTCCCCCTGTTTCCCTGAACACCCGCAATATTACTGTGCAATCAAATGAACGTCAATAAAGATCAACAATGCTTTTTTACGATAAACGCATGCATAGTTTGCCGTTGGGCAGAACTCTGAGCTGCCAGGTTTCGCCCTGTTTAATCTGCGCGTGAACCAGGAGACTTCGCGGCGTTTACATCCGGACGTGTTTCCGCGGATTGGAACACGGCCGGCCGGCCGTCCGTCCGTTCGTCCGTCCGGGAAGCATCTGACTCGTTTGTGCGCTCGAGCTCAGAGAGGAGATCGTAGAAGTTCCGCGTTTTTCTGTCTGTGGGATATCCTGCCTTGGAAGGCTTTGCTGATTACCCTCGATCGTGGCTAGGAAACGCGGATTTTCTCTGGGCTAGATTCTATACCTTCAAAGTCTCGTGATACAAAAAGCTCGACGATGTAGTTTTCCGACGAAAACGTCCCGTCTCGCAATTTGAGACTGTCTTGATGATTACTGGTTCACACGGATCACGATTAGGAGCGAAAGGCTTGTGGAGCTGGCAAAAATCTCTTCCCTTGAGACAAAATCGATTTTTGGATCTTTTTCCCCGCGCCGAACGAGCTGTAGGACGGCGACGGGCGATACCAGCGATCTCGTAAACGTCGAAGTGCCATATTGGTGGGTCGTGAACTCTCGGTGGCGTTCAATATCGCCTCGTAAATATGCAATTATATTTTACAGCTCCGCTGAGAGAAACGGATCAAATGTTTTCAATCATTTTCATCCCAGCCTTGTTTTGCTCCCGCTCTTCTGCCAGCATTCCTTGTCCTCTTGAATCTAAGCCAGGGAATACATATACCCCCCTCTCTAACCGAAACGCCAACCAATTTGCAACATCTCGCTAAGTATTCGGCTCTGCAAGTGCCGAAAAGAGGTATGCTGCCGACCGAAGAGCAATGCAGGCTCGCGGGAGATCCTGAACTAGGCCGCAGAATTTGACTCAATCAGTGCGTTGGCGCGCGAGATGACCGCACCGGAGAGATAACGAGCAGAACCGGCTTCCGAGCGCAAGCCAAAGCGGTGATGCATCATGGCCTCGGCTGCCATGATCCGTTACGAAAAGCGGCTCAGATTTCCAATCGATGATATGGCGCGTACTCTTCCGATGGAGTCGAGCGAGAGCGTGATCCTCAGTAATCGCCCTAGAGTAGTCAAAGATTGGAACGTCTGGTACATCGCAACAACGTTCGAGATTCTGAAATCTAGGACCGGAACGAGCGCTCCAACAACTCGGAAGAGTTCGCTGGGCAGAAAGATAAAAAGAAAACTTCTCGCATCTAGACCTGTGCGGCGAGGGTTTGTCGTTATTAGTGTCTTCCTCATGTCAGTTGCGGGAGGCGTGCGGCGGTTTATCCACAGCAGACTTGTGGCAAAACACCATGTATCGCCAAGACTCGAGTTATTGATGACTTGAGAGATATTCCATGCGTTTCTACCGGCTCCGGCGAGCAAGCGGGACCGTCTCGGAAAGCGAGCTTGTTCCTGGTGAGGGAGGAGGAGCTGATCGCGAGTCAGCACTATTTGGTTTACCGCTACTGAATGCTCTGGAAACATCGAAGTACGTGACGCGTTCCTCGAAATCTTCTGGGCCACTTTCGCTCCTGAGCGCCGTGAGCTCGCATCCTCCTCGAATCAAACTTGTCCTCTACTGCAGATTACTTGCGAGGAGGCCTCTTTGGGAATCAACGAAGTCGTGGATGATCGTGCTCTCGCCGAATCCGGGCCCGGTGACTGTACAGAGAACCTGACTCCTCTCTACTTTGATCAATTTCCAGGCATCGCTTCCCTGATCACGAGGCCGCCTTTTGCGGAATATGATTCGGACACATCAAGAACCTCGTGCTTTCCTGCGGGAGGATATGCACAGCGAGCGCTCGTTTAGCTAATAGCTCGGACAAATTTTCCCCTCATCCATCACACAAAGCGCTCCGGAAGCATCACTGAACGTTCCACCGTCGATGGGGATTCCCGAAGACTACTCTTGGCGTGGATTCGTGATCCGAGCGGGAAGGCCCCGAGCCGACCGAATGTTCCGAGGAAAGCTAACTCTGCCCTATCGCTCCTCGAACAGCTGTTTCCGTTTCTCCCGACGGTGTCAACTCCGTCCGATGGTGAGTCGCAGTAGAAAAGAGACCTCGCAAGTCGATGAGAACGATCATTAAGGGTGCTGCGAGGATTACTCGATCAAGACGACGGATGTCTCTAAGTTAGTGAAAGTCGAGTTTTTAAGAAAAGTTCCACACATCAAGGTTCTGCTGTCGGTGATGAGTGTGATACGGCAGCCGCCGTGATTCTTAGATTGAAGACGGATAACGAGTTCAACCATGATGGCGCAGAGTCCCCCGAACAAATCAGGGGAGATTTGTTGAGCTCGATTCGGGACGGTCGCTCTGGCTAGATACGATTCTCGGAATCGTTCTCTCTAAGAATCCAAACTGAAACAAAACGTCATCGTCGTAGACTCGGCATTTCCTGTTCGATTTCGGTCGGCAACTCGGCACTTATCTTCGTGCCCAGAAACGATTCATCTCCCGAATTCTTTCAGCTTCTGGAGGTAATAGAACGCTGTCTTGCCTTTGTGAATGATTCCGGATTGTCGAAGAAGGGATCGCTGATATTGGGAGAGGGAACCTGACTCAGTGGCACGCGGTAGACTCGATCCGATAATTTATTCAAGAATTCCTCATCTCTGAGCAGCCTAGGAGTTGTCTTGCCCCGTTGAGAAAACATGGAGCGAGTTGCGCCGCTGCCGTGCCCGATGGTCGGATTCCTCTTTTGCTCGAAAGTGCTCCTTCTTGGGAAATTCCTTCACGGTGATGGGCTGTCAAGCGACCAGTCGACATGAACCACAATGTTTCCGTTTGAGTTGGTTGAATCATTTTGTTGGCAGGTCACCTTCTCCGGGGGTCCCGAAGCACTTCCAGGCTACTGAAAGTTACTTGGTATAGTGGCAACCCTTCCCGGACGATTATCGGAAACGTTCAACTTGACTCCATCATCGTTGGAGTCTCACGAGTTCTACTGTTTTGATGTAGCAAGCTAGAACTGAACTTGATCATGCTAAGTCAGGTCAAGAACACATCATCGCTTCATATCAGACACCAATTTGGTTAAGGTAGCGTTCTTCTCGCCGACTCAGTTCATGGGAACGGAGTCCCAGACTCCGGAAATCGTCGACTTTCCACTTTCATAGCCTTCCTGATCAGAGAGGTCTAAGTTCTGTTACTAGAGAGGAAGGACCGCATGGCAACAAATCTTTTTGTGCTGAGAAAGAGAGGTCCTTAGTCTGAACACATGGATTCCGCTGGAGCTCCCTCAACTTCCGTCCGTTGAGGTTGATGATGTTAGATAGGAAATCTCGTCTCTCCTGCGAGGAGGAGCTTTTCTGGTCGCTCAGCTCCCCCGAATATTTCGTCCATTTCGTCCGGTTCCGTCGATCGGGTACTGCGGGGATGCCCCGCTCCGATAAATGGAGACGGTGTTTGAGCTTCTCCTGCGAACATTCTTCGGATATGGGAAACGAAAGCTTGCATACAACAGCTTTCATTTAGCTTCTCACTTCTATTCGGTTTGACCAAGCTCTAGTCATGGTCATGGGGGAATATTCTTTTTGGCTGTCCAAGACAATTTTTTCCCCGTCCAGAAGCTGACCATCGTATTCATAACTGAATTGCCTCATAGCACGGCTGGAAAATCGGGGAAGACCATGGCCCGTATCCCGCCCCTCTAGATACGCTACTGTTTTCGGCAAAGGGGTTGTTATGATCTCCGATCAAGGAGCGATCGCTAGCTGAGCACCTTCTCCCTGGGCATCCCAACCAGCTCGTGATTATTGATCGGACATCGGATCGGAACGATGAGCGCCCACCATGGAGGACATTCAACCGATGATGAGCATCCATTCCTCCAGCTGAGCTCTTTTTCATGGAGGCGTCTCCCCGTTCATGGTGCTTA
The DNA here is from genome assembly GCA_028455905.1 of Neoseiulus californicus. Classification (NCBI taxonomy): domain Eukaryota; kingdom Metazoa; phylum Arthropoda; class Arachnida; order Mesostigmata; family Phytoseiidae; genus Neoseiulus; species Neoseiulus californicus. Next base: position 40,494,689 of record JAMQGS010000001.1, read on the forward strand.
AATCGTTTCTCCGATCCTGAGAAATCCCGCGCCTCACAGGAAACTCATGGACTCTTCTTGAACACTGTACCGTTTTCGTCGATCTAACACTTGACTCGTCAAATGTTCCAACGCGACGAGGGAGGTCACAATCTTACCCGTCGTCTCTGCTGCCGACCACTACCCCAAACGAGTTCCAGGATGACGGAGCCTCCGACGAGGATTCCGCCATATCAATTCGTACAACACATACTTGGAATAGCTCTCAAAACGCACGGACGAGCTCTCAGATTCACCAAAGCATCAGAGGTGTGACTCACACAGCTTCGAGGCTGGAGGTTTATGGATTCAACGGGGATTGGGACTGTTGATTTGGTGACTCCATATGGAGCTCCGAAACCGGTCCTGGTCGTAATGTGGGATGTCCATCGACTTGCCACTCGATTTTCTCTGCTGCCAATAGTCCTCGGAGACATTTTCGATGACTATTACGCGAGAGACCTCATTATTCTTATCAACTCAATACCGGAGAAACATTATGATAGTTTGCGCCTAAGTAGAGCCGATGAACCGCGGAGCGTGTGAATCGCGAATCCTGTGCGTGCTTGGTCGTTTGAACGTCTCAAATCGCAAATGACTCATGGGACACTCCTTCTAGATGATTCCTTACGTCGAAGCACGTCGGTGGCGAGACGGTTGGTTGACAGTAGCGTACCGAGGGGGGGGCCCAGGGGGCCATGGCCCCCCCCAAGATTTTCGTCCGGCCCATAGAGCTCCATGTTAATGATGATGATGATCATGTCTTGGCCCCCCCCAAGATGATGAAAAATTCGCTCTGGCCCCCCCCAAAAAAAAATCCTGGGTACGCCCCTGTTGGTTGACCTTTGAGATCAATACATCCCTGAACGCCCGAGAAGATGGTATTCCGATTTGAGACCGAAATTTCCAGGGATTCCCAATCTCCTCGATTGCCAAGGTTTGATTCAATCTCGGGAACGACCATACCTTGACCTCGAAGAGTGCTCAGTGAGATCCTGTTCGATCTAGCGAGTGAGACAGGTGGAAGAATAATCCGGAGATAGTTAAGAGCCCATACACAGGGGTACGAATTATCAAAGACAGACGACTCCCTGAAGACGTAGTCTCGGCACGGCCAGTTAATATATTCCTATCTTAGTTTGTCGCCAGAGATGACCGACCCGGTCGTCTGCTCAATTAGGTATTGTCATTTAGCGATGGAGCTCGAGGGAATTCCACGGTCCGCACGATCAAAGATCTGCGGCCAGAATCGATCGAAGCGTGGGCCGTGGGCCGTGGGAGGAAGAACTGAATTTCAAGGCTGATCCTGTTATCCCTGGAGCTCGAGAATTAGTGCAGTTGCCTAGAGGAAGTCGATACCTAAGGCTCAGTTTGTGCCACTATTCGCGAACGTTTGACAGTGTGCCTTTGAATGGCGCTCTCCTACCTGGCAAGTTCATTTCTCCGTCCACCACCCTTCGGTTTCCCTCCTCTGAGATACTGAGCCAACGAGAGAGGTTTACGACTGCGTCGCTCACTGTCGTCTGAGCCCAACGGGCGACGGTCAGTTGGATTTTCCAGCCTATAAAATGAGGAATGGTCTGAACGATAAGTTTTCGTTCAACGGACAATGATATCCGGTCTCAAGCAATAAAGAACGAGGGAAGCGTGCTTGCTTACTTTCTCTTTCTGTCGGAGTCAGCGTCCTTCGGTTCCCGAAAAATCGTGACCAACGAACATTCTCCTCGAACATTCGTGACAACTCTCGTCGCAGTCATGGGGGTTGAGTGTAGACTTCATCCCCGCTTTCTTCCCCGCTCATCCGTGACTCGTACCGATTCAAAAACAGAGGCTCGTTTGATTTTCATCGACGTTGGAGTTCTTGATCTCGAGGCTTTTCCACGCGGCCGCGGTCTGTGCTTGCAGCTCCAAACTATGATTAACGGGGGAGCGCACATTCAGTGCACCTCCGCGGGAAAAGACACCTACGGGCGATACGGGTGGGGCTGAGTGAGCCTACGTCGAGGCTCTGCCGACCTTGACGAGAGCCGCGGTTCCCTGGGCTCGGAGCTCGTCCAATCTGGATCGCTCGTGAGCATCAGCCCAAGAAATCCAGATGGGAGTCAATTCTAGATTCCTCGTGGTGGCAAGGCTCCTCTGGCTCTTCCGATGCTTTCGAACCTGTTTCCCCCTTTCCCCCCCCCCAAGCAAACACTGAGCCACGAGCTCCGATTGGAGTAGACATCACGGTCCCACGGAATCGCTGCAGTTCTACCGCGCTCTGGGTCTCAGCTCAAGTTGCAGTACACCTCGCAGGAGATCCATGAGTTATCTCCTGCGAGGGCCCGATCTGAATCTAACTGAGGAGTCGATTGACTTCGGCTGCTCCAGAAATCGCATTCATTCCGTCTCAGATCGGTCATCATCCAGAGCCAGTAAAACCGCTTGCTTCGGCGTCGCGCGGTTTCTCTCTTGGTAGACATTGTGGGAACCGAACGATTGCGGCATTTCAGGCAGGCTGATTTATCGGGGCCGTACGCGTCCAAGTGATCAGTTTTGGAACTTTTAGCATCGCAGTTCAAGGCTGGCAGGATATCCTTGAATCCTATCTTTCAAGGAGTTGTGTCGACCCATGCCAAGGAGCTGAGAAGGACCGGCACCAGTCGCAGATAGGAGAAGCTCGAATTATTGGAGCCGAGCGGAGCACCGAGTGCCGCGGATTGTAGCGCTGAACAGGAAGCTCTCCATCCGCGAGCTGACAACACACTCAATCTCTATGATGTGCTTCACTAATAATTGCACACTAGAAGATACATGCACTTGTTTTCCATCAGGGATTCGAGACTCACGAAGCAACGACCACCTCCGTGCACTGCTCGACTCACCTAGAGTGCGGATTAAGACTAGCTGAGCGCAGGGCCCGCATCCGAATAACTTGATCGGACAGCATCCATCACCTTGCCTTGTGGGTCGCGGACAGCTTGGACACATGCCAAACAACAATCCCAAGCTTGACTGTCCTCAGCAAGAATGGGATCGGGATGACAGATTCTAATAGATTCCCTGAATCGAAGTTCGATGCCGCCGCGATTCGAATTTCGAGGACGACTATTAGTGGTTCTAATGCTTTGGGCAAACAGGGGCATTTTACGCGGGAAGGGATGATTGATGCCGCTTCCATCACGAGATCGTATAAATGAAAACGTCGATCCAAAAACAGGGTGAGCACAGATTCAAAGATCAGGCCGCTGATGGCTGTCAGCAACTTTGTATCGAACAGCGTCGGTTGCGTGGTCGGAGTGGTGGGAGTTCCAAAAGCTTCTTATGCGATTCAAATAATTCTGTTGTTTCTCTCGTGCCACAGCTTGTCTCAAACCCTGGTTTCGGAAAATGAGGAGAGGTCAAGAGCGGCTCAGCGTCAAGCTCATTCGAGGCCGTTTAGGTCGAACGACGCCTCTTTTCTCTTGGTGTGCGAGAACGCAAATCGCACAAGCGTCTGAGCCAGCGGATTGAGCCGCTCTGATAATCTCAGGATGAAGCCTGCGTCGAAAAGTATCCTTCTGCCAGCGAGCCTCCTAGCGAACAAGACTGCTCTCAATCTTTTGCAGAAGTGTGCCCTGTCCTCGCATTCTCCGAGCTTTGAGTCTCGGAACGTCGGGGGAAACTATCAAAGAGCTGAAAGAGCCATGCTCAGAAGTGCAGGGTATGGTCGAAAAAGATGATGTTCTATGCCCGAGTTTGTAGTCCTGTAAGAGATCGGTTCTTTAGAGGCGCTGGGGCAGTAACATTCATCATTGGTAAAAGAATGAAGGCTCGGAGGCGTGTACGAGATAAGTTGAGCGCAGGATCCTACACTATAAAGGGCTACAGGGCAGCAGTGTGGACCAAAAAAGTTGTCAAAAAACCATGAATCCACTATATGGCATTTCGGGACGGAGCAGCCGACGAAGGTATTGGATCCCGGGTTCGAATTCGGTCTGCGACGCCTAAAAGAGTTCCTTGAAGAAGATCTACCTGCCGGCGACCTTCGGCGACGCGGTCGCTGACTATCGACTACGTCTGTGCATGCGACAACGAAGTCGGGGACCGCTCGGCCGCTTCATGTCCACGTAACAACGAAGCAGGGGACCGGCTGGCTGCACCCGGGGCATTGTGGACGGTGCCGTCGGCGCCGAGGTCCGTGCCAAATATGAGGGGGACCGGCCGGGCGCGTCAGGGCTCCGCTTTGAGATCCTTCGCAATTCGCAACCTAAACGAACTAAATTCCCAACAATTTTCACAGCTCTGGATGCGCCCAACTAACAGGCATCACCAAATGCGCGGTTCGACAGCCGGATACTCACCGGGCGTCAAGCCCAGCACTCGAGAAGGGACCGATCGGCCGCGTCAGGGTCACCGCGGACGGCGACATCGCCGCCAGCTACCTCTCGGTGACTTGCGGCAACGCGGTCGTTGTCCATCCACAACGCCTAGGGCCGCAACTCCGTGCAGCAACGGAGTCGGGGCCGGTTTGCCACGTCAGGGACGGCGACATAGGCCGCGGCGCCAGCGCTCCGATTGAGGGGCCACTCGCAATTTGGCCGCGGCGGGTCCGTGCGACAATCCAGGCTGGGACCGGTCGGCCGCGTCAGGGGCATCGCGGACGGCGACATCGGCGCCAGGGCTCCGCTTGGGTCTTTCGCAGTTCGCGAACACGAGGGGCATTGCAGACGGCGGCATCGGCGCCAAGACTCCGATGGAGGTTCTTTTCGGCACTCGGCCGCTTCAGGTCCGTGCAACAATCAAGGCGGGGACCGGTCGGCCGCGTGAGGGGTATCGCGGACGGCGACATCGGCGCCAGGGCTCCGCTTGAGGGGTCGTTCGCAGTTCGCGAACACGAGGGACATTGCAGACGGCGGCATCGGCGCCAAGACTCCGATTGAGGTTCTTTTCGGCACTCGGCCGCTTCAGGTCCGTGCAACAATCAAGGCGGGGACCGATCGGCCGCGTCAGGGGTATCGCGGGCGGCGACATCGGCGCCAGGGGTCCGCTTGCGGGGCCCTTCGCAATTCGCAACCTAAACAAACCAAATTCCAAACAGCTCTCACAGCTTGGATGCGCCCAACTGACAGGAATCAGGGAACGCGCGATCCGGCAGCAAGACCGCACGAGACGGCCGCCTGGAGGCGGCCGCCTGGTTCAATATAAATGCTGGAACCAGCGAAGCTTGATTCCTGCCTCGACCCCTAGGTATGGAAACTGCCAGCCGGTGCATCACCGCGAGTGCATCAGAATTTCCCACGAGACCACGCCAAAATCTGAAGTATGTGGTCCTACAAGATCCGGCTCATGCATCACCGGCTGATGATTTTGTGTTGAAGGTCGATATTCGATTTGAGCCGTGAAACCAACAAACGATTTCATGTCGCCTTTCACCAAGTTTCCCATTTTTGTGGGACGAGTCTTGCCGCCTCCACGCTTATTGTAATAATATAGAGAGAGAGTTGAACGGGCGAGGAGAATCCGTCAGCGATCATATGATTCCGCGGAATTTTTCCGGTTGATCCCCAGCCGAGTTAAACTGTGCCGCGCCAACACGCCGAGGTGGCGACTTGACCGAACATTTGACGCAATTGCCTGCAGGCATCTGCTAGTCCTGGCCGCTCGCTACGCTCGCGGGCGTAGATGATTCCAGCTGCCCCAGCTGCAGCCATCACAGACCGATGAACAGCTCTGACGATAGTTTCACTGAACTCGCCATCCGAGTGTTTAGGTTCAGCCATAAGTCGCCAGGGGATCAACCGAAAGAGAACCGATTCGGGGGTTCTCAAACTGTGTGCCGCCGGCACCCAACTGCCGTGGAGTGCCGCGGCACTCGTGGTGCCGCGCCCGTGTGTCCTACGGCATCCTAAGCTCGAGGTGCCGCGGGTGCCGCCACCAAAAAAGTTTGAGAACCTCTGCGCTAACTGAAACATGGACACACGGAGAGAACAATTCATGTAGGAAGTGCACCTGCTCATTGCGGAGTAGCAACGTCGGTGGAGGCTCGAACTCAAGGATCGAGTTCGGCTGAAGGCTTCCGAGAAAGGTGCCACTCGTGATAGAGATGTGGAATTGTTCCTCCTGCAGATCCTGCCTCGTGCATAGCAACCCTCGGGAGGATCGAATTCTCTACATTCCAGGAGATATTTTAGTGGAAACTCAAAATATTCGAGCAATCTCGAGAGCTTCAGGACTGTTTGGATCGCGGAGGTGTCTCCTAGTCAGACATCCTCTCTTCAGAAGTGATTTTCTGAGAGAGACTGCCCGCGGAAAAGTGAACTAGAGACGAGCTTCGATCGTGGATCATCGACATTTAACGTTCGGGAAGCGACAAAAGAATGCCGCTTCCTGAATCCACGATCTTCTTCGTTCAGAGATTGTCAGATGTTGGAAAAATGGAGCGTAGTAAACAGGACTGCGTCAGGGAGAGCAGGTACAACGGTAGTCCTCAAATGTGGCTGTGAGCCCTATCATGCTTGCGCGACTGCGATTCCCGGTCATAGCCCCTTCGCACGACAGAAACAATGAAACATCGTTGTTTTCGGTTGCAGTCTGATTGATTGTTACGATACCAGACCGCTAAAACAGCGGGGAGGACTGAACATCGGAACGGAAATCACGGGTTCATACGTGGGGATTCGACAGACTTATCCGCGTATCCCAAGTCCCCCACATGGCGAGAGCTTGAGTCCCGCTGCTCCCGATGTACGATGGTCCAATTCGACCGGGGCCCATGGTATCCGTCCTTTCTGCTGACTATTTCTTCGAAATTCTGTGTTACGTCCCAGACTCAACCAACGCGCTCCAATTACTGGGGAAGGATACATTGCCTCGCGAACTACAACGATGATGTTATGTAAGCATTAGACATCGCGTTTTCACTTCGTGAGAGTCGTTTAAGGAGCTTTCTGAGGAGGACCAAATTTGGTCCATTTTTCGTGGAGAGACTCCCTATATCGAGCGCTATGACACAGTCCTGTTTCAGGAGGGATCGCCGTGTGAATAAAATTCGATAATAGTGCTCCGATGAAGCTCTTGATTCCAAGCGTAGGATTCTTCGCATGGACGAGATAATTGGAGGACTACGAACATTTGGGAGGTAGAACGGAGCTCGAGGCTTGGGCAGAGCCCCCACAAATGCCGCTATGGTCATGTGAAACGGTGCTCATTTGCAAGCCCTCTCCTGCTCACGATCAGATGAATCATTCCCGTCACTAGCTTCACATAATCAGTCGTTGAGGCAATCTCTTTCGCCGGGGATTCCGTGGGCTCACTCGGCTCAGTTTTCATGGATTCCTAGATGAATTCTGCCTCCGGTAGTTGTTTCTGAAGTCTGTGATTCTTGGCAATGATAACGCGATGGAACGACTCATCGCCGATGGAGCGAGGTTATGCGCTTTGGAACGTTTCGTGCTCATCTGCATCACTTCCATCAAAAATCTTGTAATCCCTCTTGTTTGGGAACTGTACCTAGACAGGCGTTGCTGCTCCCGCCAATCCGTGCCGGATTCCAAGTTTTTGACGCACAAGAGTGCTAACTTCGAATCTTTGCACTTTATCTTCTCGCTCGACCCGCTGCATTGTGATTTCACCTGCATTCGAGCCGGAATTACGATTGCGGACTCTGATAATGGAATATGAACATCGCTCCTGGCCCCTGAGTACACATTGGCATGGGGGATATAACTCGTTGACTCCGCCATCATGGCCGAATCTCTAAACTCTGACCAACTCTGAACTCCCATCGGCATGGAAAACGTATTCGGGCGAAATCATATCAAGAATCCCCTGGGAGATGGGCTGCAGTGTCGTCGTTGCCGTGACATTGACAATCTGAGTGGATGCGCAGCTTCGATCATCAACCCTACTAATAATCATCAACCCTACTAATAAAGCGCTAAGGCTGAAAAATGATCAACCCTACTAATAAAGCGCTAAGGCTGAAAAATGAAGCCTAAAAAGTCTTCTGATCTCGCCGAAAACGCGACACACAAATCTCCGAGCTGGCGGAAGTCGAACGATGGCTGCTCACACGCGCGCATTCTCCGCAGAGGGGCTCAGCATTACTCCAAAGAAGAGCTACTTGACGGCGCGAGTCGCCGCATCACCGCGGCGCCAAATTCGAAAACTTTCTCTGCGCAAATCTCCGTAGGTTGGAGCCTCTCTGCCTCTCTGCGCTTCTTTCTCTTTGCCAACCACTGTCAGCTGATCTCTCGAACGATCATCGCGATCCATCTTCGGCGTAGCTCGCGGAGTGCACTCTATGGTAACCAGTGGCGGACCAAGGAATCGCTCGAGGGGGCGGTTTCAGATTTCCAGTGTGCCGGGAGTGTTTTTCCCTCCTAAATGATGTGTTTAAATATTGGATTGTTCGTTTGATAATTGTTGATAATTGTTGGGGGGCGATGGCCCCCCCTCGAGTCCGGTCTCCAAGGCGGAATGTACAGATCAGGAGAGAAAATTTCATGAATCTTTTCAAAAATAGATAAATCTTCGTACTAAACAAATATCAAACAAATAATTTAATATTCAACCGCATCATCAGGGCGGAAAAATACCCCCGGAACACCGAAAATCTGGAGCCGCCCCCCCCTCGAGCCATTCCTGGATCCGCCACTGACTCCGCGATAGATTCAGGCTCGTTGATGTTCGCTTCGATCCAGCGGACATAGTTTGTCACGTTCGTGGCTCCGCTGAGACTATCCGGATTTAAACTGCAAAGGTCAGCCCAAGAGGCAATGCCGATGACCGTTGCCCGCCCATCTTCTTCCGAAATCATAGGTGATCCCGAATCACCCGGACAAAACGACGATTTGCCCTCCTGGTGGAGTGCAAGAAATTCAGTTATCGGTGTGTAAGTCCCCCGAATCGCATCAATCGTTCCGTGAGGAACAATGAGGAAATCGGTTCTCCGCAACAACTCCGGTGAAAATCCGTTCGTACTACCCCATCCGTACAGGTAGGCCGAAACACCAGCAAAGTTCTTTTCGTATTTGGGTAAGCAGATGGGTACGATGCGCGGGGTGAAGATGACGGGCTCGGCCAACTCCAGGAGAGCGATATCGTTCTGCTCGACTCCGAAACTCGGCTTTAAGATGGCTTCGTAATGCTCGTGAATGATGGTCTTCTTTATGCACCGCTCAACTCGGTTGGAGGTCGAGTCCAGATCACGCATGTCGAGCTTCACTACAAACTCACCGAACAACTTCAGGTACCTGTGGGAGATGCGGTCTTTTGTGGAAGCTCAATGAAAGGTTCAATGAAGAATGGAGACACAGCTCCGCAGCATGCAACGGTGCGGAAATGCCCTTCGCACGTCCTCTATGCTAGTAGAACCGTCATTCTGGATATTGTATTCGGAATGTAAAATCATCTTACCATGGTAGGTCGACACAATGCGCAGCGGTGAGGATGTACTTCTCGTGGACCAGTGCTCCGCCGCACCCGAAGGCGTCTATGTGCCAAAGACCGAAGAATTCGAAGCGATAGGAGAGAGCCACCTGAGATGTAGAATTAGAGCCTCTATGAGTGGACGTTGTCACCATAAATGATCACTCCGGATATTTTTAATCACCGCTTCGAAACAAACAAAAGCCTATGCCGGTCAATTCAGGAGTTTGAGGCGTTGGAGATGGAATGCGTCGCATATGATCCCCGAGATTCCAAGGGTCTTACCATATCTCAAGGACGAAGCTGGCGCCATCGCGTGAAACTACGGACCGAAAGAATAAAAGATCAGAATTTTGTTTTTCCTCACTCTATTGGAGCCCGTAAATCACTCGCCTCATATGATAGGGACACCGAGGTAGACCCCATAAAAGCAGACACGCGTTGAAGCTCATATATAATGATCTGATAATCAGCGGACTCATATTTGACAACTTGTCGCGTGGAAAATGCGATTTTCCATGCTCGAAACCAAGTTGTCCCGCGGTCCCGACCTGGCCGTAAGTGCAGGGTACACCAACAGCACACTAGGGTGGCATCTATAGCATGGTCTGAGACTGATTAGCGTGAATTCTTCGAACCAAGCTCATCAGCCGTCGACTGAGATATGCGCCCGCACAACTGGAACTCCAACGTCAACTCCGGTGAATCTCGGACGGAATGGCACAGGGACGGGCGAGTCTAATGCGATACGCTGTCACCATATCGAGTGGTTATGCTCTGCTTCTGAGAGAACGGAGCTCTTCGGCCCCGGCTAGCTCCGCAGGGACGAAACCGCGGATTTCGAAATGAGCAGGCCGCGACCATCCGGCAGAACGGACCAAGTCACCCGCAGTCGACGACCATATTCAGGGACAGCAAACGCCGGCGCCGCAGCAACCGAAGGTGGAAACTCAAGAAGCAGCTAGACGCGGATGGCGTGTACGCGATCGGCAGCGCAGTTCGTCGGGAAACCTCTCCCTCTTCGAGAACGGGCTCGCAGCCCCGAATATGTATCGTCGTCTCGATACTTATTCATGGCATCTCCGTGAGTTGATACGACGGTTCAGAACGGTTTGAAACGACTGCCGCATGCCCTCAACTATGCACTCAAGCTCCAAGGGGGAGCAGCGTACGGTAACTACCAAGCGGCGAAAATAATTTGGAATTTGCTCATACCAGCCACGGTTGATTGTTGGACCTTGCGATCGCTCCGTCAGAGTTCCTCTCCTCTTGTGCATACGTTCTGCCACATTCTGAAATGAGCGATACGGGAAATTTCGTGGAGTTGTTTCGGAGTAGATCTATGCGTCACAATTCGGATCTCTCCGCGAGACCGATTCGACTGACACCCGTTTCAAGTCATGAAAACTCACCGATATTTCCGGACACGTGTCCACCACTGCACCTCCCCAGTGCTATGAGCGACGAGAAAAAGGCTGTGAGGACCTTCATTCTGGAAATTCCAGTTCAGCGGAAGAGATGAATTTTGAAAATGAATGTTCCGACTCTTGGGTGCTCACGAGAATCAGTTGAGCAGTTGTTAAGCGAGCACTCGGAGCTGGTTTATGAAGAAACTCGAAACTGGTTCACTACCATGAGCCCTCCCCCAAACCCGATCTGCTGATTCTCTTGGACCCTCGAAATCGAACCCCTAAGTCGATTCCGAATGCCGCCGCGCATCCCTCGCGGTGGTTCTACGGGAAGGAAAGAGTGTTATTTGAGGTCCCTCGATTGATTCATTCGCCGATCAGTTTCATATGGGAAGGGTAAGTTTCGACTCACCGATCGCGTCCTCCCTGGCAGCAACTCTTTATGCGAATTCGAAACTCTGATGCAGGCGGGATCGACACCGAAGGAAGCCCCCGTCGAATTTCGTATTGCCAAAATCATCTATGAATCAAAGTTTTCATTCACCATGGCAATACGACTAGAGGGTATAACATCGGGAACCCTCAGCCGATTCCGGCCAAATCGGCAGACAACAAGACCCATATTGCAGCACAGTTTCCCCTTTTACGACAGTCTCTGGAAAAGGAACGTTAGAAAGGAGTACCTCGGTGCATCGGATGCAGTGTTGGTGGAGCAGTAGGTCGAGATGGAGACTTACGTATGGTTTCGTGGCAGAAACCCGGACCAAGTTTGAATGCAGTCTTCTCCTGCCGCTTTTTGAAAATTCCCAGGAGATCCTCCTCATGGTCGCCGAACATCGCTCCTGACACTGGGTTCATTGCCAGATTTCACTCGTTTGGAGCCGGGAGATGCTCGGCAGCGGACTGGTAGGCTCTTCATTCAGACTCCACAACTCCTCGATCAAATACAGAGCCGTAACCGACAGTGCAAGAAGCGATCGATGTACGCGAGGAGGGCGAGTGCTCTGGAGTGCAGAAGCGGCACGATTTCGTTCGGTCGACTACCTGGCGCTCATCTCGCTTTCCTTTTCCCCGGTTATCCTCAGGATCTCCCGGGCGATAAAGCTCGATAAAGGCTTCAATCGTTGCAACACGAGATCATCTTGGTACGCCAGCTCTTCGAACCCTCAATTTGGCTTAAACTCGGTATATTTGGTATCTCAAGAGAACGTGATTCACTGGAATTCGATCACGCATCGAAGAAGTGGCCGCATGGAAAGGCCGCGGGGGTGCCTGCTCATTAGAGCAGGTGCCCGGTAATTAGAGCATGTCCCATTATTTTTCGGACATCCGAAGGATGCCTGCTTATAAGAGCATGCCTGGCTAATAAAAAATGCCACCCGGTGTCGCTCAGCCCGCCCATTTCCTCTACCATGTTCAACATCGATAAGGCGCCTGTCTCCTTGTCAACGATCACCGGAACAATGTCTCTCATCTTTCCACACACCAAATTGTCATCGAGGAGGTCTTGCAGATGCAGCTGAGAGCGCTTGAACTGGACCTGAAAGCATTGATCTGATCTCTCTCTGAGCATGATTCCGGGCAGCAGGGTGTCGAATGAACCGAAAATCCTCTGTTTTTTTTTATCTGTGAAGCCCTGGATGTAGCATTCGCATTTAGATGGGTCAAGCTCAAGACCGCTATCGGTTTGGAAATCTAGTATCCTTTGGAGGTCGTCGCGAACTTTGTCCGGAGACTCATCTATCAGAGTTCCGTCGTCCAGGTAGAAAATAGGTAGCTGGTAAGCGAGGGTCGACGTGAGAGGATGAAGCAGCGCCGAAAAGGCCCGAGGAGCTGCCACGTCACCTCGCTGGACGCCTGCGGATGACCAGATAACATCACTGTTGTAAACCAAGGGGGTTTGGGACGAGCAGCACTGGTGCAGCATCGGATAAAGCTCCGAGCAGTTAGATGCCATCTCCTGTAGCAAGCGACCTCTCTTGTTGAGGTTGAAAGCGTTGGTGAAGTCAATCTTCAGCAAGCAGACCTTGGGTCTAGACGTCAGGAGGGATCGCGTCGCATGAATCGCGATCTCAGCTCCACCCTCGACTCCATAGCCCATCTGTCTTGGCTGGAGGAAGAAGGAGCCGGTCTGCCGAAGAAGGGTCTTGGTGGCCAAGCCGATTCGCCATTCCTCTCTCTATAGTGTATCGATCGGCGATGCGTTTCAGCCGCGATTCACAGAAGCAATACTGGAGGAAAGCGTTATTTGAACGCTCCGTGTTGTGATACACGAGATAACTCTTCACCTCCATGACCACTGAAGACTATCCGATCCCGTGATATCAGTCGGCTACTTTCGGGACGAATTTCACGATCGCTCCCCGCGCAAGGAACGTGCAATGCACACAAGCTCAATAACCAGTGCAGCCCCGTGAATTATGAGTCGTACGAGAGGCATTCCGACGAAACACAAAATCAACCGACCGATTGGGCATGCCGAAACGGGGAATTATCCTCCCCGGTATTTTTCGTAGATCAGACGCTCGGCCCGGAAATCCGCGATTCTTGTTTGGGATCCCTTCCCGCAGTCTTCTTCCTCTCACTCCGTACAAGCGCACACGTGCTCTTTCGGCGGACTCCATGTTACGGGTCGCTTTGTCTGCCGACATCCGCAATCGTTCTCCGCGAGCTTTACTGCTAAGCGGTAATGTCTACTATCGTCTCCGCTGCAGCGGAACCGCTCCAGCGTTAGTTCTTGGCGTCCTCCAGAAAACGGCAACCGAAGAGTGAGTGAAGGCATGCCTCAATTGTCGATTCTGACGGACTGGGGATGAGAGTGCACGAAGCTCTAGACTCGAATTCAGTTTTCGTGAACCGGTACACTCCGGACACGTTTTTCCTCAGTTTTCATTTTGGGAGCAGTGCGCGCTGCTAAGTTAGCTGCACGTCTCATATGTATCCACAGAAGAAGCAATCCAGTCTAGCGGCTGATATCCGGCAAAACCTGATGTGAGTCGAGTTCGTTGAATCACACATTGCGAACGAAACTCTCCCCACAGGCCACAAACAATCTGGATTCATCCAATTGATTTTGATGGTATGAACCGCAGACTAGCAACCTCGTCCGCAGTGCTGATAATTCATTATATTTCTCTTGCGGACACTCAGAAATAAGAGAAGACGTCTCTGGCAGGCGGAGACGAGACTGATTTGGCCTTGGCTCTTGTTTGACCCGTATGAGAACGGATGCAAGGCTTCTCTCGTGCCGGGAGATTCCACTGGCATCATTCAGCTGATGTGAGACATTCCTTGGGGGATTTCTCCTCGGATCCTTCCGGGCCAGATTCATTATCGTGAATTCTTGACAGGGCATCGAAGATGCTTCGTGAGTTAAGCGCCTGTTCCCCTGACAGAGTCCACTTGTTCCGGTCAGATGGAAGCCTCCAATCCCACAATCCCCACGGGCTTGCAGCCGATGTTTCGGTCATTTGCTTCGAGAATTTGCCCTTTTGAACGCATCATGACAGCTCGCATATCAGGTCGTGTGTACTACGACGCATTTGTACTACGTGTGATTTGATACTCTGGACACCGCGGCATGGTGAATCAACATGGGACAGGAAATTGTGAGGGGGGCGACGCCCTCCTGGCTACGCCACTGAACTCAAGCCATGTTCCGTTTGCGTTGGTTACAGCTAACAGTTCGACCAGGGTAAACTTGTGAAACTTCGTAAATATAACCCTCACGATTAAAACATGGATGATGCAATTAAAGTCAATAATTATGTCCCGCTGTCCTGCCCAATGAGAGCTACTCCTCGAAGTTGAGGAGTAGCTTGGTTAACCAGGCAGTTCAGCTTGTTCGGTTACTTAAGCTTGAGATTCGACTTGTCGTTCTTCAGTATTCGTTCCCCAGAGGCCGCCGCCTCGATCGACCTTGAAATCAAACGGGCATGCTCTTTTTGATAGGCATGCTCTAATTAGCGGGCACCTATTAGACATCCGAAATGTTTAACGGGCATGCTCTTTTTGCCGGGCATGCTCTGATTAGCGGGCACCCATTGGACAATCGAAACATTTGACGGGCATGCCCTTCAATTAGAAGAAATACGGTAACTGATAAGTATCGGAAATTATTGCGGAAAGATATTGGATCGCCCCGGATCAGAATTTTATGGTCGTTCTCACCGGTAAAAGTTTAGAAGTACTAGTCCTAGCATCTCCGTCTTGAAGCCTATTTGACTCCTTTTCGTGTTCGATGTCAATGTGCCAACGAATTCGCTGATTCAGCAAAAAAAGCCATGTGGTTTCCGATCGAGAGCTATTCCTCGAGTTCCTCGCGGAAACTAACCATCGCAACATTGGAGTTACGGAATCCTCGCTCACAGGCGAAACACTGCATGGTTTAGATCCAAAATCTGGAGCGAGCCCGCGGAAGTTTGACGATTCTCCACCTTTCGACAAGGGGCGGTTCTGAATCCGGTGCCTGGTGAACAAGTACTGGCTCAGGTGTATCAAGTGAGACAGGATGACGGTATGATGATGGTATGGCCGATGGTGATCAGCTATTAGCTTGAACCCGATGCCGGGAGAACGTACAAAACATCACCTCGCTCGCCGAATGAGTGCTGCTTGGTCTCTCCTAAATAGCGGTAGCCAACCCAATATCGTCGGAACCCTGAGCCGACCGTGCTCAATATGACTTGTGCAAAGGGGTCTATCTGAGAAGAGACTCAACCACGCGCTGTATCCCAGAGACCTCATCTCAGCCGAGTTTGAGTGGATCTCGAACTTCCTGGTATCGTGTGTCATTCAGCCATGGAATCCGAATTCGCTATGGGATCAAAGCCTCTTTTTTGGGGTTTTCTGAAGCAGCTCCACTCAAGATCTGCTTTCGAAAGCCATTCTGGACCTG
This sequence comes from Neoseiulus californicus, assembly GCA_028455905.1. Lineage (NCBI taxonomy): Eukaryota > Metazoa > Arthropoda > Arachnida > Mesostigmata > Phytoseiidae > Neoseiulus > Neoseiulus californicus. The sequence goes on from JAMQGS010000001.1 coordinate 40,510,403, forward strand.
TTTTCGTCCAGTGAATGTACGATCTGGCATCAGAAATCGCGACACGCAGGAATAGGCGCGCGCATCAAACAGCATTCGATAGCGGAAACTTACTCTGGGATACGCAGGAAATTTCTGATCTCTGACCCGCGACCGAGATATTTGGCGAGCAGAATCAGCAATCCGAACAGGAGGCTCCAAATTCCACAGGATTCACGTTTCCAAAATCCGAACCTCGCTGGGGAAGATGGAAATTTCTCACTCACCCGATATGATACTTTCCGGCACGACACAACGGACATTTTCCCCTCAGAGTTCCTAAGCCTCATCGCCAGTGCTAATGAGATCACAAGGTTCAACTCTGGAATCCTGGGAATCGTTGCCGCTGTCCGACGCTGCTTGAATAAGTGCGCACCAGCACCAAACTCTTTCAGAAATCAGAGATGAGGCATCGGCAAACAAGTGGTATCCTTTGGAGTTCACATTGAGGACATCGGCCCGCAGCCCGTCCTACTGCAGAGGCCCTGTTGACCTTCAACGTGATGGCTTCACGGCTGCCCATGACCGCTGATTTTCTTTCCGGAGCGAAAATCGAGCAGTGCCTGTTTGCATCACACGGAGGCTTGCGACGGAGTTCAAATCGTCAGTATTGGGAACGCCGGGTCGGATGTTAGCTTTTCAAAGCCATACAGGATCATCTGCGATACTAATAGAATCCATTCAATCGAAAATATCAGTGACAAATCCCAACGCATGGCATTCTGTGGGTGCGCGACTAGATTCTGGCTGTAGTTCATTCTGATTATATGCAGAGTTATGCAGAGATAACATGTCTGAAATAGCTCTGAGCAGGTGACCTTTCGCTGATGATATTTGAAGCCTCGCAGTCGGGAACTCTCCACTGGGTCGGCGACCGAACCGAGCTCCCGATTCTCCGCGAGAGGGCTTTGAAGGTCTCGCTACCGCTCTCGACAATACCGCTCATCTTGCTCATGTTCTTCCATGTCCATGTCCATGAAAGTGTGCTTCATCACACGAAAGCAGAGTTAGAAGGAGGCGGGGTTCAGTGCCGGTTAAGGGAAAAAAGTTTGACACCGCACCGCTTCTCCAAGCGACAAGCAGCGTTGCGTCGTAAGAGCATGCATGATGAGCCGGGGACTCCGAACCCCCTTACTCGCCCTCGGGCATACAACAATCTTCTCGCGAGCTCCACCATTCTACCAATATATTGGTCATCCTGGTGGCCTTGAGGTCGCTGATGCGAATGTCAAACAATGTTTCAAACTCGAGTCCAACGAGAAGTACGCGGAGAATGTTGGCTTTGGAACGCGTACCATCTTACGAGCAACTATTCTCCTACAAGCTGATGTCGATCAACTTTCCGCGATGTTCCGTGTGGTCGAGAGACGGATGACGACAAGGAATGAATGAGGACGTCGACAACCCAGGGTGATATCGGGCGAGAATTGCGGTTCACTGCTGTCAAGCTCTCGAGCTATCCATCAACTACCCGCAAGCTGTCTACACAAGAAACTGAATGGGGAATCGTATTCAGACGACGTGTCTTAAGCTAATTTGGACCGAGATGTAGATCCAATTTGCCGAGCGTCCTTCTCTCCACAGAATTTCGGAATGCCCTTGTTGCTTTCTGGAATTGCTCGAAAAGTGCCGCCAATAGCCACTATTCAGTTGCTCATCCCGGCGGGGATATAGCGCCAGTGACTGTGACTCACCGAGCTTTCCTAATTCATTCCTCAGCATATATGCGTGTGCATCCACGTGATACGGGGAGCGAAATCGGCGTTGTGTTCATGTCATAACAGGCTCTGTTGTTGACCTGTATGGGCCGGGAAGCTTGAGCAGGGACCCCTGACCTCTCTCATCTATCCGAGGAGCAGTATCGGATATGGTGTTTGACGTCGGACGTTTTAAGCACACGTCAATGACCTATGATTCGAGCCACAGCTCACCGCAAAGCTGTCGGTATGAAAACATACAAAAGATGAACAGACAACTGCGTGGTGCCAATCATGAGTGGAACGTCCGATAGGCCTTCTATCTACTTTGAACTCATATGAATTTCGGGACCCGTAGTTGTGTACTGCATGTCGCGTCCGACTCCTCGAAGGCAGGAGCATTGGAACATCGGAAGCCCCGACCCATTCGAATGAGTGCGTGTGTTCTCGGAGCAGAGCGCAGTGCGTCACTGGATGCTACAGTTGTGAACAAAAGTTTCCGGACAAATGAATGGGGTCTTAGTATTGAGCATTTTCGCTCCGTCCTGCGTTTCTCCTCTCGTCTTGGTAGAGGGGCGAATGGACGCTGTCATGTACGGGGAGATATTAGAGAACAATTTGCCGTCATTTGCCGCCGGGATGATGTGTCCAGAAATTTTAAAGAAGGAGTGGGAGAAAATCCCAATCAGTGTCTACGGAAATTTGAGACGATACATGCCGCTTTGTTGTGGAGCGGTGATAGCAGCGAAAGGTGTCAATACGAAGTATTAGGCTGGGACACCCGGTCCTGCCATCTTGTGCAGCCGATCATTAACTCTGGAAGCTTTTCAATCGAAGTGAAACTGAGTAAACACCTGTGTCCGGAAACTTTTGAGCACGTATTTTTCGGTCTTTTCGGAAACGAAAGCAAGCAAGGGGATTCCGTCGAGTGGGAATGATTCAGGAAAGCTACGGATGTGGGCAAGAATCATGACAGCAAATTTCAGCCTTCTACGATCATGCGGAGGATGGCGACAACGAAGTTCTGCCATCTCCGGAAACTTTTGCTCACAACTGTATCTCTCGAATCGGTCATTCTCAGAGTCCCCCGCCAATCCGGATGACGCTCTGCTCTGCATTCGGTGATTCTTGACTATATGAGACGAGTTCTTCGTATCCTTCCAACCCCCGAGTTGATCCCATCATGGACAGATCAGATTGAGGATTAGCATCTCACTCATTTTTATTGAAACGCGTACCAAAAAACGTTGACAGAAGCCAGGCTCTGATAAATAAGTACTGTCATCACACAAATCTATAGCAAGAGTTTCCTCGTGGCGTGCTCGAAGGGAATTGGGCTTTCAAAGCCGAAAGCGCTGTCGTCGCTGTCTCTGAATCCGAAAACCCGAGTACCGTTCCGATTCAAGTAGGCCAAATATACTAAGCGACCGATGTTATTAACAACGCTGGCCAGGGGGAACGTTATAACAGCCTTCAAGAGCGGTAAGGTCAGAAGCATGCTGGCTACGATCCCAAAGAGCGCCCACGGATTCTCGACTCCGAAGAAATTGAGGTGGTGATTGAAACCATTTCGTCGCTTCGGCCGCAGGTATTCGTCGCTGTCATCGCTGATGAAGTGAGCGTCGGGCTGATGGATGTGGATGAGCTCTGAAGCTTGGTGTTCAGCGTCCAGGAATGGATGCTGTGCTCGATATTTTTCCTTACTATGAGGATGTCGTGATCGATGGAAGCTGTCAGGCGCTGCATAGGGGGAACCGAAGTAATGAGGGTCCTCGCTCATGGCTCGGATTCTAGTCCTTGTTTTCTTGGTACGCTTCTTGGAACGTTTCAGATTTGAGGATGAAGACCGAGGCCTCGGCGGGAGACCTGGCGATTTGTGTTTTTTCGGTTGCTGCACAACGTAGATACTAGAGTTAGAGTTTGCGAACACAACATGCTGCGCCAAGATGTAGGACCACAAAACCAACGCGGAAAGCAGAATGCGAGATGCACACACCATCACGTCTCTAGCCGCAATGAATCATTCTGGAACCGCGTGCGGTTCTACTTATAAACCTCTCAGAAATGTCTTCATGTCTTCATCTTATTCTCGAATTTCGCGCGCGGTTGGCGATGCGTCACGTTTAGCAGCAACAATGACTTCCTATGCATCCCTTACCGGATGACATCCAGATTTTTGTTTCGCCATTTTTGACGCTGCGTTTACAGCATCGTTTCTTGGTTTCCATCATTCGTGGAGGGAGACACAATGCGCTCCCGAAAATCAGCGGAGCACGCACTCGATTACGCAGAATTTCCGACTGGCAGCAGCGGAAGGATCACAACCCGGATGATGTTTCAGAACTCATCAAAGATAGGAAAAAGCTCCTGACAGAAAGCGGTTGGGTGCCGCAAGAATATTTCGGAGCCATTTTGGCTCCAAACGAAGTGATTGGAGTCATCATCAATTGGTCAATATTTGCGCGGCGGCGTCACGATCTCCTCTTGGCCGGACGATTCATTGATAAACTCCAATCCGAATCTTCTTAGCTTCTGTTCGTTGATGACCGGTTCAGCTCCTCGGCGGAAGTCCGCATAGCAGTCCAATTCGCGTGTTGAAGGGCCGTCAATTGCCGTCAGTCGTACTTTTGTTCATTCTGTCGTGTGATCGTGTCTCGGGAGATTCTCACCTCATGCCTCCTGGCTCGCTGGAACCGGGCCGGACAGAATTCATCGACGTGTGACATCTTCGCTCTTTTCTACGCTGAGAAGCAGGATCGCCCACGTTGGCGGGACTGAACTTCTTCTCATCGGAGTCAGAGGAGGGATTTAGTGTAGATCTGATACAACACCAGCATCGGATCCCGCCCGCGTATCATCGTTGACTTCTGTTCATATAAGTGATGCTCATTCCTGCGCTCAATCCTATCGAGGGCTCCCGTGATAGTCTAGAGTGTCCAAAGTTTTCCCAGAAGAGCTGCTTATATGGTCCACAATTCAAAATGACTTAACGAATATACTCAAGGCTATAAAACACGGAGACGGGCTGTGACTACCTATCTCCCATATCTTTCAAGATTGACGCGACAAGAGCCCACTGAACTCGTTTCGCTTTCATTGGAACCTACGCGGAAATCGATTTGCTTGTCTCATCGAGCGATGCGACTGTGCCCGGCGAGCGCTGCATTCTTGAATCCGCAAATGAGGACCGACGTCGATGAATATTGCTCGAATAATCTGGAACCTGCCGATGAAAAATTCGAGAGAGTTTAATTTCACTAGGCCTCACAGAAGAGCCCATTTCTGCGAGTCCGCTGTTTCCCGGCATTCGGTATAACGCTAGAATCCCATTCAATGACAAACCTTTTGGAGGGTTGTCTTTCTCTGCTTTCTAAACAACGGAGATAAATAGTCACAATCGGAAACTTCGTGTGACTCTTAAAAGCCGCTGATTGCTTGCAATGATGATTGCCGTTCTCTTGTAAAAGAGATACGCTGATCCTCTTGTTAGAACTATGAAGAGCAAAGGCGCTCAGGGGCGTTTTGGACAGCTCTCTACTTGTCTTCCCTACTTTCACACCAAGAAGCCAATGGCTCAAAAACCATTCTTGCTGCCATCGCTCTGACTGTGTCAATTCCATCGAATCTGGTTGGAACTTGGATTTAGCAAACCCAGGTGAGTACGGCGACCTTGGATCAATGGGAAAGTTGAAGATGTGCAAAATCAGAATCTCTCGCTGGCTGTCGCATTAGCTTTCTGGCGGGATTAAACAACTGACTAGCTTAGCAGTCAGTCATGCGGGACAGAAAAAAGTGGGCGTTGAAAAAGCTCCATTGCACTTGAGCGACCGTCATTCATTTCCTCGATGAGGTTTCCTCTTCGATACCGACCATCACCAGGTTCATGCGTGGCGCCGGCCTTGTGAAACTTCCCACATGAGAGACATCATACGATTGACGTTCACGGGACATAAAATTAACGCCGATCTCGATGGGTCACAGTGATGGAGCTTCCGTATATGTTTGATAGCTCCATGTCCCTATCCATATGTTCTTCGAGCGACGACGACTGTGGATTCATGTTGAAATATGAATGGAAGCGCTCACGAAGGGAACCCGATCAAACGGCACAAAGCAACGCCCTCCTCGGGGAGATTAAATGCGGCATTTATTCTATCCTCTGTAGCCATTTATCCATCGAATCGATCGATCCTGGTTTTAGAGGAGAGAATCGGCGCTCATTGGGAGTATATCATCAAGCTGCCGATTCGTTGCTTGAACGATGGGACTCCACAAATTGATCTCATTGCGAGCACGCTGTTTGTGCAACTTTGCTCTGTGCTACGAAGATCCGTCGAAAACGGCCCGAAGTGTCGGAGCAATCGAGGATGGAACAAGCTTCCTGCCCGGTGCAAGGCGCGCTCGAAACCGCTCAGTGATCTTGTTCCATTCCAGAGATGCCTTTGCAAGTGCTTGATCGAACCTACTGTAAATGCATCATCTGGAATGTTACTTTTTCACATCATTCACATGCAAGCGGCTACGACTGTGAGAATAGAATCTTTGGCTTCTCTTGAATCAGCGTCGTCGCGATTCTTTCCGGGTATGTCTTACTTGTAATGGCTGCATTCTGTGCTCTGAAGTTACGCATACTGATCAGGGTTACAACCTTGCAAGGTTTGATAAATGGGACGCTCAAATAATTCAGAATAAGAAATCCCGATAATCACCGGAGCAGCAAACTCGGAGCTCAGAGATCTGAACGAGGGATCATTGGCGAAGTCAAAGGTCATTGCCTAAACTCCTAAATAGCTCGGGCGTTCACGGCTCCGCAACCCACTTTCCGGATTTGCACAATCTCGGCCTCAGGATCCTTGAGAAGAGCTCTGGTACGGGGTCCCTCAAGGGTAGTTGATGAAGCATTGAAAGCAAATCGGTGTCGCGTTTGCCCTCCATTATTTACAATATGCCTGAATATCTTTCTCCTCCGCAACGGAGTGTTCTCAATGGGTACCACTCTCCGAGATTCGGCGTCACAAGTTTGGAAACGAATCCAGCTGCACCTTGTCTCGTATTTCTGAGAGAAGTCCATCGGGTGTTTGCTTATATTATGATATCCGCGGCTGAATTCGTCGCGTCGTGGTTCAACGCGGGCAATCGATTTCTCCTCGTAATTCAGGCCTCTCTGCAAAAAACGGGGTCAGTTGGCAACGCTCAATCAAACAACCAAAGGCTACCTCGTCACTGATAATGCCCAATCAGGCTCACAACACTTACCTGCTCGGATGATTCGTGGCCACCGATGAGATGGCAGATTCTGTACCACGGAGCGGAATCATTCTCATAGAAGCTTAAAGCCATTGACTGGCAATGACGCGCAGATCCTCAGAGCAACACTGGGAGTTGGTTGAGACGAGCAGCCGATGGAACGGAAGCTTGGGTGACTTTGAATGGCGGAGCTTGCAAGGAGGGGTGTTTTGGTCGAAATCCAGAGTACCTGGGAAGGGATCTGAAAAATATGAAGCCCTGAGTTCCAAAGAGTTGCTGTCTTATAGTGTCAGTCTAGTCGTATAAACAAAGTACAGTAAGATCTGGCTGACATCATCAATGAACGTCACGTTGATCTCATCGAGACGCGTATCGAGACGTGAGAGCAGGTTATAAAACGGTGGCACTCCTGTGATCGGCTCTCGAAACTATCCAATCGGCACCAGCTGCAATGCTCCGGGATACTGTCGTCGTATAACACTGACAAAGAGCACAAACTGTTCATCATCATTGGTCATTGCTTCCCAATAGATATTCGACCTTGTGAATCGTCAGATGCCTTAGCTCCCGAACAAACTTGGGAACGTTCGCTGCCATAGAATGGGTAATCTTTCGAAAGCAATAGTGCAAAGACAACGCATGAGCCGATGCTTCGAAAACCCATAAGACTTACGAGAAATCGACCTGCGATGCGTCGCAGTTGAATGACAATAGCCCATTACGAGGAATCGTTGAATCATTGATAGCTTAACCAATTCGCCTCCTCAAGTTTGAATGCAATTCAAAGAACTCGCCTCGCCCAACAATCATCCGCTCTCTTCGAGGAGTCTCGGATAAATCACACATTATCTTCTTCCCGCTCCACAGAACGAGAATCGTTATTCTTAACGGTGGACAGAGCGTTGAAATGGAGATGAAGAACGACAAGCTAGGAAATGCCCCCGATGAGGAGGGAGAGCCCGCCGAGGCACAAGTCGACTCCAATGATTACCTGTGCGGAGTCTTCTCATGGAGACCCGCGTATCTACAGAAGTTCGTACGCCCAATCTACTTCACCCTCGTGTATCTACTCTACGGGATATTTCAGGTGTGTTTTTTACTAGTTCAGTTGAAATGTACACCCCAACGATTCTGATTCAAAAGCTCACCTCAAGTCACGCTCAACCACAGGGTGCTATGAAGACCGGTCTGAACTCTTCCATGACGACGATAGAACGTAAATTCGGAATGTCCGGAAAGATGATATCAGTGGTGATGATCATGGACAACATCACTGGTACGTTAGCAAGTCTCATCGTCGGATACTACGCGACTAAGGTTCGAGAAAACTAACCATAGTGCAACTACAAGCCCTCATATCTTGAACTCGGCGATCTAGGCGTTTAGTCAAACGCACAGCAGCAACGTTAGGGAGCTGAAGCATTTCTATCAATCAGATCTCTCGACCGAAAATATTGGTTTTCGGAGTGTGGATGTCGATTTTCGGCTGTGTCTTCTTCGTGCTGCCGCATCTCATCTACGGTGGAGTTGGGGTGAACACGTGAGTATCCTCGTTGATTGTGATTTCGATTCCGCCGGACGATTCTGGAGTCTTTGCAATCTGAGACGCATGATTGGAACTCATGAACTGATGCTATTCCGTTCGAAAGTTTTCCTCCGTATTTCCGAGCGGTCTCTGTGCCCGGGCTCCGGCTTGAAGACATCAAACAAACATGTCAAACACAAAAGTGTTCGCCTATCGTATTCACCTTTTGAGCAGGGAAAATCTAATGATTTGCAAGCTCGCTGAGCATGGTGCACGCCCCAACAGATATTCTTGTCCTCCTTACTGTGGTGAGATCCCGTAAGATTTCCGACTCTGGGAAACACAGGAATGATTTTCGGATTCATCTCCGAATGACATTCTCGATGCTTCTCCCGAGCACGTGAAGCCAGGACACACGAGCGACCTTTCCATCCGACGAGGTTCAGAATCGCGTCGGATCTGTTGCGACGCTAGTTTTTATGACGGGTTCTCCCGAACGAACGTTAGAATCTTGGTCTCGTAGCGGCGAACCAGACATCCGAAGCGAAAGCTGCGCCATGCGGTGTTTGCCAGCTTCAACATCGAGATTGAATTTGGAAAATCCTGAGCATAAGACCACGGCTCTGGTCCTCGTTTTCTGCGTCGAATATTTGCTGTTCATTATTCGAGAGATTGGGAATGGTCTCGGACTGAGTTGACATGTTTCAGAAACCTGCTCAAGACTCCGAAGGGATTTGTGAACAAAGGACATTTCACTGAGTTTTGCAGTCAGGGGAATCGAGTTGGGTCGAACGACTCGCTAATCCAGTCGGCGCCGACAGATGCGTCCTCCGTCGCTTTCCCAGTGCAAATTCTCTTCTCCATCGGAAACATGATGAACGGGATTGGCGGCACTGCATTCTTCATCGCTGGAGTGACGTACACAGACGATAATGTCAAGAAGAAGAATTCTCCGATCTATTTTGGTACGAAACCACGCGTCCTCTACCGATTTCAAAACTTTAGATTATCATCATCGTCTCTCAACTTCCTCATGGTTATTCTAGGCGCAATCATGTCGCTCCGGATGGTCGGTCCTCTCCTGGGTGTCATAATCAATTCCTACTTCTTGACGATCAACGAACATCCCTTCAGTGAGCTGATATGAGCTGATTCGCGGTTTGTGCTTGATGAATGTTTTTTTATTGATTCGTTCTGAAATAATTCCCTCCCTCAGATCCGCCGACGGGAATGAGTATTCGAGATCCCCGTTGGATAGGTGCCTGGTGGTTACCTTTCGCCGGTTGGGGAATCCTTATGACTCTTGTGTCCATACCACTGATTCTGTTCCCGAAGAACATACGCCGAGCCCCGGGGCAAGTCACAACCTTATCGAGGGAACCTCATGTGTCAACGAAACCTGTACCAAAATCCCTGTGGCATAAAATCGTGATGGATTTCAAGGTGATACATGGCATTGTTAAAATTCAATTATGGCTCATGGTCCCGCCTCGATGGCAGAGGACGGTTATCCGCACAGTTCTCACGTGGTCAGTTTTGCGTATTTTCATAGGATTTCGGGAGTGGTTTGAAACGGCTTTCGCGGAACAGAATTTTCACATGGAAGTGCATCGGTTACATTTTCATCATGAATGGCATCGGGGGCCAGATGATGAATATGCCAAAATATATCGAGACACAATATCGAGTTTCGGCTGCGAAGGCTAGCTTCCTGACCGGTTAGTTCGCAACGATATTTCAAATTTTTAAAAACAAAATTTCAAATCAGCCTGATGACGAGAAGAAACATCGTTAACTACGCTAGATTCGTAGTGATAACGACTCTAGACAATTCTCGACCTCAGGTTCCACAAAGGTAATGGCAATGATTCTGGCCATGGTTCTGGGCGGTGTTGCTATGCGAATTTTCAAGCCATCAGCGCGTGCGATTTGTTTGTGGGCGGTCGCAGCTGATCTGATCAACATCGCCGTTCTCATCACGGCAATATACTTGCCATGCGATAACTGGAGACTCGGGGGAACCTCGTACCTTCAAGACGGAAGGTTCGTGGCAGAAATACTTCTTCTCTCTCCCACACGAAGTTCCAGAAACATTTCTATATGAGTCGCCCCAAAAACGTTGAGTTGCCCCCGACTGCCTCCCGAGATGCCCTCAAGGCTCCGGGGGAAATCGAAGATGATTGAGCGGCAGCTTCCGTACACACACATACATTTTCCAGCCTGACGCTGCTCTCTCAATGCAACGAGGTCTGTGACTGCTCGCGGAAATTCCAACCTTTCTGTGATCGTGCGTTGGACCAGTCGTACTATTCTCCTTGTTACGGGGGTTGCTTCGGCTCAAACGTAAGTCTATTTCCGAAATCAGCTCATGGCTCTATCAGCTTATGTCCTTGCGGGAGGTATGTGAGCGGGAACACCTTGTCGCGAATGCGGTTCTCAGATTCACCTGCAGCGAACTCCGCACGGCGTGCCATTTTTTCCAGCTCACAAACATGAATTGCCAATGCCTCGAGCCTTCCAGTCAGATTGGCTCGGCTGCCGGCAGCTCTTTGCTCGACGCTGCGAGATATGCGGGCGGTTTCTGCCGGAACGATTGCAACAACATGATGGTTTTCATTTTGATAACCACCGCTGCAAAATTCATCGCCACTCTTCCGAGAGTTGGGAGCATGCTAGTCAGTTTGAGGTCAGTTCTTGATTCCCTCGGAGCACGTGTCTGTTGTCGATCATTGGTGGTACGGGATGATTCTAGGAGAGTTCTCGTTCCCGGCAGATGTGTCGATCCAGCTGATAAGGCTCTAGCTCTGGGAGTGACAGGGTTCGTTCTCAACATTTTCGGTGAGTCTTTTAATGATTCTTTGCTACTTCGCTTCGTTGTCCTATTGGTCAGTCCCTTCTATCCCTTGGTCGGCTGCCTTACTTTTTTGCACAAGAGACATTTTCCACCTTTTGGCCTGCGTTCGCTACTAATCAGGCTCGCCCCGCACGCGTAAATTCCTTGGCGAGCTGCGCAAACTACATTTGATCGAAGGGAATAGAGGGCAGCTCGCAGTGGCTCACAAAGATCCCCAGTGATCCTAGGAATGAGGGTTCGCGCCCACTGACGAACTCTCTGGCATGATTCCGCTTTGATTGCAACCCGCTTGCCAGAGCCCTGAATTGGCTTCATTGGTTATGGGGGTGATGGTAACGGCACTTGCCTTGACAAGGCACGCGATTGCTGAAACTGGACTGACATATCGGCAATGCTGAAATTTTTGCAGCGTATGTTCCGTATCCGTTGGTATACGGTGCACTATTCGACTCCACGTGTCTGCTGTGGGGATCCCGAGGAAACTGTTGGTACTATGATAACGACCTCCTCAGATTGCGATTTTTCGGCGTAACAAGCGGCTTTTATTCTATCGGGACCGCGTGCATGGTTATCATGGCCTACTACGCGGCACAGATCGGGGATATGTACCGTGACGAAGAACCAGTGAGGTCTAATGTTGGGGAAGAGTTGAAAGCCCATAAAGGAGAGAAAGAAGCCATGTTGTCAACGAAGATAGTTCGAGATAAGCAGAGCCTATGAGCCGATGAGCGTATTCACCTTTTGCTTCGACAAGCCGCCGATAATAAAACAAATGTGGTCTCCGAATCTGAAGTCATACGAAATCCGAAAGCTCAGAGTTTTTCCTTCGCTGCGAAGAGCGGAGCACTAGGCGAGCCTGATTAGATGCAACGAAAAAATGCGCAGCACTGATGTTGGAGGGAAAAATTCAAGGTACAGGTGTCATATCGTGAGATCCTCTTACGTGATATAAAAGATTATTCACGTCGGCGAAGACGTATGCTCCAATCGGAAGTGAGGAGCTGAACCCAGATAACACGAACATCGATTCAAGGTGCTCTACCGTATCCACTCATCTACGGGGCGCTGTTCGACTCTACCTGCCTCCTCTGGGGAGGTCACGATGGCAAACGAGGTGAGCTCCGCAAAAATAACCCCGCTCGCTCTGTTTCCTTCAGCCCACGATGACTTCATTGAACTTGACGACGATCCTCCGTCTTGCCGAAATTCGATTATATGTATAGTCCAGGCATATCTTGTTAGACAACTAGAGCCGATTTAGTTGGAGCTAAAATGTACGCCGATCACCATGATTGTCTCGTTACAGGAAACTGTTGGTACTACAACAATGACGTACTTCGCCATCGTTTTCTGGGTGTGACCGTATTCTTCTACGGTCTGGCAACCGGTTGTTTCATCATGATGAGCTACTACGCAAAGGCCGTAGGAAATCTATATGATGAGGAGAACGAGAAAAGCTGTGCGAACATCAACACAAAGTTGGAGTCCGAGCTCATGGATCCGAAAACGAATCGACCGTGAGCCTCGTATACAATGACTTGAGTAGCGAGATTCAAACGTGAGGGAACTTTCAAAGTATTCGACTCATCTGTGTTTTCAAGCCTGTAAAATACTCTGTCCTGTTTGGTGGAACGCTCCAAGAAAGGAACCTTCCACGGCCGTACAGGCGCTCGCGGAAAACTCTGTGCGACTCCAAGAATCGCCCTCTGTCAGCAGAATGACAGATACGAAAATCGGGGCAGAAAAAGCTGTGGTGTTCAAAAATAAAATTATGTGGAGAACTCTCGGGGAGACCCCGAATCTGACGAGGTTTCAGTGGAGGCCGAGAGCCGGCAATGCCTGAAGACATGTTCGTTCAAGGAATGGAGCTTCCTGTTGTTCTATTATAATGGCCTGTTTCTGAGAATGGGAGTCATTCGGCGACGCCTTCCCGAATGGCCGACTGCTACCTCTTCACAGATAATGCATAATCGTACTGACACAGCTTAGTTTCGAGAATAATTCGTGGTCATGGGCAATTTCCGCTGCGGAAAGCAGGACAATTTCTTCTGGAGGTGAGAGAGTCATATGACCATGATCTGCCGGCAACTTGCCGGTTCTTCTATCAGCAGGCTGAGCTACTGAGGATGAGTAATTGACGGAGCCGATACGCAGATAATTGCAGATGGCCTTAGTTGAACAAAGAGGCAGTTGTGTCAACAGGCTCGGAACCCAGGGAAGGGATCAAGGAATATGGATTCCCGAATTTCGAAGAATCCCGCACCGCAACTCAGCTACAGAGCCAGCGGCTGATGGCTGCTGAATCCATGAAGCCCCTGGTGATGGCTGCAGGGGGAACAGAAGGACAGTGAAAGCTCGATTCGACAAAAATGATGAATGTTGCGTGCTCATCAGAGGACGCTAACAGAAAGCGCAACCTATTCATTAGCTTCCTTGAAGTCATCTCCGACTTTCCAAAACTCTACCTCGGATGCCTCAGTTCAAGTATGAGCGAAGGGAACGCGAATAATCCTCCACAGCACGCTCCAGAAGTTCTCGCCGAGAGAATTCCTCGGACGACAATGATGGTCCCGAAATGCACACGGTGATGCCCTGAAACCCCATGGGACTGGCGAGAGAGCAAGCTAGCGATGACGAGGGTCCATTACGCAGTATGACTGAATTATTGATATCTTGACTGGCGCCTCTCTTGAGGATGGAATCCCTTCCATGAATCGAGCTCCCCTCGCCCGATATTCACCCGCTCTTCTCGCAATGTCTTGGAGAGATTGAAGCGCTGTCATCCGTTACACACGATCCGAGTTAACGTGAACAGCAAGAGCTCAGTTCACACAGTGCCCGCACGGAGATGAGCAGCAAGAAGTTAGGGAAAGCAAGCGACGTGGAAGAACAGATGGATGAACAGGAGTTGGTCGACTCCAGTGATTACCAGTGTGGAGTGTTCTCATGGAGGCCCACATATCTTCAGAAGTTCGTGGGCCCAGTCTACTTCACCCTTGTGTATCTGCTATACGGGATATTTCAGGTCTGTTGTTCGACCAGCTCAGTCAGGCATGTACGACCGAACGATTTCGACTCCAAAACTCACAATAGGTATCGCTCTACCACAGGGTGCTATGAAGACCGGTTTGAACTCGTCCATGACAACGATCGAACGTAAATTTGGAATGTCTGGGAAGATGATATCAGTGGTGATGACCATGGACAATGTCACTGGAACGTTAACTTGTCTTATCGTTGGATACTACGCCACTAAGGTTCAGTAAAACTTCTCAAACTCGCGATTAAGAGGCTACATAACTAGGACACATGCCCCAGAGATCACAGCGATAAGTTCGGGGCATTTCCAACCATCAGATTTCTCGGCCGAAAATCTTGGTGTTCGGAGTGTGGATGTCGGTTCTCGGCTGTTTCTTCTTCGTTCTGCCGCACCTGGTCTACGGTGGAGTTGGGGTTGACACGTGAGTATTCTCCTCGATCCAAAGTTAAACTTCGTTCGACGTTCTCGATATCTTCGAAATCTTCGATGCGAGACAGCAGGGGATTCCACACACCCTTCCTAACGCCAGAGCCGCAGATGCATGCACTGTAGACTTACCGGGCGCAAAATCAGTTCAACCTCGAACCGACTTGGACGTTGGGAATCACTCGTGTAATAGCTTGGTGGAGACAATTCACTCACGAGCCGATGTTCAGGTCCTCCTCCACGGATCTTTGTCGCATGATCACGTTGTCGGCTCCGTGATAGGACGAGGGATTCTGCAGTTCGGTACATGAGTGTTATTCGCATTCGTTGCAGAGTTGTCCTCTCCCCTGATTCAGCACCGCACTCTGAAACTTGGGAAAAAAGGCATGAGACAATACCCGACTAGCACAGAAGCGCACTGCGGGGATTCACGCATCTATTCGTGATACACAGAAATGAATCTCGGGCCCAGCTCCGAATGACGTTCCCGAAGCTTTTTCCGGGCGCGTTGAGCTCAAATATACTCACGCATCGGTCCTCCTAATGGATTGGAAATCGACGTGATTCTGTTGCGGCGCTTGTTTCCATGATAGTTTCTCGCAAACGAGCGGTGAAGACGTGATCCGGCTTCGGCGAACCAGAATCTCGAACGACAATATCTAGGGGCCATATCTCCTAGCGTCGCCCTGTTTACACAGGTTGAGATTGATTGGAAAGAATCCCGTGGATGAAAAGCATGGCTTCCAGGTTCCCCGTTTGTTCATCGTACGTTTGCTGTCCATGTTCCGAGATATTCCGAAATTTGGAATCATCACGGATTGGCTCACCACTTTACAGAAACCTGCTCAAGACTCCGGAAGGATTTGTGACCAGAGGACGTTTCACGGAGTTTTGCCGTCAAGGGAATCAAGTTGGGTCGAACGACTCGCTAATCCAGTCAACTTCGACAGATGCGTTCTCCGTTGCTCTTCCCGTACAAATTCTGTTCTCCGTCGGAAACATGATGAATGGAATCGGCGGAACTGCATTCTTCATCGCTGGAGTCTCCTACACAGACGATAACGTCAAGAAGAAAAATTCGCCCGTCTATTTCGGTCGGTGATCAAGCGTTCCCCACCAGTTTTGAGTTCTGGAGCCTTGTCATCGTTTCTCGACGTTTTACGGTCCTTCCAGGCGCGATATTGTCACTCCGGATGCTTGGTCCTCTGCTGGGTGTTATGGTGAATTCAATATTTTTGACGATAAACGAACATCCTTTCAGTAAGTTGCGCTTAGCTGAGTATTGGCTGTATCGATGGGTTAGAGTCCGGAAAAGATCGACTCCTCCTGAACTGAATTCGAACTAAATTCATCCCGCAGATCCCCCATCGGGTATGAGTATTAGGGACCCCCGTTGGATAGGTGCGTGGTGGTTGCCTTTCGCCGGCTGGGGGATCCTTATGAGTTTCGTGTCAATACCACTACTCTTGTTCCCGAAAAGAATACGCCGAGCCCCCATGCAAGCCAAAACTCCATCCGCGGCTCCTCGTGCCCCAGCGAAAACTGTTCCCGAATCGCTTTGGCGTAGAATTATGATGGATATGAAGGTGATATACGCGGCGAGGTTTACATCGGATGATGGCTCCGGCTTCGATTTCGATGAGGGCGGTATAATATCAACATTTTTCTCGGTGATTGATATCGCGAACTTCCGCAGGATTTCGGAAGCGGTCTGAAACGACTCTCGCGGAACAGAGTTTTCACATGGAAGTGCCTGGGCTACGTCTTCATCATGAACGGCGTTGGGGGGCTGATGATGAATTTGCCGAAATACATCGAGACACAATATCGAGTTTCGGCCGCCAAAGCCAGCTTCTTGGCTGGTCAGTTAATTTCTCCAATAAATTGATACGGACGGCTTCGTGAGCATCAACTTCGCCTGTGATCTTCCCGGTTCCCACTGAGTATTGTCGAATCGCAGGCTCAACCAAGGCACTGCCCATGATCCTGGCGATAATTGCGGGCGGCGTTGCGACGCGGATTTTTAGACCATCGGCCCGAGCAATTTGTTTCTGGGCAGTTGCCGCCGATGTCCTCAACATCGCTGCTATGATAACGGCCATACATTTGCCTTGCAACAACTGGAAACTCGGTGAAACATCCTACTCGGAAGACGGAAGGTTCGTGGAGAAAGCATGATCCCTCACAACACATCTGAGGTACTGTCTCCTCTTATCCACGAACATCTTCCAGTCTAACGCTGCTCTCCCAATGCAACGAGTTCTGTGCCTGCTCGCGGGAATTCCAGCCCTTCTGTGATCGCGCAACAAACCAATCGTACTATTCCCCTTGTTACGGGGGTTGCTTCGGCTCAAACGTAGGTCTTCGTTCATTCCTGAAGTCAGCTCATGGTACGATACATTCATCTTTCGCCGCGAGAGATGTGCGCTGGAAGCCTTTGCCGCAAATGCGACTCTCGAACTCACCCGCAACGAACTCGAAACGGCTTGGATGTTTTCCAGCTCACTAGCATGGATTGTCGATGCTCTGAGTCTCAAGATCAGATTGATTCGGCTGCAGGCAGCTCTTTGATCGGCCCTGCAAGATATGCGGGCGGTTTCTGTCGGAACGATTGTATCAACATGACGATCTTCATTTGGATAACCACCGTTGCCGAATTCCTTTCCTGTCTACCGACGGTTGGTTGCATGCTGGTGGATTTGAGGTAAGTTTTCGAATCTCCTGGAGCATATATCTACAGTTGATTTCCGATGGGACTGAGTAAGTTCAGAAGAGTTTTGTTCTCCGCAGATGTGTCGAGCCGACTGACAAGTCTCTGGCTCTGGGAGTCACTGGCTTTGCTCTCGGCGTTTTCGGTGAGCACTCCGAAGCTTCTCGGCTTTTCTTCCCTGTTTTCCATTTGCAATCGGCCGTCTTGTTCCCTCGGGTTTCATCAACTCTCTGTGGAGCGTTTTGCCTAACTCAGACGATCGTAGATTACTCATAACTCAAGGCGGTTCGGAGGCGCGGAAATATGACGGAAATTTCTTCAGTTGCTAGTTTATGCAGTTCTGTCCCCGAGAGAATGTGGCAGCTTCATGCTTCCAATTCGCTAATCTTTTCCGAGCTGGGCTCCCTCTGACTCACAAGCCAAAAAAAAATCTGAAAAACTACTTGTTGACAAGACTGCAACGCTACCACATTCGATTACGGCTCCCTCAGAAAGAGAGCGTTTTCGGCTTCACAAGCAGCTCCTCAGATATCTCGGCGCCGCGTGCTCGTCTGCTGTCTTCAGCGAGGTGATTGACTGGTCTAAATTGACACGAGTTCCGATTCCAGGTGCTCTGCCGTATCCACTCATCTACGGGGCACTGTTCGATTCAACTTGCCTCATTTGGGGCGGCCATGATGGCACACCAGGTAGGCTTTTCACGATTTCAGATGTCATTCCGAGTTTCTCCGAAACGAGACCCAGTCCCTCAACTCTTTATCCTACAATAGATTCGAAGAATCTTCTAATGTGACCGCCGCGGCTCTTTTATAACACTCGCTCCTATCAATCTCGAAGAGCGATGGGAACCGCTGCTACTTCACAGAAAATGCGTACTGATCACCGCGGTCGTATATTTGCAGGGAACTGTTGGTACTATAACAATGATGTACTTCGTTATCGTTTCCTGGGTGTCACCGTAGCTTTTTACATTCTGGCAAACATGTGTTTCACCATGATGGGCTACTACGCCAAGAATGTAGGCGATCTATACGAGGACGACACCGAAGCAGATGAAGGGAGCGTCGACGCAGAGACGGAAAATCAGCGTATGAATCCAAGAACGAATCGACCATGAGCCCCAAGCACAATGATTTTAGCACCTTTCCAGGCTTGGGATGAGCCTTCAAAGTACAGCAGAGTCCTTCCGCCGAATCTGCTCATTAGGACTAGAGTGATCCGATCACGATGGGGTCCTACGGAGCGGATATCCTAGTACCCAATTCGGTATCGTTTGACTTGGTGTTGCGCCGGCTCGCTCCCTGCGCCGGCGGGTTTTCGCGGCCTCAAGTCGCCCCAAAACACTTAGCGGTAGCCAAGTCAAAGAGTACCTCCAAGTTTCCATTGTCTAAGCAGCCGAAAAGGGAGGCACCGAAAATTCATTCGAAATAGGAGTGGAGGCTCAGGACAAAACTCAGTGATTCAGTCATCAGCTGAGCCGAGAGTTCCATAGGCGTACGGCGTACCTCAAATGTCAAAAAAGCATGTATGACTTTCAACAAAAGCCAAATGCTGATTGCGATTAAAATGGTGGTTGATTCGACTCATAGACGAACGATCCCTCATCATTTCGGAGAACGGAGGCCCATGTCGATTATGAGATCTGTAGTGGGGTTGATGACATAGACAAGGCTGTCGAGAAGGGGGAGCTTTTTCCCTCTCGCCCGCTTCCCTCTGGCTGCTCCCCCGGGTAGCATTCACGCTGGCGAGCCAATCGAGACCCAGAAATGATACCATTCAGAATTTCCTCTCACCTCCGCTCGATTGTGAAATCCTATCAGTCTACATTCGTCAGCAGCACGAGGATTCCAGTTTGTTTTCCAGAAACGGCAAGGATGTTTGTCGGCGATCCATGCACGCAAGCTCGGTTGCGGGTTCATCTATGTTCTCGTCCGAGCGGATGTTTTCCTTGCTGCTTTTAACACAAATAAGGGTTGGCTTATTTTTGCTATGGCTTAACGTACAGACCTCTTCTCCTCCGCTGCTCAGGAGCTTTACAACCAGGATCAACGACCACTTATCAGAAACGAGATTCGATAACAAACTTTCTGAGCTTCAGGCATCTCAGAGGACCGGCGTGTCTCTTCCCGCCAATGGAATCCAGGGAACAGAACGGGAAATACTTCCATGCCGAGTCAAGGACATCCGCAGCTGAACTTTAGAGCAACATGAATGAGTTATTCGGGTTTAGAGGATGAAAGCTCATGGAACCTGCAATGACTCCTCGGAAGACGTTGAGCCAAACATTGATTTTAGGATAAGTTCAGCAACGGGGACGTTATCAAAATCCCATGATCGTCTGTTAATCCGTTGCTAGGAGAGGGATTCTGTGCGCCGATCATTAGCTCAAAGTGTTTTTCCTCCTCAAGGTTCCATGTAAATCTAGGACAACGGAGTTGGCATGCCGAATACCCGACACTAAGGCAGACGGTCGACTGCCAGCTACTCTAAAAGTGACTTCCCTCGCTCCGGTGGGCGAAGTAGTGTATTACTCATCATTAAGGCTGAGTAGTTATGGCATTTTGCCATAAATGCCTGTGTTTGCCTTTTTTAGGCAGTTTTGCCTATTTCGACTTTTTTGTACAATAAATGCCTTTTCCGGGAATGCCTCACGAAAAGTTCAGGTAATCATCGGTCGAGAACCAGGAAACTTTACAATCGACTGGCACATCGACGTGTTTTGACGATCAGAAGCGCCAGTCGATTGTAAAGTTTCCTGGTTCTCGATTTCCTGGTTCGCGATTACCGATTCTCATACCGACAAGAAAAACGAAGAAGTTCGTGCCTTTGTTGCCTATTCTGCCTATTTTCACTGCCTTTTTCCATGTTTTTGACTGCTTTTCTTGCCTGCCTATTTCCCCATTTTTTAATGCCATAACTTCTCAGCCTTACTCATCATAAAGGCACGGAGAGATTGACAGCCCGGTCCATTTACATGCCCTCACTGATCTTCGTGCATTGCGATTGGTATCTCTCATGAACGACAGGAATAAGTCGGACGCCTCAGTAAAGGAAAATCTCAACATTTATCCTACAGTACTCCGAAAACGGGAAAAGTGTGTACGAGGCTCCTCATTCATAAGGAAAATGTAGAGGTTTCTCCCAATCATAGGCGCAGAACTGATTGTTTCGCTGTAGCCGATGGATTTGAATGGTTTCCGACCTCCCTAATATCAGGATACATCTCAAAATCCTCTGAGGATCTGCTCAACAACAGTCCGCTCATTCGATCCGAGTTGTTCCAAGAAATCATCCCTCACTGGGAAAAAGCGGAGCTCGCCTCCAAATATGACGCTGGCAGTCGAGGCCATGACCGGAGAAGGGGACGTCATGCATTGTTTATCTCGCTCAGTGTTCTTCTCCAAACCGGAGCGAAATTTCCTCTGTTCGATTCCGCTGTTTGTATTGCCTTCTGAAACCCGTACTACGCTTTCGGCTTCCGAATTTGATAGCGCCCTCATACTTTTCGGGGGATTTTGAAAATACTTTCAACTGTAATAAGATACATGTAGTGGAGTCGAAAGTGGAGACCGAGCGGGCATCCCCCCAGATTGATTCTTCGATTTCTGTCTGCGACTCTGCGAGCGGCGATCTGTTTCGAGTTTTGACTGATTCAAAAGCTCGTCGCGGTACGGTTGGGGTCGTACTGGCACCGGATAGATAACCTAACAGGACGCTCGGGACGCGCCTTTCCTTTGATGTCTCCCGACGGATATGGGTGTTATAAATTTGAGGGTCACGCATTCGAATCCCCACAGTAAAGTGAATCTACGGTTCTCGATCACTCATTCGACCTTCTCGGGAAGAATCCAACGCGCCATCGAGTAATCTCGAGTGAAACGCTCATACATTTTCCGATCGCACGAAACATTGTCCAAGAGGTGGCTTCCCGAAGAGCCAATCGTTTGCCTTCCGCGAGCTTTTAGAATGAACGATCACCATGACGTGCCAGGGCTCACTCGGAGAGGCGAACAAATGCCATACTTGCGGGCGGAGCATTAGCGCAAATGTTTGTGTGTGATGGATCACTTCAAGGTATGGATCTCCTGGTTCCTACAGTCCTCCTACTGTGGCTCTTGAAGTAGCTCAAGAATCTGAGTTCGCCGTGCACGGGGTCGCCCTTACAGGCAACGATCGATGGAACTTTTTTTGATGAGTCAATGTCACGGACTTTCGCTTCCTACGGTTCCAAGCATAGAAGTGTTTGTTCAGTCAGCTTCCACCTGGATGAGCTCATTCAGCTTTTACGGGCAGCAGAATCTAGACGCAACACGCGCCTCATCGACTGTGGTACGGCGCAGTAAACGGCGGGCGCCCGAGAGTTGTTTCCCGTCAGACGACAGAGTCTGCGAGGAAATGACAAGATTCTGGCTTCGGATCGTTGTCCCGCTGAGCTCACTCCAAAGAAACGGAAATGCCCAAAATTATCCATTCCAGCGCGACGGAATCGGAATCGAGATCTCGAGAGCAGGACCGAGAGCCAGCAACTGTGATCGGCGCCGCCTTTCAAGCCAGACATGGTATAACTCGAAAACCTCGATCATTACGCCAGTGAGGATTTGTACATAATGCCGCATATTCCGAGGAGCACAGTACATATGCGGTGCAAAGTGTCAAACTGCGAGCCGCGGTTCAGACTAGGAAGGATGTTTGCACTCAAACACGCGAGCCGCCCACAGATAACCAAGAGATTCAACAAACTGTCGGTTATACGGAACGTGTTGCCAAAGAGCGAAACTAATGCTTGAGTTCCGTTCTTCTTTCCGTTTGCTGTTGAGGATAGAGGCAGCTCGGCACAAGACCCGGTAGCGGCAGAGAGTCTGCCGGTCGTTCGGCTGACCCACTCTGTCTGGGTCCGTTGGTTCCTCGATATTTGAACAGCCTCTACTTCTTTCGGAGAGACATGAGCAGACGCGCCGTAGAGCCGTGTGTGTATGACTGTGTTGGTTCCTGAGCCCGTTCGTTCAATCGCCCACCCGCTTGAGGGTCAGCCAGTGTCTGTCTACCTGTCCGTTTATTCGTCCGTCCATAAGTCGTTTCTATCCCATGCTTGAGGATGAACGGGAGCGATGGCGTTTCGTGGAATCTCTTATGGGCTTAGTGCCGAAGTCGCTAATAAGGTAACCCGCAAACTGCAATTTCGTTCTTTACTATCCTCAAACCCAGAATTTCTGGTTTACGATGTTGCACGCTACTCTGAACGAAATTGAATCACATGTTGTCGAACCATGTGTACACGAGCCGCGATCATGCAATCTCGCAGTTGATTGGAGACTGTGCAGCTTTCTTGTTCCGCCCAGATCCTGATGGAAAAAACCTAATTAAGGGCTTCATGCTCAGTCGGGGGATCGATGCAAAAAACGGAAGTCGCCTTCGAGTGCGTGGAATTAGGCACTTATGGAGCACTCTCAAAAGTTTGCATGGTCGGAATGTTTCTTAGGAAACAAAGGCACGAATCCACCCTTCAGGCTGAATAGCATTCGTTTCGCAGGGCAGTCAAATTTTTCGCTCCAAAATAAACAAGGGTCTTGCGCAGCTCTGTTGCTCCACGCCGACATGAGTCGTGCCCGAGTCAACATCGAGGAACATGCGATGGTGACGCGTTTCGGTGGCTTCTTCCGATATGACTCGTGACGACGAGAATGGAATTCTAGAGCCAGCGTATTGGATCGGTATCCGATCCGTATCTCAGACATTTCGGGCCCGGAACTCAAACCAGATTCTCTCCCTTCCGCAGATAGCATCGAAGCGGGATTCGGAACTCGAGGCACAAATTCTTGGTTGGATAGGAGACGTCATCGGAGAAGAATTGCCGACCGGGCCGTACGAAGAGGTGCTCCGAGATGGCATCGTGCTTTGCAAGTACGACCATGGGACGATCTTTTCCAACTGAGGAAATATGTTGGACCTACCTGTTCTCCTGACTCGAGAAGATTGTCAAAGAATTGACTCCTCTCCGTCGATTGTTCGCAGGCTAGCAAACGCTATCAGTCCGGGCAGCATCAAGAAGTATCACACATCCGGTACCCACTTCAAGAAGATGGAAAATCTCACCAAGTTCACCGATGCGTGCAAAAAATACGGAGTTGACGAAGTGGATCTCTTCCAATCGGTAGATTTGTGGGAGAGACGGAACATCCCTCAAGTCTCGCAGTGCATATTAGCATTGGGTCGAGCGGTAAGCGGTTTCTGCTCACAGGACTCGATCCATCCTTTCTGTCCTTTGAAAATTTATCCGGAACTAACTTCGAGCGCATCTGTCAATACCGATCCCGGCTAGCGGGGAGTTTCCGCTCATTGCATGCCAGTACTGCGGTCGATAACAAACCACTGAAACTGCAGGGACGCTCTTGTTTTCCAGTGCTATTTGCACCCTGAGTACACAGGACCGTGTCTCGGGCCGAAACCTGCAGAACGACAAGTGAGACAGTTCACAGAGGAGCAGTTGCGTTCCGGGCAGAAAGTAATCAACTTGCAGTACGGAACAAATAAGGGGGCAACCCAGTCTGGACAAAACTTCGGACTCACGAGACACATGTAATTGAGTTCGGGTCAATCATCCGTTTGTATCATAAGCTTGTGACATTCGATCCCTCCACAACCCTCCGCTGTACATAACATGTGAATAAATGGCTTCGAGAGAGCTCGATGGGCATACGCTTCGTCGAAATCAACACGAAATCCGGCGACACCTGGGGGCCCAGGAAATCCGTTCTTCACTAGATGAAAGTGAAGAGAGTCGGACTCGCATTCATTTTTGAGAGCAGCGAAAAATCCTGTTATACCAAACCTCGACCTTTGTTTGAGAATTCAGATTCCTTGAGAATCGGGCGAGGGTAAAAATCGAAACCAAATCTTATTTGTCTCCGATTTCCTCCTCCGTTCGATCGGGATAAGCTTTCCTGATTATTTTAAGGAGGTCGCCCAACAGTTCAGTAGCCAAGCCACGGTCTAGGGCTCATCATTAGTTTTAATAATAAAAACTCGGCTCTCCAGATTTCCTGGAACGCCGTTGAATGATGGCCCACCTTGAATAAGTGAATTGGAGACAAGAGTCCATCTTTCTCCCTCAGACCTTGGTCAGAGCCCTTGCAGTATCTCGTGGAGATTGCTCCAGTCCTTCCCTCTTGTTGCTCCAACTTCGAGGAGTAACGAGATGTAACATATCATCATTCCGGGATGACCGAGCTCATTCGGTCGAGGCAGATCCTTCTCAGATTCATTGGGGGAGCCCGACCGAGTGTTTCATAATTAACAACTCGTAATGACTCTCTCAAAATCGGCTGAGCGAACTTGAGAAACGTCTTCAGGGCGCGTGCCGTGGTGCATCTGATGCGTGCCAACCTGTGCTGCCGAACACTTAATAGAGGACGCAACGTACCGTATTTTCTCTAATAAACGGGCGGTCTCCAATAAGCGGGCACTCTCCAATAAGCAGGCGGGTCGGAGATGTTTGAAAAAATAAGCGGGCAGTCTCCAACAAGCGGGCACTCTCCAATAAGCAGGCGGGTCTGGGACGTTTGAAAAAATAAGCGGGCAGTCTCCAACAAGCGGGCAGTCGCAAATATGAGCATGGCCATTCCTCACGCTCAATCGTTCGATTTGACCATTTCGATTCCTCGAGATTTGTGATGAAGCCACTCAGTTCTGAGAGCAGCTGTTCCGACAAATGTATGTACGTTCCCGCTGATGTGTTGGGGTAGAAAGCTTGGGCTCTAACACGATGTAACATGATAACATCTTAAGAATGAAATAGAGGTGTGAAACTCTCAAAATGCGCCATATTGATTTCCTTCAAAGTTTCACCCGGCTTCTGGCCTCTCTTTCCGGCCGGATTTTGATATGACTTCCGAACGCCGAAAGAATAATCGGGCAGTCTCGAACAAGCGGGCAGTCTCCAATAAGCAGGCGGGTCTGAGACGTTTGAAAAAATAAGCGGGCAGTCTCCAACAAGCGGGCAGTCTCTAACAAGCAGGCGGGTCGGAGTCGCTTGAAAAAATAAGCGAGCGGCCCGCTTATTGGAGAAAATACGGTATTCGTTTAGCCGGATCCTTGTGCGGGCATCCTTCCTACTGGTGCACGATACCCAGACAAATCTATCGAGTTGGAAACCCCGACAGTTCATGTCGAGGAAGAGAAGAGCGAACTGCGTGATAGTTCACTTTGAGTAGGAACCAGTCGAGCGCAACAAGCGCAAATACATGAGGCTTACTGGACGTAGCTCATGGCGCGCTGTGAAGGAGATCTGATAGTAAGATCTACCCTGTCAGAGAGCCGAAAAGTATGCGACGTGACAGTCGGCGAGTATTCGTTGGATGGGACAGCTCTGTCGACGTAAAACTTTGGAGTGTCACGGCTGAATGACGCGAAGCGACGGATGATCTCCACGATTCAACGATATCGCGTATCCCCCAAAAATAGGATGCAGAATAACCTACACACGGGAAGGCATGTCCCAGAGGTGCAGGTGCCGGGACGACGAACACCTAGCTTCTGCGTGAGACAGGGATACTTAATTGCTCGCGTGCCGTTCCGTCGTCTCCGGAATGGTTCCCTTCCACCTTTGATTTACAGAACGACCTCAATATATCAAGCTTGATTATATCATCTCCTTATTATATCAAGCTGAATCATATCCCACCAGCAATACCCGGCTGCCTTCCGCCCATATGGCTCGCTTTGCGACAATCTCGACTCTATCAACTGATCACAGGACTGGTCAACATTCCTTCCAGGTGATACCAAACTTGAGATGAAGTTGACTCGTCATGCTTCTGAAGGCGCTCTGAAGGCGATTGGCGAATTGCAGATACCTTCATTCGTTACTTTGCTCACGGGCTGCTTACGTCAACATCATTGAGAATTCTTTTGTTCGTGCGGTTACGAATAGACCTCCTCTCCATCTGTGAAGTCCGAGCTCAGCATATTTTGGGATTCCCGAACACGAAGCGAGCACTCCTCATCTTCCCAAAGGTCGGGGAAAAGTTCGATCCTTGATTCCATCGTATCTGAGGCGAATCGACGCAAAACTGGGCCGAAGATTCGGAATAGTGCTTCTTCCTTGACGTGTCGCTACGAGTTCTCCGTGAGCGAGCGACAAGGCTTGGGCGACGTCTTCAGGGGCTCACAGCAGTAGCGTACCGAGGGGGGGGCCCAGGGGCCCATGGCCCCCCCCAAGATTTTCGTCCGGCCCATAGAGCTCCATGTTAATGATGATGATGATCATGTCTTGGCCCCCTCCAAGATAATGAAAAATTTGCTCTGGCCCCCCCCAAAAAAAAATCCTGGGTACGCCCCTGGCTCACAGGATGTCGACTTCAGCTTTTTCACGTCGGGGTCTCTCAGCGTCAACTCTACGAGCCCAAACAACGACCTGCCCTGTTCGTTCTAGGTGTGCGAATGTAGCTGTCGTGTTCACTCAGCTAGCGTTATTTTGTGAGGACCCGCAAAGGGTTTAAATGGAACAGGAGGCCTCCAAGATATTCTCTCTGTTTTCTCTCGGTATCTCTGCTCAAGGTCAACATTTTCCATGATTCAAGCGGAGTTGTGGCTTCAATCTCAAAAATGGATATGTATGTATATATTTATATACCTACATAGTATATGCTCTATAGTGAAACAAGAGATGCGACGAGTGTCGAGGACGACACTTCAACGAAAGTTGATCTGAATTGAAACACGACTCGAGAGCGTTCCCGTCCGGATGCGGTTTCGTTTGATCGAGAGCCCTACACAGGGCTCAGCGGCACTCGTACATCAGTAACTCGTTGATCGGGCGTAGGTACGCTGCAAAAAGCAACGGGAACATCTTTGTGATATAAATAAATCACTGCCGGTGGCATTGCCACGTCTGAGGCAATAGCTTCACTCATACATAGATGCTCGTTCTACGAGCACAGTTCATGAAAGAAAACATAATAACTGCAAGGCGGATACCTGCTCTCCGATGCGTCTGCGAGCGAGAAGAACACCAGCGAATCAACTGATCGAGTAATTTTGACTTGGCATACAATCTCAGCTCTTCTAAATCGGTGACCGGAGGCTATGCTCTACGTACATATTTCCCCTCAATCAGAAAAGTGTGAACGGCGGATACAATTCTTACATCACGCAAGTATGAATGAAGTCTAAGCGGCTGCTGCTTCATGGAGAAGGGTACGAGGCAGGAAAGGGACGAGAGACCGACGGAAAGGGTCGACAGGTCCGAAGCCGGTTTCGGTAGCGGCCTCAGAAGATCGTCCGCCTCTGTGCACTCGCATGTCCCGTGCACCCCTTCTAAGTTCCCCCCGTTGTTGTTGCTCGGAATTATTTGCGTTCATGTTGGAGATTCTAGTTAAAGTAGAAACTTCCCACATCCCAGGTGATTCAACGGAGTAAAGTGACACAATGTAAGAGTGATGCGCTTGTGGAGGTCGAAGTAGTTATCGCTTGTTCGGAGGATTGACAGTTATAAATGGGAACAGTTCGTGCCTTTTGAAAGGAGTCAGGATAACGGCCACTGGAAAGAAAGTTCGCGAACGTCAGAAGGAAAACTTACTTTGCCCTAGGCCGAGTGATTGGTCGTCAGGAGTTTTGTGTCAAGTTGCCGCTGAATCCCATGCTGGCGGGATATCTCGTGTTTGTTCGGCTCTTCACATGAAGTCAAGTGACGACCCTGTTTCATAGATTCGGTCGCGGGCGTAACGACTCGGGATGACAAGTTCGGGGCAAATGTTCGCGAAATGAGGCCTATATATGAACGTTGTGATAACATTGTTGCAGAGTTCGAATGAATCCGTGCTTTCACGCACAAATCGGCTCCGATGAACGTATCGGTGATAGGAAACGGTTCCAGTGGAGCGTATGGATTACCTGTTCCCTCCAGTAGATCGCCTGTCGAAGACATGGATCGCTATACGGACTATACACAGATATCAGCCGTGTGGCTCAGCTTTGTTTCTGCATTTGTGATCATATGGATATTGGCTCTGACTGGTACGTAATCAGTTGATTGGTAAGATATCCCTCTGCCATTGCCCGTGTGCGAGACGACACATGTGACCATTATTCCCCCGAAAGGCGAGCGTGCGCGATTATCTCTTCTTCTGAGGGGCCGAGCTTCCATGGTTGAAGAGTATTCGCTGCCTCCACGGCATCAGCCGAATCATTCCCTGCCGCATTGACTTGTAGAGATTCGGAGCCTGGGAACGATCCTCAAGGCCCCGAGTCAGTGTTTGTGGTCGGGTCCAAGAGAGCGAAACTGAAAGTTCATGTAGATGAAGCTGCGATTGAGTCCCTGGGGCAACGCTCATTCACCAAAATAATATAGAGCTCGTCTGAAAGAGCACACCGCCGTCATGTCTCTGTAAGCGATACTATCCCCGCACGTCGGCGACGATACCGGCAAAGTGATGATCGTACACGCTGAAAATTAGGTTCCCATAACTTGAACCGCCTAAGGGTAGTTTGAAGCGATCTGCGACGTTTGATCCGATGTTCGTCTCAAGGTAACGCAATGGTCGTATACACCGTGTGGAGTAACCGTCGGATGCACACAGTGGTCAACTACTACATCGTCAATCTCGCAATCTGTGATTTCGCTGTTGGAGCGTTTGTGCTGCCCATGAAACTCTTGGAGTTGGCCGCTCCTGCGTCGCTCTCTTTCATGACGGATGAGATGTGTACGGCCATGCTGTATCTTCAAACAATCGTCGTGTTTGCCAGCGTCCTCACCCTCGTCGCTACTTGTCTTGAAAGGTAAGGCACTATGTCACACTCATAGGTCGTAAGGGAATTCAGGGGTACCTTGGGCGCATCCTCCACTCTCCCTGCATAGTCTACATATTCGCTGCGGAATTCGAGAACCTGAACGAAAATTAGCGAAATCAGCTCACGGTCCTCGTGGAACCGTCACTTGACCAAACCTATTGAAATTGTACGATGCTGAAAGCGAGACACCAAGAATCTCGTTGCCGAACTGCGGTTCATTGAAGCGCTCCACCTCGGTCATGCAACGAAGCTATCGTGATCTTAGTGTGAAGCTGTAGAGGTATTCTTGAACTAGAGGGGGTGGTCGCGCGTGTGGTGTGAAGTTGTCATATCGTGAATTTTTATCCATTCCTAAAGAAACAGCTCATCGTATCCTGGAACCACGCGTCAAGTCCATGTGCGAACGCTCGACTGATTTCACAGAATTTTCCTTTTGAAAGAATCGATTCCGTCGATTCCACCTCCATTCGTGTCGACAGTGGGCGGAACATGGAATGAGAACAACTGAGAAGCTGTACTGCCGACTCTTATTGATTATAGTCCTCTCATACCGATTCCCTCCCTGAATGAGGAAGAACAACCTGAGCTCTGTTTGGGCTACGGAATGCGTCGGATCATGATAGCTGCCCCCGCCTGCTGCTCGAAGGCAGTCCCGAAGAGTATCAGTGCTGTTTGTGTTGCGATTCCGTTGTCGCCCGATTCTAAGTTCCAAGGCCATCGTAGTCGAGGGATGCTAGCTTCTGACCAGTTACTGCATCATACACTGAAATGAAGATGGGGTCATTTTCGTTTATTTTGACATTCGAGTTCCTCTCATCGCAGAAAAACGTGGATTCCGCCGGCAGAGATTCCCTCTCATGACGGCAATGAAAAAGGGAATACGATCTATCTGTAGTGGATGGAATAATCCGTGAGCTGTTCCGGCTCGTATCTGCATCGCGAAAACGGAAATATTTCGTTAGTACGGGCACCTCTGGAAGTCCCATTTGAATCGGGTATAAGCCTTGGAGCCGCTACGACTTGGTTCACGAATCATATCAGTTCCCATGTCTTCGCTTATCAATCGCTTACGGAAGTTGGCGGAGAACGCAGACCACCCCGGCGCCATCCTAAGGCCTCGGAGGCGTCGCACTGGATAGTTTCTCAAAAGCTCACTGGGAATCAATAGAATTGAGCCAGTGACCGGGCGCACGGGCGATCCGGCGTGGACTCACACTGTTGTCAGCGTCTCCTGTTGTTGGCTTTGACAGCGCACCATATTGATCCTCGCCCATCGGCTCTCTGCGTGTTTTCTGCTGTCACCGGAAACATCAGAAAGTGGAACGAAATCCTCGCTGCTTCGCAAGTTTCGAAATACAAGAAATCAACGGAGAGTTAGGCATCAGTGGGGAAAATAACAGAGAGAATCTACCGGATCGCCGCAAGAGCTGGTAAGTCACCTCAGCAGCGTTCGCTCGACTCGTCACGAATCAGCTGAGGCGTACTTCCTGTCAAACAATGACATACAAGCATCCCCTCCCGGAGAGTGGAATCCATGATGTCATCCTAGTCCGCGTCTTGTGAGTCTATTGGCGAGCCCACGCTCTGAGGGATAGCATCAGGACAACTGAATGCATCCGAGCCCGGACGTCTCGGACCAATCCAATTTCTTATTCGGCTCAGTTGCTGTTCTCATCGAAGTCTTGAGAGGGCTGAATTTCTACGGCAAGTCATCCTACTTCTCCAAAATGCAGGGGAGCACAACAACCAGGGGCTCGAAGAAAAACCAGGGCGGAATTGTGGATCCTGTTAAGTACGCCTCGTTCGCTTATTCAATCTTCTGTGAAACAAAAAACACGCTGACCTTTCTAGCTGACGGAGGGGAACAAAGTATAAAGTATAAATAACAAGATCCTTCTTCCTAGAATTTCTGGTGAGCCACCCTGATGTCAGCATCCAAAGACTTCAAAGTGGTTGGAAACCGGGTGCAATAGGTTTACGGACCGTAAACGAACTTTTCAGATCCTAGACGTTGGATATAGCACTCAGGTGGGAGCCCTCTGAGTCCGCCTTGATTGAGGCAGTAAGTCTGATGCTGAAGCTGTACATACTTACTTTACAGGTATTTCGCCATCTGTGACCCGCTCGTGAGCCGGATGCAGTTGCAGTCCAAGCGTCGCGCCAAAAGAATACTTTTTGTGGTGTGGATGGCTCCCTGTATCGTGGCATCTCCGTTTTTGTATCCACTTTCTAGTGCGGCCACAGACACGCTGGCCTCTGATTTAGGAACCATCACCCGTACAACATGCCTCATAAACATCAAAGAGCCGTTTCGTCAGGGCTACTACACGTTCCTTTTTTTCACCATTTACCTCCTGCCACTAACGTTCATTGGTGAGTTAAATCAACATTGACCAAACAAGGCTCTGATTAGATCCACTGAGATAATCGATGTTGCGACATGAGGTCCACCTTGTACCCCGGAATCAGTTTAGGATTCATGGGCTAGCTTTTCCGAGCGTATCCACGTCCTGATGGAACAAGAAGGCCGCGAGTACCGACGCGCCGCGCCGGGAACATTCACTGATCTGGGAGAGACTCGGTGGCCTCGATCAGGCGAAATGGAACGTTTCCAATTTTAATTGGGGTCGGATTCTTGAAGAATAGAACACCCCAACCGACTGAAATCTTGGCTGACGTCCGAAAAGATCCCGAACGACTGTTATCCTCTGAGATGATGCGTCTTGGTGTTGTGTGGTCGATGGAATTCGCGCATCCATGGTTCGGAGGGCGGTCGCCTAATCGCTTGTTCGGAGCAATACTTCAGGGGGCATCGCTGTTTTTGGTAACCCCCGGGCGATATGGAGTCGGTGCGAACCTCTATTTACAGGCGAGGCTCCATCTGTTGTTGACTCGAGTGTTACATATTCCCGCACCGAGTTCTTATCGAGTAATGTTCGGATGCGTAGGGCAACCCGTCTCGCTGATGCTGTTCTTTCCGCCTAAAGCGCATTCAGAACCCGCACCCGGGAAGCGGATCGACGCTGTGAACAAGAATTTCGTGCAACAAATGCTTTGCCGCAAAGGGAACTTCGATTCTCCAAGAACACATAGGACTTCTAAGTTCTCAATCCAAATCACAAGGGAAGTCTTGTGGTCGTGCGAAGGACCAAATGCATACACTCGACACGTGAATTGATTCGTCATCAGCTACGTGAAGCAACTTGAGTCAGTCTCTGATTCACGCTCGGGCATCTCCAAGTTCGGTCCGACGCGGAATCGGTGGTCAACTTCCTTGGAAGTGTTCGTGGAATCATCTGAGGCTGCGATCGTAGCTCCTGTGTTATCGACACGAGTGAAATGTTTTCGTCAACGCCCGAACGCTTCAAGGAGAGATTGCGGCTTCCCCACAATGGGATCATGATCATTAGCCCCACGGGACGGAGGGTGCTGATTGACCTCTCTCACTCGAGTTCTTCTCTCGGCCAATCGGAAACAGTGCGAGAGCGAAGAACATAGGGAGTCGTGGGATTTGTGATAATCCAAGGAACGCCACAGATCTTTTCATCCCTACCATCGCCGACACATGTTTACCGAGTGCGGCGATGTCGCCCGCAGTCACGAGCGATCATGTGGGTGTACGAAAGGCGAGAAAGCAACGTATCTTCTTCCCGGAGTTGGGCTGC
Source organism: Neoseiulus californicus (assembly GCA_028455905.1). Taxonomy (NCBI): domain Eukaryota; kingdom Metazoa; phylum Arthropoda; class Arachnida; order Mesostigmata; family Phytoseiidae; genus Neoseiulus; species Neoseiulus californicus. The sequence continues at coordinate 40,543,372 of JAMQGS010000001.1, forward strand.
GAGTAGACTGCTTCGCTCCCGCTCGATGGCTGTAGGCAACCCGGGGAGCATCACCAGGAAAACTTAGCGCCGAGTGGGTGGCGCCTGATTCGTGGATCCATCTGTCGCCCATTCTGAGTGAGATCGATTGTTTCGATACTAAACAAATTATGTGAGGGGAATGGCCTCCCTGAAATAATAAAGGGCTGACCTCGAGATCGTGACACAGGCTCTGGATTGATGAACGCTGGACCGATATTTAGGGGAACGACGATTCTTCTTCGGTAGCTCGAGCTTCCACTGTTGACCATTGGTCGCAAGTCGGGAGACCTCCGTTGACTCCGCAAATAACGTTCATCCGTGGATGAGTTCGTGTAAAATTCGTCTCACTGAGCGAGGAAAGTGGGAGAAAGACAGCCTGCCTACCTTGACCGGGTTCAAAGCTCCAGGAAAACTCTGACAAAGTTCTACGCGAATGTTTTGGCAACGAGCATGAATAGATGGCGCCCAGCCAAAAGAAGCGTCTAGTTGTAACGAGACTCGCTGAACGTGGATTTCATTCCTTTGTTTCTTCGCTGTCACGATCACAGATCATCAGGGTGCTGCGAAGTTTTCAAGCACCTATGTATACGATCTCAAACGATTCTATGCGCCCAAGCTGCGAAACCCGGCAGCCAGTCCTCGGAGCGGATAATAGAACTCCTGATTCAGAAGCCGACTTTTTCATTTGATTCCATCAATCACCGAGTGAGGGTGCCCGCAAGAAAGAGCACGGAAACGAAGCAGATTCTTTCTGACAGAGGAGAGCCGATTGAGCTCCAGGTCTCCGCTACAGTTTACTTCGGAAAACGCGTTAGGTTATCGGGTAGGAACGGAGCTTCAGGTGGAGAATCCCTTCATCATGTCAAAGTTAATCCTGCTCATCTTTCCAGGCTGGACATGTCACAAAATCGCTCAGTGTCTCCTCCACGGTATTTCTTTGTGCCGACAAGGAAGTCTCAGACGACAAGATGCGAACCGAAGAAAGGTAGGAATGTAGCCCCATCATCGCGTTGTTGATTGCTGGCACGCTCATTCAATAGACTAGGGATCGACCTGTCGATAAGCTCTCGGTGCGCGCGAAACGTGAGAGTCTCTCTAATTATGGGTCTGCCTAGAGCAGACCACGTTTTCTCCGTTTTTCCCGGCTTCGGTGATGCTACTACTCGTTGAGTGCGTTTTTTTCCTCATCTTAAGCTTTCCTGAAATAGATTCATCTTCCGCAGGTTGCCAAGATGGTTATCATTGTGGCAATCGCGTTCGGGGTGTCATGGACTCCGTATTTCGTGGTATCGATGGTGACTCAAATCCCCGGCGCGAACTTCATGCAGAGTCACAACTATTTTACGACGATGCTAGCCATAAATCTGTGTGCCTTCCTGAATTCGTGTATCAACCCGTTCATCTACGTTACGATGAGCACACGCTTCCGCAACGGCTTCCGGCGCATCGTGCGTTCCCTGCTCTGCTGTTGCTGTCCGTTTCAACAGAATGCAGAGGAAGATCCTTTCTGTGGAGCAGAAAATCTCAAGCACATCAAATCGAACTCGTCGAGGATTGTCAAGCCCCAGCTCCGAAACTCGACGTATTCCATCCTTTGTTGCCCTGTTTACGGTTGTCGTCAAGTGCTCACCGAGAGTGTGACTTCAGGCTGCGGGTATGCGACCAATGCAGCAGCGGCAGCAGCAGCGACAGCAACACCAGCATTGCCAAACATCGTGCGGAACGCCACCGCTATCCGACGTACACCATCATACGTGAACCGCGTGAACAGTGCACACCTAGTGTCCTCGCAAGCGCATACGAGGCCGCCCATGCACGTGGCCTCGATGCCAACGTTTAACGATGTTATCGCGATTTCACGACTCCAACCGTCGCTGACCTTCCCTCCGCATGCCAGACAGAACTCTATTTGATGTCACATCCGCCGACAACAGATCCGACCGCGGAATCAATCTAATGGCGATTCATCTGATTTCGCGGCGTGTATCACACGATCGATTAGATTACAATCCTGCCAGGCAGCGCCATCTCGATTCTGTTCTCTCGATATCCCACCCGCCGCCAATCTCGAATATTCCGAAGTTCCGCAAAATGGGGAAGCCGCCGTCCGCGAGACTTCAGAGCGATTCTCTCCTTGAAACGACAAAGTTGTTGAGTAATGAGTATCAAACAATCCGATATTTATACACTTGTACATAAGACTCATGTCTATAGTTGATAGCCCGTTGTTGAAAGAGCTGTTCTCAGAAACTACTCCGATGAGTTTGGAGTAAGCGATTGAGTGCCAAAATGCCAAGTAATTAGCAAGTTGAGGGACGGAAGATGAGGAAGTTTTTCAGCGAAAGCAATCATCCCAAAGTCACTGTAATTATCTGGATTCGGGGCTGTTTCCAATCCGCGACCGTTGCCACTTCACTTGCCCAATTGTCATCAGGAATAAGTTTCGGGATATGTTGGGGAGCATCTGCTGCGGAAAAATTTTCATTCGTGAGAGTCCGGTGCTCATCGATTCACAATGGAAGCGTTGAGGATCGACGTAACCTCATGCCTCCTCATGAACCTCAGAGAAAGTCTGAGCGAGCCTCATTGGGACGTGGAACTCAATTTTGGTTCGAAAGAGATCACAGGAGATGATTTTCTGTTGGAAACTTCTCGCCGTGGAAGTCTCTCACAGGAATCATCTCGGGAAGCTGAGTGAATAAATCCGAGGAGGATATCTCGAGGAATATCGTTACAACGCTCCCTTCTTTTGCTCTCAAAGCATGCCGCTCGCTTGAGTTGAGTGTGAATTTCCCATGCTCCATGTACTCGCTCGTCCAGGGCCCAATGAGCCTGTTCCATTCAAATCAGTTCGCCGCTGCGCTCGGGAAGGATTCTGAGGCGAGCGAGTTTCGATCATTTGGATCGTTCGCACGTAGCGTACGAGGGAGGCTATTTCAATCCCGCATATTTCATGGCTCGAAGCCCCAGCATTTTCTCGCAAACGACTTCGGATATTTTTGCCCTTTGTTTCCCTAGAAATTCGTTTCGTTCAATATGCCGGCTTGAAATGTGTGGCTTCCGAGAGAATATTTATCGGAGATTTATGCCTCGTACTCAGTTAAATTATTCAATGCTCGCGGCGCGCTCGGTCTGGGTAAGGCCTTGCGGGTGAACGAGTTTTTTCCCGCCTGTATGTATCTTAGTTTGGCAACGTTCTCGAGTTGCGAGAGCGCTCCAGAGGCCGCGATCCTTGACGGGCTTCATCTCGCGTTCTCGTGGCAGGACGGAACCATCCTCGGCTCGAGTGGAGCAGACATCCTTCACGCAAGGTTTCGTTGTCCTAAGAACCTTCTTTGGATCGGCACCGAAATTGATGATATTGATCCACTTGACTCCTCTCCAAGTTTCCATGCTGATCGTTGGCGCGAGTCTACCCGAAAAAGAAATTTGTGAGTACTGAGATGTGGAGTCTGACAGCCCACACAGAAAACGAGCGAACGTTTTGTTTACCCAAGATTCCCTGGGTACACATGTCCCTGCAGGCAGAATCGTCATCGTCGGTCTGTCTCTGATATTCGAATCTTTGACTGGATCCTTTCGAACCTCTTAGCTCATAGAAAATCCTGGCGCGACGACGAGGATGACGCGATTCGAAACTTCGCAGATTCTCCAAACCGTACCACGTACAGCCAGATTCTCGGGAATTCGCTTCAGCTCTTTCACATGCAATTGAGTTTGAAGGTACACTCTGAATGAAGCGTCTTTGTGGGTTTCTCATGCAGAAAGCCCGTGAAAGTATGCGACCCTGGTGCTGTTTTTCCTTTGAGAAAAACATGACCTCCGGCCATTATTCGGGACGTGTGCAACATTGTAACTAGGCGCCGCACCGTCTGAAAACACACATCAAGAGTGCGAACAATTCATTTTCGCGTAGGTAACACTAAAAGCGTCAGGCAGTTACGTGTAGCGCTGCCTTTGCTATCGCGCCATCTTTTGACGTCTGAGAAAGCCGCTGGAGTTGAGAATAGCTTTTCGTCGCGGATTTCCCTGTGACAGCGTTTGCTGAAGACCTAGAATATCATCCGACGTCCGGCTAACAGAATCAAGGGTCTTCAGTCTAGTGAAAATACTCCATCGCAGTTTTCGTCTCTCACTCGCTACATTGGGCCATTCCCGAATATAATACTCACCGAAAGCTCCCTCATACGTCGTTCAGTCAAGGAATGAGTATTCAGTGATCGAGCCAGAGTCGATTCCATTACGTACATGAACGGTCGCAAGCGGCTGTTGCATCGCCCGCTCGATATAAGATAGCGTAGCATGCTCAGGGCGAAACGCGATAGAAGTCGTTACGTTGCCTGACAAGCAAATATGGGAACAATTCGACCCTGAACATAGAGAAAAGCCCCACGACTGCCGCTCGCCCGAGGTACGATGCAACGGTTTGAGGAATGGCCGGAGCTGTTTCATCTGAAAAAAAAAACGTTCCCTGGCACCAGGTCGCGACATCAACAATTGTGTGGAATTCATGCCATTTGCGAGGGCGATGGACTAGAATTGCCAATTTCCGTATGTTTCTTTCCGCCTGGGTTACTAAAAATAGGTGTGATAAGGATGTCACAGTCTCTCTCTATCTTCTTGATTTATCGACACATCCACGCACGAGGGAATTCAAACGCCCTGAGGGCCTGGAACTTTCGGTCACCACGGGTGTGATAACTCGAGCTCCGTCTGTTCTGTTGCACTCGACATGGCTCGCAAACTATGCTGACGGATTAGAGTTTCCCCGGAAAGCGGTGTTTCAGACTTTCGCGGCTCTCCGAGAAAGGACGAGAGGGATGGAGTATACGCGAGGTTCAAAGAATTGATCGAATGGTTGATAGACTGCAGCACCGATTAATCCATCAGGATGTTGGAAAATATGAGAACTGTTCTTTTTTATCTGGAGACTCACACTTCCCTCAATCAATCAGGTGCCGTCAGCGTCCGGAAACGTTACCGTAAGCGTGGCGTGTTGCCTGCCACTCTAACCGCGCTGCTCTACACAATGCAGAGATTTCCTTGTCCGCTGTTTACAGAAACGAGGACTGTTCCTTTGGCCTGTTATTCTATTCGGTGCGCGTTTTCGGAGAGAAATGGCTCATTCTCTGCCAAGGGCTCTCGGAGTTCGAAGATTACAGGTCGAATGAGACGTTTTTCCTCAGAGTGCCGTTTGAGCGAGAGCTGTTGGCTCACTCCTGTCGGTTCTCCGGCTGAACGAATTGAGGCTTTGCAATGGCGGCGTCGGTGTCGTCAGCGATCGGTTTGGTTCCACTATAGGCGCAGGTTTTCCGCTAGGTCTAGCGATACGAACTTTCAGGATCACGATACAGGAAATCACGACCGCGTTCCCCACAGAGTACGGGTTCTGTCAGATATAGGACCGCGTCCTTGAAATCAGGTAAGCATGCTTCTCTCCAACCTGCTCAATTGATCAGCGACAGGAGGTCAATAACTGACGTGTCCAGCATCAGCTTGTGTGCATCCGGGAGATCCGGAAACTCCACTCTTTTGCCCGTGTCCGCGGGAAGGAACGAAATCAAAGCTCCTGAGTAAACGCTCCTCATACGAGCCCGCGAACATCTGTTTGTTGTAACGATTTTTATGACCTGTTCGTTCCACCAGAAATTGGTGGTGGCGATACGGCGGCGGCGCTCGGCAGTATTCGGTGTGACGATATTCTATTGTGGCGTCCGGCTGTGCGATCGGGTCGCCGGAGCTATGATTCTCGCCCGGGCGGTTATGATATGTATGTGGCTGACTTCCGCGTTCTGTTTTCCAAGGTTCCTCCACAACGCGACTGCCATCATGCTCGTTCAGTATGGGATTCGAGAAAAGTCCGCTCGGAGCAACACGTGGCAATGGTCTCGCCGTTTCCTGGGGGACAGTGCTTCCCAGATGGACAGCCACCGCACCAACAGACCTGTGGGCAGAGAGCTGAAGGGACCACAACCCGCTCCTCGGGCTTTCAGCTCAGTCTGAGAGGTTCGCATGCTGGGGTGATCGGTCGGAATGGCCTTCCACTACCTCAAAGGAAATTATCTGAGGAGGGAATTCTGTATCGGACTCTACGAGGAAGAAGTTCCCCTTAAGCATGGGGTCACGGGAAACAAAAAGTTGCTTATACACTTGACCATAAGGTATTTCTCGGTTCGTATGCGCATCGGCTCACAGGTCCTCCTGGAAGTTCCCCACTTGAGCCACTTGAGGAAAAAGCGAACTACCGTCAGTTCGCCCACCAACGAGTAACTCTGAACGATGGATCACACCGCATTCGCCGTATAACGACGGAACGTTCCGTGAAAGTCCTTGATGAGAATTCCTATGAAGTTCCAGATCCGCAAGCGAAAACTGAGGAATGGGACGCGAAACCCGCATCGCCCGCACGATTCTCCGACTCGAATAACAAGATACTTCGAACGATCCCCGAGCTGAAGTGGACGACTTACTTGCCTCGAAATCAAACAGCTATTTCTATGATTGGGGAATTTATGGCGCCGCATACCGCTGTTGCTTTTCAGGACTGGACGCTTTTCGAATGTGGGCATTGACTCTCGATGAGTTCTTTAGAACATTGACGAAACGTCATCGACAGCGTGCAGCATGCGGCTCAGCGCAGCTATCTTGTTCGTTGTGAGTTATTCAGACCTGGTGCTTTCCGGGAGTCGAATGAGCTTCAATGAGCGGGAAAGGCGGAATTTCGGTCGGAAAGAACATGAATGCAGCTCTGCTCACGTTTACGATTCCACGACCGGGGAAAGTTTACGAGAACATCATCCATGGCAAGTCATAATTGACGAGCGGTCCTTTGATGCACCCGCATCTCGATGCAGGCGCAGAGGCTGGATACACTAGGCTGCCGTCGATTCGCGGTTTCCGGGATCTGAAATTTCGGACGGGAACAGTAGAACAGTGTGTTCGTAGGGGAATTATCATCGTTGGAAGCAAATCATCGAGACTCGTATATCGACTGGGAGGCGAGCTATCGGGATTCTTCTGTACTCCCGACGACACGGGCAAGGATTATCAGATATCTCCAGGGCCGAGTCAGACCTGACAGTGAAGAGAGCCGCGAGGGCCGCTCTCGAATCGAGAAAGTAGTCGCCAAAGGTCATTCCTCCTGGTGACCTTGCCGATGAGACCTGGCGCGTGCCTTGGCAGAGACGAGGCCATTTGTCGCTCTTGTCGAGCCTTTCGAAGCTCGAAGAGCGGATTTTATTCCCTCTAGAGTGATTAACAGCATCAACCACAACAAAAGCGCAGGGAGCCAAGGATCTCGTCGACGAAAGTCATGACTCATGATGACAGACCGTCATGGGAATGAAAATATCGCTGCCCAGTGTAAGACGAACAAGATGGACGAACGCGGTCATAGGAACGATCTCACTGTTATCGATCTCACTCGATCTTGAACCCTAGAAGTCGGTCCTCTAAGCGGTGACGTGCTCATTTTCGTCGACGGAGCTTCGTTCCAATCTGCGAGTTCTCGAAATATGCTGGGGAGGGTTCGGCGGTTTGGATTCCGTGTGAATCGGACTTAGCCGGGTAAACTGAGCCCGATACTTGGAGGCCTTACCTCAAAGACTGAGGAGGAGCCCTTCATAGGCTTCAAAAATTCGGACATGATAGCCGTCTTGGAGCATATCGGGCTAGGACTGTTTGTGCAATGTTTTGAGTCTTCGATGCAGGAAGTAGAATTTTCGTTTTAAGGCCATGGAGGCTGTTGTGGAAAGCTCGGGACCCGATGAGTGTGGTCCACACGACGTCTCGCGACATTTGGAGGAACCAATGTAAGCAGCGGATGATCATCGGCTCGCTTTCTCATCGGATGATGATCCGGGTGAGCCAGTGTAAGTTGGCTCGACCTCGTGGCGCGGAGAACGGTCTTAGCCGATAGGGTGACTCGGGAGGAACGCATCATACGGAAAGTCGTGGATTGCGCAAGCTTCGGCTCAGAGCATCCGACAAAATCTCCAGGAAGGTCTAGGGCTGGATCGTGATAAATTTTAATGCTATTTCGGATCGTGATCCTTGATCACTGGATTTAAGAAGTTCTCCAAAAACTTTCATATGTAGCATGTGTCAGTCCCTGTGCTGCTCATCTTTGCTCAAGCATTCATCGTATGAGCCTTGTCCGGAGTCGGAAAGATACGTTGGCAGAGGCCCGTCATGGAGAAAACCATTGGGTTCGGTATCCATCCGTCTCCCGCATGAATTCCTGTGCTCTTGGCCCCTCCGAACGACCAAGTACGCTGCAGGATGGAGCGTCATGGGACCAGCCGACCCACAATGAACTTTGAGGGAGTTGGTCCCTAGAATATCCGTATTTCGTCAACGATGACGGATCCCTGTTCTTAGCATATTCGGGTTGAGGGGACCCCCAAGGATCTAGGCAGAGTAATTTGAAGCCGGAGGAGCGGCGGACGATCGCATTTTGCAGATGCCGCACAGGCCCTCCTCAGCTCTGAGCAATGTCGCTCCCTATGAAGACGTTTCCACGACTCGAAAGATCTCTCCTCATCATCTGTCGCGGTGCGTCGTCTCCCCCAGCAAGATCGAGCTTCTCAAGGGGGCAGGGCCAACTGAAGTACAGAGGCTCACATTTCGGGTCATAACTTCGAAGCGAGAGCACTCAGATCAATACCACGAGGTCAATAAAATAGCTGAGACTCAAAGCTATCTTTCAAAAAAGTTTCCCAAAATCTCGGTTCTCTCCCTCCACGGAGCTCACAAGAAATCGTTCCGATTATTCCTCTCTAGCCCACCGTAGAGCATCCATCCTTCCTCTGAGAGGATTTGTGAGCTCAGAACACTCAACAGTGTAATCATCTGAGTCGCAGTCCGGGAACCAGTCGGATTTTTTCTCTTCCCCCGCTCCAACTCATCTTGCTGGACAATGACGGAGTTTACCCTCATTGTCTTACAATTAGTGAATGTTTTAGCCCGATTCATAAACTACAGAACAATTAGAAGATGAAAAAATCGTATGAAAATGAAAAAATGAAAAGATGCGTTAGCGACTTGCGAGCAGCTTCGTAACGCACTGCCCCCGACCCATTCCCTCAAACGCCTTCCCGACCGTGTCCGGGAGAGCGGCCCATAGCCAGCTGGGGCTTGTGCCGCCTTGTTGGGCTCCGGTTGTACACTAGGGTGGATCGAAAAAACTTTTTTTCCGAAATCGAGGATTCCCTAGTGCTGAAATCGTGTGGCTGGTGAGCGTGATTACTCAAAAAAAACTGCACTCCGTGGCACCACACCTTCAGTCTGCGCATTCCACTCAAAATTTCGGTGTTTCCTAGAGAAATTTCTACTTTTTCACGTAAAACCTTGAAACTTTGACTCAAATGCGCAGACTGAAGATGTTGTCCGACGCACGTCATTTTTTTTCTGCTTGATACCGACTACTGTCCACACGATTTCAGCACTAGGGAATTCGCGATTTTGGAAAAAAAGTTTTTTCGATCCACCCTATTGTACACAAGTCGCGTTTCCTTCCAGCGCACAGGGACGTACCCTCAAGAGCCTGAACGCCATCGACGTGAAGCTGTCTGGCTTGATCTTCATGTAGGCTTTAGCCACCTCATGAGAGACGCCGTCCAGGCCGGGTGCCTTCCCCATCGAAATCCGCTCTGCTGCTCGGAAGACCTCTGTGCACTCAACTTCTTCGAATCCAAAATCTTCACCGTCTTCAAACACCCATTGCTCCTAAGACCGATCCGGGAAGAGGCTCGTGATCACTTCGCCTACTATGCTCGGTACAGGCTCCGGCATCTCATCTTTCGCCTCACGATCTGGTACGCCCGGTCACGAGTGTCGCGCTCCTTATCTTCGCTAAGGTTCTGCCATCATCTCTCCTGACTCCTCGTTCCCGATTCCCCTCGAGCTCTCATGGGCCAGTTTCCCGGACGGCAAGGAGCGGAGACGGGACGCGAAAAAACAGTCTACTCACCACCCTATATAATGATACATCACAACAACAATGTTACCAAGTCACTATTCGCAAGAGGGCGATCGGTACAGGGAGGCTATGACGTGCATTTCATAACATGCGAATTACACAGGAATAACGGAAGACATCAAAGATCGCGGCGATTTCGAGGACGTCTTTTGCAACCAGTGGCTGATCCCGTCGGATCGCGATTTGGTGGCGCAATTCGGGAGTACAGTCGAAGGGGTCATGGGGTGGAAAACGACGCGGGGTTCTCGGAGGTAAGATAGAAGGAAGATGAACGAGATGCGACTCATCAGGGGATTTCCGGATCGAATCACATCAAAGACTCACATGAGCTTCTGAGTTGAAATCTCCCGCTCTGTTCCTTCAATCTCTAGATTGGAGCTGTGAGGTTTGAGGCGCTTCAAGAAAATATATATTTCACAACAGACGAGGAAGTCTTGGTCGAGTTCTCAAGATAGAATGGTAGAGAAAAACTCGCGTTCTGAGAAGTTTACCAGATTGTTCTCCTCATATATCGAAATTCGGGAGTCGATCAATCTGGCCTGTCTCGCGATTCTACGAGTCACGATGAAGTGAAACGCGAATGGGGGCTCAGCGATGAGGGAACACTGAAAATTATGCGGAATCTTCAGCTATTCTTCAGACAAGTGCCGACGTCTTGGATCTGGAATACTTCAATCAACTTCCGTTTCGTTCACTCACGATTGCGGCAGATCCTGCGGTGCTCCGTGGAAAGAGCGGGGGGATGAGAGTGAGGAGAATAACTCCACTGATTCAGGAATTCTTCACTAAGAATGAATCTCTCGCGCGGCGATTGGCAAATATAGAGGAGTTACGGTACGGCGACACACACCAAATTATATTGGAACCACAATAATTCAGATTTCTCTTCTTCGAACGCTTGGATTTGTCTGCATTTCATCACCTTAAATACCCCGCCATTGCGACGTATACTTGCAGAATCTGGACTCTGGACTCTCGATCCCGCTGACACGATTGCACGTAGCCAACTACTCTCTAGAATGCGTTTGACCCTCGCCGTTACACCCATGAGCTTGATTAATGCATGGCATCTCTATGATTATTATCAGCCTGAGCAGTCGTTGTTGGGCGAACGTTGGCGGTCTTCATACTATCGTCTCTTCACGGAATGCTTAGTTAAAAACTTCCGCCTCAAGTTTCTTGATGACTGCTCTCACCCACAGACCAGCGCCTGAGATCGGCGACTTGTGAAATCCGAACCGGTAACCCTATATTCATGAACATGTAAACGGTGGCATTCTCATCGATGATATCATTCTGAACCATGTGTATTCCTATGGCTATTCGTCTGGATCCTTTGCCTTTTCCGCAAGAGAGGCTGGAACTTCTAGAAGCTCACAAGTACAAGTGGTCAAGGTTGTCTAGAGCTTTTCGCCATTTTCTTCGTACATGAGATAACCAATTGTATCTGAGACGCGTATCGGACTCGTCATATCAAGATGACACGGCGACTTCCTCGCTCAGCCTGCTTGCGTGGTTGCTCCTCTCGCGAGCCATGGTTCCTCGCGTATATAAGAATATATAAGGTAATATATCCTCACATTCCATTGGTTTTGGTGCGATGAATGTGGATGAAAGCCCCGGAAAAGTTTCCAGAATGGCTCCGTCAGTCGAGGTCGTGCTTCCGCGCCGAACTTCCGTTCCGATTCCCTTCCTGCGCGGGGACGATTTCCCTGTGGGAGCAACAGCAAACGAGCAGTCAGGCAGCCGCAGTAAGCACCCGCCGATTTCGCACTATCGGCGTGCAGCCTGTTATTTCCATTTGATCGATAGAAAGTGCCGGGATTCAATCGACTCCTATAGTCAAGTCAGCGGTGACCTAACGCGCTATCAGAGCCACCTCCTCTCGAGCCGACACCCATCACTACTCCTAGTAGCACTTTTGAGTCGCTCACGCCCTCCTTCTTGCTGTCTGAGGCCTTCTCGCACTGCGCCACTTCTCTGAGCTCTTCCGTGAGATGTTACTCTATGCTGCTCGCTTGCTTTCATTGTCATGCTCGAGGATGAATCGCTTGGTTCCTCGTTCTCATTCGTCCGATTTTCTAGATGAGCTTCGCGCGTCGGTTTCCACCCGCCTTGAGGCTTCACCTCCTTTCATTCGATTACATGCGTCCGCGAAGTTTCCTTGAGATGATTTCGTTAAAGTTTGCCGTAGCATCCCCCGGCCTTCCGGGCTGCGCCACTGATTCTGGGACTGCTCCGAACCAGTTCGATCCCCCTTCATGTTCCGAATGTTGGGGCTCAACAGCGACGGTCAGCGGGAGCAGATCGAACTATCCGGAGGAGAGATGTTCGAGCGTCAAGCTTCTATCAAAGCGCTTGTTGGGCTCGTGCTTCCGCGACGTCAGCCTGGCTACTTCGACGAGTTCGATTGATTGAGCCAATGAGATGACGCTCTTGCGATGGTCGAGTTTGCCTCCTTATGTCCGTTTACTCTGTTGAGTGAGAAGAGAGAACATCGATGAATCGCTATCGGGGAATCGAATAAAATTCCGGATAGGTTTTGGTCGTCCTCGTGGTTTTGTCTCCCATTTGAATCTAGCTCAGTCCAGGTTGACGATAGATACCGAATAGAGTTCACGAGGGTCGCTGGCATTTCTGCGGTCGCCTGATTACCTCGAAGCCCGATCAGAAAACATATTTTCAATGTTGGAGCAGCCTGAGAGTTTCCATACCTCTGCCTGCTGTCAATCGACGCTTTCACAAATCCAATTCTGATATGATTTGAAGATCCTCCAACATCCTGGTGTCACAGTCGTGTGCGGGGTACACTTTCGAAATAGAGCGCCGAGACTTCATTTGTTGAGGGGTTCGAGTCGGTCGTCCGGGAAACGCGGGTGTTGTAGTCGTGAAATACTTTGCGGATCTGGTCTCTGAGCGAGCCGGATCGCGGCTTCCGAGCCATGGAGCCCATGGACCGAATCGACAAAGCGACTCTGGTGCTTTATCTCAATTTGGGTGGGGAAATGATCTACGTTCTACAGCAGAGACTCAGTGCGCAAAAAGTTGCTCAAGACAAAAGCGGCAGGGTGCTGCAGGAAGTCATCGGCTGTCTCCTGTGTCCGAACCAAATGGGTGAGCGATTCCGGTCGGTTTTCTGTGGAGGAATTTGAGTGGTAGCAAATGTAGAATCAAGTTATTCTCTCGTGTTATTCCTGTTCACACCATTGCGGCGGAATCCACCCGTGAGGTTTTTAGGAATTCCGGGCAAGTAAAGCTCGACAAGAATCGACCGGCCAAAACGACCGACATGGCTTCAGCTGGCTTGATCACGTCGTCGGTTGCGATAACGGAGAGCTATGGCCGAAAGGAATCAGAGTGCATCATCTGGTACTCTGCGGGAGCCCCCACGTGGGCGAGATTAAAACCTGGCGCATGGCATTCCTGAACCTGGGAATGAGCGCTCGTTCAGCCTTTGCACCGAATGGTGGAATGTATATCACAACGACGCAAATGATCAGGTCTAGACAATCCTCGATCCTAATCTCTCTATCTTATTCGACGCTGAAACCTCTCACAAGGACAGGATTATCACTCCCTCTGTGGGCAATATAGAATCTCTCGACTTCAGCCGTGAGGATTCCAGCTTCTCAATGAGTGGCGACATCCCACATGTATCCACGGGTCCTCGAAGTTCAATAGGGAGGAATGCTCGTTGGTTAGGTTCACCCCCTCGAAATCGGAGTCTTGACAGGTGTATAGAGGAAAAAACAACATGATTGATGATGAGCTACTGAAATCTGTGAGCCCAAAGCTCCATAGTTATCAATACCGAATACCGTAAACTCTCCAACTCAAAGGCCTGCCTGTATATTTTTCGGTCCTCCGATTAGAGGCACTTCTATTGGAGAGTGCACTTCAAATTGAAGGGGCCTCTTTCTTTCTCAATCAAGGTCTCATTCCTGCAGATCAGATCTGCAGCACGAAATCTATGCTAATCTGTGCTAAATCCATGCTAAACCTATGCTAAACCTATGCTAAACCTATGCTAAATCTACGTTAAATCTATGCTGAACCTATGCTAAATCTATGCTAAATGCTATGTGGAGGCTCCGAGTTTTCCAATAGAACGGCCCCTTCCAATAGTATGGCAGCCCTTCCATTGGACGGGGCCTTTCTATTGGAGGGGCCCTTCTAAAACTCAATCGCTCTGTAAGGGGCCTGTCTATTAGATGGGCCCCAGTACTGGAGACTGCTCCTTTATTGGAGAGTTAACGGTAGATCCAAACGTATACTGTATTCTGTAATTCTGATAGACGTATAAACAATGCCCAAGGGGATCTTCTCGGATCTTCAGCCGATTCGTGATCAGAGTGAGTGAGTGAGTGATAGAGCTAAAGACCTGCTACCAACTTTGAGAATCTCGCTGGGAGCAAACGCCTTCGGAACATCCATCCTCACGCGGAGCCATTCTCTCGATCGCTGATGGCTCCATCTGGCTCTAACTATTTTTGTCGCAGGGACCCTGATTTCGGCATGTTCGAAATAGAATCGATCTCTTCTTGGCCGGGGAACTTCGAGTGAACTTTGCAGTTCGACGAATTCGTCCAGAAGAGCAACGGTCTGCGGTCGCGGATATGGCCAGAAGCACCTCCCAGCTGTCGATCGGTTGTCTACTTATCGGACAGAGACCGTCCTGTGTATCGGGACGCGCGCCGTTTCTTCCTCCGTCTGCCGTTCCTTTTCGGCTTCGGATGATCTGATTCGTTCTCCTGTTCGGCCATCAGGAGAACACGGAAGATTTACCGTTCCATGTGGTTTGGATCGCGATGTGTCTGCCTCGCGATACGTAGGTAGTTCGTTTTTCGTTCATGGTGCATCAATCTCTCTGACCTTCGAAATGTTTCGAATTGCAGCGGAGCTCCTGAAGCTGGAGAGCCTTTCGTTATCCTACGCCAAATTTATCAAGTGCATGTTTGAGAGAATTGTACAGTCCTCCATCATGAGGCTGAATCGAGAATCAATGGACAAGTTGTACGACCTAATGACAATGGTTTTCAAATACCAAGTGCTGATGGTGCCCTCACCACGTCAGATCGTCGGCGTAACGTTGAACCATCTCGACACCATTGAAGGATACGTCAACGAGAATCTAGAGGCAAGAATTCTGATTCATAGCGCTTTTCAGAGAGTTTCGTCCGTTCTGAGAGATTGTGCATAATAACTCGCGTATTAATTTTTCTCCGCTTAGCTGTGTGAAAGGATAGCTTTGGTGAAAGACACGCTAGTGGAGATATTCTTCTCCACATCACTGGCGGAGTTTCAGACGATTCGATATCAACTTCTGACTTTCCTGCAAGATCTGCATGTGCGAATATCCATGTTCCTGAAAACTGGAGTACAGAAACAAACGGGTAAGTTCCCCAAGCGACATCGTCAAGACGACCGTCGCGGGGTAGCCTGCTCAGGCTAAGAGAGTCAGTCGCCGGATCGATTGGGAGGTGTGATGACTCGTTCTCGTGAGCAGTTGAGATCTGTGCCAAAAACTCAGAGCTCCGGCAGAGGCAGCTTCAGATTCTGCGAGGAGCCTGAACGAATGCGTCGAGGAGAACCCGGAGCAGTGAATTTGCAGCCTTGCGCTTCACTACCACCGCTTGTTCTTGGTCGAACCAGTCTGAAGAACGTAGAAGCTCTTTCGCATGACTCGACGGAAGTGGAACGACAGTTCGGATGGAAATCTCGACGTTTGTGGTGCATCTGCAAGCTGTTCCCGCACACTTGAATCCTCGACGTCCTCACCCCTTCATTGTCTCACCGATTCTGTCTCAATTTCTCCACCTCAGTACGAGCGCTCAGAGACCTCGGACTGCACCGTAAAATCCCGTTCATCGGTCACAGCCGAATGATGAGAAAGTTGTCCGATTCCGGAATTGCCCGATTGAGCTCGGATTGAGGCACGGTTCCGCAACGGAACTACTGTGTTTCATTCGCTCGCCGCGGAGAAAAATGCGCATCCATGCTGCTCTCGAGCGGGCTCGCCTTCGACCTCGCCGTTTCATTATCGACGGGGCCGGGATCGAATCCGAGCCTATACTTAGGTTACGAAATGCCACACAGATGATGAAGTACTGCCAGTCTGTATTTGTGGTCACGGGGTACACGACTTCCAATGAAGTTCCTCGAAATCCACGGATGTCTCATCGCGCCCATGTTTCCAGGGGTGTTTTCGATGCCATTATTTGGCTACGTACCCGAAGGCTTTGAAGTGAATGGAACCATTCGTGAGTTTGGGACGGACGAAACGCTCCTCAAAGAGTCCACATATGTTACCGCGTCGCATTTCAGCGCCCACAAAGTTCCTTACGGCAGCAGGAGAGGCACCGTTCTCGGAACCAACATGTACATAACAGCCTACCAGGTGAGCGGAAAAGCCCATTGAGGCCGGACTTGAGCGTTACTAGCCAACAGGTTGATTTCCTAATGCTTCATCACTGCTGAAACGGCGGTAGCGGACCGATGATCATGGGTGTGTGTCTGTTCGCTAATCGCTCTTCCTTGTCCATTCTAGTCAAAGTCGACATCTCCAGAGGTTTCGGCCGCGACGAGCAAAGGAAAGAAAGGCAACCCAGCTAATGAGTTATCGCTCCTGATGCAGCTCGTGAATCCGACCGTATCGAAATCGAAAGGTCAAGACTGCGTGGCTCTGAATCTGTTAGGCGACTTCACATCCCCGTCAGATTTACGCGGAGAAGTTGTCAGTCCGTCGGGTCAGGAAGAGGGTCTCAAGGTGAGGCAATACGAGATTTTCCGCTATAGATCTCTCCTTGATCGTTCTTCTCGAGTTCTTGATCGTGCTCAATGGATGCGTTTTCAGATCATCGATCTGACCCTCGAGAGACGTCGCAACTCGGCCCACGAAGCTCATGAGGAAATTGAGTGCAAAGCCTTCACGCCTGAGGATACGCTGCTAGATATGATCGATGCCATCGACGCCAGTTGAGCTCGTTCGCCAGGAAGAACGTTTTTTCTATTAATAAAAATGGAAAGCAGTAGATGTCGTTTCAGCGAATGGGCTATGGAAGCTCATATGGAAATTTTGGGATCAACGACGCGACCGATAGAATCTACTCGGTAAATTTTCGGGTGAATAATGACATGCGAACTGACGTGATTTGTTGAAGTTTCCATTGTCAAGGACGCCGAGGAAAGGTGCATGTCGTTAATTCTCTCGCACAGGCTCTAATCGTTACACTTATGATTTTAGCACCGTCGATCGAAAGTCTGCCTTGATCGAAAGAATGCATCATGAGGATGAACTCTCCTATGTTTATACCACCACAACCAGGAGTAAAAGACCACTTAGATATCAAACAACTGTCTCCGCGTCTAGAGAACATGCATATATCACCTGAAGCTTCGCTGAGAACGATCTCATTTATTACCAATTCAGAACGTACAATCGTGCCTCGATTAACGAATCCAATATAATGAATGAACTCGTTCTCAATTCATCTGATATTTCATGGTTCCTCGAGTTTATGGGATCAATTCACTCCGAGCATGAAGTTTGGCTAAAAAATAAGCGCGATCGCGTCCGCGTGTCATGACCGGAAGAGAGCTTCTTCGCTTGACACAGAGACTTCGGATTTCCCCTGATTTCTCGAACCCGGGGCCCTGTCAGGATGTTCAGGAGATCATCGATACATGCACAAACCCTCTCGGGTGAGTTAACTCTTCGAGTTCGATGAAGCCCGAGCCGAATATTTGATATCCTCCGCGGCTTCACGCAAGAAAAGTGCTTTGTGCTTCACCAGATCCTCCCCTCCATCCCTCTTGGAACCGCTCCTGGATCTGTGACGGCCTCGGATTACCAGGACGACAGGCAACCCTCAAGCATTCAACACGAATGCATTGACCCGGGTGATCAATTTGTCGGCCTCCACGACCCGAAGCCGGTTTCCCAGGGGGGAGGGGCATCTCGGGATCCCTGCTCGGCCGAGGCTCCGAGGCTGGGCAGTTGAAGTTGTTCCGAACTCAGCTTGTAGAATGGAATTCTATTCACGATAGGCCCCTGAGATAATATGCGATTCTGTCATTGCTCCGAGATCCATCACATTTGGCCTCGCCTCGAA
This sequence comes from Neoseiulus californicus, assembly GCA_028455905.1. Lineage (NCBI taxonomy): Eukaryota > Metazoa > Arthropoda > Arachnida > Mesostigmata > Phytoseiidae > Neoseiulus > Neoseiulus californicus. The sequence goes on from JAMQGS010000001.1 coordinate 40,561,483, forward strand.
CAGCATTCACAACTTGTATCCTTCTACCGTATTCATTCTAATTGACGGGCACTCTCTAACATACGGGCAGCCTCTAATTGACGGGCACGTTTCGGAGGATCGAAAAATAGACGGGCATGCCCGTCAGTTAGAATAAATACGGTATCCTCTACCTGGTTCTCTGACATTCTTTGTCAGAATTACATGTCGAAAAAAAACATGTAATTTCCTTCTCGTAGAACTGTGTACAGTTTTATTCTTAAATAAAATACATTTATGGTAAAAGGCTCAGGGTATATATTATTACCAGATGAATTGAAGTCCGTAGCCTTAATGAAGCAATTCCATCGTTCATACTTCCACGAACATTACACCTCAGCGCGGAGACGACAGGGGCTGGAAATCATTCCGATAAATAGGGGTGGGAATTTCCGTCGTAACCATGAAACATTTGTTCTTTCTAATTTTCTCTGATGCCCGACTCGACGGTAGACCGATGGTTCGGCAAGAATGTCACGGAAAATGACACCGGTTCACAATTAAAAGTCACCACGAACCGAAAATATTCGATAAACGAAAGATGGCACTTCAAGTTTCTCCTCTCCGACCGACTCCTCGAACTCCGTCAGCGAGCAGCGTTGTCGATTGGTTGCGATGAGGATTCGAGTGGATGTTGAAGGTACCGAGAGGACTCGGATCCCAGACTCAATTTGATGTAGAGCCGCAAAAAGCAACGGAACAGCGGGTTCACAAGCCTGCATCGCTCATCAGAGTTGCAATTGGTTAAGAAGAGTCCTAGCGTTAAAAACTAGCAGTGTATACAATGATGAATGAGATAGAAGAGATTCATTCCGAAAAAGCGAAACCACGAGAGAATTATGCAACGCAACGTCTGGAGAAATGGAGCCCACAAAAACTAGTCGAATACAATTCGTTCTCGATTCAAGGAGGCTCCTGAAAGAACTCACGAACACAATGGGTGGTAGCGAGTCGCTCTCTGAATATCGACAAAAGCTGCGTGTTCCGCAGCCAGAAGTCCCTATCTCGTCATCGCTATATTCCTAATAAACGCCCGTCGTAGCCGGCAGATGCACTTTCGACTTCAACTGACTCAGGATCGCGGAGATGTCTACGACTCACTCATCGGTTAAGAGTCGTGGCGACGTGCAAACGTGCCCGACTCAAGACATGTAGGTCCCGGGTTCGATCCCCGCCCGGGGCATTTGCGTTTCCTAAGGGGTCCGTCGACTGAAGCAATACCAAAAGGTAGTCCCGGCGACGTTAAATAAAATTGGCTGAGAGGTTCAGCCAGGAAACATTTAGTTTAGAGCCGATTGCCGAACTACTGGTTCTCCGCTTGCGAACTGATGCGGGCGATCCGAAATGAATCGCCGAGTATGGATTGCAACCGAAGAGATCTCGACCGATATGAACACATCTTACGTCAAAGCTGCACAGTCTCAAAGACCTCGCAATCTGTTCTATATCTACGTATAGTTCCATTCTCGTGGATATCCATTCGAAGTAACTCTAGGTTCGCATCTCTCCCCATGCCTATCAATAGTTAGTTCTCCCCCGTTGTTCTGATTGGACGCGGTCTGCTCTTTCCTGAGCGTGTCAATGTCGCGGCAATCGCTGCATGGTTTGAAATTAGCTCTCTAATTCCGGTCTACATGTCGATTTCTTCGAGCTCCAACCTTCATCAATGGTTCCATTTATCGTTGGAGAATGTCGACTGGATCGAGAGATTTCCAGCTCAGAGTTCTTCATTTCTGATTGATGCCATCCTCATCTCCAGCATTGAACCCGAAACCTGCAAGGGTCGATCGCAATCATTCCGCTGCAATTCTGGGCATGATTGGATTCCGTTTTGGCTACTTTCTGATATGTTCCGCCGCGCTCCAAATACCGCTCGACACTCACCTTCGTTGTCTTGACCGGCTTCAACGGACGCAGACGAAGACTGGAGTTCGTTGACTTGCACAGAAGTCCCGATGCAATCAGACTCCCCCGATGTGCTGTTCGGAATCCTCTCGTGAGGATCGCGAGGTTCCGGAATCACTTCAAATACTTCTTGGTTGTGATGGACTTCTCCTGAGTTATTGTCCTTGAGGAGATCTCCCGCCAATTGCAATGGCGATGATTGGATGCACTGGCTCTCTACGTTCAGGAAGAAAGAAATACCAAGTTGACTGACAGTTCATATTGTCATGATTGCGAGGAAGTCAACTTGACATGAACATCGAAATCAGCTATTCAGGCTTTAATGGCAGACACGGCAGAGCGCTGCTTTCTCATTCGGATGCAAAAAACTCACGAGGTCTCAGAGTAAGAAGAGCTTCGGCAGCTTGTGTAGCTGTAGTGTCGGCGTCCTCTTTGAAATCCTTTGCCTTGCATCCCGCACTCGGATTGGACATGTTCTCTATAGAGGAATCCTTGACTTCGATGACGCCGAGCTGAACTGAGTCGTTATGCCCGGTGACTCCCGTCTGAGCATCCGCTGCTGTCATTGTCTGTATCTGAGTTGGCATCTGTTGTTGCTGCTGGTGTTGGTTTTGATTCTCCGCTTGAACGGCCGAAGAGCTGATCACTTGCTCCTGTTGTTGCTGGGGCTGTTGTTGTTGCTGCTGCTGATGCTGGTCCTGCTGCTCGGGCAGTATCGAAGTGTCCATCGCAGAGTTCATTTCAATCTGCGCATTTGAGAAATCTGCCTGGTCGACCTGCTCAGTGAAACTAGGATTACCGTACACGACTTGGCAGCTCTCGCCGTTCTGGTGTTGCACAATCAGCTGGCCGTCCTGCAAGATCAACTGAGCACCTTCAAACTGATTGAAAGCCTCCGGTTGAACGATGATGCAGCCTTGTTCGCCGATATTCAGAACATCCGAGGTATTGACGACTTGCAGCGTTTGGTAGTCGTCCTGAGTATGGAATTCAGCTTGACCTAACTGATGATGAGATGACTGTTGTATGTTTTGTACAAGTTGACTAGAATCCTCAACGAACGACGTCGACGGCTGTGATAGGCCGATCATCGAGGAGCTCGGAGTGGAGTTGAAAAAACTGTCGATCACCTCTTGGCGCACCTGTGGCTTGTCGGCAAGGGTGTGGGTCTGTAGGAATCGCTGGCTCTGGTCAAGAGACGTCGAAACCTGGACGAGACCCATCGGGGGGTTGGGAGGGAACACTTGTTTGCGACTCCGTGCGGGCTTCTTCATCAGATTCGCGGGTCCGCTCGGGGTGGGGAAAGGCCGGGGATTTGGAACCACGACTTGATGTGAAGGTATCGGCTGCTCCTGCGCCTCGTTAATGGCCACCACGTAAACGGGCTGCTGTTGGTTCTGTTTTCGCTTCTTCTTCTTCCTCATGGGCTGTCCGCTGTGGCCCAGACTTTGTTGAACGATAGCGTCCATGAATTGGGGATCTCTGAAAATCGATTGCGCTGCGTTCGGCTCGGCTGGGTTAGACCGCATGATGACTTGCACGAAACGTACATCTGGTCCTTGGGGCTAGAAAGGAGCCGAGGAAAATCACGTTAGATCAAAATTGATGATGCTGTCGACGATCACCATTAGATCATTAATCCAACCACGTCCTTCGGGGAATAAGGTTCGGGAATGTTCTCACCGGTCGGGGTCTTTTGCGCACTGGTGGCACTGTTTTGAGATCGGGCTCAGGCATTTTCTTGATCATGTTCGAGATGTACTGGGGGTCGTCCTCAGCACTGTCGATTGGCTCGCTTTTGATCTTCAGAGGTCCGGACAGGAGCGTATCGTCCATCATAGAGTTTTCATCGAGATCATCGAAGCTGAATGGCTTCGGTTTGAGATTTATGTCGAGATTCATCATGACAGCCGGTAGCTGCAGTGGGTCCTCCTGCTCTCCTTTCGGCAGATTACGCAGAGGAAAGCGCACGACACCCTCGAGTTCCTCACAATCGATGAGCTCCTCCTGGTTTCGAGAGTAAGCGACGTTTCTCCTACGGGACTCGATCACTACGTCGGGAGGTGGCGTTGGGGGTATGGCGAGAATTTCCGGTGGATCTCGGAATCTGCGAATGGAAAGACGTAATGTAGAGTTCATTCGGTCTGTTGCGTGGATATCCGCATGATTCCGGCGCAAACTCGGAATTCTTAATCCGCGAGAACGAGCCCTTCGATTATGATGAGCTCGCCCTCAGCAGTCTGAATCACTTACTTTTTAATTTTTGACACCGTTTCTGACTTCACTGCAACTTGGTCCTCTGTTTTGGACATGGACATGAGTCTTTCTGACCGGTGCTCCTCCGCCATGTGGATTTCCAGAGCAAGACTCTGTGACAGAAACTGTTCGCCGCAGAACTCGCAGCGGACGATACCAGACTCGTTGAGGCCAGTGCAGAACTGGTAATGGTTTTGGATTCCTTGCAGAGTAGAGAACACCATAGTGCAACCGGGTACAGGGCAAAGGATCTGTGGAAGGATAAGAGCCTTGACTAGATTGAAGGGACCCCGAGTGTCGGCTCAACTTCGAGCTGGCATTCGTGAAGTTCGCAACGTCGATCGACGACCTGATCTTGTTGTCAGCGAAAGATAGCTCACCTGCTTCGTCAAGAGCATCTCGTCGAGCCAGAGTTTCTTCAGCGCGGTTCGAATGTTTCTTGGTTTTATCCGTCTCTGGGGGGTCGCAGTCCTCTCCCTGGGGTGAGGCATCGGTACATGGATTTCCGAAGTTCCCTCGGCTTCGGGGATGACTCCGAACTGAGCATCCACATTATCAGGCAAACTCCCCGCCGGATTTATGAGCAGCGGGTGAATCGATGACATCCTTGCCCAATGTTTGCCCACAGCGAGCGCCTAGTGAGCTGTGGGAAGGAAGAACAGAACTTAATGGATTCCCAATCAGAAATATTGAAGTGAATCCTGGTTGGCTTCAACTCTTTCTTGCAGCCGCAAGAGAAACGACCCCGACGAACCACAGCACTTCGAAGCGCCGTGGTATATATATGGATATTTGTTGAACCTCGAGTATTGTGTGAAAACATTCATCCTCCCTTCTCGTCGCATGGTGGAACAGCCGATGCGGACTCATTCAACTCATCTTCTCTCAGGGGCTGCAGACGGTCGCAGATGGAAGCTCTCCACAAGAAACCGAGTGTGCATTCGTCTGCGGGCCAGGAGCGAACGACTGGAAGCTGCTGTCAATGTTCCTCTCTCCAATATCAACATTAACAAGGGCAACACTCAGGGGATGGGTTCCGGCCCCCAAGGATGACCGCGGCTCTCCGATTCTCTATTGCCCGACTCAGACAGCTGTTCTGTAGACGTAAATTCTAACGACAGCTCCTCAAGAGAGCAGAGGCAAGAACGGGGAAACGGAATGCACGCTCCGCGCCAAGGGGTCCTAGAGGGCTTTATCGCGGGAGACGTCGGCCTGAGAGTCGAGGGTGCAAATGGATTCGGACACGGATAACTTCCACCGAATATCCTTCTGTTTGGAACCCCTCCACGAACGAGCCAGGGTTAAAGCTATGGGGTTGAAGCGGTAGGCCCCAGCGGCATTCCAAAGCATTTTACCTGCTGAACGCCCGGGTGAGCTTGTCCAATATCCCATGAGGTGTTCCGGGCCCTTTTCTGGCTTCGATGTGGGCCTCACTGCATAAAACTAGCACAATTCGAATGTGAACACAAAGCTTGAATCTTCCCGTTGCTGCTTAGTTTGCCTAGCAACCGCCAGATGGCGGCCTGTCCGAGCGAAGTGTTGTCATGAGAAGGTTGGCTACAGACCGCGCATAGAATCTTAACTCACTCAGCAAAACTTCTGTCAACGCAGACAACAAAGGGAGGAGCTCCTTCGGGATGATTTTCTATCAGAATAATAGTGGCTTGATGATCATGGCTTGGACTGTAAGCTTGATGATCGAACGATGCTCGCTGGATGTTCTTGTCAGACGCCTTCTGCTTCGGACGTCGATAACCTGTCGTCGTGCCAACAGATCGAAACGATGGTTTCAGAGTTCTGTCCGGTAAGACAGTCTTGATATCGGGCTGTGATATGTGACTCGTTTCCGCAAGGGGGTAAAGTCAAAGCCATGTTTACCATTAGGCTAATGAGTCTATAGCCTTCGGCGGCAGATTTCTCATGGGCGGAAATTTTTTGATAGGCGACGGATTTTGCCTCGCTGTCTCATGGAAATGTGCCGCCTGATTTTCCCCAAGTCCTCTCCGGCGCCGCCGCAACGTCCTCAAGCCCATTCGCCCGCTGCTTCATGCAGTTCGGCGCTCATTGTCAGTAAGCCGCCCGAGAGGGCCCCCCTCACTCTCAAGATGGTGCAAGGATGGTCTCGTGTCCCCAACACCCCAAGATATAAACCTGTGAACGCCCGTGCTCGGGTCCACCCTTTCTCAGAAACCTCATCCCGGTTCGATGCTCATGAGAGGCCGACGTTTCGGAACAGCTTTGGGCGGCAAAATCTTAATTCCGGCCCTGGGTAAAGTGAGTCCTCGTCTGGGCCGGATTGGCAAGCTTCTCACGACAACAAGTTAACAGAATACTCATTGCCGGCATCTCTTTGTAGCGGGATTCGGCAATACCGAGCAAGGAAACCTCCAGTTTTCCGCGATCTTGATCCTCTCTGGAAAGAAGTCTCGTTCTCCTGGCGACGTATATACATTTCGTCCACACTTTAGTGTCGTACTGTCCCAAAACCGCGCATCTTGAGTTTTCTCGGACACTCCGCTCTGCATCTCAGGGAATATTATTCTCTGCTAGACACAATAACGCTAGCTGTAATAAATTGAGGAAGCGGAGCAGGGAGAATTGAAATCCGATATTTCCCGACTCGACCAGCTCGACCAACGAGCTTCATTGAAGTATGATGGCGGTAATGTTCCGAGGAAACGAAGCGTCGGGGCGCCACACAGTGGGCCAGCGGCGGACAGAAACACGCGCGCGGGCGGGCGCAACCTCCAAAAAAATTTTTCAAGTTTCTTTTGTTCGGAAGTGAGGCTCTGGAATGGATTTCAGGGTGCGCGCACCTGCGGCACCTGAGTTTGAGGAAAAGTCAGTGCTATCTTGATGATAAATATAACAACTAATAGAATAAATATAACAACAACTCCAATATATGTTCCAACCTTCGTACTAGCTCTCCTGGGGGCGAGCATTCTCAGCGTCCACAAGGCCTCGGTGCAGACCTCTGTCTCCGACTTGAGGCTGCTCTGAATGACCTCGAGGCTCTTCGATTGGAGGATCTCGAGTTGAAACGTTTATTGTTTGTATCTTCGACTTCTTCTGGTACCACGTCGTTTCGGCTCCAGCAACGTCGGATCATTCCGGACTGTGAGGTTGGCTCCTCAGTGGGGAATCTTCTTCATTTCCTGCCCGTGACCCTCCGACGCGAGATCACCATGCCTCTCATTCATCTATGAGGATGTCTGTGACAGATAAATCACTCGGTTCTTCTCAGCCTGATTCTCTTCCACCTCGTCCCAAGAAGCCGATGTTCACCAAGACTGGCGTCGCCCGTGGTGGCTGCCCTCTCAAACCTTCGAATACTGTTTCTACCAAAAACTGAAGTCTCAACGGCTTCCGCGGCCGGAACCACTGATTGCTCAAAGAGGAGAAGACCAAGGGGGAGACCCAGCCGGAGCTACTCCGAAAGGCCGCACAAATCCCATGTATGACACCTGTGAGAGCGTGTGGGATCTTGATCGATACCCATCTGAGCAAGTTCCAATACGAGTATATTCATTTGGAACTCAAGGACTGCGGTCTTGGTGAACTACCGACGTATCGTGAAGTGACTGCGGCTAAAAAACTTGTTATCCAGAGAAGGTGGAGGCGACCGAAAACGATGCTCGAGTCGAACGTCAAGATTTGTTAGATCATACATGCAAGACATTGCTGAGCTCGGCACCTCCAAAGGACGTAACCATCGCCACACCTCGCCTTACAATGATCACAAAGTGGGGCTGCGACGGCTCTTCCGGCCACAGTGAATGCAAGCAAAAGTTCTCCGATTCCACTGTATCCAACGGAAGCATCTTCTTCACCTCGTTAGTTCCACTCAAACTGATCAGTACGAACGCACCCGGAAACGTTATTTCACAGAATCCTAGTCCCTCTTCCACGGGATTCTGTGGGCCGGTGCGATTCCTATTCATCAAGGAAAGCTCGAAAGTGATCGAAGAGGAGATTGAGCGCATGACAGACCAGATACGGAGCCTGATAACTTTTACCTTTGAACGTCGGGGCCTTTCTATCCATGTCATTTTCGAAACGATTCTTTTCATGATCGACGGGAAAATTCTGCAAGTCGTGAACAACACATCGGGCATGTAGAAGTGTTCGATTTGCCAACGTGTGCCATCCGAAATGAACAACCTGGGTCTCGTTTACGACCGCGCTCGGTGGCTTCCGACTCTGACGAATGCAACTTCTCCCCTCCATGCTCGGATAAAGTTTATGGAGTTTATTTTGCACATTGCTTACAGAATAGAGTTCAACAGATGGATAACCAAAGCGGACGTCGCTCATTTGGAAGCCGCTTCTAAGAAAGCAATCCAAGAGAAATTCCGCTCCGAACTCGGTTTAAAGGTAGATTATGTGATACAAACAATGGGTAACTCCAATGACGGGAATATTTCCCGGCGCTTTCTTGCCAATCCCGCCCTCACGGCGGGAATCAGCAAGATTGATGAGGAGCTCATAGATAGGTTCGGAACGATTCTTGATACCATTGACTGCAACGCTCAGATAGATGCTGAAAAATTCGACCGTTTCTGTCGCGAAACGGCTCAACGTTATGTCGACACCTATCCGTGGTATCCCATGCCCAACACGGTGCATAAAATTCCAATACACGGCAGTCAAACCATTTCGGAAGCGTCCCTACCGTTCGGCCTCTTGAGCGAGAATTTAACGATACAATCGTCTCTACCACTCGCGGGAAATGAATTGTTATGGTACAAATGAGGATGTCTTCCATCTTATGCTTGCCGCTTAAGATCTATACCAGTGGTTCTCAACCGGGGGTCCTCGGGACTTTTTCGGGGGTCCTCTGCCGAAAATTTTACGGACCCCCGGGGGTCCTCAGGACGCTCTAGCGATCCGAATTCCGGTGATTACGCAGACAAGCTGGGGTTGAATGCAAAAAAATGACCATAATTGCATGTTCCCGTGTCCGTTTGTCCCATCTGAGGAGTCTGATCTAGGATCATATCTCGAGGCTCGCGCACGTCTCCTCGACGCGATGCGTGCCAACACAGCGCTCCCTTCCGACGATCCTTCTGTTAACTGCGATGCGCGGTTGAAGTTGTGTTGTCTACCTGCGCGGAGCGCTCGAATTGGTTGCCGATTATGATCACCGAAGCGCATGGTCACTGTTTGGATTCGTTGAACAAGGCAGCGTCTTCCTGTTTCGCTTTCTCCCATCCCCGAATTAGAGGTCGAGGACATCGTCCGACGGGAAAATACCGAGAGAGAGCGGAAGAAATCTCGACTCCTCGAAGGGGGTCCGCGCAACTCATCGGAGGAAAAAAGGTTGAGAACCACTGATCTATACCTTCAAGACTTCATAAGACCTCCTCGTCCTTCACCTGCGAACCTCAACGAAAGAGTTCCTCAGCTATTGAAAGGCGCCGACGCGACAGCATCGGGAAGATTGCTCGAATAAATCCCATCGGTATCCTATCGGTTTTCATCTGGTCCTCCTTTCATCTGCTTCTGGGTCTACACAGCCGAAAACATTCCTCCACAGTCTCCAAATCGAACACCTCGGAGCTAAGACGACGAGTCGCTTTAGAAATCTGTTTCTGCACTTTTCTGCACGTGAAATGAACTCCTCCAAAGTTTTAGGGTGAAGGAAAATGCCGCCTCTGGAACCTTTCCAGAGAGTTCCGCCCGCGGCCGACCATCAGGCGCATCAGATACAACGAACCTCTCTGTTTTCCCGCATTATCTCGATCAGTACGAGAAGCTTTTCGGATTATGGTCTAGACCCGCACGAGACAATGTTTCGTCATCTCTCTTGGCATAGATCCTGATCGTCCATCGCCTCATCTTCTCCACACGGGCATGCATTTCTTACGTATGAGATCTCCGAGATCGAACTCCGCTAGGGATGATTCAACGTTCACGAAGATCGATATTCTTCCGCCGGTATTTTTTGTGGCCTCAAAGTGCTACAGCGCTCACAAAACTGACCATCGAAGCGAAGCATTCGAAACAGTCACGATGCTGCTATCGTCACCAGCTCCAAATCTGCCACTCCCTACGATTGCTCCGTGGAATCAACACATAGCGGAAAACCCTATGACTCAAGAGAGCTTGCTCTGAATTTCCCATTTCCCTTTACGTATCAGTTGTCTTGGTGTTGATCCCAGAAGACTGGCATCGCTGCTGCCGATGCCCGTGAATCATACAGGTAAGCGTGACACGCTAGGCTACGGTCATGATCAGCTCGTGACTTTCGGGACATCCTGTTTGCTATGCCTCATAGATAACCTAGCACACGGGATGGGAGTCCAGCGCTTCCGGCGGGTAGTCTATGAGGAAGTCAGCTGACGATCCTGCTTCTCGAATCATTAGTGGTGGACCCTGATGCATATCTTCCAGATTTTGTGGACTGCGGCGGAACGTACGTGGGCGAATAGAAATCGGCTCTAGCAGTCTCCAGTGCCTCCAAGAAATTCGAGTCTTTACCATGGCAGGTACGTTGTACTAAGGTATTGGAGGGTTGGTTCCTGTCTACTGTCAGCCTGTCATCCATAAGAAGAACTGCGCGTTCGTCACCGGATTTGCCTTGGAAATCGTCGCGAAATACGGAATTCGAAGCTGCCACGAGGACGCTTAGTCCGATCCTTGACGCTAAATCGATCGAAGCTCCTGGGATGTGCCTATTGTGGTGTCGGAAATGTTTCTCAGGTTGATTCCCTAGAGTCTGAAAGGATACCTTTCGTATCCTCAAGGGAAACCCTGTGTTAAGGAAGGCTCTTCGGTAGCCATTGAGACCACCATTCCTCGCTCTGTGAATAGAGGCTGATAGAATGAAAATCTCGTTTTCATCGAGCGATACACACAACTTGATCTGGCTTTCTTCGTTTTCCAGGCGGTAATCGGTTACTTTGACAACCTCTACCCGATCGCCACGTCTTTCAAAGAACTTCAAGACTTCCATGACACCATGGAGCTCTCAAACCAGGATATCTGGCAACAGTCCAAGCTGACTCCGACCGGACCGTTGCGTTCGAACGCCGGGCACGCGGAGGCCGGGCACGCGGAGGCCGGGCACGAAGGAGTCTCTCACTGTGACGAGCCACATCACTCGTTTGATGCGAAACCACGGCTCTCGCGTCATACTATCGCAGAGCGCGGCGGCAGTGGCGAGCTTATAGAAGCTTAGCCTGTGAGAGGCCTACCGCTCCATAAAAGACCCGTAGACACAGGGGCATTCCTCGACTGGCAGAAGTCCGAGCCTGAGTTCTACAACCCGGACAAAATCAACGTACGACAGTGCCGTACCTAGATGGTTCCCGGACAGGGCTAGAAGCCATCATCCCGACTCAGGGAGCGCAGCATTGCTGAGACGAATAGCCCCGATATCTGAGTCACAATGCTTGAGCCGGAGTTCCGCCGAAATTCCCTCGTTCGCCAGTTCTGACAGAAAATCGGCCTTCGCCTGATCCTGCAAGTGGACGCGGTCCGCGTTCGCTTCCAGCACCAAGGATGCCCAGGACAAGAAAGCCAACCGCGGACGGAGAAGTCTCACACCGAGCGGGCCGAACCACAAGATCACGTAGTCACTTGGTCGATTTTTTCTCGACTCCGAAAATTCGGAGGAATTGAGAGCAGAACCCGGTGATTTTCGGGACGGAAAAAAAGTCATGCGAGTCACCCGGTGACTCCGTTATCGGGAACTCGGCTGAAAATAAGGAGTTCTCGCTCTTTCGAAGACTCCCGAATTCGGCTGCCGCGACGAGTTACAGAAGGTTTTGTATGTACTGACGCGATAGCCGAGTGGTCTGAGCGGTCTACATTTTACGTGCAGATTGGCACAGCCATGTTGACGTGTCACGAGCGGCAGGTCGTTGGTTCGAATCTCGTTCCCGGCCGACTACTCTGGAGATGGTTTCCATGATCCCCATCTCCGGCTTGGTGAATGCTGAGGCGGTATTTTTGGATTAGGCGGGTGGCGAAGGAAAACAACGAAGCGAGACACACGCCGGATTGGCGACGTCAGCTTCGATCATCTGATATCATCGCCGAGAAAGATTTGTATGTGACGGCGTCCTGGAGCTGAATCTAGGGGTTGATGTGTTGGCTGCCATTCCCCCGACCAGGAATAGGATCGCTGCTCTAGTGCAAGCATCTCATACCATTCTCTGGAGGAACTACTTCGTTTGCTTCCACCTCTCAAAGTTCGTTCAAAATGTATTCCCCAAAATGTGTTTCCTTGAAGGAAAAGTCAAACTCGAGGGGTTTGCCGGCCCAGTCTCCATTTTTGAGGGCGGGGGGGCTCGATGTCCTGGGGGGCCATTGAATACTCCGGACACCGCGGTATAAGGAATCAACATAGGACGAAAAAATATCGGGGGTCCGCCTCCTCGTCACGCCACTTGTGGGAATGCACCCCTAAGATGGATAGTGAATCCACCGACCCTCGCGACCTTCGACGGTAGCCAAGGGACGTCAGTAATAGACCTGTTTGCGCTGAACGCAGGCGAAGATCGTGCAGTTTTCCTCGGATCCGACGACCCGCTGCAAGGGGGAGTCTCATCCAGAACCATATACCAATGGCTCTGAGATTCAATGTAGAGCAGCGCCCGAGAACGGCGAATGTGGAATCTAGGCTGTCAGCCCGCATGGACACCACAGCGCTTCTACAGCGCGCCGGGGAGGTCATCCCGATACCTAGAGATTTCGAGACCAACCACTTCGCCGGTAACCTCACATCCATCAGAACTTCAGCCACAACTCAACTCCGACCACGCCGTGGACGACCCTGGTTCGACAGCGTCTGCCGGCTCGCCAGGAGGATCCAGCTCATGATGCGGGATCGGCTCCGGACCGAACCGTCAGCAAAACCTTTTGTGAGCCGCTTTAAGAAGGTCCGCAGAGATACGTACAACATCGAGCGAAATAGATACCTCGAGCAGTGCGAGCTTCGAGTGCTTTCGCAAGCAGCCAGAGAATCGCATGGGTGGTTGTCTAAGACAAAGAGAACCTCACGCCCGGTTCAATCGTCTGAGGTTATCAAGCACTTTCGGGAAATATTCGCCGATAGCCGCACGACTCCAAACGAAGTGCCGGAATACGTCGCGGCATGGGATGAGTGGACCACCGTTGAGAGACAATGGCTGGAAAAAGAGGTCACGGTCGACGAACTGATGACAGCCATACGACGACTCCCGAACAGAAAAGCCCCGGGCGGCACTTTTTCGGGGGCGGCATTTCGATGGGACTGAAAAACTGCGGCCAACCGTTCCACATACTTCTTTTTTATTTACGAAGAAAGGATAACTCTTACTTTCATCAGGAATTCTGTGAATCATGTAGCGCTCCAGAAAAAGACGGAAAGTAGGAAATCCAACGATAACTCTTGTTCAGCGAATCTCAGACTCACCTTATCTTAAACTTACAATAAATCAGTGATGAAGAACCATGGATTCGGCGCATGCCGAATTGAGCGGACGTGCCATTTACGCGGAGCCCGAATTGAGCGGAAGGCCGATTTCAGCGGAGAGCCGATCTTAGCGGAGTCCCGATTTCAGCGAAGGGCCTAACACAGCGGAGTGTCGATTTGCGCGGAACACCTATTCGCGCGAGAGGGCCGATTTGAGGCGTTTCTAACCGCTGCCTCAACGGACAGAAAGACCCACAAGCGACGACGACGGTACTTCGTGGTGCTAACCACGCTTTTGCTTTCCGGACCTTATTTTTTTTAAACATAACGAACATATTTATTCAATGATTTTTGATACAGAGTCGCGCTTGCTTGAAGCCATCTGGCTTGTGCCGCGGTCACGCGGAAAAATGTGCGTTCGATGAAGCAATAACAGAAAGGCCGGGGGGGGGGGGATTGGTAGCATCGTGACGGACTAACTAGTACAAAAAATTATTGATATCATCAGTACTCTCATTGGCGAAGTGCCTCTTAAGCATGTTTCTGACAAATTCTCTCTGACATGCGAATTGATTCTCGGTGTAATTCCTAATATTCGAGGGAAGGCTGTTGTATAGTATAAAGAAGTTCGGGATCGGTGATTTTCTACCTGATGTTTTACGAAAGTCAGAGCAGAGGAGGAAGCCCTCCTTTCTGAATCTCGTTTCGTAAATACAGTAAAGTGCCGCTAACTTAGAACCCTGTAACTAAGAAAATCCCCATAACTGATAACTCAGAATCCAAATCGACGGGGTTCCCGTAACTTAGACCATAGAGTTAATGTTAATCCTCTCTCATAACTTAGAAAACCTCCCATAAGTCATAAGTCAGAACGAGTTCCATGTCTACTTGAAGCGCTCAACCATCGTCAACGCTCATCCGTTTCGATAGGAATCCGCTCCGTGCGACCCCGGAACGGTTTCAACAAATATCTGCCGGATGTAGAAGGAACACGTTATCCGGAATCTACAGACGACCACTCGACCTCTGACGGAGAAGGGGCGCTAGATCCACTCATTATTCGAGGTGTTTCCGCTTCAACCTAACATTTAACCACTTTTGTAGAGTTGATCAGAATCGTGATGCGGTGTATGAGTCTGTGCCCGGAGACGAGACCGCGAACGAAGCGCAAAACAACGTCCCATCACGCTCATGAACCATCGCTCCGAAAGAGCAGATCTTGTGCCTGTGAGGGGTTCTGCCGATATCGCGCTATTGTCATTCGCGATTAATCGCCTAAGAAAATGGAGGCTGACATACGAACATTTTTTTCGAGCACAGCTTGACACAACATGCTTCTGTAATGGACCAGAATAGTTGTCCTCGTTATGAGACTGCTCGATCCAGTAGTTCTCATTTCTTCTATCGAGGTCCAAGTATCAGAATATTTTCCACGGTTTAGGAGGGAACATAGAACTTGATGATCCGACCAGCCGATTTTCCCCGGAATCCGTGTTCCCGAAGGGTCTTCCCATAACTCATAACTCAGAATTTTTTTCGAATCCTTACTCCCAAAAATTATAAGTTAGCGGCACTTTACTGTATGGCTGGGTCTAAGAAGGGAGCTCAGGGTCGGATAAACCAAGAAGACCAGCGTCGCAGCGTAGAGTTTCGGGAGTTGCAGGGCGTTCAGATTATTGGGGGGGTGCCGCTCGCTACGCTCGCGGAGAGGCTTTATTTCGTCTGCCCGCGAGGCCGTGTGCTAGAGGGAAGAAACAATCGAGCGAATATTCCGTCAATTCCAAACGGAACTCGTGGTCGGAACGGCTTCAGACTCCACCGTACCGACTTGTGTGGACACGATCAATGATTTTGAAATCTTTCTCCGCAACTTCGCGAAGTTCAGACTTCAGAATCTCTGAGATGTCCGACCGATCACAAAAATGTGAGCATGCTGGCTCGAATCAGTCGCACTCAAGGAGTACTTAAGTCGTGCTCGTCATTCTTTGTCCAAATTCGGGCGGTGCATTTGGGCCTTTAACGATGCACCTCCATGCCACGGACCTTTTCGACTCAGAATCCTTCGCGAACAGGTAGATTCAACAACCTATAGAGGCCGGTCGCGACTCGATGTCACGAAACTGGGCACCATCGCTCATAGAACTCGAAACCACATGGCGACTCGATTGCTGAAAGAAATTCTTCCGGCGAGAGAGAAAAAAGTTTACTGGTTCCCCAGGTACCACGGCGGTGTCACCGCCATATCTCGCTCGCTAAAATCGGTATCCGCTCTAGTCGGGCTCTCGCTGAAATTGGCCATCCGCTAAAATCGGGCCTTCGCTCAGATTGGTCATCCGCTCAAATTGGGCCATCGCTCAAATCTCGCCTTCGCTCAAATTTCTCTCCGCTCTAACAGGATGCTGCGATGGATTCTACTCATTTGTAATTCGTCGTGAAAACCTTCATGCACAATCAGACGGAAAGGATTCGACTTGGGCACGAATTAGAGAGGCGGGCAAGAGAATCAGTCGATTTCCATCCCCTATCATGTTCAAGAACGTTAGAAAAAAAAAGATTGAGGAGGGGGCGGCAATGGGAGGGGGGGCGGCAGATCTTTGAGCCGCCCCGGGCGGCCCCTGAGCCCGTTACGCCACTGCACGCCCAAGGAGACAACTTATCGCCAGTCTGCTTCTCTCTCCTGACCCGACGACTGCTAGACATCATGGCCGGGCCTCGGAAGATGGTGAAGGTGATCGCCTACGCAGATGATGTCGTCTCATACGCAACGAGCCGCCATCACGTCCAACAAGGCCTTGCCAGACTCCTCGAACACTCCGCCGAACTAGGTCTGAGTGTCAATCTCGAGAAAGCACAAGCGATGAAGTTTCGTCGCGAAGGGCATCTCGCTCGGGATGACGAGGTACGACTCGGTGGCAGGGAGTTGAAGCTCGTGAACGAATTCCCAGATCTGGGAATCGTTCTTCTAACGGACGGTCACTCTTATGGCAAGCACCGAAAAGAACGATGTCAGAAAGCATTCACGGCAATGTCTTATATCCGGACCCCGCAGCGTCTTTAAGTCAGCGCAGCCCTGCAGCTGTTCACGATGAACGTCGCTCCGACAGCAGCGAGCGGAGCAGACATAATTTCAGAAGATCTGTCGGAAGCAAATCTGGAGGCGCTCAACAAAGTCAAAGCCGCGTATTTGAAGCGGGCACCCGGACTCTCTCAATGTACCCAGAATCTCCTCCTCCACTGGATGGCGCCAGCGACGCTCTTCACGGAAGACCTCGAGAAACGGTTTGGGCTACCGAAAACAAAGGCATGCGAGAAAAACTTGAAGTTGGTAGTGTCTCCGACACTGCCGTTAGGGGTGACGGGAAACCCCCGCCCGGGGAACTTCGATCGGTAGAGACGGCTGTGACACGAACGGGATGAACAGTATGTTTCTTCTCGCGAAAGAAGAAACATTCTTGAATCAGATATCTGGAGTCATCTTCGGAGCATGATTATGGATATTATTATAATTGATTGGGGCGTTCAGTCTCTATTTTCCTCGCTAAATCTCTCAGAATGCCGCCCCCGGAAGAGTGGCGCCCGGGGCGGACCGTGAGCTGTAAAGCGGGTGTGGGAACGTGTTAAACAGGAGCAAGAATTTCTGTTTTCAACTCCTTGTCAATGGCCCAATATCTCTTCGCTTACGGACCATGCTTCTGCCCCTCTTCACACCGAAGACCTTATCCTTCTGAGCCCAAGTTCGAATTCCGTGTCCCGCCCGCTTCAACCGACCGTGACAGAACCCCCTGACTTGGACTTCGTTGTTGAAGTCGAACCCCTCAGTCTCCTAACCGTCCTGAATCCTTTTCCGAACAACGAAGTTCCACACTGATCGGTGTGATTTCCCGGAAACTTGACATTACGCCACAAGTATCAATCCCTTAAATTTCCTTCTAACGTCTGTAGATTCCCCTTCACGTCCTCCTCTTAACCTCCCGACCGGACTTTTATCGACTTCACCGTCTCCGAGATTACCGCGTAACCCATCTACGATTCGCGTGTACCCCCACCGAACTTAGAGGCGGTTTCCCGCCAAAACATTGCAAAGTGGGAAGGGAAGCTCTCGGACATCAGCTCTGGAAATTCAGCCTCATGCTTCCCTCGTTCGCTCCTCGATCCGTCTGCATAAACTGTGTAAGTTCTCCGAAAACTCGCCTCGAAACCTTGCTCCAACCATTTCAAGGTCTCTGGGTCGTGGCAGTAACTCTTGAGTACTCCAGCCTGGCGTCCGCTCCCGCATTTTTCTGTATACAGGCCTTCAGCCTGAGGCAATCCACCACGATTATCATGATTCTGGACATCATTGGGCCGCTAGTGCTCATTTTCCTCTCGGAGGGCTGTTGGAGAGACGCGTCGTTTATCGCATGATTCCCAAAACTCAGTCGGGAGTTGACGACCCTAAAGCGTCACAAAGTAGTCTCTTCGTTTTCTTTCCAACTCCCAACTTCGAGTTGTTGGTCGATTGTCAATTCTGAGAGAATCAGGCCGGTTGAAGATGCATGCAATTCGTCTTCAATTGCCTCTTAATATACACTCAGAGGCGAAAATCGATTTTGTTTGAGAAAACATGTATTGTATACTGCAAAACCCCAAAACGCACCTTGGGATCCAGTGGAGAACGATTCCGTTGGTTTTTCCGGCAGGAAAGTTTCGCTAAGGATCCAAAACTGAGGGGGTCCCCGAAAAAATTCCAGGGCTTTCGATATCGGTCGCAGTTTTCCGGAAACCTTCGATGACGCTTCGTGAGCCACTCGGAGCTGGGAGTGAGGAATTGAAAAAACCAAATTTCGGCCAATCGAGCAGGATTCAGCGCTCTTTCTGTCGGGTCGACTGCGATCCAGCATCACACTCTTAAATGAGAGTCTGAGCGGAACGTCCACGACATCCCAGGCGGAATCATCGTTCTTCGAGGTCCTAGGTCTACTTCCTCGGGAACCGCTGATTTGAGTCGAGGCTCCCGATAGAGCAACCGGTTCCATGGAATCCGCATGGTTATATATCAGCTCCGTCTCGGAAAAATTCCGTGCCATGGCCCTGCATCTTGATGCCCGCAAAAAAAAACTGTCCAGTTAACGTCGAACGATGGATGGATGCAATGACGCCTTTTCAGACGGAAGCGAAGTCATATTTCTGTCGACCTCCCGATATCGATGTCCCTGAAGTTCCGGCTTTTAGGTATTCCGATGAGAAGATATGCAGGATTGGAGTCAGTTTCTGCTCAGCAATCTTTCGCTGCTGAGAGTCTGACAAGAGGGAAAAACGCTGCAACTTCCGTCGGGGATAGCCATTACACGATAAACTACTCGTTGAAGACGTGCCAGAATTGCTGATTGACAGTTTGACCATTTGGCTGATCTCGTGCTACAAATGTTGAAGTCATTCCAAATCTCATTTGGATTTTCCTTCATGCGTCCCAAGCCATCGAGCAATGAATTGCGGAAAGTCTAACGTCTCAAGTAAGTCTTGAGGTTTGCACTGGCTACAAGCCTGGCAACGCCCGGGCGTAGAACGGGACCGACGTAGATCGATGTCAGTGCGAGGATGAGAAGCATTCAACGAACCATAATTGGCGTCATCGAACCTGAAACAGGCCTTGGCAATGAGTTGCAGTCAGCTCGCGTGGTCCCTACGATGAGAATACAGTGTTTGGGTCGGGAATGCTGGTTCGTGTTTTTTTTTCGTGTCGCTTAGTGAGTTCCATGACAATTATTGAAAAGAACCACGGCGACGCTTTGTTTACTTCTTCAGGCCGGTTCAGTCTGGACCGCGAGCCGCGCGTTTTGCAAGTGAAGTGGTGTTTGGATCGCCGCACGAAAATCAAAACATCAAGCGCGACGACCGACGATGGTGAGAAGCCTTGTTTCACCCATCCATACGCTAATGAGTCCCACTCCTCGATCTAGCCTCGACTTCTGGTTCGCAACCGTAGCAGGGCCTCCATTGAAGCATATGCCACAATTATCCAATGGGTGATGTGGAACCATTCAGCTCACTGTCAATGCATGACTTGCATCGTCTTGCTCATAAACATATTCCAGCTAACGACAAAGACCGATTCGATACTACGAGTTTCAGAGGAACGGCGGAGACGAGGAAGCTGACGTACGGAAATGAAAAAATGTGCTTAGGATATCCGTTCTGGGATGGCCATCCATGAACAGCTTCAGCGCTCCCTGAGGCTTCTTGGAAGCGGATCGTCTCTGAACAACGTGCTCTTATCGATTTTCTCGAGTATTCATTCATGCAATCTTCCTCAGCGACTACACTGAGGGCACCCGTCCCAACTCGTGGAACAAGATGCAGTCGGGATGACCAAAACAATAACTCTGGTCAGTACCTCCGGTGCTCGGTCCACTTTTCGGCGGCGAATTGCAGGTATCCGCGCGCGCTCAGGATTGTGGATTCGTTTTTCAGTAGAACAACACATATTCCCCGTCTGAGCGGTTGTTGTCGGCTCGCTTTTGTTGTCGTCGTATCGTTGTTCTGTATGCTAAGTATCGAATTGCAACACGACTTGCATTAGCTTAGAACAGCCAGCTCAGCGACTGGCTAGCCAAGCGAACAGCGCTACCTTGAACGTTTCGTTGAATTGAATATAATGGGAATAGGGAACCAAACAGGACTGTACTTTCACGACAAGTGGCGATTGGGAAGATTTTCTTGAGAGAACGTCAACATCTAAGCACACTGTAAGCGATACCGGAGCTTTTCGTACTCGTTTCTTCTTTGCCCTGTTTCCAAGTGTTTCGTTCTGAAGATTTGCCAATCTTAACAACAGGAAAAAGTAGTCTATTGAGAGCCAAGCTATATTTTGTGTGAAGGTGTTCGGTCTGAACACACACTTTGTTGAAGCAGCGAACCGAGCAGTGACGGTTGCCGCTACTTGACTGAGCTTCGTTTTAATTCGAGCTTCATAACAACGACTTGCTTTAAAGTGAAGAATTATCACAAGCCAAGCGGAATTTCCCAGCTGTATCGATAAATTGTTAAAGATAACGTCAAAACTTACGTGACAGACCTTATGGTCAAGGTCCCACAGATACATATATTCTGATATCCAACGAAAGCGAAAGCGCTTACGGGAGATCATTGTATCATCTCACAGAAGCCGAGTCGAACGCAGCAAGAAGCAACATTCGCGGCACTACCTGTCCGTGCTGTCGAAGGTGAAAACCGACGTGAGCGAGTACAATGTATAACCATTTGAGCGACGCAACGGAGCGGCAACCAAGCTGGCAATAGGTGAAAAGTGGGAATGTCGATCAAAAAAATGATTGTCCACGCGACTTATGCAATACGACGCCACCGACGACGACGACAGCAACGGCGACAACGGCGTCAGTGGAGAAAATGCCATCATTTCTTCACCGCATTTCACCGTTACTGTTCATTTCACTAAACCACAATTCTGTTGCTGGCCGGAAAAAGAAGACCTTGCTATCGAGATGTGATCCTGTCAACCATCGGTGCACAGTGTTGTAAGCGAAGCTCACCACAACCATTCTCAGGGAAATCATCGTCTCTTTTTTTGCTCGTGCCGCGGTTCAGGTATCACTTACATTGTTCCTCACCGAAGCAGAACGCCATCTCCAAAAAACGAAGAGAAAGCTCCCTTCGTACGGAATCGGGCGAAGAAAGAGCTTTTCTGAAGCACACGTCTGAGTTCAATCAATCGAAGCTCGCGATGATTTTCCTGATGAATAATCCTC
This sequence comes from Neoseiulus californicus, assembly GCA_028455905.1. NCBI lineage: Eukaryota > Metazoa > Arthropoda > Arachnida > Mesostigmata > Phytoseiidae > Neoseiulus > Neoseiulus californicus. The sequence continues at coordinate 40,582,810 of JAMQGS010000001.1, forward strand.
ATTTCATTGTTGGTTTCCTCAAAGGTTCCTGTACCTATCTGTGGTCTAGCGAGCGATACCGTCAAACGGTCGCAAATCTTCGTCTGACATTGATAGTGTTAATAGGGGCAGCAGCACGTCGGAACGGATACTGGAATTCGTGATTGCGATTTGACAAGCGGATTGAGATCCTCATAACTGATCGTATTTGGCGATGATTGATAAGGATTCGATTTTTGAAGTCGAATTTCCTCCGTATGACAGCTTGGCCCTGAAATCTGTCGACTCGACAGCAGGGCCTTCAAGCAGGCGCCCTTGCCGGGTGATAGACAATCCAACCAAGCGACGGAGCCACAGACTGACAGACCCGTAAGCGCTTAGACAGTCAGACAGATACACAACCGCTGCAACTTCTGCCACCTCCTCCTCCTCCTCCCCCTCCCGTCGCTCTCCCTGCGGGCCGGCCAGGGCCCGCGCACCTTCATGGGGCAAGCAGATGTAGTTGGTTGGTGTGTTGTTGTTATTCCGAATCAAAGCAGTCTTCCAGTGCGGTCGTGTGATTTATTTGATCCACCTTGTTCATCTACACAGTGCTCAATAGTTCACCTGCTGCAGGGGGCACCGCCCCCCTCCGTTATTTGTTTTTTGTGTCTGTCCTCGTCATTGTCGTGTACTCACCGTTGTTGTCGTCGTAATCGTCGTGATCGTCACAGTTTGCGTGGTTACCGTCGTTGTCCCTCTCGTTGTGTAGATGAGTCTCTTCTCTCATGTTGACATGAGTTTCTGATCGACCAACTGAAGTGAAGGTCGATTCCTCCGTTGCTACCTGATCCTCGTCACTGCTCTCATTTGTTCCGGAAGCGTGCTTTAGATCTGTGTGTTCTCCAGCGTGCGGTGATAGTTTCTTGAATACTTCTCGCCCTCGGGATATGTAGCACTTCACACGATGAAGTCAACAAGCATACAACTTTGTGCCATACTCATTTTTGTCATCGGTAAGCCGGTCACTTGCTTTCTCCATTACTGCTGTAAAATCTCTTCCGAAGCGAACACATCGAGGCTCAAGCGCTCAGTCCCTCTGCATGGTACCCCTCCTCATGTGGAGCCCATCATGTTCCTTATCTTTGAGCCGCTTCTTCAGTGTTATATCCCTTGAGGCTCATTCTTACGCGTGCGTAGTCGGCTTTCTGAGACCACTTATCGATTCTGCCCCGAGCGTCTCATTATCATCCGCGACAATCGATGACCGCTGTTGTTCCTGTTGTTTGATGAGAATCGAAAATCGAAACCATTTCCGAAGTGCGAAAGGCTTCCCGAACGTGTGCTTCAGCGATCGATTCCAGATATTTTCTGTGACAGATCGTGAGAACTCACGTTTCCCTAATGTGGATCCAAGACACGGTGCTGTCAACGTCAGGCACGTCCGCAGCACTTCTGAGTCAGAATTGTACATGCTGATCCGAGCCGGTCAGTAGGCTTGGCTTGTACCAACGCTTGACAAGGACTCTGCGTATTGAGCTATAAAAATGAATGATTGCGAAAAACCAACCGGAAAAAAGTTCGTATTTGCGCGATCTTCAGCTGTCGCTGGAAGGACGCGACAATCGCAGGCCCTCATAAGACTGTCATCATGAGTTGAGATCTGCTCCTAATGGTGTTCATGTTGGACGGTTGGGTCATAGCGACACTCTCAAGCGTCGACGTGTCTCCGACCTACGGTCAATTATATATTAAAAGAAGGGAAGATAACATGGCTGATAGCGACCGGGGGCCACAGCGTGTTGGCGTTCCCTCAATAGCTGAAGGCAACCTGGAAACATTGCTGTTGATCCGACATCTGTAACGATTTTCCTATTTTTAGTTCTTGTACTAGTAGTCAGCTGATCTGTAGGGCCACTGCAGCTCTTGCAAGTGGGCCGGAAAACCACGAACCGGTTTTTCAGCGTTTTTGTGCGCTTGACACCGACATTTTATTTGCAGGTACATTTTCCAATGGGAAAATCGGAGTGCGTTTGAAACCTTATTTGAACCAGACAGTTCATCAGACTCTAGTCCCATCCACAAGTCAAATTGAGCGAGGTAATCGTTCTAAGAATGCTTTGTCATGAGGGCATCAGTAGCAATGATAAAGAACAGTCAGCATCTGTTTCCCTATAAAACCCCGATTCCTACCTCATCCGCAGGTAGAGTATCCTTGAGCCCCTTCGGAGATCATGTGTACACTAATACGAGTAGCATAATTATTGCCGATGTTCCGATTCAACGTAAACTCTCAAGGAACAAACGCTCAGTACTGCAACTGGCATCCATGCTCAAGTGCGTCACAGGATGCAGCCCGCTCGCGTTCCACGGCTACGGCTGTTTCTGTGGCTACTTGGGCGACGGGTCTCCGGTTGATCCGATAGACAGGTACCTCGTGTGAAAAGTTGTGGCCGCGGCTTCTCAATCACTTTTCAGTTCACTATGATCAGATGAAGATTCAAGCTCTCGTGTCAGGTTTGGAACTCTCCACTCTTCTTCCGTTACAGTTGCTGTCTTGAACATGATTGGTGTTATTCCTCGACTCACTGCTCACATGTCGCTACTTACTTCTTGCCTTACGATTGGCATTGCGGAGGTCATGGCTATGCGTATTGTGGTGAGTACTCGAGCGGAACTCGATCTTCAGTCACAATAAATAAATGTCCAAAAAAAGCTATGAATCGGAACGACATGAAAAAAACGGGCACTCGGATTTTCCGCCGGAACTTTGCAACATTTACGTCGCTGGTCCGAAATTCTTAGAAATTCAACCCTGAACATTATAGCTGTCCGTAGCGGTCGACCGGAGCTAACACTTTCACACTAGAGAAATTATATGCATGCTGGTTGACCGTTTTCGAAACGGGACAGCAACGGATCGGACGCTTGGTCGCTCCAGGATCACTCGATCGGTCGGTCGAGCCCTCCACCAGCGGAGTTTCTGTGCTTCCATTCGCCTCACACAGATGATTTTCTATAGGTTTCTCGGGGTCTTCGAGCCCCCATGCAAGTTGTGCTCAACAATTGTGCGCTTGCGACGCCGCGTTTGCGAAATGCATCGCCAAGTACCCGTGTCCTGCGCGACGAGCGAATTGTCGGCAAGGACGGTCTCTTTTCCGGAATTTATTCAGCGGGAGATAGCATGAGCTGAGCTCTGTTCTCGAGGGTTTGCGTCGAGGACAGGTAAGTTCCTCAAGCAAAGAGTCCAGATTTTCTGATTGATTCCGTTTTTCACACGATCTCGGTTATTCCAGAGCGACGACCCCTCAGTGCGGCGCAACATAGAGGAGGTTCTGGATTACATGCTAGCTGATGATGATGATGATGGTCCAGACGACGAAGAACTGGTAACAAAATCTAGCGATAAGGATAAACAGCACTTGACATTTAATTCACATCAGCGTTCCTTCGGAGGATCTCACTTCTCATATTCTCCTCGCAAGGTTGAGAAAAAGAAGAAGACGAAAACGAAGCTCAAGTTAACAGCCGGTATTCATAAGGATCCTTGGTCAAAACTTCCGGGTCTTCATGTAAACGCCGAGGTTGACCGAACAGAGCTAGAAGTGAAGCACGGAAAGCTTCCTGACAATCCAAGTGTTGTAGTGGGTGCGTGGAGCTTCTTCAGTCGTCTTTCTTGTTCCTCTCGAACGATTCTGCGATGAATGACATTCCGATTTTCCCCCCGATTTTTTTTAGAAGAACACCATCACTACAAAGAAGTGGACGAGGATCGCCGAGAGGAAGCGTCGGGAACATCATTGAAGAAGAAAACAGGAGAGTTACAGCTGAAAAACTCGAACGGCACTACGCAAAACGTCACGCAGATCAATCAGCAAACAGCTGGCAACGGAACTGTACACCTGACGAAGCCTACCCATGCACCGAGTCGGTGGTATGCCAGATTGTACCGTGGTCTCTCATCGATACGCGCAAGAAACTCAACAAACAATATTCTGGGATACATTTTCGGCTCTTCTGAGAATTCCAAATCGGAAGTTAGCGGCTATAGTGGCGCTAACACGAACCCTCGCAGTAGCATCAGCAGTGGTTCAGATAAGGGTCCCACGGAGCGACCCAGCCGGATCACGAAGAAGCCACTCACGTCGTCTTCAGCTACATAGCAAGGTCATCGATCATCGATGCGGCCTTTTATCACTTCGCGACAAGGCCGCCCACGCGAGTTCACATCCCGCCGTGAGCATTATGCTTTTCTGTGAATATTCATTACTCATTCTTCGATTTATCACGCATACGCTAGCGTACATTTCGCTATCATCATTGTATACAGATTTTCATTCCATTTGACTTGAGACCGTGACGCAGAAGATCATCAGGTTAATGCTCGAAAATGTGGGGCAACAACGCGAGCGAATATTTGTGTGAAAGAAAGTTTTCGACGGCAAACAAAGCAGTTGTTCTTATTGAGTATACAGTGAACGCAAACCACTTTCGGCTCCGAGGCATCCAGGGACTCAGACTGTGTACGAGTTTGAGAAACAGAGAAGGGGATACTGTGGGCGTCTTAAGAAATCTTCGGCCGAGCAAATTGTGCTTCTATCGCTGTTATGCAAGCGGACGATAAGGTCAGGGAGTCAAGGGTCAAACGGAACGCCTCGCCTTGCCCGCCGGCAAACTCCTCGGGAATCTTCAGAAGATTAACGCCGCGAGGGCAATCAGTGAAGGCGATATGATTATTAGGAACGACAAGCCATGACAGGTTGGCGGGAGCTGGAGAACTTGAGATATCCGCATAACTGCCTGTCAGAGCTTTGCAATACCGAGACAGTAGCCGACTGTACATAGTACGGTCGTGCAAAGTTGATCACCTTGAAGGACACTGATAAGGGAAGTGCCCAACCCAGCAATAACAAGCGGAATACCGCGGCCACACTCGGACAGAGTTGCGCGTTGAGACACGTATACTGCCCAGAATCGGCTGACTGATCAGGGAAAAATTGTAACATCTATTCATTGTGGGCCAAGATCGACCATTTGGAACACTGTCACGCACAAAAAATCGAGAAATCCACGAGCGATGGAATCGTCAGCACGTTTTGGTTCGATTTCTATTCCGGTAAGAGTGACACGAACCCATGACTCTCCCCGAGTTTGTTCAAGAGAGACTCCAGGTTGATGTCGAGCAATACCCCTGGAAGACACCATCATACCGATCCCTGATTAACGAGGCTGGAAGATAGCGATACAAGGATCGCTCTCGAGACGACGGATTCGTCAGCTGCAAGGATATAAAGGGGGATGGGTGTTCTATCCTGCACGACAAGGCACTCGTGGTTGGACACTCTTTATTCTCGTGTAGTCATCTTCTACTCTCCGGACATCTCTACACCCCCGGATTCGGGGTGTGTCTGGGATGCGTGGCGGGCATCCGTACCGACCAGAACTAAGAACAATAGATGGATGCCACAATGGGGGAGACAGTTCCGGAAGTTTTGGAGGGACGGCATCCTTATACACCTTCTCTAGACCCTGATACGTACCTCTGACAGTCGAGAGAATACAGTCGATTGCGGTACGGATATAGGCTGATAATCATAGGCTGTTGTAGATGTCGACCAACCGATGCTTCTCGAGGCACGACTGCCGCTAGCGTAGTGAGGGGGGGGGGGGCGGTCCGCCCCGGGCATCAAGACGTTAGGTCCGGGGTCTGGGGCAGCGTTCCTCTCGGGTGGGCATCGGATCGTCTCTCTGTAGTCCGGAGACTGCGTTCCTCTGTTCATAACTCGCGTGTCGAACCCTCTCCAAGCCCCGAAGGCTTACACCGACTTGAAATTGATTTTCTCTTGTCGAATCTAACCGCAAAGAGCATGAAAGTGTCTCCATCCTTTGAATCACCCCAAACTCCGGCGTGGATGGAACTCATTCGGATAAAATACTCTTACATTTGACTCTATGAGGGGGAAGTCTCCCTTAAACATGGGCCATCATATTGAGGGCCCGCCTCGGGCATTTTGGAGGCTCGCTACGCTACTGATGCCTGCCTTGATGGTGGTCGGATTTCCCCGCCCCACGCGGCATCGAGCATAGTCGCCCCCGTGATCGAATATCTCGGATAAGTTTCCCTGAAGCTTATTCACTGTCCACGGAATGGCAAATCACGAGTTCCATTCCTGTGGATGGCAGCTCTGACCACAACTGAACGGATCGAGGAGGGTATCATCGAGCTTCTCCCCATGCATTCGACTCTTGTACATCATTGAAAGCTTCCGACACGGTCGGCTGCTGCCCGCCCACATCAAACAGCTCGGTGTGCAAAACTCCCGCGCGAGCTTCCACCGAAGGTCTGCATGCCGAGGAGCATCCTTGAGCGCAACAGGTACGACAGCAGGTTTCGTGGCACTCGAGAGATCTCCCGGATGAAGTTGGATGATGTTGCAGCAGTCGCTAAGAGTCAATAATAAAACTCCGAAGAAAGCACCCGTATCACGAACGTGGAAACGTAAACCCACCTAAAATCTGGTTGACCCCGACAGAATGGTATCACAGTCCACCTTTCTGTTGACCCCCGTCGGAAGCTTACCCTACGTTGAACCCTGAGCCAGGCGCGTATGCGGGATTTTTCCAGGAGATCGCCGATATCTCCCGTCGAGGGGATCACTTTGCGAGATTCTAAGGGAATCGCTTAATCAACGTAGGTGGTATACGCTCAGAAACTCCGGGAAGTGTGAGGAGGCGAGGCTGTGAATGTGACTACCCGAAATGAAGCCCTTGTAGTACGGCAATCATGTTCTGTATAAGAAGAAGGTGGCCTTTGCGATGCAGTTTTCTGCGGCGCGGCGCCATCATCGCCGATGGCGACGCAGCATCCGCGCGCCGAAGATTCAGCATCGAGCCATCGATCCCGGCAGCGCGACACGGATCTCGACCGAATCGACTTCATCTAGAGCTCTGAGGACCGCGAGTGTTCTAGCAAGTCAACCAAATCGTCCCCACGGACGTAGCCACGTTTCGTACTGATCATCGTGCCTGCACAGCTGACTCTTCAAATTACGCCTTCGCTGTCTTCTGACACACTTCATGGGAGGACTGACAGATGTTGTACCCGTTTTCATTCCTCCATAGACCGACCGAACGACCGAGTGCCTACCGAGCAAGGACAAACAAATGAGTGTTGGCTAACGCAGAAACGGTAGCACTGGCATCCTCAACAGCGGGTAATTTTTGATACGGGCTCCGTTTCCCCACAAAAGCGTGAAATGAATGGCTCACTGCTCACGCACTTCTATATTGTCAAGTTCCATAAATACAATCGCTACGAAAGCCCGATAGCGATTCACGTGAGTGGTTTTTTGAAACATCAAATAACCATGATTGATTCGGAATGGTCGGGAAGCCGAGGTCGATCCTATCAATCAACTTGATGAACCGGCCACAATCCGACGTTTCGAATTTCCAGTAAAGGGATCAGATTTTTGTTGGAAGTGATAGCAATAGCCGGAGCCGTGAGGTATTTTCGCGGAAGAGGTCGGAGGAGAACTCGCATGGGATTTGTTCGAACGTTTGTCATCAACAGCGTGGCAACGCTTCTGAGGTCCCATCTGTGTGTTTCTGATGACGAGGATAGGATGCGATGACAGACCCGACGAAGCAATTTGACCGACATTGCCGTCATATCAGAGTTCCGATACTCTGCGCGTTCTCTTGTCCAGACCCATCAGGCTCCAAATTTATCAAATGAGGTTTCGTTACTTTCCTCAGTGCAGTGCACTTCATGGTAGATCATCGAACCCCTGTAGAGCCAGAGAGGAACGTTCCAGCTTCCCCACCCCTTCTGTCGCCCCCCAAGCCGTGACTTCAATTCTGGAAGCGTTCGTTTGAACGATTCAGATACCCTTCCGTGGATCCACGAACACCGAGACAGACCCCTATCCGGCCCAGAGTCGTTGCGCTCGCCGTGGACTGTATTCCTCCACAGTTCATTATTCGGTTCACAGGAAATCTCCCGCTCCCGCCCACCTCCAACAAACCGCTGATCATTGCTGTCGAATCCGAGACCTTTTCTTACACAAGAGTCACAGTGTTTGGCGACGCTAGAAAGGACGTTTCAGCATTCATACCTTTCAGCAGCTACTGCGTCCATGTGCAACCCGCAGAATAGATCGTTCTCAGACCCACGAAGCCGATGAGTGAGTTCACTTCACGGAAGAATAGATGTGGAGTGAAGTTTTTGAGCACCGAGAAGCGAAGTTCAGAGGAAAAATTGTTGACCCGTCCTTCAGAATGGAGTGCTTCTATTCCGTTTCAAAATGTCCGGCAGCTCGATGAACGGTAGCGAAACAAGCTGCGCATGGAAAATGGTGTTCGTTCACGTCAATTTCAGCATTATTGAATAACTCGAAATGCACTGAATCTTGGCGAAACGAACGGACGACTGCTAGTCAACCGACTTACCATTCGCTCCGGATACGAGAACTTCCCATTCTCTGAGGGATTTTGTGAACTCGTTCAATACTGACTGATATTGTGACGGGTATTTCCAGTCAGGATCTGCAGCGTATTACAGGAGCGGACACATTCCGAGCGATTGATCAGTACCCATGAGTGGAAATTCGTGCGCCCTATGCTTTGCATGATTGGACCGTTGGACGTTCCCCGGGGCTCGCTGGAAGAATGAAAGACGGAATCGGTCCAGCCCACCTGAACCGTCACTGCGTGAAGAGAATCAGAGAAAAAGTTAGAGCGGCGGGCGGGCCTCGAAATTTAAGATCATTCGTGGTATGCGATCAAGCGCTGTGTATTATCACCAACAAGAGCAACTTTGACACAGAAATATAACAGGAGCTCAGTTCACGGTCGACGGAAAAGATCTTACTTCAACTAACACGCCGCTGTAGGTTTCAACTTGGCTAGGAGTCATACCGTCAGTAGAGTCCGATTCGAGCGAGACAACTGCTGGAAATCTCTCATCCATTCATTTCTCAGTTCAAGAATCGAAGAAGCGCGTTCTCTCTGTCGATATCTCGCGTCGACCGATCGAATTAAATTCCTACATCTCGGTCACGCCAATGTGAACCTTCTTGAACTCGGGTATGCTGTACCTCTATGGTAGAGCGCTCTTTATCCGAGGAGACGATTGAATCACGAAGCAGGTCGATGTTCAGCAGTCTAGATACCCTCCATTCAAAGGAGTGATGAACACTGTCGCTTCCCGCACGAGATATAACATATCGCACCCTTGACCGCGTAGAGGTTGGAAACATGGTGAAGAAATTACAGGAGTCAGGATGTTTGACTAAGGTTTTGAAAAGCTTGAGGTCTATTCGATCCAACGAACCGGCAATAGTTGGAACCGTTGGCGAAGGGACCTGCCTCTGGAAGGAAACGCTTCTGAAACTTGTCGAGAGATCTGGGCGCCCGGACGTAGAACCATAAAGCAGGGACGCAAGAACTAGTGACTCGTATACCTGGATATTTACACGCGGAAGTTCACAAGTTGTGCTGTCGTTAAACTCGAGTAAAACCTTACAAGGGAGACGCCCAGCCCCCTCCCAAAGTTTATTGCCCAAACTCTGACAGAGTCCCGGGTTGGGTACACCGAAATTGACGCTCCATACTGGTTCCCACTTTGAGGAGGCTTGATGGAACTGATTCACTTGGTGCGAATCCAATCTGTGCTCACCTGATTCTGGGAATGTCCTTGGTATAAATGGAACGAACCCATCGAACTCCTCAAGTTGATCGAGAACTTATAGAAATCACCTTATCCGTCTCTAGAGTCTCAAAGCATCCGCTTCGCGACACCTGCACGGAGCTCCCCGTCAGGCTTGGAGCGAGTGACACGCAGCCCAGAAATAACGGCAAAGTTTAATCCAAGGATAGATCGGGAACGTGTGATGGCCAACCGTGTGTCGTGAACCACGTGTCTCGATTTGTTTGCGGGTATTCGATCAGAACAATTTCGTTCCTTCCCATGAGGTAAGAGGGTTCTTACACGAGATATAAACAACGTGATACGGTGGGATTGGACTTTGTACACGCCACTAGCGGACCACGCATATAACGACATTCCAAGGTCATCAATTTTGCGATAAACTACCTGTGCGATTTTCCGTTGCAACCTCTTCCTCGGTGAGAATATTTGAAAGAAAGTAAATCTCCCCAGTTGTACAACGAACAGTCGATAGCATAAAGTGATATTCCAAAGATGCAAAATCATTCTTTTAGGATTGCGTTGCGAAACGTGGAATGCACTCTCGTTTTTCATTAAGAAATCGGAGCGAACTTTCAAGAAGCTCCTCGCCGTCAACGTTGAAATGAGTTGAAAAGACCGTGTCCAGAGCGCATCGACGCACCCTGCTACTTTTTTCTGTTCTATGGGGCACTCATTCCCTACTACTTGGTAGCTCTTGTGCATCCTTCAAACCTCATTGCCACACTGAATCCTTTTACAGATCGCAACGAGCCTCAGGTGTTCCCGTGCATCACTGTGGCAACCACTCTACAGAGCAAGTAATCTTGAAGGCAACAAGACCCATTTATTTTGTCACTTGAGAGTATTTCCATCGCACGACTTGTTCGACTCAATCAATTTAGAATAAGGTTCTATCGTTGGCCAACCAACTGCCGTCTGCGCGACAGAAACTCGTCGAAATTCCACTCGCTGTGATTGAAGCGGGAGTTTGGTGTAATGATATGGACATGCATTTTGTCCGAATAAGGTAGATCCGGCAGAAGTTTCGGTGTGATGAGGAAGTATTGCGCGTTGTTTGCTTCGGCTGTGCGTACAATGAACTCGAAAACCCGCCTCTCGTTGACGGAATCCATTCCTGGAAAAATTCGAAAGTCATGATCCCGGCTAAGGCGTTCGGTATGAGCGTTCTAGTCGAACAAACGTATAATACAACCAACAGATGCGAACACATGAAAATGGAACACGAATCACCTTGATTGATCTCATCGACCACACGAAAGGGAACGACAGTCAACTCTTGAAGAGCCATCATGTAGAGTATCGTGGACACTGATCGTTCACCCCCACTCTGATGGAAAGGAGTCAACTCACAGAGCTCGGTTTGCTCTCGGAAGCGGACCATTATTTTGATTCCGTATTGATCGTATTGGCGCGCGTCAGTACCGCAATGGACCATGATGCGACCTTCACAGCCCAGCATGGAAAAGAATCTGGCGAAATTGTGGTCCACTTTCGCAATGAGTTCATCGAGTTCGGATTTCCAGCTCGCCTCTAACTCGTTCATGGATGATAACAGCTGGTCCTGCTCACGGGTGGCAACTTCAAGTTCTGTTTGTAGCTTCGCTATATGCTCTTTTCGCTTCTCGTATTCCGCCTCAATATTGCTGTCCTGTGGACAGATCAAGGCTAGGCGTCTCTTTTCATCAGAGATGAAAACTCTCAACTCCGAAATCTCATTGGTCAGGGACTCGAATTTTCGTTTGTACTCCTCGGGGAGCTCCACCACTGCCGATGTGCCTACATCGCCGAAACCAACCTTGAATGGAATGGAAAAACCGCCTTAAAGCTTATAATGACTTTGAGCTTTGCGTATTAGCTCCTGTCCAGTTTCTGATGAATGAATTCTGCGGCCAGACATCAAGATCTATCGCTCAAGCCTATTAGCTAAATACCAGGGCTTTGGCGCGTTCCAAGCCATCCAATGCTTCGGTTCGAGCATTCCGAGTTTGCGTCTGCAGACGGCTATGACGTTCCTCTTGAGCCGTGATTTCTCCTTCCAGCTGATCAAAGTCACTCTGGGCGGAGTTCCGCATGACTTGCGCGTCTTGCCGCTGGGCGATGACCAGAGCAAGCTGTTGAGCCTGTTTTCTGGCCTGTACTACTGCTTCGCAAAGCGTCGCGAAGCATTTCGAGAAATTACGAATTTTCTCACGTTGCTTCCTCGCCACCCTTATTTTCTCATTGTCCAAATCAGAGGGCGCTGTAAATTGTCAGTTCCGTTTCAATGAATTGTCCTTGATCGAGTCGCTTCGTTCCGTTGTCATCTGGAACCATATGCATTCGGGAGATTCTCAAGGCAGTCGAGAAGATACCTTTCACGAGCTTCTCCAATTGTGCTTTCTTCACTCGCAGAGTATCCCTGAGGCCATGGAGATCGCTCAAACGTTGCGTGAGCTTCTTCTCTTCCACCTTGATGGCTGTGGAGCTCCTTTCGAAATTTTCCAGCTCGCTCTTTAGTTTGGAGAGTTGACTGAGCTGCGAGGCCTTTGCTTCCTTGGCCCGCTTCAGCTTTTCGACGAGATTCTCTTGTAACAACCTTCAAGAGAAGACAGAGTCGCATGACGACCCACCGTTGAAGTTACAATTTCCTCTTCGGACGCTCAAAGACCAAGCGCTCCAATCAACTGACCATTCAAGTTCCAAGTTGCCAGGATAAACGGTACCAATACTTACTTCTCTCGGGAGGCATGTAAAAACTTCGGAGGTCTCACGGCCTTCGTGCAACGTGTGATTTCCGTGGAGTATCTTGACTTGATCAGTGTGACCCAAGTATCTTTGGCGATTGAGTTCACGATTCGGTACTTCTCGTATAGTTGGTAGGCCCCATCTTCTAACTTCTCAGATCCGTACGGTATCTTGTGGAGCTGGTGATTATCGCAGAGATAGGCCGAAACGGCATCGGGAGCTCTGAAAACATCCCAAAACTCCGTCAGCGGAATAAAATATTGAACGGCTTGAGCAGCGTGATCTGCTCTTTTCCTCCTCTGGGAGCCGAGGTTAATAGATTGACCGTAAGCCATAGATTGCTCTACCACGAATCTTCCCGAATACGCGAATGTATTCACACTTACTCAAATAAGTCGCTCAAATATCCAGCGACTCCGAGACTCGCGACACTCTGGGAATCAACTGCTGGCCGGAAGCTGCTTTTGCTAGCAGAAGGAGCAGTGGCGGCATTGACTCTTAAATTGTTTTTACGAGTGAGTTTCACGAATTGTTCCATGTCATCGGCATCCTCAGCGATGAAGCAGAACAGAGAATCGGCTCCAATTGTTCCGTCGAGATATGCAGCGGCTTGCTCGGTCTTCACCCGCATCGCAACCACGGGCGGTTCGTGGATTTTTCTCTGAAAAGACCGCACATGTCTGATGCTCTCCATGGGCTAAACGGACGACTGTCTTTGCCAGTGAAAGTTACCTTGAAAGACGATTGATTTTTCCGTAGCCACACACAAGCCTCGTAGACTTGTGGTTTGACTCTTCTGAGGAGCTGCAATTGCTGGTCGCCCTTCTGCTCATGTTCTTGGATTTGAGCCTCCGCCTCGAGAATATCATTGTCAGAGTTTCGTAACTGAACCTGGAGCCGCTCCCGTTCAGAGTGTAACTGGTTGAGTTTCGCATTGATACTGGAATGCCGCGAGTGCCATCAAGTCAGACTTTGAATTCAGCTTTCCGTCCGACAAGCGGAGGAACCAATTCTCAGAAAACCAACCTTTGTATTTTGTTTTTGACGTCTCGAAATTTTTCTTCGACTCTGTCCTCCGAAATCCGTCGTTCGGATTCCTCGTACTTTCCCTTGAGGCCATCGTAAACTTTTTGATCCTGCTCTAGTTTGTCTTTCATTTCGTTCGCAGCATCTAATTGCCGTTTGAGCTGGTGCTGGCACTCTTCGATGCTCTCGAGATTGGCGGAGATCTGAAGAAATGAAACGCTGGTCATAAGTGCTCCTCACGAAGAGACAGTCGTTGCTTCTGACGATACTACTCTCCATTGGAAAACCTCAAATAGTGAATTTATGCACAGGAGTTTCGTTTCATTAGGACATATGAATCACCTCTCGGCGAGCGCGGCTCCGCGTTTCGGAACTTTTACGCAGAGAAAGTTCGATGTTCGTCTCCCTTTCGTTCAAATCTTTGAGCTTCTTCTCACAGTCCTCGAGTTTTTCCTTCTTTTCAGCTTGTTTTTTCTTGTTGCGGTTGAAGTCCGCCTCGGAAGCTTTGAGATCCTTCTTGAGTTTCAAGAAGGCTTCTCTTTTCTGATCGTAATACAACCAAGCGACCTTGGCTTCGTAGAGGTCTAACTGAGTTCTCGCCTGCGCATCAGAAAGTCATGGATCGGATCAGGTCGTGAAATCAAACTTTGTGTATTCAGCTTTCAGAAATCAGGAACCCCCAGGGTTTTCTCTCCGGAGCCTTTCCTCGAGCTCGTGTGTACGTAGCTTGACGTACCTTGCGATATTCCCTGAATGTCCTCAACTCTGCTTCGAGGTGTTCGTTCTTCTGTATGTTCTCTTCACGTCTGCTCTCAATGGATTTTATTTTCGCGGCGAGCTCCGCGGAGCTCTTCTGGAAAACTTTCAATTTTTCATGGTTTTCGATCAGAGACACTGAGCCGACAGCTTGCTCGGTTCCCACCAACAACTCTTGTGGAGTCATTTTCGCAAAATCCGCAACTCGATCTTGAGGAAGAAACTGACAAAGATTGTCGACCTGAAAAACCAAGGATCTGTTCGAGCCCTTGATGATGACGACATTTCGTCGCCGACCCATGGAATCACTCAGAATACATAAGTATGACAGTGTCCGGTGCAAGAGCCGTGGTCATTACCTGAATATTCAGCTTCGCTACAGTTGAAATAACATCTTCTTGTTTACAAGGCTTCCCGTCGATTTTCCAATCGGATTTATTAGCAGAGATTCTCCGATTGATGACTACGTTCCCTCCACGCTGGAACAATTCGATCTCCAGCTCTGCTGTATCACAACCGTATTTGATGAAATCCTTGAGATGTTGAGCTCTGCGGAATGGTAGAGGAGTCATGCATCCGACCTCCGTGCTGTTTGGGTTTTTGCAAGCCGGATGAGTCTCGCCAACTTCAGCAACGTAGTAGGATCCATTGAAAACCCCGAGGACCGAAGTGGCCAGTTCTCCCGAATTTTCAAACGATGTTGCTTAACAGCATAACTTCGACGCTATTGGAGCTTTCTCCCTCGGTACCTCGCAAGCTCGTAAGAACTATTCCACTGTGTCTGGGATCCCGATTCAGAAAGAGCCTTAAAGCTTCGGAGAAGAGGTTGTTTCTTGTCGCTCGTCGCAAATCCTGGACCCCTCCCCGAATTACACAAAAGTCAAGTTACACACGAGAAACTCGAAAAGTTCCGCGACTCTACTTCTTTAGACTCCCAGAGAGAGTTCCGAAGACGGAATACTCCGGGGGACCGCGCACTCGTATTTTTGAATTCTCTCAAGCATTGCTGGATCATAACTGGTGCGTCAGAAATCTCGAATCACGATACTGCACCTAAAGCCGCTTGATAACTCACCTGCCCAAAAGTTTGGTCTGACCCGCCAGAGCAAGGCAGATCGCACAAACCAAACTACTTTTTCCAGATCCATTGGGTCCGATGATCATGTTCAAACCCGGCTCAGGCCGGTATTCGACATGGCTGTACGTGAGAAAGTTCTTCAAACACAACCTCGTGATTGCTGCCTCGCCGTACGTTGCCATTCTAATCAAAGTTTCCAAGCTCCGAGTGATTTCGCGCCCTCATAGTCCGACCTCGAAGGCCTCTCGTTTTCGACCGCGAAACTACACTTGAAAAACGCGCGAGTCTTCCTTCATCACGCGCAGAGTCGATAATGACTTGAAGGGGATGAGGACCCTCTCTTCGAGCAGGGACCGTTATGGTATGGTCGCGAACACAAGCTTCGGCCACTGAGAGCTCCGTTCAGCGAGACCGCTCCGCAAGAGATCAAAAGAAAGTGAAGGTTTTCAGCGGGAATCAGCAATCCAAACAGTCACGACGATGATCTTTGCTGCAATGCTGATCAGAATCCGGGCGTCGCTCGAACAAGTCCCTATACCGACTCATAGATCGTGAGCAAACCTGATTCACGGTCGACTGTCAGGTGTTACAGGTCGGCCTTACGGTGGAATTTTCCATCCTGGACATCTTTCCCGGGGTGGATTCATATCCGAAGCCCGTGGTGTTCTCACAATGGACGAGTTGTGACTCGAAATGACGAGCGTCTCGGGTTCCCGTGGATGCGCTAGCACCGGGACCATCAATATTTTCTCCCTCGGTCCCTACCTCACTCCGAGTTCTCCATCTCCTCGATCTCTCAATGACGAGGCTGACGCTGCTCGGAGCTTCGTCAATCGGGGACGCATCGGCAAGCCGGTCGCAGGAATCGGTTGGAGCGAGAGGTTCCGATTGAGCTCTACAAAAGCTGCTGCGCGCTCCGCCAGAAACGGGCACGAATTTACCGACTGTCGCGGTCATTGGTGGGGAACCTCAACCCTGCTATCGCCTCTTCGATGATTGTGACTGACACTGGAAGCTCACAGTGGCTCAGGGCTTTTTTGATACCAATCCCGTCATAAATTGCTATTCCGTCAAAATGTAGATACTGAGTTGGGAGAAGTTTGAGAGTCCGATTGCTACAACGCGCGTACTCTCGAGCGGTCGCTCCCTGTACGAACGGTTCAACTCCCTCAAGTCAAGTACATTGAAACTCTGGCCGAGGCCGACTTCATGTCAACAAAATATTTATTTCATCCATAGTTAAAACGGATCATTTTTTCAGACTATTATTCGACAACATTGATTTCCACGTTTGCTCTAGAAGACACTAAAGATGTTCATTAGTTCTTCTCCAAGGGGAAATTCTCCGAATCCTTGTCGTACAACGCGCGGATGGAGCTGTAGAGAGCTTCGGGTTCGCTCCAGCGCTCAATCCACGCCTGGGCGAAGCCATGCGGTGAATTGGGATACGTCACGAGTTCAACTTCGTTAGCTGAAAGGACAAGCAGCATGAAAAAAGAATCCTCGGATTCGCCGCTATCAGAATCGTAGATCCATTCGAATTTCTCTACCGAATAGTTGTCATCCATTCCAATCTCTCCAGTCAGTTTCAATAACTCACTCGAACTGTCCAATCGCGTGTTTGACTGGACCAAGATTGTTCGGGGTTTCTTGCGGGCGATGACGATATCTCTCCAGCGGGCGAACTCGGAGCCAGGCGCAACTTCGGAGTAGGCGAGGAACATTTTCGAAGCTTTTTCGATGTCAGCGAGCGACTTGAACACTTGCATTTTGATCAGGAAATCACGGATGGCCTGCTTCCCACTCTTCTGAATTTCTGGTCTGAAACAGGGCAACCAAATTATCTTCCTCGGCTCAAATTTTATGTGATATGATCCCAATCCATACCAACCGTTAGTCATGTCCCACCTGTTCAAAGTGACAAGAAGATCTGGTTTCTTATCTTCTGGATCGACTGTCTCCTTGATGGTCACCAGATCCGGTGCGGATTCCAAGAGCACTCGGAGAATTACGTAGCGAGCTCGCGAGTGAGCTTGAAGCCATTTGTTAGCATCTACGCTGTACGCTTCTAGGCCTCGTAAACCCGACAAGACCATAGTGAACCAATTCACGTAGTTCACGTCGCTTTGCTCTTGAGACGTTCCGTGACCGAAAATTGCCAGAATGTGGGATTCCAGCGAGAGATAGATGGCAACGGCCTCGGCCCTGCACTCTTCATAAGACGAGCTCAGATCTCCGAACACGGAATCGTAGCTCTGGCCCAAAGCGTACCATGTCTCGACCTGAATTATGCGCATCCGTGTCTTAACATATGCTCCTCGAATTAGTCAAGCTCGTAGCTCGGTGGACAAACGTATTGGATTGGTCATCGGGCTTACCGGCTTCCCAGTCAGAGGATTGATGGTATTCTTGTCGAAATTCAGTCCCTTGTCAGTCTCCTGGAACAGTTTTCCGGTTCCGTGGCCCAGGAGTTCGTGTAGTCCAACTTGCACTTCGAAAGCTTCTTCCCGATATTTTTTTATCAAATCTGCATCACCTTCTGTGACGAATTTGACTTTCTGCGTCGCACCTTGCGCCTTGATGACATTCTGAAGATGCACGTTCTTGAATCCTTCGTTCTGTCGGATTTCGTCATCTGTAAGACAAGGTCCATTCGAAAACATTCCTTGGAGCTTTCCAGAAAGCCGAGTGACGCTTTGAATGAGCTCGAGGAATATTCGCTCACAGTTAGGAATGTTGATTCCTGCCGGCACTCCGCTGCTGCTGAACGATATCACGTCCAGCGCCGTGAAGTCTGGCCGGAGGTAAGAGTCTTTTTCGAACTCGTGTGGCCAAGGCATCGAGTTTTTGATGATACTCGCGGCTTCGTCCACCAGAACGCCAAGTTTCTTGGAAGCTTCCCTATTCACAACAGCTACAAATCCTTCGAATTCTGCACGAGCGCCGGCCGGGTCGCGGTAGTTCTCAATGAACCCAATGTATCTGGAAGGTGCCAGCTGTTAGTGAGACAGATGGATCTGAGACCGTTGAAATTGCACGTGGAAAGTACATGTTCTGAATGCAGTGATGATGAGAGAACGCACGATTCAACTGCCGGTCCCTTATCTTTGACCCAGTGTCGGCTTCCGTTCTTGTGAGCTTCCAGTGAACCTGTCGTGAAGTATTTGACGTAGTCGTTCAACATGTTGCGCTGGTTGTCATTGGCGGCTTCTTTTGCTGCCATTTCCAAATTCTCGACAACGTTCCCCAGAAGCTGGAAAGAAGCGCATGAGAGTGAGGAATGGTTCTCCAAGATGCGAGCAAGCTTTCCAGAAACGATATCACTGCTTTGAGCTCACATTCGAATAATCTCCTCGGGTGATGCGGAACCGGACGCCGTTCTTGACCTCGTCGACGTCAGACTCGTTCTTGAGCTGCTTGGAGGCTAGTCGGATTTCATAGCAGACCTGATTGTCTTCAACTTTCTTGAAAACGCGTTGGTTGTATGCATCAAGTCTCTTTTCAGTGAGATACTCAGCGACGGTCGCTGCGTCGGATTCATCACAATTCGACGACCAGTAGGTGGTGATCCCTTGCGGAGGGAAGCCCAAGTTGCGAACAGCTTTCGCATAGTTGTACATGGGTTTGAGGCAGTGTTTCACCCAGAAGTCCCGTTCTTCCGGAAAAGTGGCGGCGAGAAGTGTCTCTACTTTGTCGACCGGAACATCCGGCAAGAACTTGGTGTCGCCGAAGCCCCTGAGGTGAGAGTAGTATTAGTATACCAGACGCTGTTCGGGAAGTCGTATAGCCCTCTCCGAGTGTATTCTCGAAAGTCATCGAGACTGACTCACCGATAGTTTCCGCCATTGGCGAGGAACGCACCACAGTAGACAAAAAGTCCAGTGACTTCATCGTCCGAGAAGTTGAATTGTGATTTTAGGTGAGTTTCAAGCTCGCTCAGCGTAGGCTTGGAACGGAGAACCTTGTCCAGGAAGATGAAGATCAACGGTGACTCGGGAGAGGTTTGGAAGAGAGTGACGAATTGTCCTGCCCATGAAGCTCTGGTGATGAGATAATTATCGAGTTTGAATGTGTATCGAAGCCTCGCTTTTTTGTTAGCGGTTATCGGAACCGGGGAATCAGTCTTGACGTGAAACACATTGTTGAACGGCGATGATTTATGCAAATAATAATCAATGATTCGGGCCCGAATCGGGAAAATCAACCGCATCGAACACTCTCTTATAATTCCGAGACCTGTACGCGCGGTTCGGCGATGGTGGGGATTATTTGTTGACTCACCTCGATAGATAATGCGCATAGCGCTTCTCTTGCGGCTGTAATCCCTTAAATGCCACCTCGCAATCGAGATTCTCGAAGGGAGTATCCTTCGGGTAGAATTGATCAGGTAACGCCATCGGTGTGCCTGGAACGGTGTATGATTGCCGCGTTAGAGGAGGTGGAACTCGAGCTAGAAGTAGAAGCACAAGTCTCGGACATCAGGCGTCAGCCAGGGAAGACACTCAGAGTACGATATCTCGGAGTGAACGCCACAAAAACGCGACGCAACACCTCTCTGGAGCTCCCCACATTCTGTCGAGTCATAGCGACGGGAGCGAGTAGTCACCGAAATTCCTTGAATAATAATCGTTACAGCCATCATACGAGACGGACCCGGGACACCAGAACCTCCCTGAGTGCTTGAGATTCGTCGACAAACATTCGGACTCACCGACACGCAAGATCCACATAGCGGCAAAACACGCAACAATCACAGCTGGGACAAGCTGCCGCCAACGAGAATCGCTCATCTAGGGGAGAGGCCTCCTGAATTTGATGATAAGCCACGAAAGGATTGGAATATACGAGTATGAGGCATAACCTCAGCATGAAGTCTACGCTGATCGATAACTGGCAAATGTTGAGGCAGCAGCACAAAGGACAACAGCGAGCTCCAATGACTTGGCAAACATCGATAATATTTCTACCTGACATCACTGTCATCACAAGGGAAAGCGATAAGACCACGATTTTGATCATTTCGCGTAGTTGTAGACTGAAGAGGCACTTTTATCCGGGAAGCCGCCCAGCTGTCTCGATATTGTGAGGTTCAGTACCGGCGCTCACAGCAGAAGATCGAGAATTGATTACCAAGAACGTAACGAAATGGCCTACTTTGGAAGTCGGTACAGCTCCGCAGCGTTTTTCACGCGCGATTCTCTCAGGCTAGCTGGCCCGCCCCTTTTTCGTCTGCACGAAGTCGCTCGCCAAGGTCTCACGAATTCAGGAGAACACTTTTCCCGCTCCGATGCAATGGAAACAACAACTTGGAGTTGGTTGTTCTGCCCGATGGACGAAACGGGCTCAACTAGAAGAAGCTTCCAAAACTGCTCGCGTTAGATCGCGTCTTCGCTGTATGACTTGAAACGTCGACCCAAGCACCGAAATCTAATCATCAGATTCATCGAATCTTCGCCCTCACAAATCATAAAGCACAGGCGTTATCCTTATTGCTCGTTTCCCGACGAACATCGGAATTCGCCGCTCCACCGGATAGCTACGCGGGGTTCAGCTTCCATTGGACAATCGAATGCAAAATATTTTACAAGTTCTGCCAGGGGGCTGGATGAACTTTCGAACCATCGTTTCGACAGTCCTAAAACGAGTGAGGCAAACACTCCGCTCTACCGGAAGGCAAATTCAGATGACATCATACCGCCGTTAGACAGATAGGTGAGCTTGGTGATGAAATCGTCGACAATGCATAGTCCAGTATTCCCTCCAAAATGGGAATCGATGAGCAGGAGAAATCGTATTGATGGACGATTCTAAGAGGCACCGCACACGAGCCAAAATCAAGTAACACCCACCAATTCGATGTCTTGGAGCAGAACTAAGGAAGCTCTCGATCTTTGACAACGTCGGAACCCGCACGTCAGCTCAAAATGATGCTCGGAATGATATCGAACTCACAACGAATGCTATGGCGGAGCAAATACTTCGAATACCAAGGATCTCGCTCGAAACTCAATTCTTGAAAGCCGGCTTCCACGAGACAGCGATCGCCACACGACAGTTGTCAGCGCCGACATCGGCGCTTCGGTGTGAGCTTATGCTACGGCGCGAAATTCAAGTTCGTCTGCTCGACCTCACTCCATTGATCAAGCTCCGGCACGACGACTGTCAGCATATGAGTACGTTCGAACCCTGCGGGATTCGTTGCGGGTGCGGGAAAGCTTCACGGAACGACCGAAACGAATACAATGGATGGCTGCAGACTTTTGAAACTGTCAATTACCACGAGAGACCAGAACTCTATACTTACGCTTGGGTCCTACGGTCGTTTGGCGATCGTTCAGCTGGAGTTTGAGAACTGCTGTTAGGTCGGATCCTAGAACCCACCAGAAGAATACGCGCGGATGAACTCCTGGCAAAAAGATACTGATTTACTCACCTTCGCTCCCGTCGCGACATGTTTTGGGACCGGAACGCTTGAGCAGAAGCGCTTTCGATCAGCGATCCGGATGAGATTGCTAGTTTGTGATAAAGATGAGATGCCGAATGAACGTGTAAGCTGGCGGACATGGATTTCAATCGAACGAGAGTTCACAACGTTCAAGGATGCGCCGTTCGGCATGAGCTTGCAGGTGCGCTGAGATATTCAGGTAGTTGAGAATTTCGGTTCTTAAGCGCCGTCGTATTCGTTAAGGATGCGGGTCAGCATCTGATCAGATCATGTGTTCCCGGCACTGGGGAAACGAGAGAAATTGGTGTTTGCTCGTTCGCGCAAATACTCACACTTGAAGTGCTGAGATGGCGACAACTACCGAGCGACCTCAGTATCAGGGAGCACCTCATCGCAGAAGGTCTCAAATTCCGAACCAAGCCCAATCATCTATCTGGTCAGCATACAATTTCTCGGAGGAATCCGAGTGATCGATGTAAAATTGTTCTCACGTCCGCTTCGACTCCTGGAACTCTTCTGCCTGGAGGGGACCGCGAATAATTTCGAAAAACCCACCAACCCGGCTGTTGAGATTCCGAAATCGACTCCTCTGGGCAGCGCGGGAAAGGATCACCCCCGACCAGCGAGGTCAAAGGCGTGATGGAGAGTCGTCGGTTGCTCTGGGGCTCTCAACTTTCATCATGGGAAACCATCTCGCGAAGCGGGAATCAAGAATGGAATGACCCTCTCTACCCCCGCCAGCAGGGATCAGAGAACCAGTGCGCAAACTACAGTGGAACCCCGTTAGTGCGGACCCGATTACCCTATTCTCGCGCGTATAACGAACCCTCTTTCCGACCGTAGAAAAGTTCAGAACTTTGCCCGACTGATTAAAATGTTCGTTCTGGGGCTTTGTCAGGATAGAGGCCCATCGGATGCACCATGTGAAATTTTCAGAACACACATTTTCCATCTCTCAGGCAGAGTTCTGAACTTTTTTGTGGTCTGAAACAGGGTTCGTTATATGCGCGAGAATAGGGTAGTAAGGACTGCCCGTTGAGAGAGACCTCTAGTCCTCATGGGCTCCATGATGATTTTACACTTTTGAGACTGGCTCATCACTGTCAACCCCGTTGAGGTGAAGCAGAGTTTTCGATCCCGATGAGTCCTCATCAACGGGGTTCTACTGCTCCCCGTATTCAGTCCCCTCAGAGCCATCCACCAGAATCCTGTGAAGTTCTGGACGCTGAAGTTGTTTCGAAGTACGTTGGAGGATGAGCAGGATCGTTCTCGACATTGCTCGAAGAGCGCGGTCACGACAAAGACAACTGAGCACCCATTTCTCACTCGATTGGGAATCAGCCCTTTCACACTACAGGCAGTTAGGAATATCCATCCGTCCCACACAGTGACCTGTTCATCTCATGTCAGATTTGAAGATTTGGACGGGCGGAAAGGGAACCGAGACATAGTCAAAGCATCGCGAGCTCTGGGACCCATTGACTTGTCTTCTTATATCTATATGTAGTAGTGTTCCAGATACGGGATCCTCATACTTGGGCTCTCGCAGCGGGTATTGGACATTGAGGTCCTCATAAGCACACGGAATCTGCTTCAAGCGTCAAGCAATGCTTACGGTGCGCAGCGAGGAGCGCTGTTTCCGCTCTGGGTTCCGTGCGTGCCGTCATCAATAATGAAGCATGGAATGATCTTCCAGGGCGAGTGGAATCATTCTATGTGCTTCTTCAATCCTGGAAGTCTCGTTGACCGACGCTGCAATGGGTGAACATACGATATTCGAACGCTTCCTCTGCAATACCCGAATTCTTCCCAAAAATTCCGCGTACAACGAATTCTTTCCCGACCTCAGGGGTTTTGAAACTCTGCCTGACTGATGAAAGTCGTATGTGTTCTGGAACTCCTCCAAAGTATATTCACCACCGTTACACTATGGAAAACCTTCGGAACGTACAGTTCCCACCAGTCAGTCGGAATCCTCGGGTCTATTATGGTGAGAAAAGGGGTTCGCTGTTCGCGGGAATACAGGATTCTCTCGTTCATGAGAATCCCACGATCATCGAATAAGACTTGACGAGATTCCGAACGTTTCGGAAGCCGCTCATCCTAAACTCCAGAACCGCTCAGCGAATAGCGGGTCTCACACGATGCGTCTTCTATGATATTTCCAAGAACCTCAGGGTTCAGGGTCGGAAAACTCTGAGATTCTGAGGAAGTTCCAGCGAATGACACTACAGCTCTACCGTGTTCCGAGATTTAGTTCCTGTTACGTCTGGGGACAATGCTAGGGCTTCCGTCTAGGGAATCACAGAGCGACCGTCTAGGGATGTCTTCCTATAGGGCAACGTCAGCCTTCCGCTGAAACCAGTCGTTGTGGCGTTCGGGAGGTCCAGCATGGCAGAAAATCCCAGTAAAAATGATATCACCTCGGTGTTCAAGCGCTTACGGAGCATTCCAACGAATAAGGTGAGCCTCAAATGTGATCATGTGGGTCGGTTCTCGCCGAACAGCCGGAAACCAGTCCTCCCGAGTATCCAGGCCCCGCACACAGCTGTTCCATTGAGGCAACTCAAGTATTTTCTCGAGTAGGCGCTTCACGGTCGGTTCGACACGTCACGTACGGTTTGGTATCGGAGTGCCCTGGCGTGACAATTCATACATCTCTTGTTCCGTCGTCGCACTAGCCTGAGCGGTGTCGCATGCTATGCCAAAGCGGAAGATAGCGATTTCTATCGAACGGGATGGGATGCCCAAGCTTTCAGGAACTGCTGAGTGTTTGAGTCGCGCAGCTTCCGGATCATCTCCTGAAACTTCTCTGGAAGTATATGATCCGCGGAAACGTGATCTTGTTGTTTTCATCCAACTCGATGAGTGACAGACTTCAAAATCACTGAGAGGGGGGTCGAGGGAAACAGTCTCGTTGAGACGTTCGGCTAGTGTTTTCCTGAGTCCAGTACTTCGGCTCAAACCGTCAAAAAAGTTCGGTTATTTCGGAAATCTCTGGGTTTGAAACTCATGGGCTGGTGTTTTTCAGCAATGTTTTGACTGTGGCGCGAAAAACCCGACATGGAGCTCAGTAACCTACGGTGTTTTCATCTGCATTGACTGCTCGGCAGTACACCGTGGCCTCGGTGTTCATCTCAGTTTCGTGCGATCCACAAACTTGGACACAACCTACTCATGGGTGAGTCGGCGGTGTTAGGCATCTTTAGGTGCCATCGAATTGGAGTTGCAAACTATAACAGCCATATAATCCGGGAGAAGAGTTGACTGATGCTCATGTTCTCTGAAGGTCCAGCTGCGCTCTATGCAGCTCGGAGGAAATGCAGCTGCATCATCGTATTTTGCTCAACATGGAATCAGTGGCCACCAAGTCGATGCTCAGCAGAAGTACAACAGCAGGGCTGCTGCGTTGTACCGAGAAAAATTACATAACATGGTGAGTTTATGGTCCTCATGACTTCATGCCCCGATCATGCTTTGTGATTCCCGAATCTTCAGTTTGAATGTGCGAAACGTGGCGAATGGAAGCTGACGAGCCCATTTTTCACATCTCATTGATCTGTTCACAGGCTGTCCAGGCGATGAAAACTCATGGAACGAAGCTATGGATAGACGATGCGGCCGATCCGGCCACCCGTAACGATCAGGACGGCAAAGAAGATACTTTTGACTTTTTCGAGGAGCATACATCTCTCGAATCCAAACAACCGAAGGTGAGTACACAGTGTGGCTCATAACATGGCAGATAGGTAATTAAGTACTCTATTCGCAATCGCATCACATTCATTTTTTACAGGTTTTAGATGCACCCGATGAATCTCTGTTTAGTAACAATATCCTCAACAATAACAACGACAACAGTTTCGGGAAAACTGAGCCCCGATCCGAGATTGGCAGCATGCAAGATAGCGCGAAGAGCTCGTTAGGTGCCAAGAAAATCACGGGGGGTCTCGGTGCGAAAAGGATCGGCGGTGGCGTGAGTTTTCCGAAAATCTTCGGCAAGGCAATGTCTTCATTGAGTTCAAATTTCTCAGAATGGAAATTTTGAATATGATTCTTTATTCGGCAGCTCGGGGCGAGGAAAGCTGGTGGCCTCGGTGCGCAGAAAGCCGCAGTAAATTTCGATGAGCTCGAAAAAGAAGCAAAAATGAAAGAAGAACTCAAAGCTCAGCTGGAAGCAAATCAAAAGTTGCAAGTGGCACAGACAAAAGAACAGAAAGAGAAGCAAATGTGAGTTCCGATCATCTTTGGTGCTTCCTCACAGGATTTCAGTCATTCCGTGAGCCTGAAAGGCGGCCCAGAAGCGACCTCAAAGTAGTGCTGCGAACGCCGTTCCTGGCTACCTTCGTACGTTCCAGTGTCTCCTACTCAACACGTCCGTCGGTCTCCTTTCAGGGCTAGCATGCGCCTCGCGTATCAAGAGCTTTCGGATCAGCAGAAGAAGAAGGAAGAGCAATTCCGAACTTTGGATCCGAAGAGAGCAGAACAAGTAGAAAGATTAGGTGAATACATGAAGGCTTCGAAGTCTCTTAACGATGTGCTCCGAAACCATCATCAAATTGTCATCCCATCATTCACCCAACCGCACTGAGTGTTGAGAATGGTTCCAGGGATGGGCTTTGCGAGTGGCCAGGGCGTATCGCATTCTGCCATGTCAGACATGACGATCATCGGACAACAGGACGAGCCTGAGAAGGCGTCTAAGAAGAAATCTACATTCTTCGACAGCTCTGAGAGCGAATTTGAGATGATAAATTCTTTCAAGAGCATGGGCTTCGGAGGCCCTCCCAAGTATTGCGACTCGCCATTCTCCCGGACGAACAAAAGTCAGTGTCAGATTTTCCTTAACTATCCTACGCCAAGCGAAGTCGAATCGATTGTTCGCTAAATCAGTTGATAAGAAGACGATCGTTTTGTAGGTGACTGGGGAAACAACAGTAAAAACGAGTGGACCGTAGAGAAAAAGAGCGATTGGGGCTCGGGTTCCGGAGACAACTGGCTCGATGAGTTCGTAGAGAAAAATAGCGCGAAAAAAAAATCTCCAGTCACTTCTGCAAGTGCCAAGACATCCCCCTCTGTAAGCCGATCATGGAAATAGCCATGTCATCGACTACATTTACCTATAAGTCAAACATATGCTTTGAGGTCGCCTGAATGAGTCTCGTTTTTCCCAGACAAACACTGCATCGAGACTCCCGAAATCGGCGACCATGAGCTCTGTGAGATCAAGCGCTTACGAAGCTCCCGAGGAAGCCGTCAAAAAATTCGCGAATGCGAAATCGATTAGCTCTGAACAGTTTTTCGGTCGTGATCATTCAAATGACGTAAGTCTCCCTCCTTGTCTTTCGACAGTCCCGAATTTCGAATCGACGGAAAAGGACATCTGGATATGGTCATATCGATTTCCCGAATGAAGAGTATTTCCGAATCACGAGAACTAGGAAGGCAACTCTTACAGTTTGAAACGCGAGCGAATCTCTCGCGGTTTGAGGGCTCGAACTCGATCTCGTCCTCGGACTATTTCGGGGATGGTCAGACCGCAGGGAGCTCTAGTGGATCTCTAGCGGCCCATACACCTAATCTGTACGAAATCAAAGAGGGTTTGAAGGACGGGGCCACGAAGGTGGCGACCAGATTATCTTCGATCGCATCCGGAGTCATGAGCAGTCTACAGGTGAGCGGGGAGTGGCGAAGTTTTTCTTGTCGGGGTAAATCGGGAACTTCAAATCTGTTCACCCCGAGTAGGTACAGGAGCCATGTTGTGTTGCACTCTAACTCTCCCGTTCCATCGTCTTCATCGAATATTTTAGAAAGGGTACAATGTGAGTAGACTGATCGAGCCGCGCAACTTGGGGCGGATAATACTCCCGAAGAGAATGACCGTTCTTATCATGTCCTGTGTGTCTTCGTCGCTAAAGTGAACTAATCGGATCTTGTGTCCAAACTCCTCGATGCCGATTCTGATAATGCCTAACATCTGTGATTTTAGAGATATACTAACACAATGATTGCTTATCTATTGTACGCAAGCAGCGCAAGCAGTGAGGGAATGCGGAAATTTTCCAGCAGACGCCTTTCATTCATCGGGGGAGGAGTAAGTGAGGGTGGCGGTGTCACAACTAGTTCCTGCTCATGCGTTCCCGGCTGTTCCACTTTGCCTCCACGAGATCCTCATGCCTTCCCCCTCCCCTCTGCAACGCTTCGATGGGGGACTTATTTTGGAACGAGTTGGAAACAGTCAGAAATGGGACTGCTCTTTGCGACGATTTCGATTTCCGTAACGGTGACATGCTTCGGATCGATCTGAGAAGTCTTATACGTGTTCGCTTCTTCTTTTGGTGGCGTGTGTGGTTGTAGTGTGCTGTGGTCGGTCGCAGGAAACTATGAGCACGTCCCTCTAGTTCCTCCTAACTCTACGATTTCTCATCGCCTTGACTTTTGCTTCTAGGACCTTTAGCACAACGGGCACGCTGCACGCAGTTTTTGACGTCTCCTTCTAACTTCCTCTATGGTGTGTCGCCTTTGTAGAGAAATCTTTCCCATCAACTTCTCTACTCCACTGAGTTGTATTTTTCGAGGTAGAAAAATCATTTCGGAAAGTTAGACTGGAAACGCACATTTATGCGATCGACTCCCGTTATAGTTGATTATTCTCATGCGGGCCCATCTGTTTCAGGAGAAATACGGTTCGTGAGGAGCGAACGCAATCGCGTCGGTGGATGTTTATCAGTTTTGCGAGAAGTAGGTGTAGAGTTGGAGCGACTCTCGGAGGATAAGAAAGGATAGACTGGCCGTGAGGGCTGGAATAAATTGCAAATGTTCGATTTGATAACACGTTAAGTATTGATGTAACGAAGGAGGTAAAACATGCGGATACATCTCGATTCTTCAACAAGTCGTCTTTTCATTGGTGTGGCTATCGGATTCGGTCGGAGGCAGCATGGGTGAATTCATCGATAGAGCCGTCCAGAATTCTGTACACCTGACGCTCGATTCGGATTCTCTGAATGTTGGACTTCCTGCGGCGCGAACGCCGTGCAGGGAACTCCGGAGCAGGAATGAGACAGTTTCCGCCTTTGAGGATGTTTCACTCAACCCACGGGATTCATTGTCAGAAGTTCAAGGCTGGACTTACCTGTGAGACTTCGTTCCCTACTTTCCGCAACCTAGCTTTGAGGCCCTACGCATGCGTTTCATCTATAGATCCCGTTGAACCTGAGATCGTCCGTGCGAAGCCATCAACGCCGAGGATAAAATCAAGGAGTGTCTACCCCTCTGATTCGGAATAATTTTGTTTATTTGACAACGTTGTTAAATAGTCTCACGGTCCTATCCTCAGATGATGTCACAAAGGTGGAATCTCCGACACTGAGATCGAGTAGGTTACTTGTATGGCCCTCCCAAGACTTGACCAGCTCGCCTGAGCGGGCGTCATACTCACGAGTGACTCCTGCAACAAGAACATGGGTGCTCACGGTATTAGGCGTGACTGCGACCGAAGTTGAACCTAAGCTAGAGAACTCGTCACATCTTCCACAGCGACCAGAGACTCACCGTCGAGCGAAGCTACTATGATGTGATCCGGCCCAGCCCAAGATAATTTACACACGCCGCTCTCCGCTCCCAACTGCACTTTGTGCCGTTGCTGACCTGCCGTCACGTCCCAAACTACCAGGCTACCGTCGAGACTTCCTGCCGCGAGCCAGGAGTTATTGCTGGAATACTCCACCGACTCGACGCAATCCTCGAATTCGTTGAGCGAAAGAATTGATTTCCCTGGAATCATTCACAATAACGATGATTTTGAACGGATCTGATGGTATGTATCATCGAGCTTCCTTCGCGAGCCCCGCTGTCTCTCAAGGAATCAGTCTCAAGAATCGAGAGGGAGAATTACCGTTGACGATGCTTGCGAATTTGAGACCATCGGCGCCGCCGGTCGCGACCACACCATTTGAGTTCACATCCAAACATAGCACTTCCCCGCCGTGGAGTTTGGGTATGGTGGTCAAACACTGACCGGATTTCAGGTCCCAGAGCCTGAGACATCCATCAGCGTAGCTGAAGCAGAAAGGGTCAGAACATGAATATTCCTTTCGTTCAACCACTCAGGGTACGCAGACCTCTCGAAGGAGTAAACCCACCCGGAAATCATTTTTTTCCCATCGCCGAGAAACCTGCCACTCGTCGTGGTTTCTCCAAAACTTTGCAGTGATTTGGTGTGTCCGTGGGGAATCAGCCACAGCCATATAGTACCGTCCTGAGTTCCAGCTAGGAGTGCGGCTGCTGACGGATGCCAAGCCGTCCACGTGATGTCGTCGACCTCGGTCTCGAACACAATTTCCTTTGCTTGTACTCCGTAAACTTGTACCTGAGAGTTGAACTCGATTATCTTCCCGGATATAATCTTGCTTCGTCCTCACAGCCCCAAATGCAGCTGTGATGTAGAGGAATGATTTGACAGCAGGCTGCGAAGTGATTTCTGACTAACCTTGCCAGCCATGTCAGCTGCCATTACAAATTTTTCATCTTTGCTGAAGCCGACGTGAATGACGGAATCTTTGAAGCCGCTGAACTCGAAGACTTTATCACCAGCTGAATCCCAGAGCATTGCGCGATCATCTTTCCCGCCTGAAATCACTAGCCGGCCAGACGGAGAAAGCTCAACAGCGAAAACTGCGTCGGTGTGTCCTTCGAAACATCGAACTGAATCATCTCTCGAAGGCTGGAAAACGACCCTCTGGTCCGAATCCATGGCTGGAAGAATACGCTGTGCATGACTTTCGTGACAGGAGCGGCGAATTCACGCGCATGGATGAAGCCTCCGTACTGACCATCGTCGTCGTCTTCCCGGGATGCCGGCTCATCATCACTATCTGAATCGAAAGCTTCTCCTTCCAGTTCTTCCACGAACTCCAGGTCTTCATCATCTGAATTAACTACATGGATCTCATCTTCTGGGTCTAAATTTGGATCGCGTGAGCAAGACATCTGGGAAGATGGTCGATTGTTAGGTCAAAGATCATCTGTGCCGTCGTCGTCATGTTCGATTCTGCGTAGCTGATAGGTTCGAATGCCGAAGCTGTCACCAATCCGACTCTCTACTGACCAGGTCATGCAAAGGCGGCCGGCCCTTCTGTTTCGGCAATGAGGTTTCCAAGCTTCGTTGGTAAACTGCTTGAATTTCGCAGAGAGATCACAACATGCCGGTCGAGTGTGCTGTGGTACCTCATGGGTACCACGTGCCTTTCGCTGTCGCAGTGCTTACCGTCAAAATAGAGAGGGGGCAGAGCAGACGATCCGTCACCTCACCGAGAGCGATCGCGTAGCTTCAATGCAGAGTCGTTTGGAGATGCTCGAGCTTGACCCAACGCTGCTCAGAACAGCTCAGACAGCTACCCTGAGTCCTGGAGCCGCCAATACCGGGACTCGTAGGATTGAAGATTTTCCTTTTTTCCGGCCATGACTCAGCCTGTTTTGGCGGCCTGTGTGGTACCAATTGAGTGATCCAAGCGCTTCGTGCCGGTGTTCGACTACCTGTTCAGTGTGGAGAGCGCGAGCATTATTCCGATTTCTCATCCTGAAAATTGTTCGCCGCATTGTATTGTGAAGGGTTGTAATTTGCGTTGTACTCTCCGTTACACATTCGCACTCAAACGTCGAGACTGTGAAAGGATGTCCGTCGTCGAATCATAATTCACCGGCGAATTTCTTTGCGCTCGCGGTGTGTACAACCGTCTTCCATTGGTACGGCCCCGGTATCCGTGTAAACCCATGAAGTTCTCGAACCCTTGCTCACCGAGACACGCGATGGGATTCAACGGAAGTGTCCCGTGTGGATGACGCCGCTCTCTCTCTCTCTCTCTCCGTCTCTGGATAGTGTTTCTTCGATGTTGCTAGCCCAGTGTCGGATAAGAGAACACTCCTCGCGCGGAGCATGACAGTCGCTCTCAAGATGATCGAAAGGCGCCCTGGCTTCCACCCGGCCAGCTGACCGTGGATGCGGATGCCGAATGCTCGCTGATGTTGTTGTCTACTAGGTGCTGCTCGCAAAATCGGTAACATTTCGGAGGAGGAAACGTTTGGTTGGCACAGTTGTAAATCAGTAAATAACTTGACTCTCCACACGGCCCTTCACGGAAACATCCATGACACTGTGATGTTTTCCTCGAATGACGTGGGTCTCAGCTCGAAATGACCGTGACGATCTCCCAACCAAGTGTGTGACACATCCGACCACCCGACTAGTGCGATTGATACATTCACTTGCAATTCGTCGAAGGAAAGAGAATCGAGGTAATCAGCGACCATGAATGAGAATAGTTTCTCTGCGCTCAGCGAAAACCAACTTCACGCAAACTATGCAAGACAAGCGCAGCAAGCTCTCAGCATACATCAAGGTCGGATCAATCTTCTCCTGGAACAAGGAAAATGTCCCGACCTCGGCTGGGACGAAGCCACCATCGAAGTTTTTCTCCAGCACCTATCATTGATGGATAGTAATAATTTTCTAGGGTGTTCTCAACTTGGAGAACGCGAGGGTAGATTCGCGTCCGAAATCGTGCGCAAGAGACACTTCCGAATGGGCCACGGCATAGGACGCTCCGGTGACATCCAAGAACAGCAGCCGAAAGCGGCTGGGTCCACTTTGATGAACAGATTAACCAACTCGATGGTCCTTCACGTTTTGCAGACTTCTGGAGCGCCTAGCACTAGAAGTTGCTTCGTTGTGCCGACAGCCACGGGAATGGCCTTGGTATTATGTCTTCTCGCGTTCCGCTCAAAGAAACCCAACGCCAAGTATGTGATATGGCCGCGCATCGATCAAAAAACTTGCTTCAAGTGTATTCTGACGGCGGGTCTGATTCCGGTCATCGTTCAGGAAGAGCTCCAAGGCCATGAACTCTGCACCAACGTCGAGGAAATGAAACAGAAAATAACAGAGATCGGCGTGGAAAATATCTTATGTGTTTTATCCACAACTTCGTGCTTCGCTCCGAGGAAACCCGACGACATTGTCAGCATCTCAGAGATCTGCGCGGAGTTCGATCTCATGCACCTCACCAACAACGCCTACGGTGTGCAATCGACCAAATGCATGGCGCGACTGGAGCAATCGTTCAAACACGGGAACATCCATGCTTACGTTCAGAGCACTGATAAGAATTTCATGGTGCCGGTCGGAGGTGCCATTATCGCTGGCTTTGACAAAGAGTTCATAGAACACATCGCGCGAACTTACCCGGGCAGAGGATCGTCGTCGCCCACGATGGATCTTTTCATCACTCTACTCACAGTTGGCATCAAAGGCTATAGAGAAATATGCAAACAACGCAAAGGGACTTTCTACTACCTAGTTGAACAGTTGGAAAAATTGGCCGAAGCCCACAATCAAATGGTTCTCAAAATTGGCTCAAATGACATCTCTATAGGATTCACATTGAACGGCTTCGACAATATCGATGACGTCAGTGGAATCGGATCCAAGCTGTTCACTAGATTCGTGTTTGGAACGAGAACCGTGAATCCCGAAGCCACGAAAGACATCGAAGGTTTCCACTTCGTCGGGTGGGG
Source organism: Neoseiulus californicus (assembly GCA_028455905.1). Lineage (NCBI taxonomy): Eukaryota > Metazoa > Arthropoda > Arachnida > Mesostigmata > Phytoseiidae > Neoseiulus > Neoseiulus californicus. The sequence goes on from JAMQGS010000001.1 coordinate 40,616,083, forward strand.
CTCACATCATAACGAGTACCCCCATAGTTATTTAACAGCGGCAGTTGGCGTTGGCACCACGTTGCAGGATGTTGACACGTTCATCTCGAAACTCGAGCACATTCTATCTCGGACGAAGAAATCGCGTGACGAATTGGTTGTCGTCCTGGGGAAGAACGACAAACCTCGCAGATTCTCCGTACATAGAGCGCAAACTCTCGAGGAAAAACAATAATACCTTTAGGTTGTATGGGTCAACATATTCTTGCCGGTGGATTTCGCGACATCGGATTTCGCGCCGCCCGCTTCCTGGTTCCAGAATGTATTGTACTGTTGTTATGAGTCTTCAATTTTCGCGATCCAGTGTCTATCGTTGAATTCGTTTCATTCAAATAAATACTCATGTCAGGCCTCATGTCCCCCATGATGTCTATAAGAGATATCGAGTTGTATTTCTCTGTCCCTAATCGTCCTGCCTGTGAGATCAAGCGCTCAGCTTCACAAGGAGTATGCCTGAGTGGGGCCGATCTGTCATATCCCCGGGTTATCCGTACATAATTGCCACTCTTGGAAGCGAGACTGTAGGGCGGTGTTTGGGATCCCGTCTTCACTCAAGTTTGACTCCCGACGGAGAATAGTTCATCCAACGGAAGCGCCAAACACAATCAGGTTGGAAGAGCGACACGAGACCCGAGGATGGCCCTCGCTCAAGAGATCGCGGTCCTGAGGGCAGGATCTTGTAAACTCCCTCACGGATATATCACATGAGCGGAACTCCCTTTACTCTCGTCTCGCACTCGACATTTTCACTGTGAGATTCCGGAAGGCGGGATAGCAGTGAAGCAACGGAATTCACTACCCCGCCCACAGAAACCATCCGAATTAACGGACCGTCTCTAATCGATTGGCACCTCGGAACGAATTGAAGGGTACCCGTTGACTAACGGGCACAATCCGGTGACGGTCAGGTTCCATGCGTTGGGGGCGGAAGCATGTCGCGATGCTGCTGAGTGTGATATGAGGCCGGGGTTATAGTTGCGCTGTCACGTATTTTCACCCGACAATTTGTGTTAGATTTGTTTGATCATCACTGGTGCTGGGCTTGTGGACCTCCTCTGGACGGAAAGTTGGACAAAACGTGCTCTCGGCTTGAGGTCAAAAGGTAGAAATTTCGCGTGAGGACGTGTTAGGTTTCAGGCGACATAGTATCATGATATGATACTATACATATGTATAAACTGAACTCGCGCATGAGGTGCCGGTGTTCTACCATGGAAACATCCGGAAGTCAGATGGGAAAACCGAGGATGCCCGTTCCATCGGGTTTCTCATGGTAGACTCACCTCGCGTGTACCATAAAAATCGTGGGTACTTGTCGTCTTAGGATACGTGGTCGGTTTCTCCGAGGGACTCTGGATGTTGTAGTGGTCGAATAAAATTTCCCTCAAGCTGATGTGACTAGAAGGATGAGAGGAATCATATGAATGCCAGGCATGGCCTCAAATCAATCTCAAATATTCCTTTCCCTCCTCGTGGTTATTGACTGGGCATGATAGAGGTTTTTCCTCCAGATAATCGGCCAATGTGAACCGAGAATGAGGGAAACAAACTGGGCCAGCCAACTGGGCGAGCGCTCCTCGCCCATCGGAAAGATGAGCGGGAATCTCCTAATGAACGGACTTTCCCCAGATGAACTCCCTCATCTTCGAGATATCGGAGAGTTCTCAATGGCTCCAGGCTAGGTTTCAACTATGGAGTGGGGGGTCATCTCCTCAAAGGAGCTGCTTTTTCCAGAAGGCTTCGCGGAACGTTAGGATACAGAGATTTCCCGTATTTCGTACGAGACTCCCGGAGCGCCATTAGAAAATTATGCCCCATGAGTCACGTTTCGTGATGCAAGTGGTTGCTGAACATGCCCACCGATGTATTGATACCAGGGAGAACACAACAGCTGCACTCCCCCCGATCACAGGGTTCAAAATCAAGAGCTTGACAAGGAGAGTCATCTTGAGCGACCTAACTCCTGCTTGTCACCAACGAGCCGTTTAAAAATCCATAGGATATCAATCAGCCGTCTTGAAAGTAACCCCGCTTGTTGCTGTTTTCTTCACTGAAGAATGATAGGCTCCAGTGGGGGCCTCATTGTACCTGATATCCTTCACATCTCAGGCGCACAGGTGCGCATACAGCCGTAGAATCCTTTCCTATAGAAGGCGTATAGACTCTGCGCAAAAAATATCATCAAAGGCATGCGTAAGCTCATGGATTGCGCGAGGGGTACCGATTAGGGATCAAATCCGTAATTACGGTTTTAGGATTTCGCCATGGACTCATAATGGTGTCCGAAATTCTACTAATGCATGTATTTTTTGATGGACCTTCCGGATAGTTGGTACTTGAGGGCGATCGGCATATGGAATCGAATTGAGAACAGAGAATTACGCGAGGAGGCGATTGCGTTCCTCACAAGAAAGGTGCACAACCTCGACTTGGAGTTTCGCTGCCAAACTCGGACAGAGACACGGTTCGGGCACACTGATATCAGGGACGTTCTCAGAATCGGCTAGATAAGTGAGGAAAAATCGACGATCCGGGGCATTTCTATGCTGAAAAGGCTTGAACGACTACATATGATGAAATTTCAAGTTTGTATTTAGCCGATTCGGAACACGTTTCCAGTATGTGTGACATAAGCTCATGACTATCTGCAAGTTTGGTCGAGAAGTTCCAGGTTAAGGTCGTGCACCTCCCTTGTCAGACCACGCTCGCCAGGCTACCTCACATATAACGAACCATCCGTCTTCAATGTGAAGGACCTCGCGTATGACCAACGTCCCCTAATCGAAGGCTCGCGTATGACGAACCTCCCGCGAGAAGAACTCCGAGCATGAAGAACTTCAAATCAGAAGAACCTCGCTTGAAGGGAACTATATCTAGTAATGAAAGTCCGTTAACCGCGAATTTCTCCCCACTAAAGCTTCATCATACGTGATGTCCTTCATGCTGTGGTTCTACATACAGAAGATTTGTCACACGTGAGATTTTTTATACGGAGGTTCCCTTCAGGCGGCGTTCTTAGTAAGCGCGAGCTTTGGGTACTTTATTTTTTCTTCGCTCTCACTACAAGTCCCCCCGGCGTGCACCTCTTCCGGCCGATGAGGAGAACTGCTTCCGTCTTTTCCGGAGCCAACTCTAGGTGGCGACTAGGTCTCCAGGGCGCATCAGCTCCCATGCTCCTTGTGCTTCGGTCTCGAGTGCTGCCTCCTGGGAGATGCGGACCTCATCTTGCATCAACAAGTGCGTGCAGCCAAGGGCTTTGCGCACGCCTACCGTTAACGTCAGCCAAAGCCTCCGAGTACCTCACGAGTTCCAGCTTTGTCTTCAGCCGTCGCCGCGACTGACTGTAGAGCGACGCCTGTTGAACCGTCTCTCCGGGCTCCGTCCTGATCGCTCGAAAGCAACTCGATCTGAGAGGTCTCGACTCACTCCTCAAGCCAGTGCTTCTCAAAGTCCCGGTCTGGCGACACCCCTCGATGGAATTTCCCGTAGAGGGGTGCCGCGAGAACGGAGTTCCGGAACCGCTGCCTTGAGCATCTTTTCTATCTGTGTCTCAAACGCCTCTCAAGTCGCGTCCAGAAAGTGTTGAGCATGATTAAGAACGCATTTGGTTGCCGCTCCTTAGCGTAAATATGACGAGGAACGACCACCCATGTTGCCGCCTTTCAGCTTGAACCTAACGAACAGCAACCACGTGTGTTCGCAGTTCTGCACAATCCTAACTTTCATCAGCATCTTGAGCATGAGGGTCGATATTATGGAGGTTATTCAGGGAGTTCCTCTAGCTGTGGCAACCCCCCACGGAAGCCTGACCGTCGCCCATTCCTCAGGACCATGTCTTGGTCGTCTGTCAACAAGGATGCGAAGTCATCTTACTGGTCCGTCATGCTTGCCACCTACCGTCAGCTTTCGAGAAGACAGAAGCCTGACGATCTACGGCGCACAGTGGTGGGTTGGACTTTGGCGACAGCACAGCGGGCTCTCTCCCAAGTCCAGGTCTTCTTCGAGCGGAGGAGTTTCCTACTCCAAGGAATGTATCGTATTCCCTGACTCTATGTCCTTCATGCTCGGAGAGCCCCCTAATCAAGAGGAAAATGAACGATTCTCAATCGAATGGATGCCTGGTGAGCGACAGCAAACAGAGCCGTGTTTTAGTCAATGTCGAAGACTCGGAACTCATCCCGTAAAGCTGTAAATGTGTGGAGCGGCCATCACCGACCACAACAACGCGGGTTGTTCAATCCCAGCTCGACTGTCCACTGCGACGAAACTTCTGACTTGGTAGAACGGACTTTCTCTCAACGGATAGAGCAAAAGATGGATCCTCAATCACTACCATACCGAGCCAAGCAACGTCATTGAAAACCCATGTTCGACAATGCACCATGGTCCGTTTCAACAGCTTTGGAAACGCCAGTGCAAGCCTCGCTACCCGACTGCAGGGAAGGAGCAACATGCCAGACTTGGACAGTTGGCTGAATCTGCAGGCTTAAGCAGGCTAAGGGGAAGTGAGACAATCGGACAGACGTTCACGCGGGTGGTCTGGCAACGGCGTTGAGCGATAACGGGTGGCGAAACAGTGTTAGGAACAGCCACCTGTGGGGAGTTAGATTAGACGTCCACGAGGGGTCGCCAGCAGTGATCGGCGGGCCCGGCTGAGAGGGACCCTGGTCACTGATCAGTTAAGAGACGAAGAGGTGCGCACGCACGAGCCGTGCCACCCTGAGGGCGCTTTACATGCCCACCCCGGAAGGCCACGTTGCCGATGGTCGGAGGGTCTGAGTAGCAGCCTTAAGGGCCTTCTACCCTCCCCGGTTGTTCTTTCCCAAAAGAGTGCGAGTCCCTGTGCGTGTGTACGTTGTGCGTGTGTACGTTGTGTATGTGTGCGTATGTGTATGTGTATGTCGGTTGCTGACTGCTTGCTTGCGTTGAAGCCAACCGATCGCCCGCCGGCCCGCCCGTTCGCTTGCCTGCCTGCCTGTCTGCCTTCCCGCTTGCGTGAGTGTCTGCGTGTAAGTGCGTCTGCAAGTGTGTGGCCGTGTGAGTGTGTATGTGTGTGTGCGCGCGCGCGAGTGAGTGAGCGAGTGTGTGTGTGTGTGTGTGTCCGTCTGTCGGTCTCATCGTCTGTCGGTCTCGTCGTCTGTTGTAGAACGGGCACCAGCGCGAGCTCGCTCTGATGAGCGCACGAACCGGAGCCTTGCGCGAGAGAGTTCCAGCAGAGACAGCAAGCATCGGCAGCTCGCTCGCACCCCGCTGCTGCTGCTCTATAAACCTCATGCCAATATGTGCGACGTTTTCAAGTGTTGCGTTGTTCAGTGATGTTCGCGCAAGTGCAGTGCAGTCAAATAACTTAACGAGCAGCTGCTGCAGTGTCTTGTCGGGAGGCGAAGACGGTTTTGACGAAGACGACGACGATTTCTACTTTCTCCACAACTACCACTTCCCAGATTCCAACCGACACAATCACAAACTGAACGAGCACTCTCGCCGCCAACGCCGCCACCACCACCACCACCGCTACCGACATCATCCCTTCCAATATCATATATTCGACAACATTAGCAACAACAACGCCAAGGACATCAGCAACGGCAGCGGCAGCAGCAGCAGCAGCAACATCATCATCATCGACAACAGCAGCAGCAGCAGCAACAACAACAGAACGAAGATTGCGGGAAGGAGCAACGAGAATAGCTGCTGAGGAATAGAACACGACAAGGACGATTACGACGTTGAATCTCCATGTTTCCTTTCATCATATTCTGAGTGAACCTAAATCTGTCACTGCTTTCGCCCGCCGGCCCTCCTCAGATCGTGTAGCAAGCAGACGAGCGCCCAAGCCCAATGAACTGAATGCTGCGTTGGTGTCACAAGTGGCCACAATTCGGATAGAATGATTTCTCGGGATCACTGCTGGAGCAAAGTTTGGTTGGAGTGCTTTCAACTTCCTACAGAGCTCCCTGTCGACAGTGGTCGAGAGCTGCGATTGACACCGTTGACGACGACGACCATCACCTCCATCGCCGCCAACACGACGAAAACGATCTGCGACGGAGCGCTCTCCCCTGGCGAAGCAACGAAAAGCTGCCATTCCTCTTCGGCAATCTCGCTGGGTTTTACGTCGATGTAACGATCCAGCCACAGAACAAGCAAATGAACCCCAACAAGCAATCGAGAGCAAGGCAAGAATATAAATTCAAACTGCGATATTTGCAGCAGAATCACGAACAGCATCGAGGCCACAAGGATACGATACGATTGAAAAGCTTGAGGTGGCAAGTGCCGCTCTCAATTGACCGAGCTGGTCTAAGGTGAATTGGAGCCCGCGTCTCGAGACTCGTCCCTCTCGTAGCAATACGCCTTACCCGCGAAAGAAAACCACGATCTCCGTTCTCTCATCCGTGCACTCTTGCGTGCGTGTGTGTGAGTTGCCTCTTATCTCCAGAACGGAAAAGCAGGATCCGGCGAACGAAGAGCGGACGAGCTGGTTACGTGCAGACAAGATTCAATAATCTATCGGAGGGGAAAACTGGCTGGCAAGCGAGCGAGCGAGCGAACCGGAGCCTATACAGCCAATAAGCCAACCAGTCCCCCGACCGACCAACCGTCCGGCAAACCAACCAACCAACCAACCAGCCAGCCAGCCGACCAGCGACCCGTTTCGACGGAGCGGCAGCTACCTCGAAGCCAGCAGTGTGGTTTGGTCTCTTGAAGTGGGGTCGAATACAACCTCGAGTTACAAAGGTTGTTTGTTGCTCGCGACGTCGCACTGTGTTTGGTGTGCTTGTGTGTGTGAGTGTCTGTGTGTTTTGGTGACACTGACTTTCTTCAACGCGATTCGGTGAAATAGGTATAAGACATCCAACCAACCAACCAACCAACCTACCGGAGCAACAAACAAACAAACCATCGGCCCAGCCTTTTTTCCAATCGTTTGCTTGGTTCGGAAACCGATTCCTACGGAAGCGACTCATTGCCACCGGCTCCATATCAATTCACCATCATTGGAGTCCGGTTGCCCCGGACGCGTGGGAGGTGACTCTCTCAGTTCCGGAAGAGCTGAATCTGACATCTGCTCCGGCGACTCCGTTCAACAATCAACTCATCAATCACTTCATCTCTCGTACGAGACGCTCATCGCTATTTCGCTCGCTTGGTTCTGCCGCTCAATAGATGACGACTCGAAAATCTAAGGATCCAAGTTTCGGTTTGTTCCCGCACGGAAAGAATACTGTGTTTTGAAAAGCCTTGACACGAGGGAAGGGACAAACTGCGCAGCATCATTGTGTCTGTTTTATTTTCTATTCCGGATGATGCACCGTCCCAGCCACCACCACCACGTTCTCTAACAACCTCGATCGAGAGACACGCAGACAGACCGATAGACACTTCCGGAGGGATCCAGTCATCACCAAGCAGGCGAGAAAGCAAACAATAATTATCTTTCAATTACAAATCAGGAAAGCTATCCACCTGCATAAAACTGATCGTCATCGATTAGAAGCTTGTTGAACATCTGGAAGGCGACCTAGCTCGTTTTTATCTCACGGAGGAAATAAGGAAGCTTCTTCCCCGCTTTTGCCATCTACCCTCCTATTCATCTCTCTATATTTCCATCGAGATATCCATACGCCTGCCATCAGAATAGCCGGGAGTTTTTATCCCCTATTTAATGGAACGCCCGTCCCTGGTGAAACACCATCTTTTGCAAAATATTTCGACCGTGGCGCCGGCTTGTAATAACTGAATACCGCCCTGACATCCGAATCGACTGACCGATCGACGGAATCATTCCATCCTCCATATCAGCGAGGCCGCCGTCGTCGTCTACCTTCTAGCACTCAGGAACTTGTGATGGAGGCCCGTCCAGGATCTTGATTGGCTCCTCCTTCAGTCAGATATCCGGAACAATCACGGCGTGAGCAACGGCCTAAAAACTGCGGTCGCATCTCAAACAACACTGCGGGTTTGAGTATAAGCGAGCAGTTGCTTATTCCGCTCTCTAGCTCCTCCAAAAATTTCCATCCCGACTCTTTGAATTCAGCTGATCTTCCTACCAGCTCGCATCTTCTCCTCTGTCCAGAAACTACTACTGCTACTACTACCAGCCAACTGATCAAGAGAACAATCAATCAATCAATCAACCAACGAGCCAAGCTTCCTCATGATGATTCAAATCTGCGGCTGATACCGTAAACCGCCAATTAGGCTCGTGAGGAGCATCAGCGACGACAGCTGCAGAAGTAGCAGTACCAGTTAACATTTCCAAAGACAACTGAGAGAGGAAAAAGTACCAGAGCGTACGAGAACTTGTTTCATTCAGCAATCGCAAGCGCGATCCGCTTATCTGTGATCGTGTGTGCGGACGTACGCCTGTTGACTTGCGCGAATTGCGCTAGAAAGCTCGCTTGTCGCAAGCCTTCGATTTAGACTAGCCGGCCGGCCGGCTGCCTGCCTGGCTACCCAGCCCGTCAGTCAGTTTAGGCCCGTGAGCCTAGCCACCGTCCAACCGACAACTATCCGATCAGTGTACCAAGCAACCCAGCGCCTCCTCACCGCTCACCGACCAAAAAACAGTTCTTTCCGTAACGAGTGGGGAAAATCTTGCAGACGAGCACGCAGGAGAATATCCCTGACGGACAGTGCACACGTAAAACATTAGGTCAGGTGCAGCAAGTACAAAAGGCGACCTGGGAACTAACGCATGCAATGCCGCTGATTCCCGCTTTTGAAAAGCGCTGCCCTCTCTCTGTTGTCGTACGCAAAGGAAAACAGGACATCCGAAAAACGAAGAAGATGCGACAATCGCTTGAATGTTAATACGTTCAACTTCTTGGCTACCTTCTGCCCCTGTGCCGAAGCTACCGAATTCAGGCTTCACTGAACATTCGTCGTCTTTTCTCAAGTCTGCCACTGGGATCTACCTCGAACTAGGGTAGTGGTCGCATCAGCCTTTCTGGACAGCTTTTTCGGCTGGCGCGTGACCGACCCACAGACAGACTTGTACCACCGTTTGAAGGGAAAGCAGCACCAGCCTCAACAACAAAATCTGGGGTAGCCGATAGATCTACAGGCTGAGAACTCCAGTCGAGGTTGTCCGTCCACTGAAAGAGTGTCGTTTTCTTTTGCATCGTCCGATCGATTCCTGAAGCACTGAACGACCGACCCATCGGGCGACCGAACGATATATTTCGTGTCCGTCCCTTTCGGAGTTCATCTTGAAATCCATCTGCTCGTCAACTGAACCGTTTGCCGTCTCTCTAGCTGTTGGCCTGCCCCGCTGTGCGTCTATGAGTGAGTGCACGCCTTCTCTCAGCCGACACCTTGGTTTTTCTGCTGCAGCAGAGGCAGCAGCCGGAGCAGGAGCAGCGAAGAGCAACATATCCATCGGGAACTGAGGTGAGGTTTGCGAAACTATAGCAGCCGAGAGTTACGAGCAACAACACCAGCAGCAGCCGCAGCAGCAGAAGGGTTACTCGCTGTAACAAGCGGCAGCACTAACAGAAACATGGCTTCAGTTGCTGCGTGGCTGCCCTTCGCTCGGGCCGCCGCCATAGGCTGGGTGCCGATCGCAAACAATCCATTGCCCGCTCCACCGGTAACTCGGGAGAGACGGAAAAAAGAAGATGAAAAATTCATAATAAACGTAAGCGGACGCCGATTCGAAACCTGGCGGAACACGGTGGAGAAGTTCCCCGACACGCTGCTGGGTTCAAACGAACGGGAGTTCTTCTACGACGAGGAAACGAAGGAATACTTCTTCGATCGGGATCCGGACATATTTCGACACATACTCAACTATTATCGGACGGGGAAGCTGCACTACCCGAAACACGAATGTTTAATGTCGTATGATGAAGAGTTAGCATTCTTCGGCATTGTTCCCGACGTCATCGGGGACTGCTGCTATGAGGACTATAGGGACAGAAAGAGAGAGAATGCTGAACGATTGCTCGATGACAAAATGTCCGAAGGAAACGAGCAAACGCAGCTGGCGAACTCAACGCTGCGACAGAGGATGTGGAGAGCCTTCGAAAACCCGCACACCAGTACCGCAGCTCTAGTGTTCTACTATGTGACAGGCTTTTTCATTGCGGTCTCCGTTGGAGCCAATGTAGTGGAGACAGTGCCCTGTGGTATTGATGCAGGGACGGGCCAGAAGAAAACGTGCGGCGAAAGTTATAAGGTTGCCTTCTTTTGTTTGGACACGGCGTGTGTCATGATTTTCACAGCTGAATATCTACTGCGGTTATACGCCGCACCGGCGCGCTGCAAATTCGTACGCAGCGTCATGAGCGTTATCGACGTAGTCGCCATCATGCCGTATTACATCGGTCTTGGCATTAAGGACAACGGAGACGTATCCGGCGCGTTCGTCACTCTTCGTGTGTTCCGAGTCTTCCGAATTTTCAAATTTTCTCGTCATTCGCAAGGACTACGAATTCTCGGCTATACACTCAAGTCGTGCGCCTCTGAACTGGGCTTCCTAGTGTTCTCGCTGGCCATGGCCATCATCATCTTCGCCACTGTCATGTACTACGCAGAGAAAGGCGTCGGGGAAACCTCATTCACCTCAATTCCGGCCGCGTTCTGGTACACAATCGTCACGATGACCACACTTGGGTAAGTGCAAGTTTTTTCTCTCCCATAGATACGCATTATGTAACACGTCTATTTAGCTCATTCCTTACTCATATTCATCAAATTCTCAGGCGGAGGCGCGCTGAAGCTAGACTAGCTCTCACTACACTAAATTATACGTCATCAGACCACGTGAACCTTCGAGCGTCGTGCGGGTCGCAGATCAGCCTGTTTCTGATTGTTGAACTCCAAGAGAAGCGCGAGCACCGAAACTTGCATGGCCTTCGAATTTCTGCGTTCGCGGTCACGGCATGATGCCAACCGAGTCTGGCGGGTTCGCGGTGTTTCGCCATTGTATCAAATTGACGAACATATCCGACGATCTAGCTCAACGAGACAACGGCTTTTTGCGCACGTACTCGAGCGGGATTCCCCCCGCGTTCGCCGCCATTGTCAGCTGTGGAGAAGTGCTCCACGTGCTGATGGCCTACAGAGCGCCTACATGGACTTTTGGCACGTGCTCGCCGACGCTGCTCAGACACGAAGTCGTACATGTTCGGCTGATTGGAACCTTTCGCGCAGAGCTGAATACGGGTCAATGAATGCTTGCCCCGTCAGTGCCCTGACGCGACTCGAGTCCATCGTCTTCCGTCTCAGCTGCGTTGGTGCAGGTTGAACAGGGCGGCTGAGTTCCTCGCGGAAATCATGAAAGTTACGCTCGGTGTTCATTCCCTCGACGGTTTATGATATTCGGTCAGACGAAAGACCAAATTTCGCAAGGAACGTGGCCCGTTGAAATTCTTACATGTTCGTGCTTTCGTCCACTGCGCGGCTCATGGGCGGCACATCGGCGCGGAATTAGACGATTCCGGGATAAGTCTCGAAAACTCTCCCAAAGTTCTAGTTCTGATCTTAAAAGTAGATCGGCAGTTAACAACCTAGTGGTGCGTTCGAATTCATGCTGTGTGAGTGGAAAGCGGTGACTTTCTTCGAGATTTCCGCATTGATCTGTCACGATGTGATGGATAGGTAATATGAGTGATTGATTGAAATGTTATTCTACGGATCGCTAGCTTTCAGCGAAGACTTTCTGATGTGCCCGTGTGATCACACAGTTCTTCAAGATGACATCTGCCCATCAAGCTTGCTTCTGGCTTCGTGTATTGTTTCCCCGTATCGACTGTGACTTTTAACAAGTATGAGCCGTGTGTGATTCTATTCGCCAGATCTTGCTAGATCTGTATCTGACTGAGGCAGCTGTTTACTTTGGCGCAAGCTCGAAATCAAGCTCTAGCCCTAGCAGCATCGACGATTGATTCGACTCGATCGAGACGAGCGACAAAGATGCTACCTGGAGAGCTGCGATGGGGGGCTGCCGCGCCTCGCAGGTCAGAAGTCAGAACGTGATCGCTGCTGCAGTGATTGGGCGCACAACTTCTGGAAGTGCGACATGAACGCGCGCAAAGAAGGGAAAGAGCGCTCCCGATGCTCCGTGTCAGCATCAACTCCATCTCGTGAAACGACAATCAATGGGGGGAATTTATCACCATCGATGTCGTATCGATCAATCTACTTGTGATGCCCTAGGTGCTGCCGCAGGTGTGCTGTTCGCGCCATCTGTCCTGTTCATACCGCGGCAGCAGTTCTTGCAGCAGAAAGGCTAGTTTCATACTCATTGTGGAAAAACCCTGGGCTAGAAATGCCGAGGGAAGGGAAGATGATATAAAATATCCCTGTTAGCTGCTCAGCCAGCAAGCCAGCCAGTCAGCCAGCCAGCCACCTTGCTATATTTGGACGAGGGTGTTTTCAAATCTCGAATAATGACTTCCATTCTCGACAACTGCGTGCGCTTGACAAAAAAGCAATTCTTGTACACAGGCAATCTCACGCCGCATCCTTGCCTAGTTGGCTCGCTTGCGGCCTGATGGCCACGACGGAAGAACCGACGGGCGAACGAACGAGCGAACGCTCGCTTGGTAGTCGGTAGGCAGCCTGGCAGGCAGGCAGGAAGGCAGGCAGACCCGCGGCAAAGCGGTCGGGAAGACCTGCAAATCGGCAGACCGGCAGCTAGCCATCCCGCCGGGCTCAGTCAAAACTAAATATATAACAAGGACTGCTCTAACAGACTGTATTTTTAGATACAAACCTACAAGTGTCTTCATGAAGCCATTGTTCCGACATCTGATCCCCTATACATTTATAATTGTTTTTTGCCACCCCGTGCATGAATCCGCCGTCCAGAAGTCTAGCCGAAACCACGTCTGCACGCTTTTGTGCAGCCTGAGCGTTTTTTGAGCGCCGTTCACTCGGCCGCTCGTATGTGACAGAGATCGAACTTCGGACTGGACTGTGAGCTGATTCGTGTGAAGAAAAAGTTAAACTTTCCCCTTCCCGAGAACCATGGAAAGCTTGACACGCTGAGAAAGAGGCCGTCGCAATCAGAGGAGAGGATCTTCCAGCTGCCCACCTCCTGGCGCCGCTCCGAGCTTTCACCTCGAATAATTCTCTTGCCCCATACCTGGGTGGTCTCGGTTAGTGCGATATCATGGTTATTTTTCATTCGAAATTCGATCGGTGATTGGGACATAGAACAAAACTTCGCGCTTCGAACGAAACCTGTGCTCCCACGTTGCGACTTGTAGGTCGAGTTCCGGACGATGCGGTTAGTGATATGGAGCCTGAATAAGAGAAAATATCAGCGACGTGACCCGATCTTTGTACCAATTTGATCCAAATGAGAATCCAGATTGACAATTCTCGGAGCTATCATTATCAACCCGGAAATCAATCAGATGAGTGGAACGGCTCGCTCATTGATTGTTGATTGATGGCACATCCTAGGGCATTGGACGCTGGGAATCTGTCCGGGGAGCGGTACCGCTCTCGTCGGACAGATTTCGTTGTCGAAAGAGCTTCTCAACACATTGTCGGCGAACCTCTGGACTGAAATCGCGGAGGCGGCACAGTGTCCTCCATTGGATGTTGACAGAGACGAATGTTTACGAAACTGTGACAAAATTATGACAGAGCTCCTCCGATATTGATGCTCAATCGAATGTAGGATGGGGAGTGGATAGTCTTTTGGTGAATGCTCTTTCCCCGAGACTTCGGGAACGCCGGCGCCTCCGCCGCTCACAGAAGTAGTAAAGGTTGACGACCAAGTTACTGAAGCAGAGGGAGAGCGAGCGCTTACCTGCTTCTTCGACCAGTTGCACCGGCCAGCCCGGTTCGGAAGGTCGGCTGTTGGGCTTGCCAGTCTGTCGGTCGGTCGGCCGCCCGCCCGCCCGCCTGGCTCAATGGGCAGCCGACCGGTTGGTGGGTCGGTTGGGTAGCTAGCTAGCTGTATTCGGAGCGGTGTTTGGGGGGACGGGGCGAGAGAGAAGCGGTCGATCGCGTCCCGTCTCCAGCCAAACCATGCTGGTGGCCGTAACGGTGGTTGTTGTAGCATTGGTTGACGTTCCCTCCGCGCCAAGCTTGGAGACCGCTCTGCCGATCGGTCGTTGACTATGCTTCCCGAACGCCCACCGCAGGAGCCTGTCAGCCTCTGACGCCGACTGGAATCAGAGGCTTTTCAGAGAAGCTGAATCTCTGCAAACGACACAACATGCGCCTCCCCGGGCGTTTTCCCCTACGCGTTACTGATGTTGCCGAGCTCAACAACCCCGTAATTTTGCTCTAACTCGTTGGACCGCTCTGGAGATGTTGAAGTCTCATGAAGCATTGGAAGAAGGTACTCGTAAGTGAGGTCTACTGGATAACTATGTGAATGTCACTGCGGAAATTTCCGAGAACTGACCAGGAAGATTGACTCGACTCTCCAAACAATTTGTAACAGACAACCCCGATGTCAAGAAGGGAGCCCCTAATTGCATACGAGGGGAGGATTTGATGCAGAAACGCTGGAAAACGTTCCCGCGGTGTCTCCCAGGAGCCGATGTAACAAGATAATAGCGAATGCAGAGCAACCTCGGCGCCGAACTGTAAGCTATTGACGGCCACCTTTGTCGGGTTACTGGTGTGCTCGGCTGACAGAGCGGTGGCTAGCCGGTAGGCCCCGATTGTGACGTGGCTGGCTCGATCACGGCGGTATTGGTGGTGTGCCGGCAAGACAGTTCGTCGGTACTCTGTCTGTCTTTTGGCCGAAGCTTCCTTCGATGCTGGGTTCCTTCTACCCTCCCGTCCGTCCATCCGTTGGTCCGCCGATTTGTTTGGCTCTACTATCGCTCTCACTCGTACTCACTCACGCAAAACGAACGAAATGCTCGTAAACCTAGAGAAGTATCGATGCTGTTTATCTAGGCTTACCTACGATCATTACCAACACTTGGACGGCTCTACTGAGCACAAACACGGATGCAGCATACCAACTTCTTAGGCAGATTCAGCTAGATACATAAACTGCCCACAAAAGCGACCGCGGGACAGTCAACGGCTGACTGACTACTCGAGGATAGCGAGGAATAGAGAGAATGGCGGAGCCACGCCGATTTGCAAAGGAGGAGCGTAGACACACGAAAGAAACTCTCGAGAAACGGAAACGTGTCCCGTAAAGGGATGCTACCCAGACGGATCAATGAATAGCCCAATCAATCAAAGTCGATCTCTCCGTCGCCCAATTGCTGTAATCGAAGCTCAGAAATCTGTCGCAGTCATTTCTGCGCTGTTTCTCAGACCCCGACCCGATCTCCGATAACGCCACAAGATCTTGTCTACTCTTTGGAGCACAGTAAAAGGGAAAGCGTACAGGAAGTGTCAAACGTGCCCTGGAGGAGTGGGACTGTCAGTATCAGCGCAAGGCAGCGTGAATGAATGGGGAGGACTAGGTTGCTTCGGTAAAGCGAGAGGACTCGCAATGAGTCATGGTGGGGTGATCGAGACTCAAGAGATAGGTTATGATGGGTTGAGGCCCCAATCGTGCTCTTGAAGTTGTGGCCGAACAGCACACAGAGCCTTCACGACCAGTGGCGTCATTGGGGGGGGGGGGGGGAAGGCAATCGCCCGTTGACTAAAATATGCTCCACGATACGATCGCGCGGGGGGCGCATTTCGGCAAGCTTGCCCCGGGCGCGCGTTGGGCTAGCAACGCCGCTGCTCACGACCAACAGCCAGGGGTCGAGCTGACGCTGAGGCCCGTTGAAGACGGGTCGAAAAACTGGAGACCAATAAGTTGGCGCAGACGGTACCGCGATCATCCAGAGAATGTCTCCTGTTCAGGAGTGTCAGGGTGTTCAAGCTATTGGAAATAATCTGGACGCCATGAGAAATCATTTGAAGAGCTCTGACTCGATACCGAGCCGAGTATGAAAGTTGTTGCTCAGCTCGAGCGGCTGCTTGGCCATTCAAGCTGTCTTCCTGAGTTGTGTTGGTTACTGAGCCAAGGTCGACACTGATCTTGGGCCTCGTCGACACCGAATGGCGACAACGAGCCAACGTGGTGGGTGATCGTCAAGCAGCGTCGTTACAGCAGCGAAAACAGATGAATAGCGGTCACTCAACAAGTGAATAGGCGACGGAGAGTCTGTCAGGGAGTCAGAGAACGAGCAGACGATCGGGCGAAGCTGAGGCAGTAAACGAAAATACCAGCATCTTCTAACCTATGCTGGCAAGTCAGCCGAACAGGTAGAGGAATTTGAGCAAAGCGATCAATCGCATCCAGAAGAAGTTTTTAGTTAACATCTCATCTACATCTTCATTCGTTGAGCCACCGCCAATGTCGCGGCCCGACGCATGGCTCATGATTAAAACGGAGCATCCCTTATGAGAGTAAGGTACACCGGGGAATCTCTCGAATGTGTCTGAGCGTGAGCTCGTCAGCGTCAGCAGCGAGCAGGCATTCAGACGAAAGGACGCTTGGTCAGGAAGGAAGGCGGGCGGGCGGGCGGTCAGGCAGGCAGACCGCCAGGCTGTGAGACTGGCGGCTGACAAGCAGAGAGGCTAGCAATTCGGTGAGCTCGGTCTAGGTCTCTTCTTACGTCAGAAGAAGCCTTGGCCGAAAGGAAGACTTTTTGCAAGTAGACGGAAGAAGACGACAGCTGGAAGAAGAGAATGATGGACTTTCCTCGCTGAAAGTCGGTGAAACTCATCGTCAATTCTAGCAGACTTCATGGCGCCTTTTCTCTCCTAAAATGATCATCATCATTCAGTAGGGACTAAAACAAATAGCGCGTACAGACGCGTAACAATTGAGGGCTCCCTGTGGTCGATGTCGGCTGAAGTGAGGCTCTCGCGCGCGTCCCCCTGGAAGATGGGCACACTGAGACTCGCGGCTTGTGTCTTTCCTGGTGTTGGATTCAAGGGACGCTGATCTGGATATCCGGGATCGCGACGTCGGAAATCTCGGGTGAAGGGGGACGTGACGTAGTCCGCGAACTGCAAAACGCCGATACCAACTTGATGGGGCGCGATCAGTAGGCGTTTCAGATACATGGAACACGGCTGATGAAAAAAATGGGCTCCTATGGGAGCCTTTAGGAATTTGTGGGAGCTCTGAAAATCCTCGTGAAAAGTTCCTGGTAGCGGGCCCAGTCTTGAAAATGGCACCACGCGACGGTACCGGTGGTGCCAGCAAAGCACAAGATCGGAAAAGTTGACGCAGCTGACCGGATCAACGAGTTTTGTGCAACCTCTCGATCTCCATTGTTCCCGACTCTGTAGAGATTTTGCAAAGAGATTCACTGAACATTGTTTTTATACAACTTCCGCGTGGACCAAAAGAATGACGTCCTACGGATGCATTCGTTGATACGTCGACGGTGATTGCGTGACGGCGAACTGTATCCTCGTGTTGTTCATTCGATGCGCGCATTGCCAGAGTATTTTGTGTTGCGCGTGTTTCTACTTGATATATCGATTCCATTGATTTGAAACCTGACAGTTTGGTTTCTTTTTCGTCCGTCTCTGGTGGCATAACCGTCACGTGACTCGAGTGTCAAGACCGAGCTCGGTTTCCTTCCACAACGATTTTGGGAGGTTGCTTGGCCTTGGCTCCCTCAAATCCAATAGGCTCCCATAGGAGCCCATGCTATAACTTCGGGGTTTGAAGGCGCTGTAGCTTGCAAACGACGGCCCAGCGGAAAAGTTTTATGAGCCGTTTTTCATGTCTCTAATAGGCCTACTGATTGCTTGGCTCTATCTGGTTGGAATCGGCGCTTAACAGTTCGCTGACTTCCCTTGTTAGTGCGGTAACCGGAATCTGCCTCTGGACGAATCTGTTGCGTTAAATTCGGTGGGAACTCGTCTCGATTTCCAAAAGTTCGGCGCAAGTCAAATTATCTGATTTCCTCGGGTTTCCCCCATTTTTCCGTTGGAACCTGGCGAACAATGTTATCGAGGAGACGGGCTCACTATTGAAGTATCTCAACAACTTGCAGCTGCTCTCAATGGTTTAAACAGAGGGTATTTCCACGTCATTCGATGCATCAGAATGCTCCTGTACACGCGTGTACTCCGTCATCGAGCAGCGGACGGCCGATGGTTCGGAGCACTAGGAGTCCAGTTTGGCCATGTACCGTGTGATCGATGCTGTGGATGAATGCGTCGCCATTCGGCTATCTCCAAGTCGTCGAATATTCAGCGCGCAGTATTGCCTTTGCGATACATGATGGCTTGATGGCTTGACATTCCAGATGTAAGGGACTGCGATTTGGTTGGAAGAAACAGCTACCTACCGACCAAGGCTCTCTGAGCGCTGTCTCCAAATGAATGCGGATGTCACCAGAATGGAATATCGGCGACGCAGGCGAAAATTGGACCCTCGCTCGGTCAAAACTTTGCCGGCGTTTCAGACTCTTCCGTCATGGGCTCGTGACTTGACGGGACGGCTAGAACAGTTCCCATAGAGTAGACAAGGCCTGTTTTTTCAATCGCCGGGGCCTCATTTGACATCATTAGAAAAAGAGGTCTAGGTGGAGTTCATGCGCGGTCAAAAAGCGGAGTGAATACGCCGTGACTGCCCACGACAGCCCTCTATTCCACACCCTATAGATTGGTGCATGGAGCCGCCTTCGAACGCTCCAAGGGATCTCTACTTTCTTGCGCTCGGTGGAGTGTTCGGAAGTGACGACGACCAATGCGTTGATAACGTGCGATATACTGGATCCGGTCGGTTCGCGATATCCGGGGACGGCCTGAGCGGTCACAACAAGCTTCGATCAAGTCGATAACGATGAATGAATGCGACGAACTTGAACCCCGATGAGGGGAATCGACTAATGGTTCCCTCGATAAATCCATCGAGGGCGACTGGCGGGGCCAGAGTGTAGTTCAGTCAATTTGACCGTTTGTCGTATCGGCTGCTCGCCCAGATTTTCAAGCCGGTACGCGCAGTCCCTGTTGCTGTGTTCACAAGTACCTATATGTACAGCAAGGTCGGAATCGACTGAAGTAACATCCTTCGTTCCTGATCTGACATGAGAAGAACTGGAAAGTTTGGTGTCATCTTGTGAAATTGGGCAGAGCCTCAGCTGCGAGAACAGCGTTCGGGACAGGGGACGGAATGGGTCTCGACCAATTCCCGGAATGTCACCAATAACTGAACTGATTTCATCATTTGAACTGGGAGCGTCCCCTACCTGTCATCTCATCCCAATCAGAAACTGAGAATCCTTCCGCGACACCCATCCCCTGTTCGCCGCTGGAACGAGTTGTTTTTCAGAGGAGAGTGAAGCGTTTGCGACCTCAGACGATTTTTTTCCATACCATTCGCGTTAGATCATTGAATCCGAAGAGGGGGGTCAGATGATAGAATTCTTGAGCTCAAACCGCGGCGGTGAAACTGGGTACGCTTGCGCCGTCTGGTGTCCACGTACCCGACTACACATAGGTGGCCGATTCCCTTCCGAACGATGCACCAAACTCTATCTCGCTCACCATGCGGATATGAACAGGCTCAGTGAGTGTGCGCAGATAGACTCGAGCATAACAGGGAATCAGTACGAAGTCTCTGTGTACGCCGTACTTCCCGCGAGAACCTCCTGATCGGAAGAGTTTCTCAACCGTGTTCATCCCTCTCAGTCGTCTCATTGAACTTTTATCTTGAAACCACGCCAACCACGGATATTGCTCTGCCTTCATTCCGGCGGCACACTCTCTCTTGGCGCAGATCCGGGAGTAAAGTGAGGGAAAATCAATCCCGTCAGTCCAGCCCCAAAGAGTCGAAGGCTTCGCATACGGAACGTCCAAGAGTTCGGACCGACTGATCTCTCTCAAACAACGTTAGCGGTTATTGAAGATATCCATCGACGCATCGAGATCCACACACGGAGAGGTGTCACAAGAATCCCGAATGGCAGTAATAAAACACTCCGAAGGTCATGATGCTCCACTTCCCTGCGCCGAATCTCTCAATTTTCGAGGCAAAACAGCATCTTAGGTGTGTCTCCGCTCACATCCGGCCCGGCTCATCCGTCGGCGTAGCTTTTTCCGGGACCGCGTTGAGTTATCAGTCATGATAGAATGTCTCCCGAATATGCTCGACTCGGAAAGAAGCCGAAGCTGCGTCCGAACAACATTGACCAGTGGTCCTGTCGGTGATTATTTTAAGGCTAAACATCGACTCACGATCGATACGGATCTGAGCGAATCCCAGATGACTATTTCAGAATACAGGTGAGGGTCACATTGAGGTCAAAACGGAGGCGGTGGGCTGTATGATCAGCACCTGCAAAGAGGCCGCTAATTTTGACGTCTGCGAAGCTTTCTGGCGGATTTTGACCACTCGCTTGGCGTCGCAATCTTGCTTCCAAGCTTTTCATGACACTCGTCTATTTCCGTTGGATTTCCGCGACATGCAGAAGTCTGCTCCGAAGAAGAGCCAGTGCAAGGGCACAGAATCCACGACTGTTTTTGACGTCGTGATCGCAATAAAAATGGTGCGTCCCTAGTTTTGGGGTAAAATAGAGCCTGGTTGCAGGTCAACACACCAACGGATACTTTTGCTCATGGAACAGATTCGGATTCGCGGTTCCAGTCCAACGTGATCGCATGCCATGTAAGAGTGATGACTCTCGGCAGGGATCAGTGTTTCGTTCTGATTGTACTCATTGCAACCGAGAAAGAGCTCCCCGTGTTTTACGAGAGAGCGCACGAAAACTTCAGCATGGCGAGCTCCAGTGATACACGTGCCTGTCTGCTAGGAATGCTCGGAGTATTGGAAATGAGACGACGGGAGCCAGGCGGCTGGTGCTCAAGCGACACAATCGAAGCGACCTTGGCCAATAATAGATACTCCCTGAGCCCGAATTCTGCTCTTCAGGCACATCTTCGGGAGGAAAAAATAGATTGGAATGAGATGCCAACGCGAGCTCGATTGTGTTGAGGGACTGGAGAGCCACCCGAATATTCAACATGAGCTCCGTCTGCACTGACCCCTCATTTCGACTGATGGATGCATATCTTGCATGATTCTTGACACCATTCGAATCATTGACCCTCCGATGCCCGGAACCCATTGCCCGGATCCTTGAGCCCAATAGCCGTTGGCGCGATGAGGACCCTCTGTCAGTCGTCAAGCTGCATGAATGAGCGGAGCTCCTATGATGAGAGACTTCTAGAGCGGCTTTTTCGCGAGACTCCGGGACTGAGGAACTTGATAAAATATTCGGACAGTCATGACGAAAAGTGAAGCGGCGCATCATTTTAGAGGTATCGCGACAGCAACATGCGAGGAGAATTGCAGCATGCAGGTCTTCACCAAGGCGAGAATAGCAATCAAACCTCTGTTTCCACCATTCTCGTTCATGATCTCTCGGCTCGAAAGCGCACGGTGGGGGGCAGGATTACTGCGTCCATCCAGACAGGCAAGGAATTCAGTAGAAACTTGCTTAGCATCTCGAGCTCATGGTCCCCTGATTTACCAAAACTGGGGCCATCTTTCACGGATCCATTGTGATTCTGCTCCCTCAACCAACAGTCCTGTTTCGTCGGGAGACGATCTCTGCGCATCCTTCTTGAAGGACTCTTCCTTACCGAAGGGCGCTGAATTATTGGGGAACTCGTAGGGAGTAAAAGTCGATCGTCTTGCTTGACGCATGCTTGTCGCACGGAGCCATCGATCGGTTCGTATGCTCTTGATCTAGACTGGACGATTGAGTGAACATTCCCGATAGCGGTTTCCGGGCGTGCGGCCGCCGGACTCCCGCTTCTCGGGTAAACGGCTTTCGAGCTTACGGGTTCGTGCTACCGGTTTCGGACCATAGGGCTGCAATGTTCAGATCGAATGCGGTGTGCGGGGAGGGGGAGGCGCAAGCCAACGGATCAGCAGCGATGATGGCACTTGCAGCGAAAGAGGCTGTCGGCCGGAGGCGAACGGCAGTCTCCATTCTCCCGCTCATTGATTAGAGCTCGCGCCTTCCTCTCATGAGAGGAGAACGATAAATTTCGCTCTGTGATACGAAGTCATTGGCGGCGAGTCTAGCGATGGCCGAGTTACCGGAGAACGAGCCATCCATTGTTGTTCTGAATGATGGTGAGCCAATTTGTTGCTTATCGCTCACAGCGGTCGCGGAGCTTCATTGCAGTGAAGAGCTACGCCATATTGCAAACACCGGAGCCCTCCAATCCCAGCCAAGCTTACGATCAGTCAGAATCCGATTCGGGAAAGGTCTAGCGATGCTCGAAACATTATGAACCTAAGCCGATTTCGGGTTTGAGCCTCTCGGGGCGGGAATGATTTTCGAACGAATCTATCACCAAGGAAGGGTTTTCAGCTCCGTTCCTGAGAACTATCGCTGAAGTTCCCCATGTCTCAAGCTAAAGACTCTCCGCCTCTGTCTCTTGATGGGGGAGGAATCATTCATGGCGGAATGTGCAGCAGAGAACCGCTGATTGGGGGAGCACGTCGACCCGAAAAAATGAATCGCTACTAGCCAAAGCTCCCAAGTTGTCCTCTATCTCATACTTCATGATTTTGCCAACGTTTCCCGCACCGCCTGGCGTTGATTCTTCATAAAGCTGCTTTGGGAGCGACCGCGACGACGGCAAGAGAAGAAATGGTCATCTTGCTTGCGTCTTTGTCCCAAGCGAGGGACAAAAGAGTTCGCCATGGCCGGAATCTTCATCAAAACCCCTCGTAACCCCGCCCCACCTTCTATTTTCCTCTGACCGCCGTGGCTTCTATGACTCTCTGAAGCGGCAGCGGAGAGCGGTCGAGCTGTCGCAAACGAAGTATGTCCCAAAAGGAGGACATGAAAGAGATCCCGACCTACGTTCGAGTCAGTCATTTACTCATGTCGATGTGAGAGCAAAGGACTCGCTGACTGAAAACTAACGGATCCGACAAGCTCAGACAAACTCAAACTTCACCTGGACTCTGCGATACATAGCTGTGGGAAGTCTAGGGTTTCCAGATTCTCTACTGATGGGTGTCGGAATCAATATTTGAGTACACGCGGCATTGGGATTTTCTGAGCGATGACCGAGTGATCTTGAAAGGTCGTCGCAGAGGCATGCAGCAGAAAATATCAGATTTGGCGGAGCTCAGTGTTGCAAGAATACAGTGGCATGAAACCCAGATTTCTCGAAAATCATTAACGGGAGCAACGTTGAATTAATGGTCGCATTAGAGGCTGGAGGGAGACGAAACGAAGCGCTCGAGCCTGGGACCTGGACACATTATTTATCATCATCTCAACTCCGCCGCCGTCATTTTGCCAGCTGAGGGCGCTTCAACCGTACGGTACGAGTAGGAACGAGCAACGAAACTAGCTAGCTTTTCGTTTGCATAGGTGAACGTATCCCACGACGATCGAGTGAAATCTGAGATCATCTAGGAGTTGCCATAAGCAAGCGGCTGACGGACTGTCGTCCATATCGGTGGCTTGTTGCTAGGTCGGCATTGAGCGATGCTGTCAAGTTGAGGGTACGGAACGAGTGTCTTCGATGATGTCAGACGAGCGACGATTGCCGATTCTCTTCTGGCAGTCGGAAGAGATCATGGCATGCTAGGGCACGCGAGGGGCCCTTCCCAGATTAGATTGGGAGCTCCGTCCGGGTCATCACATGCCTCTCCACCTCGAATCATCTGGAATTCCCGATCACAACGCTGAGGAACGTTATTCGGCTCATTTTTCAAGGAAGAGTTCTACCACGTTGCTAGGGAACCAGAACGATAACGATTTCGGATTCGATGATGACTACATAGATAACACGAAATTTGCCTAAGAGCACCGGAGCTCATATCACGTCCTCTCCCGACCTACCGAGCTTCCGGAAGCTGATTATGAGATGGCCTCTGAATATTGAAGTGATGGAATTTTCGCATTCGAGCCTTTCTACGTCAGAGCCCCATTGAAATCCGGGGATCGAATGCATTCCATGAGGTTCCATGCCTGTGGCGAGCGAGAAGATTTCCAACGATTGCGTCACCTGCGTGAGGCGATCTCCGCGCTCCGGAGTTTAGCTGGACTGCAAGTGTCGAATCAAATGCGTGCGTGAGCGTGCGTGCAACCCAAAGGAAGTGCGGTCATGAGTGTCTCATGTATCCCCGCTGAGACTGGTCGCAAACGTCCAGACCATGAAACGGGGAGTTGCTTCTCCATGGGGCGGGCACGACGATTTAGACATCGCCGCTTATGTTTCTCTGTTCAATCTATGGAAAACGATGCCCCGCCCGAGATTTCCCGGGTTGTGGTCACGGACCGAGCATTTAGGTAGCCCGACAAACATCGACTCTCTTGGATCACAGTCCAAGATTCGGGGATTTGGTCAGGCGGTGACTTCGCGAGCGACTGCTGACAAAATGACGGCAGGTGAATTTTTGTTGACCATCCCTGCCAATGGGTACTTCTCTAGATGGTTCCTTCGAATCGCCAAATGGTTTCCACGAGCAGACTGACATGAGCACAATAAAGGAGGCTCACAGAAGCTCAACATGCAAGAACCAAGGCTGCTCTGACTACCGCATTTTCAGAGGGGCTGTGCGGAATGCGTGATAATCGGATATGCCCTCCCTATCAGTTAATCGGAACTTGGGGCTCGGGTTGGGATCCATTCGGGGAGGGAAAGTTCAATTTGCTTTCGACGGCGATTCTCTTAGCACAAGCGCCCTGAGCCATTGACACCGAGAAATGAGCTAATTGTAAGCTGTGCGCCGGCCGTGAAGAAGATCGCCTGGCGTGCTTTGCGTTTGCGTTGATGTGTGAAGAGGCTGCGGGATAGCGGGCCAGTCGGTCGGTCGGCCATCCAGCCCGTCGACAAGAAGGCAGTATGGTGGTGGTGCTTGTCCGTTGAGGCCGCAGGCCATGTGGGACCGAAAAGCAGTTTGAAGCAGAACAGAAGAATCAGAGAGCAAGGGCATTAGAGGAAGTGAGAAAAAAGACTAAGGGAGCAGCGATGGCTGTGCCAGGGCGGCAAGGAGGAAGAGACAAAGCGCCTCCAGGCAGGATGTCACCGAAACCAAATTCAACAGGCGGCGAATACGCAGGACGCGCCTGTCGCACGTTGAAGTCATCATGAACTTCATGACGCTCCTTGCTTGTTCGAAATTCTCGTTTTCGTGGGTGATTCAGAGCGAGAGGAGGAAATGGAATATCTCTCCGATATTGTCGGGCTCGAATCTGATCGATTTGTTCTCAATATGCAGTCTTCGCAAGTAAACGCGGTCTGAATATCCGGAATGGCATGGAAGGAACAGCAAAGTTGCGAATTCTTGTGATGCAACAGCATCCCGAGTTGTCCGGCGCAAAGGGCTTGCCGGAACCGTACGCTTGGCTCCTGTTCCACGATCCAGTCAAGTCCAATAACACCTTAGCGAGTTTCTGATTTTCCACGGATTTCAGACGGAAAAGAAGGGAGGAGACGAGCTGAACATGTATGAACGTCAGAATCGTGCGGCCACTTCACCGGGCGTGAACGTGAGAAATGAAACGAGCTCTCTCTGAGCTCTTCGTGAATAAATCTGCGGCCTACTCAGCGACCAGTAATGGCGTACAGTCCCACTTGTACGCTGGGATCTAGCCTAATTCCTCGTTGGGGAAATTTGACGAACGGATGAGCTCAACACTAACCTCGTCTCTACGAGGAAGAGACGGTCACCATACCTGGCTGGTATCTCAGATATCTAAACAGATATGGCGAATGCTCCTGGACTCGCCACAGACGCTTACCACGGCAGCGCGATCCCCTGCCTCTTCTTGCAATGAAGGAGCGTGATTCGCATTGCATACGGAGTCCAGCAAGCGGGCACGTAGGCGGTCGTCCAGCTAGCAATACAGCGAAAGTCAGGAACTTTTCCACGAGAACTCAAGAAAGACCTGTTCGTCTCTGTCTCCGTTCCATTACATGATATCTCACTACGCTCGAAAAAGACGACACATCCCCTTTCATCGAAGCCCAAAACTTGAGACAACCGCAAGACTGTGCAGAACGAGATGAACAGACAAATGTTTTCTATTTGCATCATCTCTGTGATCTAGCTGTGGATTACAGATCGCTGCGTCAAACTCACAATCAGTGTGAGGTCCCACATTTACGGGATCTATCAGACAGGAACCGGGTATCGGAAGAGAACATTTTGTGGCTCAGAACAACTAGCAACGATTCACGGATTGGGGTATGCGGTCGCTCTAGATGAAAGTCATGGATTCATCATTCATTTCGCGCCTGCGCTCCGCATGATGTCGCGAGCTCTGCACAAAGCGTTGAGTCTGAGACTAAACTCCCGCCATGCGCACCCATGTATCTGTCCACAAAAAGCAGTCTCGACATTGATTGATGTCGGCGGAAATATCAAAACACGGCAGTGATCTACGCTGCAAATCGTCACCTTGGCAGCCCTCGAAAGTAAAGGTGACCGAGTTGACGTAAATATTTCGTCGGAATCAGTATTGATCTCGACACGGTTTCAGCTGGTGGAACGATGATTGACGGCTATGTAATATCTGGATGAATAATCTTCAACCGCGACTCCAGCCAAACTTACTGTCCAAGCCGACCTGGCTTCACAACAATACTCGCCGCTGTGCGCCCTAGTGAATCCTCCCTCATAAATATGTATGTGCGAGCCAACGATCGGAGATAGCATCAGACAGCCGAGCCCACCACCAGAACCGCGCAGTGATGGTGCGACGCAGCCGGAAAACACTTAGACGTGCGTTCGTTGTCTCTAGCTTGCTACCTACGGAAGGTATATGTGGCGCAGGGTGGCACGCGGAGGCTGAACTATCCATATAAGCCCACGGTCGAGGACTGTGTCGAACCGATGTACGAGGTTGTTACACAACGATCACATCGTAATGATTTTTCGACGCCGGGAGCAGACTGAATCCCGAGGGTATACATTGGGACAACGCCATGGCTCCTTGGAACGGGCGAGTTCCCGACGGAGTAGGGTTACCCGCGTGCAAGGAAAGAGCGAGCATTCTGGAGGACGCATTGAATGAATGATACGAACACTCACAACAGAACTTTATGAGCACGGTACGTTCGGAAATATTTGGCGCTGTGCTAGCGGACACAATGGAGACATTCTCCGTTTTATATTCCCTCGCAAGAAGAGAAGAGAACGGCCAACGAACGCTCGGAACATCCCCCTCCCATGGAAAACACTTCGCGAGATGTCAGGAGCCGAGCCTGCACTCGGAGTGCAGCTCCTGAGCGAGGAAGAGGCGTACTACTGAAGCGTCGCAATCAATGGGACGAGATTCAGATGGCGAGCCGCCTATCGACGTTTTTCGTCCGCTTCTCTTTTCTCCAGAGGGACGCGTTGACATCTTCAAGGTTCTGGAAGAAACTCAATCGACTCTCGACCGATTTTCTCAATCGGCGTCATTGGATTCGTGAACTACAGCATCAGTTCGTAGGAGTAGCTGTTGGAAGTTCTCGGTCCGCTGATAATTACCATGATGATCTACGCAAGATGACAGTCAAAAGAGATCACAACGAACGTCACGTTGGCTCGGAGTTGTCCGCAGAGGTTTTGAAGAGCTGTTCGAAAAGTAATGGAAGCTGAGTTTCAGATAGCAGTGAATGCGTTGTGAAAAAATATCAGCTCGCAGAGTCGAGCAAGCTTGCTTCGGTAGAGTTAATGGCTCTTTGGAGGCACGGTGAAGTCGACATGCATAATTTCCCTATCGCAGGAAACATGAATTCCGCGAATATGACTTCGAAAGCCGCGCAGCGACAATGATTCGAAGGATTCTCGGAGAGCGGTGATGGAATGAGTCCTGAGGGGAGCCGCACCGCGTGCTCTCCCTGCATTTGCTTCTTACAATGTGCTTCCTCTGCTTCGTAAAGGAGCGAACGCACTCAATTCAACGATGAAATCTCTCTCACACGGATGCGGTCGATTCGTTAGTGAACTGTACTCGATGGGACCAATTGGGAACTGGACTGTTTTTGTCCGATTAGGTGGATGGTTGGATTGATTGTGGGAACATTGGCTCATAGGCGCGCACCGGGGAATGGGATCTTGAGCTGATCCCATGGGCAACGTTTCCGTGGCACATGATGAGTCTTGATCGGGTAGATGCCATGCTTTATAAGCCAGTATTGTAAACCTCTCTTATCAGGTTCTCGAATAGTAGTCTACAACGATCTCTTGCTTTCAGATACGGAGATATGGTCCCGGATACAATAACGGGCAAGATCGTGGGTGGCGTGTGTTCATTGAGTGGAGTGCTCGTGATCGCGCTGCCCGTACCTGTCATTGTGTCGAACTTCTCAAGAATTTATCACCAAAGCCAACGGGCGGACAAACGAAAGGCTCAAAAGGTAAACGTCCTTCCAACGTATGCTCGGGAGGCCGAACTCACAACGCAGTTCGTTCGATTTCCGCTCTCCCTGATTCTGGTTATGCCGACCGCATGATTGTTTGCCACCTCATTCTCGCTAAAACTGGCTGTATGCAAGAGCCAACGAGGCGGCCACGGCCAAATGTTGGGCTGTTCGATCTCCAACTTCTCGAGTCGATGCTCAAATCCCAGAACCATCAATATGAGTGTTTGTTGTACAGTCGTTGAGGAGCTCTGTTTACAAGAAAATCCTAACGTCTCGCGTCACATCCGTGCCGCCTGCATTCGGTTCCAAAGGACGCGAGTCGGAGCTTTCTAGATCTATGAACGCTCTCCCAGATCAATTCTCGACAGATATCACGATATTTAATACACTCTTTCCCCTCTTGCAGAAAGCAAGAATGGCACGTATCCGAATAGCCAAAGCTACAAGCGGCGCAGCATTTGTATCCAAGAAGAAGGCGGTGGAAGCAAAACTTGCTGCTCAGGAAAGCGGTCAAGACATTGATGACGGTCCGGAAGATATCTTCGAGTTGCAGCATCACCACTTGCTGCGATGCCTCGAGAAAACAACGGTGAGTCAATTTCAGAAACAGAGTCGGTCGGCTGACAGAGATCGTTTGTCGTTTGTCGTTCGCGAGAAACTTGTATAACGAGACAAAATAATTCACAGCGCGCAAACTGTCATGGTTTTCGCCAGTTTGACCGAACGAGATTTTTTAATTGAATTGTAAAGTTCAGCAAACGCCGTGGACGCGATGCCAGGCAAAACCCTCGCCGATGACGGCCCAGTGAATTCGTTTGTCTCGTAAAACGTGACATGTTATCCCGCAATTTGCATTGTCGAAAAACGAGAAGGAATGGACGACACATAGGTCCGATCGGATGGAGCCTGTGTATCCATTGCTTCGGAGCTGCAAGGGCTGAAGGTGCTCAATTATGCTCCCTGAAATGTTTCTAAAGGCATATGCACGGCAACCTCAATAACGAGCTCCGCGTGGGGATCCACAAACGGCCATATCGTTTGGACGAAGCAGTTTAATGAGTGCAATCGTCAGCGTCGAAACAACGTTTTACCCTGAAGCTGCAGTGAGAAAAGCCTCTCTAAAGTCGCCGCTCGGACGCTGCCGTCGACCATTCCCATGACGGGGCCTTTTGATCGTAACATACTTGGCGTCAGGCCAAGTTCTGCGGCTTGCGAAGCCCCTCCCCTCACCGTGGCCTGACCAGGGCCAGTCCATGTCTTGGGATGGAGCTCCCTTTATACGAGGAATTGCTGAGACCGTTTTTATCCTCAAAGAGTGGCTTCACTTTGTTCCAAGCGTCGCCTTATCTTTTCTCTCCCTGGCTAAATCAAGTTATGGGTGGGAACGAGTGTGAGGCTCCGAGGACGTTGGTGACATGGCGTATCGGCCCCGTGGAGTTGAATACCTTCTAATTGAGAATGATGACCAGAAGTACACCGTAAAGCCTCACACTCTTTCCGAACGCTCCCCAAGCATCGTTACTTCGCTCAGGCGGAGGAAACTTGCATAAGCCATGTTCCATGTGTTTATTCGCACGTCGACTTCCTTCCGAGCTGTGGGATGGCCATGGTCCGATTGAGAAAACCGTCACCGTCTGTTGTGTTCTCGTCGCGGAAAGCCGAACTTCGTCCACCGTCCTGATATTAATTCCAGCTCTCTCGTACACGATCCCTGCCCCCGTCGGGAGAGAGACTCAGACACATATTCTTCCTCATGTCTCTATTTTCTGCACCTTTCAGGACCGAGAGTTTGTCGAGCTGGAAGTGCCATACAATGGCGGGAATCCGAATAGACCAAGTTCTTCCCCCCCGCTATCTCCAGCTGCCTCAGAAGCATCCAACGAGAGACATGGTTTGCTTAACTCCTGCTGCGGTTCTAGAGGGCGTTGCAACCGAAAGAAATACCAGGTACATAAGTTGAAGAAATTAGATCATCACTCAGGGCTCAGGAGCGCCTCCCAGGGCTCGTCGCAGCAGGCTCACACCCAATTAGACATTGACCTCGAAACTATTGATACGTGAATTTTCAATCCCTTCGACAAATCGCGGTGGATGAATGAGATAGAGTTCGCCGTCACTGGAGGCCGTCTTCCCCCGATTCAGCCAGTAAGCAGTTGTTGCGGCGTGCCGTTCCAGTAAGATTTCTCAGAGTTCAAAACATCGTGCGTGTGATGAAGTTCATACTATAATACAATCCATGGTTGGACGGTCAATAAGCCATTGACATCATTGTCCAAAACCGACACAATGAGAATACGCTCAATAGTCCTTGTCAATTTTTTAAAGGAACAGATTAGTTCACTCTCATTGACGCCGAGAGTAGAAAAAAACAGCTCCCCTTCGTCCATAAAGAGCGAGAGATCCTCATCGGGGAATTTCTTGCAAACAAAATGATACGTACGCTGCCCTGGGAGAGCATGGCTCATCTGTTGCGAAGAAGGTTTCGTGCCCGACCACTGGCAATAAAACATACCTATCTCGAGCTCGTTGGCAGGCAGACAGATGGAATGAAATGTCGCTTGCCATCGCCCTCGCTCAGCCTTGAGTTGGAACGATTGCTTTGAAATGATGTAGGAGTGTAGTTTTATCGTCGTGTTTCGTTCCAACCTCGGCGGAACAATTGATCGCCGGGTCTATGGGTTGACTGACTGACTGACTGACTGACCGACTGACCGACTGACAAACTGACTGATTGATTGATTGACTGACTGACCGACTGATTGTCTGTCTGCCTCCTTGAGTGACTGAAGAGCTTATTCTTCTTCTTCTTCCTCCTCCTATTCCTCGCTCGCTTTCCTCCTTCACCGCGAGGTGATCTCAGAACAGCAGCGGCAGCACTTAAAAGCACCTACGATCAACATCTCATTCCATCACCAAAGCAATCACAAAGATATGACCTATCACCACCATCTATATCCATCATCATAATGACAACCGCCGCCACCACCAGCACCACCGCCACTTATATCACTCGAATGTCGCCGCCATAACTATCACGACCAGCATAACAATGAACAGCAACAACGTCATCCACACACCACCATGAAACACAGAACCACTAACCACAGACATATTCAGAGTCGATTATCGAGAGAATGCTAACTGAGTACTGTGCGGAGTCCACGTTCTGGATTCTGTCTGATGAGCACTGGGCTCAACTTCTTTCCGGGCTGCATGGGCAGTTCTATCAACAATTTCTGTCTCATCGACCAGGCCCGAAAATGCAGGAGAGAACTCGCATCTCCATCGAGAAGAGCAATAATTTCGAGAGGGCCGAGGCCACTGTGACCTTGCATGAAGGCTTTCTTTACCACCCCAAAAACTCGGTTCTCCCGCAGAACAGAAAATCAAAGATAACGTACTAGACAGGGTCACATTCGAAATAAGCCATGATGTTCGACTCGGAGAACGGACCGGTCGATCTCTCTGCACATACCGGCACTGGGACTCAAGACGCAAGCCTTACGAGTCAGAAGGCTTATAAGATCGAAATTACACAAAACAAGCGAGCAGCTATGCTATCTCCGCGGGCGCACGCTTGTTACTGTGATGCACGACCGCGCAGCACGAAGAAGTAGCGGAGCAATCAGGGATTCCGGGGAACCTCTCTCATATTCTATGCACTAATTCTAGAACGAGTATTCGCTTTTCCTCGATCGTGAGGAAAATCAGTCGTTCCCGGGTAAATTTCGGGTCCAAGCTGGAAACAATTCCGGTTGATCTGTATCTGAATATAGTGGACTTTAGAGACTTGATTCGGCGCAAGCATTCCCCGCTCCGCGCTTTCTGAAGTCACTCACGCCAACCAACAAGCACAAGCAGGTGTGGGCTGACGATACGTGCCGCTGAAGGAGCCACGCATAACAAACCGAATATATTATTCGTTGAAAATCACTGCATTGACCGAGTGTCGCGGTCGAGCAAATTAGCTGACTGTCTCAAAGGCTACTAAGATCACCTCTTGAAATCTTCCACCATTCACTATTGATCGAACTAACTGAATTGACGATCAACCGATCGAACACGTTTGTGGATTGTGTTCATGTTGCTTAAAACGGTGGAGAAGCTTCTTGAAGCACCGGGAGCACCGCGTTTTCCGAGGGCCGCAGAAACCTCGAGGCACTACTGTTCGCCACCAACTCAGCATCGAGCATGTTGGCCTTCACCCAAGCACGATTCGACGAGCAAAACGAAAACCGAAAGATGAAGCTTACAGCTTTGAAAGTGTGTCCCGAGCGTTATCACCTTCGAAATCTCATCTAAGTTATCACAATTCCCTCTACTGCTACTCCCATCCCTTCTACTGCCGCAACCACTTCGACTACTACTACTACCGCTACCACAACATCCGTCACAACTACTTCTACTACTACCTCCTCTCCTACATCTTCACCGAGTGAAAAGCACAATCACAATCTATATTCTATCCTCCTCAAGGTACCTTCTGTAACCTGCACAACATTTGTTATGGAAAACCCATAAGCAACTACTCACGGGTTGCCACAGATGGACTTCACCTGGTCAGCTTTGAAGACACCTTAAGTCTCCATCACTTCGATCACGAGATAGCTGACACCACCTTCATCTCGGTGCAGATCGCAATTCGCGTCAGGATTGGACGACGGGGTACATACATGATCAGCTGATGATTCGAATCGTAACTTGATAGCGAGAATATACACACACCAGCGACCGGATGGGATTTCGCATATTTTACTGTTGACATAGGAATTCACTGATCTCATCTATTTGCCCCTGTCTGGAAACCATCGATTGAAAACTCGGATATGTTGCGAATTAGAGGGCATTAGCTAAAATTAGAAAAAGCTTCAAAGCTCGGAAAGGCCTAGTCTGTCCCTTGTTAGAAGAAGCAAGAACTCAATGACTCGGACCCTGCTCGTCGTTGATGCTTCCTGAAAAGACGGTGTTCTCACTCCTTCAAGGACTTCCTGTGAGGAGTAAAACACAAAGGGCTTTCATGGACTCCTCCGCTCCATCTGGTACATCAAGAACTTCGCCGTTTGTTGGCAACTTATCTATTTGCGGATACGTTAAGATTGCGAGCCGAAAACGTCTACACCTAGGGGTCTTTTCGAACAACCTCATCGGGTGAACAGATCGTCAATCAAGCTACCATCCAATCAGCTCAACTGTTGGGAATAAATGAATGAGAATATTGATGACAGGAAGAAAGGAACAATCAACCATCCCACCAACCAACATTCTACATATACTCCGCCGATGGTTTGTGTACATCACTGCCACAGTATTCAACCGATTCATCATTGATAATAATGATCGTTTCGTGAACGACCTGAGAACGAGGCTTCCGCTGGGGCACGATCGGGATCACGAAGAGGGGAATGATCAGTCTTCTTCCCCCCCCCCCCCAACTCGAGGCTGGGACAAGCCAATGACGCGAAGAGGCCTGCCTAACGCAAATACCAAGCACTTATGGAATTCTTGTACGATCGCAACCGACTGCACGAACGTGGCCACGGCGTTTCCAGCCTCGTCTTGAACCAAACGATCGATCGACCAACTAACCAACCAACCATCCAGCCCGCCAACCAGCCAATTGACATCAAGAATCTGACAAAGACTGAGAACAAAAATCATCGAAACGTGATGATCTCTGCGAGAACTGCAACGCGCGATGTGCCCGTTACAATGATGATGTTCATGCGGAAACTCCAAGTGCACAACAGATGAACGGTTGGAAACTTGGAACAAGAGCATCTCCACAAACATGCACGTTAGCATATATCCATTCAACCACCGTCAAACCCATAGAGGTTGGCAGATACATTTGCCGACTGTCTCAGGATTTTCCGCACGCACCTGCAAAGCGAAACCATTCAACAACAACTTACTCCGACGAACGCAAACGATACTCCCCCGATGTTTTTAATGTGAGCCGGCTCGGCTTCGCATGATAGACACATAATGCCACCGTCTGTCACTTCCAAGTACATATACGAATTCATGATCTTGTTCTTAGGAACGTTATATTTGGTTGGGCATGAAGCCGCGTGGTGGCTCCCGAAACGGATCTATCAAACCTCGAGCCACCATTTCAGCTATCTATTGAATCGAGATCGTATTTAGAGAACTTAGAACTCACCGAGCAAGCCTCAATTCGAAGGGTTCCTTGAAAGAAGGCGAATGATTTCCTCAACACATACCATTATGTAGTTTCACCCATCGAAGTTATCAGAGTGAGCTCCAAATTGCCCCTGCTCTACTGTCTTCTACGCTCGGAAGTAGTCTCACGAATCGTTCCGAAGATCAGCTCAAAGTTCCTTTGCGGAGGAGGAGCATTGTAGTCGGGAAAATTCAAAAAACGCGACCCGCGAATCAACTGGATGTCATCACGACGCAATGCCTCTCTTTCAAGTCTCAACTAGTCGGTGAGGTTCGACGCGACGTTAAACAGTGGCGATCATTTGCCAACGTCCAAGATTCGTC
Organism: Neoseiulus californicus; assembly: GCA_028455905.1. Classification (NCBI taxonomy): domain Eukaryota; kingdom Metazoa; phylum Arthropoda; class Arachnida; order Mesostigmata; family Phytoseiidae; genus Neoseiulus; species Neoseiulus californicus. The sequence continues at coordinate 40,650,919 of JAMQGS010000001.1, forward strand.
CAGCGACTCACGGCATCGTTGGGAACGGACTCAATCCCCTAGTTGAGAAATCTTCCTCCATTGTAAAACCGAAATTTCGAAGGCAGTTCGAGAGAACCGGGCAAGATGTGTTCGGATGAATGAAATCGTCTCAGGAAGCCCCGCCAGCCATTTCTAGGATTGGAAGGGAATTTTAATCGTGATGGAAAGAGCTCGATTGTACAGTTTTGCCATCAACATTTGGAGTTGTCTGCTATTCATAATCCATCGTAGTCCGTGATGTTTTCCACCACAATGATAGATAGGTATGTAGATAGAAAACTAGATAGATAGATTCACTGAATGATTGATACTCGATAGTTATAGTGAAATGACGTTTCGAATACGGCATCGAGAGATGCTTCGGAAAAAAACCTTGGAATCATGTCTCAGAGCGCTGAACAGGGCTGCATTCGGGAACAAGTGTGACTACCTTCTCTGATGCTCTGATTTGAGAAAGCTGAGGCTCCCTCCCCAAAACGGAATGCGTGCGATCAAAAGCTACAAAATCGCCTACGGGAGCGGGATCCCGTACTTATCCATGTCTCAGGATTGGTTCTAAACAGAGGGAATCCGCTAAATTCAGTGTGACAAGCTCAGAAACCCTGCGCATCCGTTTCACGCAAATCCGAAGTGATTATTCAGTCGACCCACTGTTGATGATAATTTTACATTGCATCAGAGAAACGGCAAGAGGGAACAATTTGTCACACCTTGGGAGAAAATATTTTCTTGTTCCGAAAACGAGCAGAAACGCGGATCTAAACGTTTTTGGAGGAATCCTAGGGTAGCGGAACCGATTCTGGGCCCCGAATGATTTCGAAATCGAACCATGATGATAAATAATTCAACATGAGCCGTGGACAAGCCACCACAGCGTCACAGCGAACGCAAAACGGCCAAGGCCGGTTCTACTCTTCCCGTTTGATTGATGACTTTCAAATTTTGTCTTTTCATGGGCGTATTTTTACTCCCTCCAGGGTTGTTCATCTTCTCGTTGTTGAAACCATCACTCAGGTTGTGTGCTGACTGGCCTCACTTCAATCAGGCCTCTGATTTTTACTGAACTTCGGGTTCCGTTTTGCTAGAAACGTTGAACACAGTTCAGCTGCATCCGATTTGGCGCAAATGGTTCACACGTGTTACTGCAGGGAATCCCCCGTTTTCGTTGTCGAATATGAAGCTGAGATGAGAACACACAGATCGTCGAACAATGAGAGCAGTCCCGTGCAGCTGATTCGAACCAGAATGTGAATTGAGTGACCAAATATTCGCCGCGGTCGTGACAGAAACAAATCTCTACTGAGAAAATTTGAACACATATTCGCCTCAGGATGCCCAATTTATTGTTACCACTATTGTGGCAACGCTGTTCATTCCCGGAATCATTTTTGATCGCTGGGTGAACTGACGAATGACGCGACGACAGAATGCCAGGCGTGATTTTTGAGGAACAACTATCTGTTGTTGGATATACTTCTGTGGGACGTTGTCATCCGCGTCTTCGTTCTTGTCATCGACCGAAGTCACTGCCAACTTTTGACCCCATCGTCGGATGATGACTGTGTCTCGATGTACTCACAAGGTTAACATTGAATCATTGTTCAGTGGTTTTGACATATTGCATCAAGCATCAGCGCCAGAACGAGAGCGGTTGTTTAGCTGAGGTCAACTTGGTGACAGATGAGCACTCTCGTCTGAATTTCTCAGAAAACGTTGTCGCGCTCACTCAAGGTGACAACGTTCCACACAGTTTCCTTCTCAAGTTGGTTGTGTGCTGCTGTGCATATCATAGTAATTACTACTACCGGATGATGATGTGAGCACGATTCGATGTTACGTATGTCCTGGACGGAGTTTCAATTGTGTCCAGAAATAGGGTTTTTCGAAAATTTTCCAACTGACAATGAGATTCGCGCGAATTTCCATACATTTGTTGAATGGCCCTCATGATGAATCGCGCCATCGTTGTGGATCTACCATTACTCGCCTACCTCTGGGCGCCGATGGAGGCTGATGCGCGCAGTCAGCGAGCTGCTCGGAACGAACAATCGACCTGGCCTAATTCTTTGATTAATTATAGAAAGAGATGGAGAACACAGCAAAAAAAGGATTGAGGGAATTTCTGTTCGCTCACCGCTGAATGTAATGAAATCTTCGTATTATGTACTCGTTTCGGGGTTCAATGAGAACAATTTTTCCCGTTAGAACTTCGCTTGTTGGAACTTTTTCGCCCACAGAACGATCCGATTGCGTTCGTATAAGTGCTACTCGTCCACTTGAACTGAGCTGCTATCGCTAGCTGATTTAGTTTTATTCATTGATCGATTCAATATGATGATCATGATGATATTCAATGCAGAACCACTGTAACTTACATCAGTGTTCAAGAAAGGCGAATAATGTGGACTCAAATAAATATGCAGCATCCGATGGTATCCGACTTGAATTGAATTCACAAAACTGTAAAAAACTTTGTACAATTATCGAAGCAAAAGATTCTGTACGGCAGGTATGTTACTGGACGGGACCGAAAGGCTATTACTTCCGATTGTCGGAACGAGAGTTATTTCCAAGAGACGCGCCGAAATACAGCTCAGAACTTTTGCACAGAGCAGGCTTTAAAAACTGAATTGGAGGCTCACAATACTGGGCCAGCCTTTGATGCTGGTGATCACCGCAAAGCGATTACGCAATCGTGACAGCGACAGCTTTCTGTCATCTTTGCTCCTGTTCACCCCGGGCTGAAGATTCCGTTCATTTTCACCGCTCACTGTTTCGAGCGAATCACCATCTTTTCATTAATAAAGACACCCCTCAAAACACAATTCATGCTAGAAAATGAACTTCCACAGTACAACAATCTTCCGAAAGGTCACTTGAGCTGGTCATCGACTTCCGAAGCAACTCCTGTCTACTTTTCCGCTCTCTTTCCCTTTCATGAAAAAGCTTTTCTCCGAATAGGGAAAGCAATCCTCAGTTGTACCATGGGAAATAGATCGATGGAGACTCCTCCGTGAGTGACATCTGCTGATTCAAGCGTTTTCCGATATTTTAGATGCAAGCGCGTCATATAAGACTCACGTTACCTAATCGACGTCGGTGGCGAATGTGCTGGGAGAATTATGTACGTATCGTTTTTTGAAAATTTTATTATTGCGAGCTCGAGGCTGTCCACCCACGAGCACTCACAATCGACTCTGACATGGAGCCCGATCGGGTCTATCGATCGCGGCAGCACGAAATGCAAATACACCCACAAGAATCGGTTTCCACCCTCGTGATACTTTCATGAGATCCGAGCTCCAGCGAATGTAGCTGGACTTCCAACGCCGGCGTATCGCCCGATATCTGAGGTTTTTCACCTCAATAGCCGAATGAGCGGGCCTTAATCGTGTTGCCAATGTCACAAACCCAGCACAGAGGTAAGTGAGCGTTGCAGCCAGCAGCATTTTCCAATGAAAATCACTCGCACGCTTCGCTAACGAGAGTCGTTATACTGTTTCGAAGGCGACTTTTGAAACGATCACACCATGTGATAGTCGAATTTGCCTGCAACACTACGAGGGTTGCTTTGTGTTGACTGAGGACGAAAACTCTGTACACCATGCAGTGTCGGCATGACGTTGCCGAAGTAATAACTCGATACAGAAATTAACGAATTCATATATGAGACCACAAGCATTAGACAATTCAGAATATTTCTACAGCGCGACCACGGCCGGACCGCGTCGACAACAGTCATAGCCCTCTAGCAGATGGAGAACGGTCTCCCGCAGCGACACACTGTAGGAACCGAATGTTGAGCATCGAATCAACCTGAGCAGCGCCGGGGGCCTCTCCCGCCCTTCCATACGAGATTCCCGACTTTTCTCACAGTTCGGGAGACTTTGGGCAGCCGCCCAAGCTGTATGGTAAATGAAAGTCTCGGTCCCATCCGAATATGACGACTAGACTTCAACCGGGGACGAAACGTGAAGAAGCCGCGGAAACACGACATTGACGTCGCTAGGCGAAGAATCGGACGAACAATATTTCGACGACAGCATTCTGTGGGCGTCATACCCGGGCTTCCCTCGTTCTGGTTAGATACATACAAATCATACCAGGGATGGCGGTGTTGGTTCCAGTGCATCCAAAGAGTCGAAACTGGGCGAACCGGCGAGCTGTCACCATAGGCAAGTGACACTCGATGACACTCATGTAAGACCCACCTCCCTTCGATAACGATGAAACATATACAAACACCGAACACGCGATCGATTATAGGTAGTTGGTAAGTGTCTCGATCAAGACCTGATTCAACGGATCATGACTTGACGAGAACATTCTCATTCCGAATCCTAAGAGCCCTCGCGAGCATGGGAAAGTTAATATAGTCATAACAGTTAATTATTTGCCACAGAGAGTATATCAAATCATATGATGATCAATGCGTGAAGTATGCAAACGAGGGTAGCCACTCCGCATTCCGAAAGCAGAGTGACATCCTTGAGTTGAGTTATCCTCTGTAAAGACCCCTTCACCTTCTTAGACCAACAGAATATTTTGACGTGTATACATACGATCGAGTTGGCGAACCTGAATGTGTGCGTTCATGAGCAAGCGATGTTACCTCAATTAGGCAGCATATCGTTGAACCCACTCGTAGAGACCTAGAGCTGAATCAGGCGTTTGCGTCGCCATCAGCGCTCTTTGGGATAGTCGATGATTTCTCGCTTCGGTGGAGAATCTCTCGAAAGGGATCACTCGATTGAGATCGGAATTGACAGGAAGATTTTTCGGGTTCTGTCCATCGAGTTGAGATCCATCTTGAAAATGGATGAGTCAATCATCACTCCATGTGCCAGCCCACCGGGCAGTAACTGCAACGCTGATTATTCGAGAGATTTTGCGTCCGTTCGCGTTGCGAATTGCGAAAATCGTTTCCAAAAAGCTGGTCGCCGAGGGATCGCGAATATGGTAGCGTCGATAAGGCGCCACCTAGTCAGCGTGATTATTGTGGCTAACTTCTGAGCTCAAGCCACGAAATAGCTAAGCACGATCCAGTGACGATTGGAAAAAATCATACAAACGCCGTGCAAACGTGCGCATCGACACTCACATGGACAGAAATTCGGGCGAGAAAATAACACATTTGAAGACGACACTTGAATGCGTGCGATCAATTACAATACAATATCTGAAAGATACACAACAACCGCAGTTATACAGAACGAAAACAACAGCCGCAGGAGTAACATCGAGACAAAAAGAGATGAGCACCACAGCTGCAGCAGCCGCAATCGGAGTAGAACATTAGCTTGAGTCGATTTGGTGAAAACAACAAGAAAGTCAGCTCTACATTAACAACACTAAGCCGCAATGAGAAAGCAACAAACATCAATAGAAAATAAACTCGGACGGTACGATATTCTGACTTTACACGAAACGGAATGTTTTTCTTCACTCCTGGCAGTTCAATGGCTACTTGTGTACGTATTCAGGATAGTTGTTAGCCTCGTAGACATATCTCTAGCAAGTTGAGTTTAGCTAAGCCGACAAGATTCAGTTTAGCAGCAACCGCGAAATGTTTTCTATGGTTTTGGTTTTCCATTCTGATGAGGTTCGAAGATTTGCATTAGTTCATCCTCGAGTGGAATTTGTCGGTCGGTCGAACGTTCCTTCGTTCGAACGGTCGTTGATTGGCCTTCTTTGGCTGCTGATTACTTCCTACCGCTGCCCAATGGATCAACCGCTGAAAAAAACGATTGAACGAAATGGTCCCTCCTGACTCCTTTAGATGCGCCTATTCTTCCCCACAGGTTCGTAAGAAATGTTTGTTGCCAGAGATGGCTGACTAGAATTGGACTGGTTTATAGATTAGTGATCTGATCGATCGAGAGGTAGGTTCATCGTTAGCTTGTTTCAACGTCGTGGGGATCAAATATCCCCAAGAGCATCGACTGCGACTCTATAATATTTTTCGGATCAAGCTCGAATGATTCTCCTCCCGTTGGCTTGGAGATGGGCTGTACATATGCTTCCAAATGTGGATCTGAATCATGATTCGCAAACACCGTCTTCGAGGATTTTCCCGAGAGCCATGCAGAAGCTCATGTAGAACGATGACATTAATCGACAGTTTAGTCACGAAAGCGATCCGCTGTGTAAAAAAAATCCCCGAGATTGGGAAGAAAAGTCATTTCGATTGTTTTCTGATTCCTGGTCCATTATTAGCTGGTCTTCAAGCTGATCGATTGGCGTTATTGAAATGTTGAGCTGACTCATTGCTGGAGGTGAGAGCAACAGCTGGGAAGAAGCTTGAGAGCATGCTGAGGGAACTCTAGCCTCACTATCCAGTTACCATAGAGTGCTACGTTCTATCGTTTATCGTATGTGGAGCAGTAGCTACAAGCCTCCCTGAATATCCCGATACCCGATCGCTGAAGACGCGGCATGTTTTCAATTCCATTTCTATAGGATTGATCGTCTTCTGGTCTTTGTCTGCTGGATGAGTTCTCTTGGTTCCCTTTCCCTTTTCCGTTTTCTCTGCTGAACTACCTGCGGGACTACACCTGCGCACTCGCCCTCGACAATACGCTCTATTGGTTGACTGCTTGATTGGTTGGTTCGGTAGTTTTCGACACGGGGAGTAAATCTTCCCGCATAGGTCGGCGGCTCCGTGTTGAATATTGATCCAGGCCGGGGCCGAAAGTTGCAATCAGGAACAATGCCTTGTTGATTTCGTCTCTGAAAATTTCTTAACAGCTATCTCCTCCGTCGTTGCAATGCCATGCTTAGCATTGTTATGATTGTTACCACAAGCCTTGATTCGCGATCATGTCGGTCAAAAGAGGGGAGAGAATTGCGCTTCAAATCATTTACGAAATCAGCTTCATCGCTGTTTTTTTCATCGTTCAATTCTTTCTCATTCGTTGTTGCCTTTCCTTCAGCGTTCGGGTAGCGGCCGTGGCGGTGTTGGCGGCAACGGCGGTGGTGGTTCGGATACTGCCGGTCGTGCTGCCGATGAGGAGCTCAGCGACGTGCAGGTTCGCTTGTCGTCATCATCGAAAAGACAGGGTGGCAACGCCCCGTCATCGTCCTCGGATCATCTCCTCGTTGTCAGCAGCAAAGAAAGAGAAACCACCTCGACGACTGGCCATAACACCGTCATCTCTGCCGGTCTGACTTCGCGCTCCAGCCTCAACAATCCCGCTCCCACGGTGACAACAATGAGCTCGCCGTCGGGAGGAGTAACCACCACTGCCGTGGTAAATATTCCTCCGGGCCAGGGCGGATCCAATGGAGACCGGGCTTCCGGTCCGCATTCTCCGCACTCGCAGATCGGAGACGAACCAGTTTCTGTCCGAATTTCCAGCTTATGAATCACGACGCCGCTGATTGTTTGTCCGATTATCTTGAGAATAAGGGAAAACAGTGACCAGAACGTATGAAGATCTAACTCCGCGGCAACAAGGAAAACATCACGATACATCCGCTTCAGATTGTCGATGCCGCTTTTTAATATTCTACCGAGTTATCGATAAAACTTATCGTACTGCTGTAGCCTCCCTTGTCAACTAGTACTGGATGGTGCTTACCGATCGCCGCCAGCGTTGAGTGGACCCGGTAGACTCTGGCCGAAGTTGGATGAAGACGCCAGCATGAGAACACATCTGTGAGCGAAAATTCACTTTTCAAACATGCGATGACGACGACCGAAACAACATCAACGACAACAACAACTCGTTGACGACTAGAACGCCAACGGCCATCAGCAATCCTTGACGATTCATATCATTTACAAAACGAGTGTTCTTGAGATGCAATATTGATACTGTAATAACTTTTTGAACAAGACTGAGACGAGCGTCAAGACGATGATGTTTCACTCATCAGACGAGCGAGAAGCATATCTATCTGAACAGGTGGACGAGGATTTCTCTCAATCAGGCGAGGATATGCGACGGCGAAATGTTGCACTCCTCGAACCTAGCAGACTCGGACGTCGCCGTCGTGTCGTCCTGGAATGATACTAGACTAATAGGCGATCAGCGCGTGCGAGATGATAACTCTCACTAGAGGTTGAGGTTTTCTACATCGGGAGAACAAGGGGAAGAATGGATTATGAAGCTAGAAATGACAAATGAGTGACATTCATGAGCGGTCCCACACGGATCTAGGAATCACCCCGCCTAGGTCCGACTGCTGCACGGCGATTTTGTCCTCTTTGATGGTGGCGGTCCAGGAATCGTCGGTGGCGGCTCTCTGGTGCAGATTCCTGTACCGTATGAATGTTGTACAGGTTCCAAGAATAAGTGGGGCAACAAAGTGATGCCACGTTCGGATGCACTGGAGCTCTGTTGATTGCCTCCGCCGGCGATTGCGCATCCCATTTGTCCAAAAGTCACGTGATCGAGTACAATATAATATTTGTGAAATTGATGGAGATCCGCAGCGATGCTCCAGGCGCTGACGTTACTCAAACGAGTCCGTTCGATGACGCGCAAGTCAGGGACGGCTAACAAGCCGCCGTTTTCTGACAACGTGATTTTTGATGTGCGGCTGAAAGTAATTTCTCTATCTGCTAACCCCGTCAACCACTCAGGGAGCTAGATTATGACGCTGATGTTCCCCTTCCGTGTTAAGCTTGTTCGTTCTTCGATGAAGTGTTGAAATAGACGTTTTATGAAAACGGCAATCATTGAATTTGCGAAAATCTCGACGAAAAGGGGGGTAGGATAAGCTCGAATTGTTAACCTAGAGAGCTTCAATTCGGAAGTCTTCCGTCGGGGCTCCTGATGTTCGGTGGGAGTCTACGAAAATCTTGGTAACTGACACAAAAGTCAATTCGTCGGGATATGACGTTCGTGGGGACGAGGCAACGAGCACTTCTTCCAAAGTGCGAGCGTTGCCGCTCCCATCCCTTTTTGACCGAGATCGGCTCATTCGTGCTGCCAGTCACACGGCCTGACGCTGAAGACCGTCCTCAAAAAGTCCGAAGAACAATTTTCGCCGACGGAGAGATCTTCCCCCACTGAACGAGAATCGAGTAGTCGTCCTTCTTCTGGTTTCAAATAGCAACGCTACGATGCATTATTCTTGAGTCGTTTGTCTGGCGTTGCCGATTTTCACTCTTCAGTGACTCGCTGCTGAACCCTCCTCTACTAAGGCCTCGTTTTATTTCCATTAGAATCTTCGTACGAAGTGAGACGAGTATATCGAACGAGGTATGCGCTGCACAGAAGCTACAGACTTCCATCTTGTTCTAGAATCTTGTCCTATTGGATTCAATCCTCCGGGGTTGCGGTAGAGACGGCCCTAATTCATGTCTATGATGGTGGGAACGCTGGCAATCGGAGTCGCGTCAACGACCATGAACTCCATCATCTGCACTTCGCGGATACTGTAGAATCGAGTAGCGGCTGAACGTGAGCGGATACTTTTTGCGACGTCATTCACACTCTCCGCTCGAGTTGTCCCCTCCGTCGACGTTCGGTCGCCATCACTATGTAGGGGGGGAGTATGAAAATATTGATCCTCCGTTTGGATATATATATAAATATATATATATATATAAATACATATATATAGGAATATTGCCCGATGAAAATTTTCGACGATTATTGTCACTGATGTTTGGCTGTTAACAAGAGCGTCTGCGGTGAGCAGCTCTTGCATTTCGACTGACCAATGAAGCGCAAGGTTGTGAAGGTTGCATCTTTCATCAGAGCGAGGAACGGTCATTCAATCTCTGTCTCCGTTTGATTTCTTTATCTGCGCTGTCGCCCCAATGCGTCGAGAACTTCAGATTCTTTTCATCATCAGAAACCGACGAATTTTGATTTCCATACATCTCCATACTCCAGATACCAAAGTTCGATTCTTCGCACTCAAAAATCTCCCGTTCATCGCTTCGGCGCACGCAAACCGACCTTGCCCCTTCAGCTGTCTCTGGCCTTGTCCTGGTCTCTTGCGAGCAGTTTTCGCTTCCCCCATATGAATATCTTGCCGGAACTCGAATGGATCATCATGGGACCCCCATTCCATTCTCTTGGTGTATATCTCAGAGTTCAAAGGTCTCAGAGTGCCCCGGTTGCTCCTTGGCCGCCAAGGCTCCAGTGCCAAAATGGGCGAAAAACATTTGATCGAACCTCGAGTTACTGACGGCAAAAACGAGAGAGAAGATCCTGATGAGAGAAGAGTTTTGAAAGGTAACGAAAGGTTCACAGTTTTATTACATTTGTACCTTCCTAGGACTCCGAATTTGAAATCAGCGTGTTTCTCTTTCTGGCGTGTGTTGGCTGCTATCCTTGTCGAATACTCGCTCGAGTTTATTGTCCACCACTAGCCATCGTTACACATAGGATGATTCTGTCATTGCTCTCCTTTTATCAAATCAAACTTGATCGTAAGAACGAGTTCATGGACGGGTAGCTGAATGCTTAGGTAATCCAATGAGCTACAAAACCGCCAATGACCCACCGATGAATCTGACCTCAAACACAGTTGCGTAGCCAGGGAAGGGGGAGGCTATATCCCGGAAATAAGATGGCTCCTTTGGTGCCCTGTAGGGGAGAAATATCATACGCCCCCAGATGAAATTCTGGCCATGCTCCTGCTCAAACCTCCGATGTTGACGACTCTGGGAATTTTGGTAACGCTCGTCTCTGCTTTGAGAGCCGCTGTCTCCGTCGTATAGCCTATGAGGAGTTTCTCCCATCCGAATGTCAAGCACTGACCCAAGACCTCAATCAACCGGATCTTTTGCAGTGCAGTGAAACCTGATATGAAGACCACCTGCGTAAAGGGGCCACGTGTAGTATGAAACTACGCCCGACGAGCAACGAGTCAGCGGGATCCCATTGTATTCCAACTCTCTTCTGGCACCGCCCGATTTTCAAACCCGTCGCCCACGGTCACCGCAGGTGGTCCCATGAGCTAGGCTCCACCGTACCAACGCTCTGAACTCCATAATTATTGTATCTCCCTCGGGATCGGAGAAGAGATCCTTTACACGGTCAAGGTCTCGCATGCTGATCGCTCGCGAGAAGGAGCTTCTTGATAATTTGTCGACCCTGGGGACGAGATACTCATTTGAGCTCGTGGTAATATTCCGTGTTGACATGACACGAATGTAATAGCACGAGAAAAGAATCATCAAAATCTCCCTCTGCAACTCTTTGTTTTAGAAGCGCGCAGCTGGACGTAATACACCAACATGAAGCATACGAAGCTTTGTAGATACCTATCAAAAGCTTCGCTTGGAGCGTCGCAGCCCTTCAAACTCTTGACGAAAGAGATCAGGAGCGAACCGCTCTCTTGCTCCAGTGTGGAGCGATTGTTATTTTTGACTTCGGTTGTCGACAGACCAATTCGTACAGAAAGAAATGATACAATGCATTTCATGGGATCGAGCATGATACAATTATGTGCGAAGATTGAGATAAAATCATGATCATATATAATATCGTGACTCGCATCATCATGGTGAGTATACAGATTGGAACATACTTAGAACTGTGGAAGTACATGAATGAGAGCGATGGTTCCAGATGGAATCGGATGAGACCTACGTCGATGGTTAGCACGAGACTAGTCGATGGACACGTCGATAGCTCCATGCGTGGCGAACAGGCTGCGCACTGCGCGTGATTGAGGATGCAATATGAGAATTATGTAATACGAATAAGTAGGTTACGTACAGGTCCGACGTTGGTGAACTCTACTACATATTCATGGCTAGAGATTTCGCCGTATGCCGACGTGAGCATGTTTCAGGGAAGAAGAGCATTATGCAATCGTGGTGACGACTCTGAAAGACCACTGAGTCGTCGGCGTCCATGTCATCATCGACAACAGAAAAAAAAAACTGAGGTCGGCAAAATCAGAATAAAAAACAACCTTTATTGAACGTCGAGGAAATTTATCCATGGAATGATCAAATTAAAGCAGGAAATTCTCACCTAGATTGAATAAAGAGGGTGTGGTGACATCTGCACGATGGGTGCCGCAGGAGCTGCTGCAGCTCATCACGACAAATTCCGGAGGGGAGCGAACGGAGCAAGCGAAACGAAAGGTCAGAGGAATGAATCTCCATGCAGCCGCCTGATAAACTGCTACACTCATTGTTAACTACTTTGAATTATACTATCGACAATAATATATCGTGTTTCCAAGTCCATCTTGATCTATCCTTGTCTTCATTCGCACGGCATCGTCCGGACGATCTAGGGTCTTGTACCCGGTCCAAAAAACGGTGGCGAGGAGACGAGCTGATCAGAGCCGAGTCAATATGGTGCTCAAGGCTTCACGTCGGACGCGGTTATGGTATCAGCTCGTTGAGTTCCCTCTCAGATTGGGAGGAAGCTTGTCAAGCTCCTGATTCCCGATTAGTCCAAGATTCAACTCTCTCCTAGCGGGAGTGACCACGAATGTTGCTTTCATTGCTCGCGGATTGTGCTCAAGAATACTGTAAGAGAGCAACCGATATAAGCCTACATCTTTCCTCATGATAGGGAGCAGCGGCGATCGGGAACTACCAGCCACACGCAATCAGTATGGCCGACGTCGCGGATTCTTTACGGTTATACTGAGAAGCCCGGTTATTGAGGATGCAGAGATTAAGTGATTCAGTGAGCGCGAATGGTCGAGATAAAATTGAGTGCTAGGGAAAAGCAGATATCAACATCAAGTATAATCGGCGAAATATGCCAAATTCCGCGATACTCACCGCATTGGAAGCTGTTTGATCCAATTTTGAGTGTCGCTTCGATCTTCCGTCGATAGAAGTTTGGAACAACGCACATGTTTCGTCTTAGTAGAGAAACGGTCAAACTTTGATTCGCATTTGGAGTTGAGGCCGTCTAGTAGTGTGTTTCATCTCCGATCGGAAGCCCGTCATCCACGAGTGAGCTATCAATCGACAGAAAGTTCTGGCGCACGCCGGTTTTCGTCGGAAATGCTAGATAATAGCCCTCCAGGGAAGTCCGTTGTACTATGATAGGGTCGAGGAACAGAATCCTACTGATCGTCATCAGCAATCTCGTTCTCATCATCGTCGCTACGGGTGATCTGCTTAGAATACGATACAGGCGTCCGACGCAGTTTCAAACGGGATATAAACCTGGTATATACGAAAGGCAGTCGTGATTGAACGGCGGAGGTGAAGACCCGCTTTCAGGCCCTCATCCACGTTGACACAGGCGGAAATTTTCAACCGGAAATGCCAAATATCCAGCAACCGCGACACGGAACAGGGTGCAACGATTCCGCATGAACGTGTGACGAATCCGGAGCACAGGTACACTTTCAGTGACGAGGCCCATCTCATTTCCCCCGTTCCTACTTCTAAGAGGTGAAACGGTCCCACATTTACTCCTCAGGAAGTTGCTTCGTGAGATCCCGCGAGCACGGACTCAGCGTTCAAGGTAGGTGTCCGGTGGCCTCTGTGTAGTTTCAGGCTAGAAGGGAGGGAGAGAATACCCGAATATGTTTTGGCCGAACGTTTCCACCATGTGCGACAGTATTTTCTGATAATTGTCCGACCATCGATATCTCTTCACAGGAGACATGCACATGCACGCGAGAACCGAGGCCACATCGCCGTGTCGAATGCCGGCTGTTGGAGTGTTCGGGAGAGGGCCGAATTCATGACATGCTCCATGATGGCTGTGTCGGGCTGTGGGACGCAGCGGGCGTCAAAAAGCCTACTCCCAAAAACATACGTTGATGACCGAACCACGTTATGTTTGCGCATCTCCTCCAACTCCTTTCCCATCAGTTTCCTTTTTGCTCGCCATTGACTGCAGGGCTTCCTACATATCGATATCGTGTCTTTCAACACGAATGGGATTGCGAATTTTCGTTTCGGTACACCATTCATCGTGATCTTGCTGCGCTCCCTGATAGTCCTGGACTCATACTGCCGACTCATACATGCCGACCCCCGTCGCGTGTGCAGCCCGCCGACCGCGGCCCGATGCACCGTAGATCCGCCCTTGACGGTTGCCGTCATGATCGGCAGGGCAGTTCCACTCAACAGAACGATCTTCTTTGATGACTGCGGGGTCCGCAGTGCTGGTCTTGTCCGTCGGGCGCAATCAAGTAGTTCTTCCCTGGAGTAGTCGTGAGCCCCTCTGCGAAAGCTGCGCGCGTGTGAGCACCCGTCGTTCGAATCGGGTCAGAGTGGAGACTGGTTTGTCCTGTGTTCGGCGGAATCTGAAGACTTTTTAGGCTTCACTCTTCAGCCTTAGCGTTTTATCAGTAGGGTTGATGATGGTAGGGTTGATTGATGATGATATCCACAGTCTTCATGACATCCGCCATGGTGTCCGACCTCCGGATCTTGAATTGTTGTCGTAGGTAGAATGACAATCAGAGTAGCACCGTTTGCACAATCGACCGGTCAAAGGCTGCCGGGTTCGCCCGGGAAAGAAGACGCTGTTTCTCGGACAGATACTTCAACCGACTCCCGGACTCTTCCTTGAACATATACCGTGTTTCTCTCATAGTAAGCCATACCCTGAGAATAAGCCGTAGCCCTATCTTCGTTGATTCCGGCAATAGAAGCCGTACCCCCGAAAATAAGCCGCAGCGGAAATCGCCTCGTGGCCCGCGGAGGCGAAACTTTCGCCGTGAAACCTCCAGATATCCCGCCACGGATGTGCACGTTAACGCGAATTGATGCCTGCGGCTCCTCAGAATTCTACGGAGAGGGTTTGTGAGCCTTGTGTCCTTTGCGTGTCAAGGACTATGTGCGGTCAGAAGCAGATGATCACATTGAAAATCGCATAAAACGAAACTAGCGCGGCAACTTCGTAAAGCCGGCACTAGCGGAAGTTGTTTCCTGGGTGAAAAAGTCTTGGGAAAACATTTGCGAAGATTGCGTCAGGAATGTATTGCGAGCTGGATATCTAGGAATAGCTAGCCCGTTTGAAGAGACCTACGTAGCGAAACACGACCGCCTCGGTCCGAAAATTCGGGGGGCGACTCAATTGTTCCAGATCGAGCACTCACCGGTTTAGGCTCAGCTATCCTGAAAATCCCCATGTGAGTACAATAATATAACCTTGGCTGACAATAAAAGCCATCTCCCGAAAATTAGCCGTACCCCATTTTTCCAGCATCTGAACAAATACAAGCCATGGCTTACTATAAGAGAAACACGGTACATACCTCGAAGCGACATATACCTCGAAGGCCGTCAAAAACCGCTCTCTCCATGTCGCCCAGGAAGCCCCCGAGCCTTACATCGTGATTGCCGAATTGCACCACGTCAGAGCGACCCCCGAGAGATACTTCCTTAAGAGCATGACCAAATCGAAGCAATCGCGATTCCCCGCGAACCTCTAAAACTGAGTGATCCACAACTCCAGTGTCATTTTGTCCGACTGCCCGCGGAACACGGACGGTTTCGCTCGAACCTTCTCTGCAGCCAACGGTGTTACCGACCTTGGTGTCATGTTGGATTTGAGCGGTTGCTCCCTCGGTCGATCCTCTATTGCAAACTTTCTCGAACGCCCCGGACACAACATTATTTCGGTACTCTCGGAAGGCAAGAAGATCCTCGAGAGTCCCCTTGGGAAGCTTGTCCTTCACCAGCTCTTCACAAGTTCGGCACGGGAATCTGCATCCAGAGCGGGCCAATCGCCATCCCCTTCTTCATCATAGCTTGCCACCTCAAAGTCTTCCGCTATCGGCAGCCCGTCGCCCTGGATCCGGACTGTGATCCAAACCATTGCTCAACCCCTGTCGACTGCGCCGGAAACTTCACCCGGCTGACTGCCCGGGCGTCGTTGTCTCAGATATTTTTTTGACACTTTCCATCGGCCCTTCATACCCTGCCTGTTTTTTCAAATCATCCAGAAATTTCGCTACGGAGCCGAAAACCTCGACTACCTCAAACAACGAGTCGAATGTCCACGCAGCCCACTGCTTTTCAGGTCTCCGGTGGAGCCGCTCTCGCCCTCCGTTTTGCCGCGATGAGTGTCGAGACTGGGTCCGAATGTTGCTGAGCCACATGAATAGACCTCCGTTCAAGTCGTTGCAGAGGACAGGCGGGGAAGATGGCTCGCTATATCGAGGATTCGATCGACGACAGGACGACGTCGCAGGATCACATCGTGCCGGCACCCGCGTCCGCACTTAGGGACGAGTCCCTCCAAGAGGTGTTTTCGGACGCTAATTGCCAACACCGCTCGGGAACTTCAAGCCAGTCGAGTTCCAGGCAGGAGGCTCGTCACGGCATCAAAGAAATCTTCTACTAAATAAATGACAACTTGAGGCCGCCAAGTCTTACCACGTTGGAGCCAAGACCACGGCACTGATCTCGGCCAAAACGCGCAAAGTGCTGCCCAACCGACCGAGGAAGGTCATGGGCTACTCAAGTCGCCCCTGAAGGGCCCCCAAGGGTCGCAATCTTAAGGAAACTGAAGAACATCGTCGTCGGGATTTGGATCAAAAACAGCGTTTAAAGAAGCCCGCCACCATCAGTCGTGGCGCTTCCCGCGCGGCGCCTAGGATTGCGATTCGGAATGCGGTATATTTGGCGCGCATCGTCGTTTTTTCTCGGTGGAACGTGGCATACTTCGCGCACGTCGTTAGTCCTCGGTGGATCGCGGTCGATTTCGCTCTTCCTCGGTCATCCAGGAGTTCTCCGAGTGCTGTCAGCTGTCACCAGTGTTTCGATTGTCATTCTGTGCCACCACACAGGGGCACCACCACAGTGGAACTGGTGGTCGGGTCCACCAGCCGCTCTCGGGAGTCCTGGTAAAACGGACTTGAGCGAGAACCGGGACTGTTCTCGGGAAAGCCATGCCCGGGAAATCCCGGGGAGACGCACGGATGTCGGGAACCGGGACTGTTCTCGGGAATGCCGTCACCGGGAAATTCCAGGGAAACGGACCTGAACGGGACTTGGGACTGTTCTCGGGAAAGCCGTCACCGGGAAATTCCAGGGAAACGGACTTGAACGGGACTTAGGACTGTTCTCGGGAAAGCCGTTCCCGGGGAATCCCGGGGAAACGGACAAGAATGGGAGCTAGAACAGTTCTCGGGAAAGCCCCTCTCGGGAGTCCCGGGAAAACGGACTCGGACGGGAAGCGGGACTTTCCTCGGGGAAGCCCTTCCCGGGAATCTCGGGAAAACGTACTGATGTCGGGAAT
Source organism: Neoseiulus californicus (assembly GCA_028455905.1). Lineage (NCBI taxonomy): Eukaryota > Metazoa > Arthropoda > Arachnida > Mesostigmata > Phytoseiidae > Neoseiulus > Neoseiulus californicus. Next base: position 40,668,084 of record JAMQGS010000001.1, read on the forward strand.
CGGGACTGTTCTCGGAAGAGCCGTTGCCGGGAAATTCAGGGGAAACGGACTTGGACGGGACTTGGGACTGTTCTCGGGAAAGCCGTTCCCGGGAAATCCCGGGAAAACGGACAAGAATGGGAGCTAGAACAGTTCTCGGGAAAGCCGCTCTCGGGAGTCCCGGGAATCTCGGGAAAACGTACAGATGTCGGGAATCGGCACTGTTCTCGGAAAAGCCGTTGCTGGCAAATCCAGGGGAAACGGACTTTAACGGGAGCCGGGACTGTTCTTGGGAAAGCCGCTCTTGCGAGTCCCGGGGAAACGGGCTTGAACGGGAACCGGGACTGTTCTCGGGGAAGCCGTTCCCAGGAAATCCCGGGAAAACGCACAGATCTCTCACCTCAGACTCTCGCAAGTTTGAGGTGTCGCTATGAATCGAGATAAACCCAATGAAGACTCGCATCCAATGGAGATGCGAGATGCTGAAATGCTGGAAATGCTGAGATATCCTCCTCGCAGCAGGCGGATCGGCTGGACCGAGAGCCGTTCACTTTCTTGGTGCGATCGGAGCAGACAGAAGCGCTCAAGTAGTCAGGTCGCCCGCGCAAGAGTTTCGCCGACTCCGGTGCCAAGTCGCGGATGTCTATGGCAGACCACTGCATGAGCACAAAGCCGAGTTTCTATTGCATGCGGCTTATCCCTCACTATATGCCTCCGGTGATCGTCTTAGATCGCGATCGCTGATGGAGCTTGCGGACACCCCCTCTGCCTCATTGTCGAATCCGAAAATCCGAAGAGGTCAAGCTCATCTTGTTGCGTAAACGCAATGGTTACAGCCGTCGCGTCGAATTCACTCGTTGTGCTGTACCACACACGTTTTCTTCAGCCACCGGTGTCCATCTCGATCGAAACCTGCCACTCTGTGTTCATGGCACTCGGTTCAGTCGAATTACTCGGAAAAATAATTTTTTCCACCTAAAAAGTCGTTTTGGACCACAGTGCAGCGTCTCGTCAGAGAGAGCCTTTAGCAGGGCGAGAAAAATCCGCCATTACACGCGTGAACGGTTGAATGACGACAGATTTAGACGAATCATGTACGTTAAGAGCATGTTGCGAAACCCGTCGGGGAACACTTTCACGAAATCTGAAGTGGAGGCAACTACCTCCAGGGAGTCTGGTCGCGATGCCCATGAAGAAGAGCCGCCATCTCTGAGAAACGCCGGTCTTTGAAATGAATTGAAAAACGGGGCCTACGTCTGTGTTTTTCATTATGATAGAAGCTGAGAATAGCTCACCGAGAATTCAAATCGTTCATTTTTCAGATCTTTCAGGGATTCGACAGTCGGTACCTTCTTCTCAGGTCGTCAATACCTTTCTTAATGTACCGTAACGGGCCGTTACGGGCCGTAATATGCCGTTACGTGCGTACTCAGTAAAAAGGGTCATATGTCTAGTGAACATCTCTTCACCTTTGGGGAGTGATAGGCTCAGTGCCGTTTTTAGGGGGGGCGGGCGAGGGGTGCGGTCGCCGGGGGCGCCGAGGGGCCGGGGGCGCCTTCTCAGGCAGCCATTGACTTGTGACCGTGCGCCCCTGCGAGCGAACTCCTGGTTGAGGCCTCGACTCATTTTTTGAGAGTTTCTAAGCCGCAAGAGATGGCGTTTTCCAACGTTTACGCCGGAATTCATTTTTCTGACCCGTTGTTAGCGATCAAATTCCGAAAAATGCTTGCGCGTCGCCCTCTTCCGGTGGGCGCCGCCCGACACCGAGTCTTTCGAGCGGCCTGCGCGGCCGTGGCGTCGCTTGATACAACGAAACAAAGATCTACGACCTGATCCGCTCCGCCGGACTCCGAGATGCATCAATTCTTGACAAAGGGATGATGATTCATTTCATGCCGCAACGGGAAAGACGTTTCGATTGCATGGCGGCGATAAAAACGGCTAAGATTGTTCTGAGTCCATTTCCGGCTCGAAATACTACTGATGTGAGAGTCTCCGCGTTTTCAATGATTGCGAGTCTCCACACAGCCTGGGGGAGGGGGGAAAGCGGCTGAGGGGCGCCTCAGGAAATTCTTGCCGGGGGCGCCGAGAGACTCAGAAACGGCCCTGGATAGGCTCGATATGACATAGTGATCGATTGGAACGTCGAGATCTGCAAGCTCCTTGAATTTCTGGTCAATGTATTCAATGAACATACTTCTGACCATTTTTCGGAGCAAACGGAGAGCAAACTTCGCGTCAGTAGCCTCGAGCCTAAGTCGATCCCGAGCGCCTCGACGGTGATGATAGTGATCTCTGCTCACCTCAGGATGAAACTCTCCTCCTCACAGTGTTCGGGGGCTGGCGTCAGGAACTATAGAGACTTCTGTTGTGAGAATATTGCGGGCCATAGGTAGGAGAATTTGCGCCCATCTAAACTGTTGGGTTCGGGAACAAGAGACTAAGGTGGGAGGTCGGAACAAGGAATACACGCGAGATCGACTTCTAGACCAGAATGAATCGTCACCCAAAATGGCGACGGCTTTTTATTAACCTCTTAGATAACGACGTGGGACTGGGCGAGGCTCAGGTCCCAACATCCCCCCCGTGTTCAGCCGTTGAGCTTCTTGTAGTCAACGGAACCCTTGCAGCATCGCGGCTTCGGAACCCAGGGGGTAGGTTGCGCTGACTCAATCCCCATTCGACACCGTCTCCCCCGGCGTGAAGATTCTTTCCGCGGCCCCGTTCCTCCGGTCGGTGAGGCGGGATTGCCGCGGCGATCGACGGCCACGGCCGCTCAGCCGTCCAGACCAGTATGCCCAGCTTCTCGAGAACCCGTCCACAGGGGAGGTTGCTTGTGCCTGACGGTAGTACTAGGATGGGTTCGTTGCATCGACGACCCGCGTAACCCAGCTCTGCTCTGAAGTAGCCGAGCGACGGTAACTCTTTTCCGTCTGCCTGCGTGCAACTGTCTTCGAACGACTGCAACTTGGGAGAGCGTAACTGCTTCCAGGCATCCAGCGTGACTGTAGAAACATCAGCCCCGCAATCTGCCCGGAATGGAACGGGCTGGCCGTCGACGCGTATATCCACGAACTTGCGACCTTCGGCCAGCTCATGGCGCGCAAACACTGACGAAATCTGTACCGAGTTTGAGCGAACCTTCTCCCTAGAGCGGCACACTTTGGCCAGGTGGCCCATCTTGTGACAGGCGAAGCACTCGCTATCCTTGTGCGGACAGTCCTTCCGGATATGTCCGTCGCCACAACCCCAGCAAGGCCCAGCTTTTTGCTCCGAAGCGGCCTGTCTCTCCGGTGGTCGGCGTGAAGGCATGTCTGGATACGAGCGCTTTGGCTGCGTGGACACCTTTGCGATCTCGACTTCCTTCGCTCCGATTGAACGATCGCAATTTGATTCGCTGGTCATATCGCAAGTTCTGTGTCGACATCATACTCAAAATGAGCTAGCAGGAGACTTCAGAGACTGCGCGGGAGAACTTAGTCGAGCGTTATTCAAGAAGCGCGCGCGGACATCAGAGCTTGATGCGGATCGCTTAGACGCCATCCGGCTTTGCATAAAGAATATTACGTTTTTCTTACTTCGATCTGTTTTATTGCCCTTCAACTATAATGAACGTAGCATGAATATAACGGAGTTGCCCTCAATATTCCTTGTGTCTCGTGTCTTACTGGCACTCTCTATGTACTCTTCCGTGCACCCGTGTCACAATCCCGGAATCCGAGGAATCCCTATACCGAATTCGCTGGTTCAAGAAGTAAGCTTCGTTTCGACTTAGGTTCACATGGACCTAAATAATATTTGCTTCTCTTAATACGTTTCGCCTCGCTCGAGTCTATTATCGATGATTTTTATGATCCTACTCGACGTTTTGTTTCATCCATAGGCTTCTTCCGAGGATCATCTCCGTTGTTACAGCAAGTGGCTGAAATTCGAAAGAATCATGGTCAAGCACTCAACCGAAGCACCGACTCACGCGTCAAAGCTGGAATTGCGCTCGCAACTACATCTCCGTTGTCGATATTTATATCAGAATCAAAAACGACGGCTTCATTCTCTTAATGCTCGTCCTTTCCCTCTCGGAAAACTGTCCCATAATACCTGAACGTCGAACGTAATCGTTAGACCCTTGATGCCGCCTGATACATGTGGACCTAGACACCCCGATTCCAAAAATTCAAACACACATTCAAAAAAGGCCCAAGGGGCAACCTACCTTTGAGACCTAAACCCTCGGGCGTCGGGGCCGACGGGGTGGGGCGTCTCAAAAAAAAAGTTTTGCGATGCTAGTACCAAGGGTACTAGCGAGTAGTTTGGCGGGAAAACGTCTGGGACGGAAAACCGGTGTTGTGTTGGAGGGAGATCTCTTATCGTTTACTCATACTGTCGTGTGCTATGTTTGTATGTTACACGTGCTGAGATGAGTCTGTGCCGCACCGGTAATCTTCGACACGATATTTACCAAACGGATTTTGAGTTTTCTTTGTACCGAGTATTGACATCGTGATATGCACCAGCTTATGGAAATATATAGCGCAAGATTCGGGATCTTCCGCAACCAAGCCAGCCCGCTGATACCGAGTGAGGCGTTCCAGGATTTGACTCTCTGGAATTTCGTCTCCATGTGACTTGAAATTATCCTCAGGCGATATAAAGTTGAAATGATGTGGCCAGGGCGTCTCGTTCGCGCTCCATGTCGAGAATGCAGTAGGCTTGCCGAGTTGCTGGAGCATTGCAAATGAGGCTTCCTCTCGACTAGCCCAGTTCTGCACTGAATCCGGAATAGTCTTCAGGAATGCCTGATTAGTATATATCAAGCGCTCAACGAATTCGCGGTTCTCAATCATATCACGAGAAATATTCTCAGTAGATCGCAAGTAGCGATACATGTGCTCGGACATGCACATCATGTACGGTGTTAATCGCACGTTATTTGCCTCATTGGATCGTATTTCACGTCCCACACCGTAATTTATGGATGGGAACGAGGACTCCTCTGCGAATTGATCATATAGGAGACTTTCATGGGTGCGGTGTTGTCCCGGAGCCATATCTAGGTAAGCACTGATCTTCGTTGAACATAATCGTTTGCTGCATCGGGTGGATGACTCCTGACTCTGACGCCTCATCGGAATTAGATTTTCTATACGCTCTTCCAATGAGTCTCCAGGCGCCGCATCAGAGATCGAGTTCCCGGAGACAGACCAATCGATTGAAATGTTATACAGTGAGTCCTCGTTATTCGCGGACTCGTTATTCGCGAACCTCGCTTATTCGCGGTTTTTCCAATTCCCGACCTCGATGCCAAATGGATGATTGGAATGGAAAGAGCCGCTGCAGGAATCATCCGCCGAAGACCGCGTCAAGGGTTGAGTGAGAACGATTCCCGGCGGGAGGGAATTCGAATTCAAATTCTCTAGAGTCCCGCGTATATGGGACCCTGTTTCTGACCATAAAAGGGTGCAGAACTCTGCCTGACTGATGAAAAATTTGTGCTCTGAAAATTCTACATCGTTAATCCGCGAGAGATCTACCATGACGAAGTCCCAGAACACACATTTTTCGTCGTCGAGCAGAGTACTGAACCCTTTTATGGTCAGAAACAGGATCCCTTATACGCGGGACTTTGGGGTAAGCACTCTCCACCTATTCCTTCCACCGTCGCTGGATGGTCAGCGCGCAAATTGGAATTCGAATCCTTCAGAAATTTCTGCGACTCGTCCGCGGAATACTCAACGACAAGCTACACCATCACATCTTCTAGGGCAGTGGTTCCCAAACTTTTGAGTCCCGCGTACCCCTTCAGCCGCATTCTGGCCGTCGGCGTACCCCCGAATCAACAACCTGCGCACACAGGAGGTTGTTTTCCAACATTTTCCACACCTGAGCTCTCAGAAACGCCCGAAATATTCCATGTGTGCTGTCATTGAACGGAAAGTTGTTGTGGTTTCGGGACTTGAGACCGGATATACACGTTTACGATCCTTGGTCGAGACCATCAGAAGTCTTCTCGCGTACCCCCACGAGCCGCTCCGCGTACCCCTGGGGGTACGAGTACCCCAGTTTGGGAACCACTGTTCTAGGGGAACGGCGTCATTATATTCACATGACGCCTCTCCGGACCCCTACTTTAGGAGGGCGACAACGGTAAAAAAAGATGATTCACTATTCGCGGAAATCTGCCATTCGCGGAGGGGCTTGGAACCAATTGACCGCGAATAACGAGGACTCACTGTAATGTTTGTAGAGAGGCTGCTCGACCAAGAACCGAAGCCAGGCTTCGATGATGCGCCTTTTAACGCTCGCACCCGAACGCGTTCTCCGTAAACAGACGTTGGAACTGACACGTTGCACGTTTCCATACCTGATCATACTTCGGGTCCCTCAAAACTTAATTCTCAAATCTCGGGGGATATCCTGATATAGGCGCGATATAGTCGTTACCTTCGTCCACCGGAAGGTTTCCACTGCTCGACGGGGCGGCAGCGCATATGGATGCTTATGAAGAAGCGTTGCGCCGACGCTCTCGATGGATCCATCAAATACTAGAGAAGACGTCGCTGATGAAGACATAGACGCAATGGTCTCCGATTCTTCATGGTCTCGTCTAGATTCTTCCGGACGTGAAGAAGTAGCGGCTCTCTACCTCGCCCTCTTCAAACTCTTCCCTCGTGGGGGAACCATTGAATTTTCCGAATGTACTGTAGTGTCTTGCGTCAGCCGAGTCGAAGATCCGTTCCGAGTCAGAACATCGTTGTTGAAAGCGCGGGCAATGCTGCATCATTCTACTCATCTGACCCACAAAATAAATAACTCTCCATCTCCTTCTGTTTCTTTCAAATCAGCATGCGCTGAACCATACCCTAAAAACCATCACTCCAATAGAACCTCACGAAAAAGGCTCACCTCGGGGTTTCAAATTCGATTTTTCCACGTCTGTCCCTAAGAATCATTCCGTTGAACGAGTACTTTTTTGCTTCCAACATCATGCCCTGGGAACTTCAAGAGACTCCCACTCGAGACCCACCCGACATACCTTTCTGTGAGGGCCCGGCCTTGAATCGATCGCTAATGACAAAGAAAAACACTCATTTATGAGAATTCGCGGCAATGATGAGGGGGGTCGGAAATAGGTCCCGTGTGCCTCCCTCAACTATTGCTCTGTCACTGATCTTGGACCGAACCTTCCTACATAAATTTCCCGTCTCTCAAACCCGACCCGAACTAAATCGATCAAGTACAGACAGAGTTCTGAAGCGTTTTCTGGCGACAATTTTTACCACGAAATCGTTACATGGATGACGAAGTACAATCATTCTGCCCCCTTAATGCCGGAAAAGACGTTTTCCCGTCAATACCTCAGTATCGCATAGGCCAGAGGGTAGCTTTGCCGCACATGTTCTCTTGTCTCTTCCGACCGCCAAGAGATGTGAATAAGCCATACGCTTATTCCGAACAGAAACGCCGTCATGGCAATCGCGCAAATGACCTCGACAGGATGATGAGAGACGTTGCTGAAAATAGGAGAACTCTATGAGGATAAATGAATAATAATACCAACTTTCATTGTAGCATATTATAGCCCGAACACCCCTGTTGCGGAAATAATCGCCGAACTCCATGAGGCAGAGAACAAGGCCAAAACAAAACCAATAATGATTTATGGAGATTTCGACTGCAGTATTGACGGCAACGATCGCAGAGGAGAAGACCTGACAGCAGCGCTATCCATCATGAATCTACAACTAGTGAATGACCCGCACGTGAAGACATATATCTCAAAGAATGGATGTAGCGCCATAGATCTGATATTTGTGTCGGAAGAGAGCCACTCAACGACGGTAATGAAAGTACAGCCCACCGTAGAGAGGAAACATCAACGCATCGTCGTGACAACCCAGGCGCGAAGAACAGATGAGAGACAGAACGGAAAACGCCCGGAGAAGCCCATTCGGAAAATCAATCCCGAAATCCTCGCAGAACGCCTAACAAGCATGGCGCAGAGGGACGACACAGAGCCCGGCACTGCTTACCGTCAACTCGTGGAATTAATCCAGGCGACCTCGTGGAGAAATCCAGTTAGCAAGAAAGGTGTCAACAAACCCCGGTTCGACAAGCAATGCCGGCAGTTGAAGAAGGAAGCTTTGAAGAAATTCGGAACGCAAGAATACGCAAGCATCAGGAGAAAGTATAAAGACACCATTCGACAGAAACGAATAGAGTACGAAAACAGACAATTCGAACTGAAAGTCATCGCGAGCAGAAAACAACCGTGGCTCCTGCTGCCAAAGAGAAAGACCCCTGCTGTCCCTAAGGTAGACTTGGAAACCTTCGAAACGTTTTACGGAAGGCTGTACGAAGCGGACGAAGCAGACTTACAGACGGAGAGCAGATGTCAACCTGAAGCTGATCAGACACAGGAATGGTACAATGAGCACATCACTAACGAAGAAGTCATCATGAGCCTGAGAAAGATGAAGAGAAGAAAAGCGGTGGGCCCTGACCGAATCGCAATTGACGTCCTGAGAGACAATGAGATCCTAATGCCGCTCGTGGCGCGAGCTTTCAACAGAATCTTCGAGGCAGGAAGCCTTCCGGAGGAATGGAGAACAACGCATGTAAAACCACTCTACAAAGGAAAGGGCTCGGCGGAAGACCCGAGCAATTACAGATGCATCAGTCTCGCGGACCACCTGTACAAAGTTTTCACCGGCATCATAGCGGAACGCTTGACCATACAATGCCTGCCGAAGATCTCAGACAGCCAGCATGGCTTCCTCCCACACCGATCATGTGAGGAGGCTGTCAGGGATTTACTGAACCACGTGAATGCGAACGGAAGACCAACATATGCACTATTTGTAGACTTCGCCGCAGCTTTCGATAATGTGAATCGAAGGAAACTCATACAGACCATTACCGTGAATTTCGGACTCGGAAGAAATATTGTAAAAATGATAGTTTCGATCATGCAGGCTAACAATCTTATAATCGACAGTGGATTTGACATGAGTGAACCAGTAGTACAAAGGAAAGGGGTGAAACAAGGCGATTCCATTTCGCCCCTTCTCTACGTAATGTATGCAAACAGTCTATTAGAAAGAATAGAGAGAAGAAAAGTGTTTGTCAAAATGTATGCAGACGATTTGGTAATAGCGGCGGAGGATTCCGACGAAGTGCAACGAGCTACAGCGGTCCTAGAGATCTGGTGCAGGGACAATCAAATGAAAATCAACTCAGCGAAAACAAAGACGATGAAGTTCCGGAAATCAGGAGCGACAGGAAACAGAAGACTGTACGTGAACAAAACCCCGACTGAGACTGTGAGCAGCTTCAAATATCTCGGCATCACAATGCAACCAGCCCTGGGTTTGAGTGAGCACGTGGAGGAGCTGAAGACGAGAACAGCGACGGCGATAGCCTGTCTTGGAAACCTCCAAAGGCTCCCCATAGAGTTGGCCATGAAGATATTTGAGATTAAGGTCAGGCCAATTATTCGATACGGAATGACGATCATCTCTCCGAGACTATCGAAGTCAGCAATGATCAACCTAGACCGATGTAAAACTTCGTTCCTCAAGTTCGTGGCGGGCCTGAGCAGACATACGTCGAACACGTTTGTCCTCGCTTTGATGAACGAGAAAACACTGTGCGAAGACCTGAGAGAGTCGGGACACAGATTAGAGTCGTGGCCCGACAACGCGGCGAACCTTGAACAACGAAGACTGCAGTTTCGAAACCAAAACTACACAGAAGGCCCAGCGTTCAAATCAGACAGATGGAAACTAGCGGACAGAATTGACCGATCGCACATCTGCAGAACCACCTACCATGGATTCCATCATAAGATCTGCGGCCGAGCTGACTATTTTGAAGAAAGCAACGAATTGTGTATATGTATATACTGCGGCGAAAAAGCAATTGGGCGATATCATATCACAAATTGTACATACTTTGGGAACAAATCGATAAGAAGAATCGTGAATGAAGTTATAGAATCTGCATAATCATGCGAATGAAAACCTTGGATTGTATACCAAAACTACATCGGGCCCTAAAAACCAAAAAGAGGCGAAAGCAGTAAAAATTCTCTGATGGAGGCAGGCACAGGCATTTATGGGAAAATGTCTGAACTTCTCAGCCCCAGTCATGAGCTTGCGCTCATGAGCCCCATCCTGGACCGGCTTTTTCCCGCCCGAAGAGAACCTTCTCAACTTAGTTATTCCCGAAGAGCCGAAATGCATATCTCCCGAGATATTGCAGCCTACGTGTGCAGTTTCTCACGTGACCGGAATACGCGCGATGGAGGCAACCTTTGTGGTTGAATTCTCGTGCCGTTCGCTGGAGGCCACAGATTATTTCATGTTTCGAGTACTGCTCCTAGGATCCGAATCAAGTTCATACAGTCAAATTGACTCATGATAACTATCTCAAACTTTGATTTCTAGACTTCCCTGCGGACGCACTCTACCATCACAAATCCAAGAAACTATCAATGCCAAGGACAAGGAGTTTCCTAGTCTCGGAGTTCATCTTGGAGCAAGATCTTCTCGAAGATAATATTAGGCTGATCACAACGTAGCGTCATTCCAGTTGGAGCGGTCTTGTCTGCCTAGGAAAAATTGGAAGCCCCCTCGTCGTGGATCTCGACTGATGACAGAGATTGCAGCTCACCGCCATGAGCCATCCAAGACGCGTCATCAGGGTTCTTTTTCGTAAATGAAGTAGTGTTGGAGCACTGGAGAATACTCCATGGGATTTCTGAAAACTGGGGAATCTCTCTCGAAAGCGTGATATAAGAACTTCTTGTGCGCGTCTCAGATATCTGAGGGGTCATACGAACAGACGAAAATTTTTCATGAGGCGGCGCCGCGTGCACTAGGAACAAAGTCTCAACACGTGCAGCTCTTTACGGCTTCAGCAACCATCTCAGTGGAATCGAAACACCGTCAAAGGCTGTGATAGCGCACTGACTTTCCATTCCTGTCGAGGTACCTCAAAATCCGATGCGAAAGTTTCTTCGCATTGGAACGGTTTTGAGATTCCGAAGATATCACAGAACAGTGTCGCAGATTATTCCGCCATCCGGTTTAGCAACTCACGTGTCTGCTGCTGGTGTTGTTGGAGAGCCGTCCATTGCTAGACGGATATTGGAATCCGATAGTGGATTAATCACCGATAATGGTAATCACGTCTACCGCCCTCTAGTACTTCTTTAGAGGAACGCCTACACTTCGTTCGCCGACACGGCTAACCGCCTCACTTTCGGTCGGCGCCAGAGGCGGACGTCTCCATCTCGCTGCACGTCGATCTCGCAAGCGTACAAATCATCCATCAACATTAGTAGACGGCGTGCAATTGAAAGTGAGGCGGTCAGTCGTTGACGACCAACGAAGTGTAGGCGTTCCTCTAAACAAGAACTAGAGGGCGGTAGACTTGAATTACTCCTGGCCGAGACTTTGTCTTTGAGATCATCGCTCAATCAGGCGGAGCTGTCCCACCCCCGATCTCGAAGTATCTTTGACGAGATCGAGCTCAAGGGCAACTTCAGAGACCCGTGAGGTGACGAAACGAACTGCAACCGCCACCGGCTTCCGAAATAATCGTACGTCTTGAAGCGGGAAGTTTGAGAATGGTTCGAGTCGCTCCGCATTCTTCCCGGCGGTCTCGGACTTCGACCGGCCGAGACTGAACCGTTTTGATGTCACGTGCGCAGTATCAGCGATTTCCTGATCCTCGAATATCCCAAGAAAACAATCGTTACGATCGAAAAGCAAAGACTACTCGTAATTACATTGAAGGTCTCTTCCGAACAAGAGGGTTTTTGAATCTGTTTGTGTTCCTCGTCAGGAAGCCGCTGCTCCCTCCATTTGATGTTAGTACCCGGCTCGTTTCGAGAACGTCTGCACGATTGCTACCCTCAACGCAACAATCTTCCGACGGCCCAACCGCATGATCCGCCGGTCGGATGATGGGCTTCGGCGGAAAGGCACGAAATAAACATTTGGGACAGCTGATCGAGTGAACGGCCGGGAGTTTCTGATATTTGTGTATTTGTGTGCTCGTAAGTTCTTGAAGGCCCAACCGTCGCGAGCCATGAGCCTGGACAGAGAAACCCTTGAAAACTACTTAGCGCATCCCAGGTGAGTTTTTCGATTACCCCGGCTTGAGAATAGTCGAGAATTCTGGACGATGTTGGAATGGTCGAGTATAGTATCGAATGCCTGATATTCCGGGAACGACTCTTGAAATCTTTCAATATTCACGTAAATACGTAGCGTGTCCGTTTTCAGGATGTTTTCATGACCCCGGGAATCACTCCAGAGGGATTGACGGCGCGACAAACAGGTAATCAGGAACTCTGAGCGTTTCAAAGTCAATTATCCTCGAGGCCGCATGTCGAACTACGTGTCGCCCGGCGGAATCAAGAGCGGCTCGAGTTTCCGTTCTGAACATTTCCCGAGTTCGTTGGCATTTTCGAGTCTACTCGAAAGTATTTGCGACACGACAACGACCCGTTGTCGGATTTCCGGAAGCTCGCTACAGAGAAATTTGTAAATCGACTTCAGAGTTCAAGAGGAGAGGTTCAATATTCTGATACATCCTCATCATGGAGCTTTGCCTTGCAGTTGTTCCGACCTGTGCGTGAGCTGCGAAATAGAGGTGTTGAGCTTCTACTGAGGCCACCATATGTCAGCTCCAAACACCAAAATTCCCAACGCACAGAGTGACGCGTAGTACAACAGATCGCTCCAACTCGCGTCTTCCGCAGAAAGCCGGGCGCATCACGATGCTTCTACGAGACTTCCCTCCGCCTCCGAACTCTTAAACCGAGAGTTAGCAACAAACCCTGGCTGGTCGACCCCCACAGCCTCACCAAAACGACGGTCAAATTGCCATCCACAGAGAAATTTCATGGAAGAGGCCGCTATCTGAACATGTGCTCTCGGAATCTACAGCTGGAGAATCCAGCGCGCCTGTTCCTCAAAACGACAGCCATGGCATAAATGACGGACCTTCGACGAATCTCGATCGAGACCGCCCCATGCCAATAAGCGACCGTCCTCAGAAGATCAAACGAGTCCCGAGAGGTCCGATGCCTAGGAGTCCCAAACCGTACCACGATGTCTACAGCTCATCACCAAAGGCCGCGTTGCGTGGCACTGGGAGCCCACCAATGTGAGGGATCAAGAAAACCGGATCCAGATTCAACCTGTCATCATGGCGCTGATACTTCTGATTCGCGTCGTCCTCTTCCTGATTTTCCCAACAGACAAGGACAAGCATCCACGTCGGCGAGCACCAACAGAAACGATTCCTTGACTCACTCGAATTATGGACCTCTGCCGATGACATCGACAATGCCGCACATCTCGAGTCATCTCGTTCTTTCAAGACCCACGGATTTTATACTGCCGTTCACCGTTCCGCACATCTCATCATCCTCCGCCTGTTCATCCGCCGGACCATCAAGGCGGGGAATGGCTGCTCCGAACAACGTTTACATTCCTTTCACGGCTTGGACCGGAGCTGGATCTTTTCCTCCACCACCTCCGCCGTACATTCCTCCCATCGACCGACCACCAAGGCGAGCGTTCGCGTTTCCTCAGGACGCAAGTAGAAACCCATTCACACTACCTCCCCCGTACGTTCCCTTCATGAACAGACGGCCACCGCAAGACTGCTTTTATACCCAGAACGTTCAAAATCCTTAGCCGATCAGACCCGCAGCTGGAACTTTAGCTCCGGTAGCACCGCCGTACATCCTTCCGATGAACGAGCCAATACGTCAGAGATTCGCCTGTCTCCAGAACGTTCAAAGTCATCCGCCGTTCACAACCGCAGCGGGAACTTCATCTCTTAGACCTCCTCTTCACGTTACCCTAATGAGCAAACCGTTCACGCACGACACCACGTTTCGTCCGCCCAGAACGAAGAATATCCCTCGCCGATCCTGGCTGCAGCTGGAACCCTCCTCCCACAACCTTTCCGAAATCATCCGCCGGTCAGAACCGCAGCTGGAGCTTCACCCCCAGCGCCTCCGCCGTACTTTCTTCCGATGGACAGACCACCACCGGCCTCGCAGGGTTTGGGTGCAACTATGGGCAACGGATCTGAGGTGGAATGACAGCATTCCCGAGGCAGTTCATCACGAACTCATCGCACGGATGTCCGACATCAAGGACTTCAGACGTGTCCGGCTACCGAGACACTACAACGCGTGCGCTGAAACGCCCGCCGCTTACTTGCTGCACATCTTTGGAGATGCGACGAGAATCGCCTACGCCTGCGTCGCGTTCATCGAAAGTCGCTACAAAGACGGCTCGTCGGACCTCGCTCTGGGAATGACCAAATCAAGACTGGCCCCGCGAGACTCGCCGTCGCTACCGCGACTGGAGCTTCTCGCTTCTCTAATCGCCGTCCGCCTGAAGAGGTTTCTAGTCGAGCGCATGAGCATTGTATTCGAACGCGTTCTCTTCTACACCGATTCCATGATCGCGTATCTGGGCGACGTCGACAAAACCTGGCAATTGGAAGCAGTTTGTCAGCAATCGTGTGAAGTAGATCCAGTCCGAGTCGCAACCTGAGAATTGGTTCCACATCAAGGGCGAAGAGAACATCAGCGATCTGGGAACTCGTGGGATATCCGCCCTCACTCTGACTCAAACCCGAGAGTGGTGGGAAGGACCATCGTGACTTCGTCTACCCCTGAAGCAAAGACCATTTCTCAACCGAGCCGAGGAGCGATCGCCCTGGACTCCGTGAACCAGGAAGGGCGACGGGTACTTGCAGTCGTGGTTTCCGATAAGCCGTTGCTTGATCTCCAGTTGTTCAACACGGCGAGTCGGGCTGTGAGAACTCTAGCCAACGTCCTCCGCTTCATCTACGCGGCACGCCGCCGACCCATGCCGGATCCTGCCTCGTTGTACCGAGAGGCTGAGTCTGCGCTCATCAAGTGGTGCCAGCAACATTTCCTCCAACAGGAGATCGCCTCGGTTCGTTCCGGCACGAAGGTTCCCGGCGCGTCAAGGCTTGCAGCGTACAAGCTGTTCTTCGGGGAGGACGGACTTCTCCGCATCAGGACCCGTCTCCAGTCAGCGCTTCATCTCACTCACGATGAAAAAAATCCGATTATTATTCCAGGTGAATCTCGACTCGCTCGGCTGCGCATCGTGGATTCTCATCCCGGTCGCGACGGGAAAGCTCGCACGTACACAGTCCGTTTCGAAAATCGCCGCACCTCGCGTCGAGCGGCCCAATCGCTCATCCCACTGGAACGGCCTGCCGACGGCCAAGATTCATCGATGTTGCCCTCTCGTCCGGAAACGGTTCAGGTCGGGATTGTTTCTTGTTCTTAACTCCGATGTATACTCAAGATTCATATTTGAGCCGAATCTTGTGACGCTAAGGGAGATCATATTCAAGTACTGTGATACGTTCCTCCTATCATCATCGAAATCTCTTACTAGTCCGATGTCAGTCCAATGGTGCTGGCAGCTGAAAAAAACGTAAACGTTTTTGTGGGGAGTAAGCAAAATTAAAATTCAAATTGACGCGCCCAAGAGCGTCTGGAAGCAGATAGAGAGAAGTTGTAAAAATAAACCAGAAGTTGCCTGGCAGTTGCCGAGAACCCAAGTCGTCATTATTGTCCCAGCCCCGATTTCCATCGGATATACGATCCACAGGATTCTACAACCGCAATCCTCCGCATCATTCCCCTTTCATTTGATCCTCTCCCGTCCAACTTCTTATGGTGACCACAGATTCTGCGTACAACGGCGGATAAGCGGAAGGAAGCACGTAATATGACCTCAATGCTGCAGTCTCGACTCAGCGATGGAAAATCTTCGAAGTCAATCGTCTCATTCAATTAGGATCGGGGCTATCTCTTCAGCAGTCTTCTGTTTCCGGGTTGATTTCTCGCTTCCATGAACTTTCTATCGGGATTGCGATGTAGATTCCCGAAATCCCATTGTCCGCGTGGTCCAAACTTCCTCTCATGCGCTGCGGAAATCCACAGAGACTCCGCAACATCGAGGCTTCCGCAACGTTCTTAACCAGCAACGAGAGTCACGTTGAAAATCATCGCCGTGAACCCATGGTTCTCGAATATTGTGCGCACAGCCGAGTCGCCTCTGGAGGCCTCTCGAAGGCGATGTCCGAAGTTCAGCGAGAGCGTCCGCAATGCCGCGTTCGAGCAGCGTGTTTTGATCCGCGGACGCAGCATCATCGATATTTGACGCCCAAGATTCTCTGGGCATGCACACGGTAGGAATCTGGTGGTTCTGTTAGATCCGAACAACCATAAAGCGGGGAGGATCTTCGCACTGAAAACCAGCTCAAGCGAGGATATCCGGAAGCAGTGTGTAGACTATCGTGCTGGAGGTGAGATTCTGCGATTGAAACTCCGTCTTCTTGCCGGGTCGAACTCGGTGCCGGAATACCTGGTACCATCTCGAAAGTGCATCAGTCGTACTTGTATCCTTGATTCTGGGATGGCTTAGAAGTCGGAGTCTCGTAGCAAAGTGAATCAATGTCTCATCTCAAACGCTTCCGTTGCAGTTGTTCGACGTCACTCGCAAGAGCCATTAGCAGGCTGTGCGAAGAATGGCGCAAATCGCATCGAATTGTGAGGGTTCAGGCCCGGTACACCACCTGGGAGCCTACATTCCGCATGACGGCGCCGACGGTCAAGAAATGTCCCGGCTCGGAGATTCAGCATGGGGTGTTGCCCATGGGCTAGCCGTGCCATCTGATGACAAAGTTCAGTCCGCCCATCATGAATACGTGAGAACCAGGTACCTGCCGCCGCTCTCAATCATCACGGAAGACCTTCCATCGCTTGATGAACCCGGACACTCGATCCCGAAGCAACCTTGCAACAGTCCGCAAAATCTTACTCAGCTCACCTCGATGCCACTTCCAGCCCTTGCTGAAAACGATAATGTTTCTGGTGGGAACGAACATCAGCCGCAGTCCTTCGCTCTGCCGGAGTTCCCGTTATCTGCTCCGCAAGGCTTGCTGATGCTAGCGGGTGCGATGCCCGCACAGGTTGTGTCACAGGATTGGCACTCCCACTGAAGAAGAGATCAAGAATTTGAATATTCTCCCCGACCAGCTCCCAGAAGAAAGTCTGCCACGTTGCTCCCTGGTGGAGGTCCTCGTTCATGAGTACAGTGTTGATACCGAGCGCTTCTTGCTAAAACTACTTCGATACGACCCTGGGAAACGGCCGACAGCCTGGAGCGCGCTCGATGACCAATATTTTGATCAGCTGCGCCGAATCAGCCCCAACACCCCGAAGAAAGAACCTCTACCAGAGCTTTTCAACTTCACACAGGAGGAGCTGAGTTATCCTGCCGTTCGGGAGAGCGAGTCGCGCCGGGGAGATTCGTCCCCTGACTCCGAGTCAGACTCACGATCTTCCTCGTCATCTTCCTGACGGAGCCCCACTCTTCTGCTGTCGCTGTACCCTTGCCCGATCCTTGAAGAGGAATTTCAGGTCAGCAGCGATCCACACTTCCAAGTTTCCCCAATCGCAATCGTCTGAGACGGAGCATCCGGGGTCACCACGGTGGTCATGCACTTTACCTCTTGAACGAGGGCGACAACTGTAGGATCGTGGAACAATTTCATCCAGACCCAATGCACCCGCAAGAATGAAACCACTGGAATGAAGCACCAATGAAGAGGAAAAACAATTTATATTATTATAGTTAAACGAGGCATCATCACCTCAGAATAACCCGTCTTTTACCTGCCTCGGCGTTCACCCTGATCGCGAGTCTACGGCTTCTTCTAGAATTAATGTGTATATATTTCGAAATTGCTATCAAGCTCCTTCCATACAGTATGATTCAATCCCGCCACCCTTCCTCAGCCAGGACAATGCACAGCATATACGTGGCGAATCGTCACCGATCTTCATCGCAACGCTCGAGGTCGTAGCTGTGGCCTGAATGCATACGCTTGGGGCGGCTCAGTAAAACTCACGGGTCCGGCCCGCTCTGCCGGCTTGGCTCACATATGTTGTGAAATCCTCCATTACGGAGGCATGGAATCAAACGCGAAAGCTCCTGACCTCATTCGCTGGATGCAAACACCTTACAAATTGTATTTTCTCGTCATTTTGTCCGACTGCCCGCGGAACACGGACGGTTTCGCTCGAACCTTCTCTGCAGCCAACGGTGGTACCGACCTCGGTGTCATGTTGGATTCGAGCGGTTGCTCCCTCGGTCGATCCTCTATTGCAAACTTTCTTGACCGCCCCGGACACAACATTAACTCGGTACTCTCGCAAGGCAAGAAGATCCTCGAGAGTCCCCTTGGGAAGCTTGTCCTTCACCAGCTCTTCACAAGCTCGGCGCGGGAATCTGCATCCAGAGCGGGCCAATCGCCATCCCCTTCTTCATCATAGCTTGCCACCTCAAAGTCTTCCGCTATCGGCAGCCCGTCGCCCTGGATCCGGACTGTGATCCAAACCATTGCTCAACCCCTGTCGACTGCGCCGGAAACTTGACCCGGCTGACTGCCCGGGCGTCGTTGTCTCAGATATTTTTTTGACACTTTCCATCGGCCCTTCATACCCTGCCTGTTTTTTCAAATCATGAAACCATGGAAGGCCATGCGAGAGGTTCCGTAATCTCCAGCATCGAATAATCTGACCGCGGCCATCAGATCCTGAAACACGGGCTAGACCTCTACGAGTTTTCGAGGACCTGTTTGACATTCACTCGATGATACGCTCTCTTTGGCCCCGATCTGGAGATGGACTCCTCCTCGCTGGACCCTAATTGGAAAAAGATGTCATTGAGTCTTTCGTTCTTCCTTTCCTCGAAGCTGGGACCACGGTGGAGTTGAAGGTCCTCAACGCAGCTACCGCCGGAGAAGTTGAATCAGACGTTGTCGCGTGCCACAACAGGATCAATCCAATACTCTCCACACGGAGCGACCAAAGCTTGTTTGACGAAGAGCCCTAGCGAGAGCAGAAGCTCACCCAACTAAGAGCGTCTAGATGCCCGAGATACACCTTGCGACAGATATGGAGTTCATCCTAAAACACTGGCCTACGTGATATTCGGATGCATTGAATTCTACTACACCATTGAAGACCTTTTTGCTCGCCTCGGCTTAGTATTAGCTATGGTGAACGCAACGAAGCGACTCCTCGAAGCATGGGAACGCGAAAAAAGGGATACACGGAGCGTGCTCGCACCCGAATCGAAAGGTTGAATTGTTGTACACAAATAAGGTCCAACAAGCTATGAGCCATGAAGAGTCCCTTGACAGTGCTCTCCTGCGTGTCGGCAAGCCCTCAACCATAAGTCTTTCCTGCCGATATCCTTGAAAATTTTTCTGCGATCTAGCGAGATCTGATCGTGGGTCAGTGTAGTTAGATTGAATGAATGGAAACCAACTCCATCCATAGATCAGAAAACACGTTGAAACCGTGACTTCCGCGCAAATAATCACACCCAACGTTTTGCCGAGGTATCACCCGCAAAATACACGTTTCGTCCGAAAATAACAGGCGCCGAATCGCACGGAACTACTCAAATCTAGGAGACCCTACTTGCCGATGGCGGGACATCAATTTGCAGGATCGTCTCAGGAAAAACATTCACACTTCGTTTATCGTTCGAGAGCTGGACGCATGATGATGAAATTTTACAGAAGCTCTGCTGAAACACGCCAAGGCGGCTGAGGAAGATCCCTATTGGCATCCCCAGGATTCTTCCGTCGACGTAGCCGGTCGCCATGGCCATAGTTAGCATAGCCTAGTGCCTAGTGCACTCGAAACAAGCGAACTGACCGCCCTGCTACGCAGCCTCTGGTTTTATGATGGAATTTTTCGCATAGACGGATCATGCATCGTCGATCCCCGTACATTTCCAAACGATTTGCAAACAGTAAGAATGTCATCTTGCGCGAATCTCGAACAGAACATCGGTAGTCATCCGATTTTGTATCTCTACGTTGTCCTTCGATGCAATTTACTCAATATTTGCGCTGGGGATGTGAGGGACTAGCAGAGGCAGCACGCCAGCAAATGCCATGCTCGCGAGTGGAGGACTCGCCTAGAGCGTCTGATAACGGCATGGTGGGAATCCCACTCACAGAATCGATTCACATTACGACTGGCTCCCGCGAATCTTCGCTGCGGAGCGGACTGGATCGCCTTCTTCGATGAAATGGGACGAAAGTTCTCGCAGCAAATTCCATCACCGGTCCCGGCTTCGCTAAACGCTCGACTGCCCCTCATATACCGCAGATCACAAACGTGGATGCTTTTCGATCGGTGCAGGATGCCATTTGCCACCGGTTGGGCAGCCAGAATGTGTTCCCCTGACTCGCTTGCTCTCGCTCATCGTGCTCGGAACGAATCTCCCCCCCCAAGTTTCGACGGATAACGTTGAATGTGTTCCGCTTACTGACCGAAGGAGGAGGGGTGTAAGAACCACTACTTGAAGGATGCCCCGATGGGACACCGCTCGTCGGCAAAGATAATCGTCATCATCAATGTAGTGATCCTATTTACCGCGCTCAGTTCCGTTTCTGCTGCTCCGTGTTCCGTGGTCGACACTTCGACACTGAAGGAGGGTTTGGATGCGGTATTGAGACGAACGCCGAGCCGAGGAGACCGGAAGTAGCCGAAGCAGGCTGCTGACTTCTGGCTACGGTGGTTAGGTGTTCACCACCGTGCCATGAGCGAGTCGTATAGCAGACGCTCTCTATGCGCGCACCGGCAGCGGTCCACCACCATGGTACCACCGTGCGGCTCTCGCTTCTGATTCGAATGCCGAATTTGTCGAGAACGACCTGACCTAGAGCGTCTGGATCGAAAGGAGCGGCGCGCGCTTGTATCCTCCACGGGCTCTGAATATAATTGGCGCAGGAGCACGAGCGATCCTCACTTGGAGACATCTCTACACGGAAGGCTCGCTGAAGCGATTTCACTCGGACTCTACGCTCGTCACAATCATGTTTCCGACGCGACCCCAGTTCCCTGAAGATCGCTCGAGCGCCGCGAAGAAGTTATATCCCGAGGCTCGCATCAAGTTGTGCATCAAAAACTGGCAGCCTCCGTACGAAATGTGGCCCTTGAAATATCCCACCACACCGTTCTTTGTGACAGGCCTGATAACGGCGAACTATATTAGCGGCCGTGTCCTTAGACTCTTCAAGTTACGCGGCCCTAAGGCGACTTTCGTCGTGAGACTTCCGTCCATGCTGCCTCTGCCATTGCTAATGTTGTATCACAAAAGTGAGCAACTGCCGGCAGTTATTGACAGTTTCGATGGGTGCCCGATTTGCTATCAAATGAAGGCGGCAGCGACGCAAGTGTTCTGTAGCGTAGTTCATCCGTTGGTCTTGAGCTTGATCTGCAGCAGTCACGCGGCTCTCTACGTTCCCCGGAGCTACCTGTCGGATTGGAGAGGGAATATACGCTTGCTTTGGAATGACTTAAAATCTAAGCCTTCACCGTACCTGACCGCTAGTTTGATCAGCTTCGCCGCGGCGGTAGGATTTACCGAACTGCAGCAGTATGTGACATTGAGAGTTTTCGAAGCCGTCGGTCAGGTAACAGCTCCCTCAAAACGGCAACTCAAAACCAAAGAGGATTGGGACTAGCGCCGCTATTTTGTGAATAAGAATAGAATTGAGATGAGAATCGATTCACATGTATCCGCATGGGGAAACCCTGAAATAAAGTAGGTTCCGGAATCAACAATCGTTTCCTCGGATCAGGTCTCGTTTCTTCTCGTTCCCGCCGAAGATGGGCCACATCCATGAGAAGGCAGCGTATGGGGAGAGGGGACGAAGAGATAAAACGCGAAGCTTTCACCAGGAATAGTCCTGCAAAGGATCAGTTCTTCCCTAGCATCATGGGGTCTACCCTTCGTGAGTTGCGCCGCAGAAAGAGATGCTCTGCATGGATTTTGCTCATCGTAGAGAGAGAAAAAGAAACCAATAGGCAAAACATCACGGAAATCCGCATGTCAGATTGTGACTCGAAGACCACGATTTACCCCTCAGTAAATTTCTGCCGTCGAACTTTGTAATTCTCAACGGCGACTATAATTCACTTCGATAGCAGATCGAGATGATACCAATATTTGGGTTGGATCGGAGAGCGAACGCAAGCTGCGGTTCTCTGCTTCACGTGAAAGTTATGTTTTATTTACACGAGAGTTGTGGAAATATGCATACAATAACACAAATCGCCTCCTCCGCCGTGATTCATCAAATCCTCTCTTGAGTCTCCAGGAGAACGATGGAGCTCCCACGGATGACTGTCATACCGATGGGTGTACGCTGGCCTCCCTTGACTTCCTCGTAGGCTTCATCTGGGGAAGCGAACAACAATCTTGATCCAACTCTTGACGTAGGAGCAACGGTGACTTTCAAGGCTTGATACGCTGTGTAAACGGGGCTGGTAACAGATATTCGGTCAATTGATCTCACCTAGTACGATGTTCATGAAGGGATCGAAGCCGCGGAGAATGCCGCTCACAACTCGAGATCCATTCAGACGCAGAGAGAGGCTCTTGTCCATATACTTCTTCAACTCCGGTGGATGAGCTTTACTCATGATGGAGCTTAATCTCAGCTTCCTCTACCTGTAGAGAGCCGGTAATTTAACGGCGTGAGTGAGATAGCACGAAATTCTGCGCTCGCCGCCAAGGTATACCGTGCTGTAAACAACGGCTCCGCCACCTCCGCCGCGCCGGGGTCTGCTTATTTGGATAAACACGCAGAAGCTTTTTTTGAAATTTATGCCACGCAGCGGCCTTTAGGTGAGATGATGGGGGGACTTGTGGAGGAATCGTTCAGAAGTGATCCGAGAGTTAGCTCGGCGTCATCATGTGGAAATTTGTGCTTTGGGGGATGGGGGAATGCTCATACCAGGCACCGTTGTCAGTATTGGAGCAAACATCACGCATGGAGCCCTGCGTGGATTCAGGTCATTCAGATTCGCACAAGTAATCAACGGTCTCCGCTATGCGAGTGCGAGCTTGCGAACCTGAGGAACTGATTGTGAGATGGAACGATCACGTTGCCTCGCTGTTGGCAGACGGGTAACAACATGCGTGTGCAGATCAAGGAGAAGCAAAGGTACGTTTCAATGAAAGTTTTCTGCCCGAATGAGTCACGAGTTTCATCCGACGGATCAATCTCGAGTCAACTCCTCCTGAGCCGAAGGCAACGTATCAGCGGATGTCATACTTACCACGCCGGAACGTCATGGGATATACCATCAACTCATCCCGGAGGCCAGATATGATAATGCGGTCGAGAACAATCTGGACAGCTGTTGCAAATATGGCTTTAAACAACGATATTGTAGCGATCATCAGAAAGCGATTACCGGGGTGTCTTTCGTGCCTTTTTCCTGCTGACTCTGAGGACCAATGGACGAAGCTGTGGGTTGAGGACGCGAAAAGCGGAAAACGAATCGAACTTGCTTACCAAGTCATTGAGAAATGTGGTCGAGGCACATTCGGCACTGTTTTCAAAGTCAGAACGAAGACCAAGGATACACTCGCTATGAAACAGATCGACATCAGCAACAGGTACAAATGCAGAGAAGTCCTCATGATGAAAGCGCTGGACCATTCGAACGTCATCCCTCTTCACTACTGGTGCCTGCAGAAGAGACATTCAAAGTTCCGAAATATCCTGTTCATGGAACACATGCCCGAGAGTCTCCATGATTACATTGTGCGGTTCAAAAAAGCGAAGGCCACTCTCGACCCTCTCGTAATATGCTGCTACACCTATCAGCTATGTCGCGGTCTGGCCCATCTCCACCATAGGGGGATAGCTCACAGAGATGTGAAACCAAGAAATTTACTAGTCGACAAGTCAACGAATGTCTTGAAGATTTGCGATTTCGGTTCGGCAAAGAAACTTGACGACACAGATAGGAACATAACGTATATCTGCTCAAGATGGTATCGAGCGCCAGAATTGCTGTTTGCTAACAAGAATTACACTGTAGCTATAGATGTGTGGTCGACGGGATGCTGTCTGGCTCAAATGATTCGACTGGAACCTTTGTTCAGAGGCAAGAACACGGCAGAGCAGATTTCAAAGATTTTAGCAGTGCTTGGCACTCCCACTGAAGAGGAGATCAAGAAGTTGAATATTCTCCCCGACCAGCTCCCAGAAGAAAGTCTGCCACGTGGCTCCCTGGTGGAGGTCCTCGTTCATGAGTACAGTGTTGATACCGAGCGCTTCTTGCTAAAACTACTTCGATACGACCCTGGGGAACGGCCGACAGCCTGGAGCGCGCTCGATGACCAATATTTTGATCAGCTGCGCCGAATCAGCCCCAACACTCCGAAGAAAGAACCTCTACCAGAGCTTTTCAACTTCACACAGGAGGAGCTGAGTTATCCTGCCGTTCGGGAGAGCCAGTCGCGCCGGGGAGATTCGTCCCCTGACTCCGAGTCAGACTCACGATCTTCCTCGTCATCTTCCTGACAGAGCCCCACTCTTCTGCTGTCGCTGTACCCTTGCCCGATCCTTGAAGAGGAATTTCAGGTCAGCAGCGATCCACACTTCCAAGTTTCCCCAATCGCAATCGTCTGAGACGGAGCATCCGGGGTCACCACGGTAGTCATGCAGTTTACCTCTCGAACGAGGGCGACGACTGTAGGATCGTGGAACAATTTCATTCAGACCCAATGCACCCGCAAGAATGAAACCACTGGAATGAAGCACCAATGAAGAGGAAAAACAATTTATATTATTATAGTTAAACGAGGCATCATCACCTCAGAATAACCCGTCTTTTACCTGCCTCGGCGTGCACCCTGATCGCGAGTCTACGGCTTCTTCTAGAATTAATGTGTATATATTTCGAAATTGCTATCAAGCTCCTTCCATACAGTATGATTCAATCCCGCCACCCTTCCTCAGTCAGAACAATGCACATCATATCCGTGGCGAATCGTCACCGATCTTCATCGCAACGCTCGAGGTCGTAGCTGTCGCCTGAATGCATACGCTTGGGGCAGCTCAGTAAAACTCACGGGTCCGGCCCGCTCTGCCGGCTTGGCTCACATATGTTGTGAAATCCTCCATTACGGAGGCATGGAATCAAACGCGAAAGCTCCTGACCTCATTCGCTGGATGCAAACACCTCACAAATTGTATTTTCTCGACTCAAACTTTGAACATGAAACCGATTATATCATGATGAAGAGACTTCGAGACGTCCGACATGCTTCCAACTGCTGGTGAGGAGATTTATTCAGCAAGTGCTCGACTGGAGCTCAGGGAATTTTCGGGACGACGTTCATTACAACCTGAGGTGATCGCAATGACGTGCTTCCATCAGTCTCCCGAACTTGACTGTGCCGTGCTCTTGGTTCGGTGGTGCAACGCAGCGCCGAAACTCTGCTATGCGCCCGGTGGGGATGGCGCATTGTTTCAATTCGACAGTGGATGATGATTTTCGAGTCGATGCCATAGGTCTACATTGCACCCGAATCCATGATGATCCGTGTCTCTTCGTTTCGGCAGGCTGCACCGGCACTTTGATTTCTCCGGATGAATGGTTTCTGGATTTGAAAGTTCCAAAACTCTACCACTGTTATGTTGGCTCAAGGCTGGCTAGACAGGAGGATGTTTTCGCATCGGTTGTGCTTGATGTTTCCCTGTCTCTCAGATCAGTTAAAATCACATTGTGAACTTGCGGACTCTCGTTCCGTACATGCTCTCGCACAGCCGTGATTTTTCCGCTGCCGATATGTAAATCGTCAGACTCTCAGTCAGCTCTTCGTGGTGTGAGGTCATGTCGCTTGATAGCAGGAAATATCCCCCAAGATTCAGTTGTGGTACCTCATAGAACAGAGCTAGTAACAGGAGGGCGAAGCAAAATCCGCACAGTAAATACACAGATATCGATGTTATGTACCACTCGTGTTCTGTGAAACTCAAACTCTGGTCCCCAAATGGAACAAGATCGCCGAGGCCGATCGTGGTGAGCGAAATGAAGCAGTAATACATTGCGTCCGCCAGGTTCCAGTTGGGTTCGAGGTACGAAAAAATCACAGATGGAAGCATCAGGAAGAAACTCAAAAATAGACTCCCAACGAGCAACAGGTTGATGATCTTCAGTTCTAGTGTTGAAGTACGGCCTCGCCTCTCGAAGTACTCCATCAGAAGTTTGCACGGCTGGAGCAGTCTTTCCACGAGAGCTCCCATAAGCAACAGAGTCAGAGGTATTCCCAGCATAGCGTAGATAACCGAGAAACCCCTTCCGGCTGGTGTCAAAGCAGCAACACTTCCGTAACCAACGGTCGTGACCAGGGTTGTGCAGAAGAGGAGACCGTTTGAGAACGTCCACAATGGTTGGCAAGAGGCATTGCGTGTTGGGTCTATGCGGTTCTTGTGTAGGGCGACTGCTTGCTCCAGGAACTCTTCGAGAGCAGAATCGGTCAGGTTGGACTGGTGCAACTCGAGAAAACTTTTCCGGAAGCTTCTATAGTTCTCACGGAGGGACTGCTCATGATTGTGTTCTAGGTAGGTGAACACGAGGGCCCCGAAACACAGATAACAGACAAGTCCACCGAGGAGCGTCAGGGTGAAAAAATTCGACCGTCGCATCCCAAATAAAACTCGCCGGGCTGTGAGCTCTGACATGGCTATTCCACAGCTTTGGCTTCACGAGTTCCGTATCACCATTGAACTGCAAATGATTCCGATACTCGACGCAGAATCTTTGATCACATGCAGCAAAGGTTGGAATAACACCATCTGACGTCAAGAACCTCAGCCAGCTCAAAACTCCCCACCGAGAAAGATCGCTGGAAAGCGTCTGCTCGAGAGACTCTCTAGGGTGCTCATCAAAATAGACAAGCGAGTGACTATGGGAGAGGAAGGAATGCCTTGAAACTTAATCTAGATTAGTTCAACAAGCAAAGGGCGAGATTCATTCCGCACGTTGTTATCTTGACCAAAACACTATGTATATGGTCTGTTCTCAGCTTCCCGTGAAACGTCAATCGAAACGAGAACCGTTGTTCTATCAGCTACGTGAACGTCTATCCATGGAGCGATCCCTCGGCTTCTAGAAACCAAGCTGCACTCGCGCGCCTTTCCTCGAGTCGAATGAGTGGCTCCGATGGGAGCGACGTTGTGGGGCCAATTTCCTAGTGCAGCCTCCCAGGTAGTGGAATTCATCCTCTGCTCGGTGGAATTCCATGAAAACAAAACTGTCGATTGTGCGGAAGAAATAGCTCAAGGCTCGAATCGCTCGTTTGAACGTGGTCCGGTTTTTGGATTGCAAGGTGACACGAAAAAAGTCACCCGGCAATGATTCAAGAGTTATATTCTCTATTCAGTTGGTCTGACACCGTCTCGGCAACACATTGGATTCCTATGCGCCCTCAGCAGGTTCCAGCTCGGTGAGCGGAATGAGGCATTTGGAATATCAAACTCATCGTCCTGCTCTGTCGCCAAGCCGCTCTCGCTCATAATTGACGTGCTCTGAAGCGATCGCACACGGCCGACTCAAAGCCTGTTCGAGGTGAGCAATATTTCTGACAAATTGAGGAGCGGGAGCAGATGACGGCGCTCAGGATCTTCGAAAGTCCAGGCTAGCTCTCGGAAATTGCGATACCCATACTTACTTGGGCAACCATCTCAGTCATTTGAAGGAACCTTCATCGCCAGAGAGCACAACATTCGAATGTGTCACTGTGAAGGCTTGAAGAAGCTTGACAACGCGTGTCGAGCAACGAATCGGAAGCAGTGTTTTTGCCTGACCTTGAAGTTCAGTCAGCTCGATCTCGCATAGACGTGCCATGCTGGCGTTATCGTCGCGCGACACGCGTTCGAAATTCACTCATCATAGACATCAATGATTGCATCGATCTGTTATATCGCTTTGTTGGTCAAATGAATAGCGATGCGCTCTGAGAGGAATCGTGCCATTGTATCGTTTGCTTGCGTTTTGACGGGAGCGATTCGAATAACTACCTGGGGCACGACGATGGTGAATAAACAAATTTCCAAAACTGGGTTCCCTTCACGATCCAGCGCCTTGATGGCTCATAGTTTGACAAATCAGGGGAAAACAACTTTGTCGATCATCTGTTCGCGTAACGGAAACGCTCCGAAATCACGATACGAATTACCTCGTGAGGGAGCGAACCTTGGTTCGGAGCACGGAAGCCGAGGGCCAGTTGTCATTCCTCTCCATTTTTTTTTGTTAGCGCATGACTCGAACAATGCTCGGCGTGAAGGCTCTTTGCGAATCAGCCCGACTCATTTTGCATAAAAGATCCATCCCTCAGAACTTGGTCAGAATATCATCGTTTGCGAGGTGCTAGATCAACATTTCCACTCAGTCCGGGAGTACGTTCGCCACTCAAACCAGCGTTCCGAAATGAAGCATCAGTTTGTGATTCTTGTGTTATCGTTCATATGTTTGCAACAAGTGAAATCTCAACGTAACACGATGCGCCAGAAAGCGGTTGCAATGCCGAAATCCTCTGCGGCGCCCTCTCGCGAGGTGAAAGGGGCTCCGAATGACAGCCTCTCCAAGATGGACCACGACGAGTTCCTTCGCCGAGCAGAAACGTTCTTCAAGAACGCGACTCGGATGGTTGGTATGACGAAGAAGGGATCCGATGCTGCATGGAGGATCCTCGTTAAATACTCAGCCGCCGAGCAAGTAGACCCAACGAGGAAGATTTCGCCCCAGGAGGAAAAACGCCGCAAGGAACAGATCGAACAAATGAGAGCTGAAATCCGGAAAACCCTTAGTGAGGGTGACAGAAAGAAACTCGCCGAGCTCGAGAGGAATTTGAAGATGGAGATCAATAAGAAGGTCAAGGCCCGAAGCTGAGCCCGTCAGAGCACCAATTTCTTGTTGCTTCAGATGGCTTCTAACTGATGAGAAGCCGTTTAACTGAAAGTAGAGGATTTCTCAGTCCCGAGAAGAGACGAAAGAGTACACCGTGGTGGGTAATCGCTGAATAGTGAAGTTGCAGAATGAATAAAAATACACATCCCGTGATGAAGTGACGGTGAGCTGTCCTCGATCCGAAGGACGTCGAGAAGATCGGCTTCGCTCGCAACCTCGAAATCTTTTGGGTATTTCTCACTCATTCGGAGTCGACACTAGGTATAAGAGCACCACGAGTCTCATGCCACCAAGTCACACGCGATACTTTACGTAAATGCGGCCCGTTGGAAAATTCGTCGTCGGCAGCATCCATCCATGTGGTAGAGAACAAGTCCTTTTCGCTCGGCTCTCCACGAGCTCCGTATCCTTTGAGTTTCGAATTTGAGCTAATCACTCGATGATGACTGAATCGAGCACATATCAAGCGTCACCCTTGTGGCCGCAAAGCTACTCCTCCACATCTCTCCTTATGTCATCGAGCCGGTCAGTTTCATCATGTTCGACCAAAACTCGTTAGAATGCTCCCCGCGGTTCGGCTCAGCCATCATGGGTGAGAGACATTCAGCCCCCACTCAATTGTGCAGGAAGAAAAGGTTGCAATGGAGTGAGTGTATCGAAGTTACCGGCCAGGTTGTTTCAGACAGTGTTTGAACTCAGCTCACTCATCTTAGCAAAACAAACGTCTATTCTGGTTTGTGGACTCGCACATAACAAGCCCAAGCTCTCTTTCGTTCAACACCTGGACGGTATTTTGGTCACAGAGCACGCTTCTCGGGGAGATCGCTGTCTTTTGCGCGTGTTTTTTTCCTACCTAGCCAACCACAATATCCTCAAAAATAGCCCACGAACAACAGCTTTTTTCCCCGAATCTGTCAACGCTGGAATGATATTTTTAACAATCGAGTCCCGTGTTCCCCCTGCACAGGTGAAGTGCGCTCTTTGAACCCTAGTTAGATAATATTGTTCGGAAAACCCTCAGCTGGCTGCTCGAGCAGCTGGGAGGAGATTACGAGACCATCCAATTTTTCATCGAAACGATAGATAGATAGATAGATAGATAGAGCTTGTCACCGAGGCTCAGCTAGGCTGTCCCGGTTAAGATATCCCTTGCCGCCGAGTTTCCGTCTGAAGTGTTCCCCGCGAGGGATCAAGTTTTCAATGCGACGAAAAGATTCTCCTTTTTTTTCACTCCAAGCAAATCCACGACCCCGATTTTCTTGACTGCGCCAGTCACGCACGCAGTCAGTCAGTCAGTCAGTCAGCCCTCCACTCAGCCGTAGACAGCGGCGCTGATATTCCTTCGGATTGCTTCACCCAGAGCGCCAGCCTCTAAGTTTGTTTGGAGAGCACGACTCATTGTCGAGTTCGCAGCAGGCACGGATCATTCAAGAGTTCGTTCTTTTGGTTCGTTCCTTTTTTTTCCAGCGGCTCAGTATCCTCCGTCCGCCCGCCTGCTAGCCATTTGCTCGGTCGGTCGTCGCCGTTGCCTTAGTTCCACCGTTTGTTAGCGAGCATTTCGTCCCCACGTCCATCCGTTCTTCGCATTTTCCGCATCGAACAACGCGACCGCTTCCAGAGGACTCTTTGACCTCGAGAGCTCGAACAACTTGCGCCGCGCCGCCGCAGTCATTAGAGCGACTGGCAGCTCGCTGCGATTAACTTGCGTTAGTGGCGTCTGCGATGAGAACGGAACAACGGAGAAAGTGAAATTGAGTGTAAAATTATCTACTGAAATCTTCCGCACTCCAGAGCTGTTTCGCACAAACACAGACTTCCGGTGATATTCGACTCCCGAGTTGTGGTCACGTCACGTCGTTCGCCGTAAGAATCACTTTCTTGGATTTAGACGTACTCGGCCTCTTCATGAGCAAGGATCTGATTATATTTCGCAGCCGAAGTTGAAAAACATCTACTCTGCTCTCAAAGAACAATATCAGCAATCAGGCCCAACGAATTTGAGGGTATTAATTGTTGACAACCAGGGAGGGTCGCACTGCCTCTTGCTCGTCCGTTCGAAGCTTCCCCTCATAAGCGAGGCGCAAGGGCACGGCGTGCCGCGGCGCGACTGAGCTGAGGTGTCGAGAGCATGGTGTCAAGGAATGGATCGGAAAAGTTCGGCTAGTTTCGTGGAGCTTTATTGGAAGTCTGATCAACGGGAAACCACAGGAAAATGCCGACCAATGCAGCGCAGGTTCTCCAAACTGGAAACTCGTCGTCAAGTTGGAAAACTCGCCAAAAAACCGCCTGGTTCCGATGACCATGTTGACAATCGGGTACCGCTCCAGAATATGCGTTGTGCTCATTCATGCTGAAATCGGTCGTGTCGTGTTAGAACCTGATTCTCCCTCAGAACAACGGACGCTTTGCCTCGCCACCAACGGTGAAGCTCGAGTCGCTGTGAGAGCTGTTCACTAAAGCTGTCGATTCAATTTCTTCCGTTCGGCTGGGGTGAACGCCTGTTGGCAATCTCAGATTTGGCATCGAATCATCTGGAACAAAAGGTTCTCAAAATTGTCCATAACAACCCCCGAGTTCGGCGGCCTCGCCCGCGATCTTGGGGGAGTCTCGATCTGCATGCCGTGCCGTAGCCAAGAAACGAAGGGGTGATTCCGAAGTCGGTTCTGCGGCGACTGTTCTCACATTGCTCAACGAACGTTTACTCCTGGGGGACGATGGGTAACCAAGTTTGGGAACCTCTGATCAAGACCCTGTTCGGTAATGGCCCGCTCAGATTAATTCAGCATACCACAAATGTAGCGGGGGCTTGGTGAGCAGGGAGCCGAGATTTCGGTCATTTTTGCTGGTACCATGCATGACCTCAACGACCTATGGAACGCGTGCGAAAATCAATAATTTGTATGTTGGCTCCAAGGCGGAGCGATTCCGAAGATATTGAGACAGTGAGCGCGGTGAAGGCCGAGCACCACAGTACACTCGTTTCTGCGATCAGTTCTCTCGGGAAAGTGCTCGAAGCAGCGCTCAGGCAGTTTGCATAGGATCACAGGTCGTAAGATGCCTTCAGCGATCATTTCAATCCAATAGCCAAAGAGGAGCCGAGCTCTCTTCCGACGTTATTTCGGGTTTCTCTGCACAATATGGCGGCATGAGCTCGCCGATTCCGCTGCGACGTTTCAGGCGCCGAGTGTCTCTTCCGCCTTAATCGGGTCACGATGGGATCCGAGGCAATGGAAACCTTCGATGGCGTCCGAACGACTCGTTCCGAAAGTCGAGTGATCGTTCACCGAATTTTGCGGTGAGCCCCAAGCAAGATATCACACGCATCTAACTGGTCCCGGATGAATCGCACTCGACGAGAACTTTCGTTCACTCTGAAAAGTCACTGATTTTCTTCACTCAGGAATAACCGCGAACAAACCCTCATAGCTTCGCAGCTGAATCCCATCGGGGGCTTTTCCCCTCGCTTTCTAAGCGTGCCCCGTTCACCGATCTTGCGTCCGGTCTCGCCAACCTGAGATAAGAGGACGATTTCCAGAACCAAGTTCTGTTTTTTAAACATGGTTCTCGTGTTACCCTTTATCAGCTTCAAAGTGCCCCGACCAAGATGGCCAGTGGGGCGGCTGAACGCACCGCCAGATGAACGAGAAGATTGGAAACCATACAGACACCCGATTTTCTACTCGCAGTTCTTCCCCCGGTCCGTCCGCGCGCCCGATCGACCGACCGATCAGCTTATTACATATGAATGATCGCAAATTATCGGGGAGGAATCGGTCCCCAAAGTGTGGATTGCATTCCACGTAGATTCCGGAGAAATCGAGCTTCCTTCTACGAACATCCCGCCAAAAAGTTTTTCAGCACGCATCGGGTCCGACGAGTCTTTCGTGGCGTTCAAGATCGTGCGAGAACGCTGCTTTGCTGGCCTCCGTTTCAGATACGACTTGAGCCCGGATTACCGTCCGCGAGTCAATATGTAGGAAAACTCCTGCGACAAGAGAAGTCTATCGATGTCTCATTATCACAATCAAGGTCATCGTGACCAAAGGAACAACGATCGGATCATAATTGGAAACCAGCTCTCTCCAAAATTTCCGATCGAAACGTGGACGGATCCGCGCTGACTCCCAAGACATGCGGACCGGGCGTCTGATGCTTTTAGCTTGAACAGCTTGCTCCGGCGCTCGACTGCCGATGAAGATCTTGAAGTGCGACAACCAAAATACAGGGGGATGCACAGACGTAGACACACTGACGAGCACACATGGGCTGCTAGCGCCATGCCGAGTTTACAACGGCTTTTTAGTTGCGTCGCTACCGACAGACGTCGCAATAAATCGAAATCGTAAAAAAAAAGAAACGTAAAGCCGAAACGAGAGGGCAGCTCAGCGGGACAGTTTGAGGGGGATGTCAAGTAAGCAACCAAATGCGTTCGAATGCACTTACTTGCATAACTTCGTTCTCGACTTGTTCGTTGTTCGTACTCAGGTGGATCGGCTTTCGCGGACTCGCCGTCACATGGAGAGGGCGAGCACCCGGTCGGTCGGTATCACATGTCGTGTCCAAATACGATCAGATCGTCGTTCTACTGTGAACTTCCTGAGGTCGTTTGTTTACGAACCAAGGAACTCCAAGTGCAATAACCCGAACACTCGCCGCTGTTAACAGCCGAGGAGGAGTGTCCAGGTTTTACACCGGAACGATCAATTCGTCCCTTCTTATTGGTCCCTGCTGCAGCGTAAAATAGTATTGGTCGAACATCTAAGGTTGGTTAGACATGAAGTATCTTCAGAATCTTTCGAAACAAGCATGGTCAGTCGGAAAAGCCCAAAGGTTCTAAAGGGCTCCGTGAAGCCTATAGCGGAAAGCTGTGGTAGGTATTCATCGTCATTTCTGGATAACGACGACGAATCCATTCTTGTCCTAGTTCGGGAAAATCTCCGAGCTGGAGCTGGATCGGTCTCCCACCGCTCCGTGTCGTTGCGGAGGAAAAAAGTCTATCCACAGTGGGAATTCGCAACCGCCCTTCCCTCGAGCCATCCCTGCGTCAGCCACTGTCACAAGCGAGCAAGACGAGTGAACAACGTTGAGCCGAAATCGGGCCCGTGAGGTTGAGTAGCGTTCGCTGGAAGAGGGCGAGCCTACCCGGAGGCATCTCTTACTATGAAGGAACAGATGGAGTTGACAACTCAGTGAACAAGCTCGAAGTAGCCGTGCACACTTTCATCAGCCAGCCGTCCCCTCACTCGTAGCTCACGGGGGCGCAGAACCCGAAGCAGAGTAATGATAAGGTCCGACAAAGTCCGATGAGGAAACGACTCCAGAGATATCTGACTGACGCAGTGGCTTGACCCCCTCGATGACAGAACTCAAATTTTGACTTCATGAAAACGGAATCCAAGGTCGCAGTGAGCCATTCGCTCGAATGCCTGGTGCATGCCGCATGTTCTCGTGAGCCGAAAACGGGTTCTGCGTGGCCTAAGGGAAGCATAAAAACGAGCGTACATATCATGGTCGGTCTTTGAGTGTACGTCTGCGGGTAAAAATGTTAAGCGACGCATCCCTTGAGACGGCAGTAACTCTGGCAAGAACATTGCTCCACGTGCCAAAAGGTATCCAGCCATGTGTAACCAGGACCGGGATAGCGAGGCTCTCGGATCATTGTGACTTGTGACCATGGGCAGGGCCGCCAAAACAGCCGAATTTCGCGATGCTGGGTCGACGTTGCCGCGGGAAAAGGAATCGGACCAGAGTTCGGATCAGCGTCATCATATGAGAACGGGACTGTCGGGGATATTGTTGCTTTGGAAATTGGAGTTGGTTCCGAAGGAACGCTCCTGAAATTCACGATCGTTCCGTCGCTGAAGCTCGAAGCATCAGCTCGAATCGTTATCACGAAATTCGAATCAGACAGTTCCCGTCAGCGAGTCTTCGATGGCCGCGTCGCGTCGAGGGGAGGGAGCGTTACGAGCCCATGATGACCAACGAGGCCCGGCGGCCTATCTGATAACACGTTCAATTATCGCAACTGACAATGCAAACCTTGACAGGTCAGACATTAATTCTTCTCCTTCTGCATCTCACTGGCCCGATGATGTCCCCTCATGGAAAACGTGGTCATGATTGGTTCGAAGTTGACAGTGGTTTGGTCAGAGATCTTGTCGAGATCCTTATCGTTTGCCATGTTGCCGGAGTTTTCGTCACGATGTGATGCTCACGATGATGATGACGTCGACAACGGCGACCGTGAAGATATCGATACGGATCTCTGGCGGCAGACGGTCCTTGTTCAAGAGACAACCGAAATTGGTGAAGAAAAATATTTGCAGAGCCCTGACTCCGTTTGCTATTCCTGCTGCTCGTTCTCGCCCTTTTGAATCCACAGACTGGAATTCCACTTACCACTTACCCGGAAATAGAGCAGTTCTAGCGCGGCTGGAAATGTATGATCGGAGAAGACGGCGAGACATTCATAGTTCGGCGGCATTGCTTTTCAGCGGCACAGGACATGCGGTAATGCGATGCTCAAAAAATCTCAACTGGTCGTCTCGGAGGAAGAGTCTCAGGAACATTTGACACCGTTGCTCTTTCCAGGATCCCGGGGAATGTTGAAATGAGGTTCATCGGAAGTGAATCTGTGATTAAATATTGGAAACCACGGACCAATGTCGCAGATCCCCGCGCCCGGATCAAACTGAAACACTCTCTCGGCGCAGGCCCATGATCGCGGCAAAGGTCATGGTAGCGACCTGCGATGGCGATGTTGTCGTCATTTCTCCTTTCGCTGCTGACAAACGCCCCGCGAACTCTCACAAATTGTGAAGCTGTATCACATGGAAATCGAGTTAAGGCGAGTGCTTCGTGTTGGCCTCCTGTTCGTCTCTTTTTGCCCGAACGAGATCCGCCCCTCAGTAGACAACGATTCAAATGATCTTTCGCTGTTCCTGCCTTACGAAAAGGCGAAAAGCGCGGGATGAAGTGATGTGGTGCATTTTCCGTCGGCTTGCTGCATCGTTCGCGCTCACTTGACTGTTTGCCTGCCTGCCTGCCTCCCTTGCCGAGTGCCTGTTCGTCGGTCCGCTTTCCTACCAGATAGCTCTCTGGCTGCTCCACCGTTTGGTACGCGTGGTGCTTTGGTAGATGTGGGCTCTCTTCACCCTGATCATTTTCTGAAGAAGGCCTCCGTTGAGCAGAGGGAGGCTACGGAACGAAAAAAAAAAGAAGACCAGAGCAAACCGCTAGCGATAAATAACATGAAGAACTTGCCAGTCACTCAGATTGGCTGGCTGGCTGTTCGCTTACTTGCCACTCGCTGTGCGGAGCAGCGGTGCCGTACAGCAATTTCTATGCACGCCTAATCTGAAGGTTCCCCATTCTCGCCTCGATGGCTGAACGGACGTTGACATTACCTACCTGTCCACGAACCCCGAGGGACTCCCCAAGTGAAGAGAACGTATCCATGTGAGAACCATCGAGTGACTTCATATCGAGTCGACCGGCCGAGGGAACCAGACGACTCCAGCAGCGTTTCGAAAACGAGAAATCTGTCTGAACAAGTGTCGATTCCCATAAATTCTCGAACCAACACAATCGTGTTTCTACCCGGCCGTCAACAGGCTGTGGCGTACCACTCGCTCGCCTCAATCGGATACAAACGAATGGTCTCTTCGTCCGTCTTCGATTGACTGATACTCCGCCACATCCATTCCCGTTTTCACGAAAGATGCTGTTAAGGGACGAAGTTGTGAGACATTCACAACCTCCGACATGCTCTCGATCAGCCGACTGAATGACTCGGATCATGAATCGTCGGCGTTTGTCTTCGCGGGAAAAGCTCACTAACCGATAGACAACAAGCGCTTATTTCTGCGGAACCTCGCAATTGGAGGACCAATCGCAAAAAGCTGTAGACTGCTGTTTCGGAGTGTTTTCCGCCGGAGAGTTGCGATGAGTGCATCTCAGCCTTGTCGTTCGTCTCGAATCGTGAGGATGATCAGTTCCTCCAGTGATCTCTTCGAATGGAGCGGACTCGATTGATATTCCGTATGATGTCGAAGTCAACCGATGAGAAACTTCAAGCTGCTGGAAAGTCATCCAGCGCGGAAAATATTTCCTCGACATAACACCCATTTTTGAGGAACCAGCTGCTTCCGCTCGCACGATACGGATCTGGCCATCTGAACTTGATCAATGATTGTTTTTCCGCTCATTCCAACATTGAAAAGATGGGTGCGGCCCGTCTCCTTCCGAATTGAATGTCAAAAGAACTTCTCGTCTTCGCCGCCACCGCCTGTTCCTTCTTTATGAAAAGCAACCAGAAATGCGGTTCCGTCTCCACGGAGCCGTCTTTGGATCGCTGTTCTGAAATGCCCGTCCGATGCCGTTAAACAAACCAACGCTCTAGGAGGAAATCGAATTGGAGGAGAGAATGTATTGACCAACCCCGATATTTCCACCACAGAGCCGTCTCTGTTCCCGCATCTGAGCTACAGAATCCACTCGAAACCTTCTCAACTGGATTCCTACCGACGCCTCGTTCGATCAGAAGACACTTCAAGTATCTCCATGGAAAGCGAACGATTACCTAAACAGTTGCAGCGGAGCTGACCACGAAGGGCGGTTGTGAGACTGGACTTGAACGATTCACCGTTACATTCTTCTTCTGTTTTCACCGATTAAGAGGTTCTTGTCCACTGGTTTGCATCGATTGGATTCATCGGAAAATCGGTTCGATCCCACTTAACTGAGTATGCTGCATTTCATCTGAGAATGTCAGTATTTAAGCCAAAATATGTTATATCGATCGTTTCATCTACCCGGAACTCGACCGAGTTACAATTGCGGACTCGCTGGCCGTGAAAACGAGGCACTGGTGGAAGAATATATTCGCGAAAAGACCTCGTTTTGACTACAGCGCCATCCTTATGGTCTCCACTTAGCTTCAGGTGTACGCAGGTACCTACGGGGTACCGGATGGCTCATATCAAACTTCTTCCATTATTCTCCCGCAATAAATCAGACTACGCTCGTCGAACCTGAATGAAACGGTTTCAGCTTCCGCGCGTTTTCCGCGAATCATCCAAAATCGCGACATTTCAGATCTGGAATGTTCAATTGTGCGGCGGCGCTTCGACGGTTCAGTATTTATATTTGTCCATTCCGTTTATGCGCGGAACAATGCAAACGACACTTCTGCGAAGGTTGTCGAGGATTTTCGATTTTTTGAACGTGGAAGTGCTTTAGGACTTGGTCAACGGTCCGTTTGAATCAGCTACCTGTTCGACGGAAGCAGCTGATCGTTTCATGGGAGCATCGGTTTGCCGCTTTTAAATTTTCGCCTTTGTTTTCTTCCTGGTTTGCAGTCATTGGAACAGTGGTGCGAAAATTTGTCTCGATACCTTACGCACGGGAGCACCGAGGAGCTTTAAATGAATATCCGAGTGTAGCAATTCTGTTAAATGTCCGTCCATCGGGTCGCGGGACTCGATGATCACATGATGGATGCTTTTGTCATCCGAAGCTCGTGGCGTATGCAGCTGAGATCGGGCCGTGGTGCCCCTCGGCTCCGATGAAATCCAATGTACAACACAATATTTACCGAAGGGATACGGCCATCCTCACACCATGGGCGCCTACAGTTCACGATTTCGCCCCTCGTCAATTCATCGTTTGGGACCAACCTTCGTACGAGAGTTCTTTCGAAGACTACAGCCTCAATGGCTGTATTTTTTTTTCTCGACGTAGGCACGCGATTTCGGGCGCCCCGTAGAAGAAGCGACGGAGAGAGCAACACTTTGGCTGGTCGGTCCGTCGGCCAACCGGACGGACGGACGGACGGCCACGAAGTCAGTCAGTCAACGATCCATCCAAACAGGCAGGCAGGCAGGCAAGAGGCCTAGGTGTCCAAGAATTTATTCTCTCATCACACTCAATTCACAACCGAAGCAGCAAGCCATCTTCAGCATTTTCAAACCAAGACCACTGTTCCCGCTCGGTGCATTCTTACCATCGACGATCGACCAGCCAACATTCCCAACCCATCGGTAATAATTTGCTCGCTCGCTCGCTCGCTCGCTCGGCGAAGCAGCTAGACAACCGTCAGGTCTGGTGCCTGGTGTCGTGAAATATGATCCACTGTATCTTGAGATAATTGCGTCTCGAAGGCCGATTCGAAAATTGCTTTCTTTATTCAAGCGGTTTCAGTACCCATGCATTGTACATAGCTGGCCGCGTGTTTCGTATAACATGCGTCAATTCGCGTGTTCTTGGCAAAACAAGCGGACAGAGATCGATACCGATCAGGTAATCGAGAAAGCGCAGCCAGGGAGTGAACTCTTTTCGGGTCGTCGTTCTCTACTCGCGGTCGATTTGCCGAACGATCGCGCTGAATATCGCGCTGTGATTCTGGTGAGACGGGGAAAATATCCGCAAGGGTGGGCAAGGAGCGTCTTCTGAAGTCGAGAGCAGCGCTCCAGTGTCAGGGTCAGTTCCCGACTCGATGACAGAAAACGGACTCTGGTCAACGTGGAGCTAAAAACGCGCCGCCAGATCGGCTTCTTCTCTCGACTAGACTCGAAGGTTAGATTTGAGTCTGCGGAGTGTTTTTGGAGGACGGACGGGAGGCTGGCGCTCTGGAGGCGAGGTCGTGTCATCTGCATTTGTATCCCTGAGAATGGGTTCAGGGAAGCATACGATGGGCGATGCGAAGCTTATTCGCGGAACATTCTTTTCACCATCTTGTTCAGTTGATGATGACGACGCTGCTGCTTCTGCTGCAACGACGTCGACGACACATCACGAACCGGTCGTTTGAGACTTTCCACCAAAAAATGGATTCCAGAGGAAACGAGGGGCATCACCCAGACCATCACCCGAAAACTGCATCACCATCCTCCCGGGCTGAGAGCATTCAACAGTTTTTATTCTTTAAATCGTAAACTCAGACCTCGATGAATGAAATGAATTCTATTCGGACAGAGCTCTCCGTTTGGTTGGAGTGAGTTTTAAGAGTTTTCTGGAGCGTTTTTATACATGGAAGGGAAACGAAAATTGAGAGAGACGGACTGACAGACAGAAAGGGAGCCTCTCACTAGTTTGGAGCCGGCCGCCCCCTAGAGCGAAGAATCGATATAACCGATTAATCGATGGGACTGATGAACCACGTAACGTAGCAAGTCCGTTCTAAGGGAACTCAATCAGAGATGGCGATCTGTGGATCTGCGCCGCGTCGCGAACCACTCACCAGGGGAGCGGGGTGTCTTGCGACGGCAAAACCGAGGTGGATCTCTCGGCCGAACCGTGAGCTCTCGGGATGACGTCGACAGCGATACCCACTTATTCAACGAAACCCGAAGAAAAGTCGTTCGATGTCGCGTTCTGGAGAAAGCGTTCGAAGCAGGTGACTCCAATGCAGCTGTTACCACGCCCTCAGAGTCTCGTCATGGCGCCATACTGCGAACGGAACGCACTAAATATATTAGGAAAAACCGATGCTTGTTAGTGATAGCTTAGCTAGTTGAGCCACCATTCACCAAACAGTGGGAAAGCAGTCGTGATGCGCGATGATGATGACACGACAGAACAGTATATCGAGCATACAGAATTGGCGAGTTAGAAAGGTAATCCAAACTCACGAAGGCAACCACCGATATGAAATGAAGTGTGTGATCATCAACTCGGATTCTCCCGTTATATGTAATTCCAGCAGGATGAGACAAACTCCAACCCAAGAAATGTCCCTTCCGGGCCGCCATTGGATACCAATTTCAGATCTGTTTAATTGGATCGAGTCGAAGAATTTCGCTCCTCACCTCGTGAAAGCGATTGAACGAGGATCGGTGATAAATTCTCGCAGCTTGAAGCTTCGACTGTTTTCTAGTTATCATTGCTCGCCTGCTTGCTTGCTTGCTTGCTCGCTCGCTCGCCGGTCTGACGGCTGTAGCACGGCGCACAGCGTACGCCGCCGTACACACGGAAAGCAGCATGTATCATTGGGGCCGTTACTGGTGGCGTTCGTGATTTATCTTTCCTTTGGGAGAAGCCCTACCCCTGTTTCAGCACCGACATTTTTAAGCAAGGAGCTTTGTATTACACCAGCTTCCTCTCGACTGTATACGGCTGCTGTTTTCGATGGTTGCGGGAAGAATACCACCGCACGATTCCTTCACTGAATGCACAATACCCGAAATCAAAACTTGTAATATTTCCCTTTCCGCAACTCTTTGGCGATTTTAACTCAAGCTTTTAGACGGTCAGCGTACCGATTGCACCGACTTATGTCCATAACTCGTTCTCCGAGTTCGCGACAAATCACCCGTCTCTTGTCACGGGAACGACTCGAACGTCTCGCCGGAAGAAAATTAGAGAAAGAAGAGACGTGTGATTCCGACCTCTCAACCGTCGCCGGCGATAGAATTTTGACGAGAATTCAAAAACATTGATCCATGTTCTTGCTGTCCTCTTGTATTGTCCGGTCTGTCGATCCGTCTGTGCGCGTGTCTCTCTGCCCGTCTATCCGTCGGCCGCCGCTTGGGAGCGACTCTCAGAGGGAGGCCTATTAGTCCGCATCGTTGGCTCGAGGGCATCCGCAACGCTCAAATGCTGACGGGGGTGAGTTGGGTAGGCTTGCCAGCCAGCCAACTCCCCGGTATCTTCCCCAACTCGCCTCGCTGTCTCCCGCCCAAGCGCACCGCCAGGCTGGCATCCTCCCTCAGCAGCTTGGTTCCCTCTTTGTCTAACTCCCCACTTCCTTGCCTCCCGTTTTCCTTGCCTGACTGCCTGTCTGCCTGCCTGCCTACGTATCTGCCTAACCGCTTGCCCCCCTTGCTGGGAAGAGACCAACAAGGAGACGAGTCTGCAGCTGAGTGAGTGAGCGAGTGGGCGAGCGAGGAGAGCGGCCAACACACCGACGGGCACGAAGGCACGCCGGCAGACAGACACTCGAACGGACAGGGCACGCTGCCTTGCTGACTGGCTGCAGCAGAGTCAACGAAGGGAAAGACGACCACGACGAAAGAAACATCGGATTACATCAAGAAATACAAGAGGAGGGAGAGGGATCAAACAAAATTAAAGATCGTTTTCACCAGCGCCGTGGTCTCCCCGTTTCAGTCGCTTCGGTACAATTTCAACGTTCCGCCTCGGTCTCAGCTAAACGATACAATCAGAACAAGTGCAGCCTCTTTCGTTGGGATTCACCAACAGCGGGCGGGTTAGCAGGAGAGACAGAACGAGAGAGCAGAACGGCTCGGCAGCCGATTTCTAAGGGTCACGTTGAATTCGAAATGTAGGAAGTTATCTGTTATTGCTCACTGATCAGAGACCAGATCTCAGTGGCAACGTCTCATTCATACACGAGAGGGCAACCACGCTACCATCTTGGATTTTGATGGTGAACTCCCCTTTGTCCAGTGCTCCCACCTTGCTGACTAGCACTATCTTGGCCAGCACGATGATGTTCGTCGCATTCGGAGCAGTGTGCCCCAAGAATGACCAAGGTATGTTCGCGATCCACTGGGTACTCTGTGAAGGATTCTCGCAATCACGGTCGTAATGAGTCAAGACGATTTCCCGACTCCCAAGACTAGTCCGATCGGAGCGGAGTTCGTAGTGCGTATTCCCAATGGTGAGCTGACTGGGGAAGAAGGTTGATAATGCCATTGCGCATAACGTGAGCTTGAGCATAGCATGACAATGCATAATGTGAACCAACGGCGCAAGGATCCTCATCACATTTACAGAGCATGTGATTGAACAGGCTTAATCCCGCGGGGGTTCAGGGCGAAGAATCTCTGCGCCGTTGGAGACGCGTGAGTCCTGTGCGAGTTGAAATCCTTTTCCAACTGGTCTTCACCGTTTTGATATGAAGTTCATGAATGGAATTCGTCCTCTCATCTCACGCGTTGCTACGAACTGGATTTACCGTGCATCCTTGTGCATGATTCGGAAATTTTCATTGTATGCTTGCACATACCCGTGTTTTTCGAAGCCTCAAGTGGAATGTACCCATCAAGTGATAATGACATTGTTGGCTTAGGAACTACAACCGAGTTTTGAAGCTTTTTCAAGGTGAATGCTAGATATTGCTGCAGATTTTTGATGTTCGGAATAAATAGCGGAGATGTGCCAAAACGCGCCGATGGGATAAGTGGTCCCTAAATGAATTCAACTTTCTCCACCCCCGTTATCGTTTATGAGCGATCACAATTAAGCTGGACTTCGGCGTTCGCATCATGAAATTCATCAGAGGAGTCACCATTTCGGCTCAGCTATAGTTCTCGCTCGCGTCTCGAACGTGATTGAGAAAGCATGGCGTTGCACTTGCGACGCTACAGCTGGTACGTTTTTCGCCTCCGTTCCCCAGTGGCCCCGCCACTCCCATTGCTCCTAATTTGCGTCACCCTTGTGTCCGTTTGTTAGTTCGCCTTTAGAGCAGTCCGTCAGTCTGGTGCCTTCGCTATGGAAAACGAAATTAATCTTGACAATTTCATGAACAATCTTGCTTTCAGTCTCCTACGTCTCTCTTTTTTCTCCCGTTGCTCAGACCGTTCGGCGAGACCAACGCTGCGTCTGGCCGCCTCTACTCCATTGCTTTCTCTTCTTGTTGTTCTCAAGCGAGAGACGATGGAACGTCATGCCACGGTCCGTAACTTCATGACAGTGGCAAAATTTAATTTCAACTTGGACATGACTCTGGAAGGGAATGGGGAGAGGGAGGGCGTTCAGGGGTTCCCGACCACGGAAGTCGCGTCAATGGTGGCGGTCGGACTGGCAACATCTGGGGACCGTTCGCCAGAGCTCGAGCTTAAGGGATCGTGGGCCGCAGCTGACGAAACGAAAAAGGAGGCTGTTGTATTCAATGCTATTGATCCCTTCAGGGTCCACATATGGGTGGACAAATGATGATATTGACATCCGATATACTACCACCACCACTACTACTACTGCTTCAGCCCCTTCCGTCCTCGCTCGCTCGCGCGCTCCGTCCATCCGACCGTCTTTCAGGGTGTCCGCTCAGACTGTCGCCTCCCACCCATACACCCATCCGATCCCAGGCCGTCCATCCGGTTGCCCGTTCGCTTGCCTCTGCGTTTTGGGACTGACCGTTCGTCCGAACCACCGGCTGGCTGGCCGTGTGCTCGAACAACGTTCAGTCTCTTGGCAGTCCATTGGCGACGGACCAACCGGCCGAACCTACTGGCCATTGAAACTGTTCCGTTGAATCAGTTGCACGCTTGTCCTGCGTCCAGCACCGCCATCGTGGTCGTCGTCAGAGCCGCCCGCCGTCCCCACACCCACCGCTCATGACCAGCAGCTTAGTCGAAAGGAACACAGACCTCGAGCGAACGAACGGACGGACGGAGGACTCTCGAGCGGACAAAGGGACAGAGACACATCCACCCGGGAATGAGCGCTACAATGCTGGATAGATGCTGCAGAGCTGCGGGTCCTAATCCGGCTCAGGGCAGGGCACTCTCTCGGTCTCTCATCCTCATCCTCTCCATCTTCTCTCGCTCCCTCTAACATACGGACAGAAGGATCGGAAGACATCGGGATTCGCGGATCGCGGCAAACTGATTTGACAGGTTGGACATGCCTTCCGTGTGAGTTGTAGGCGGGCATTGCATTATCAGACCGACTTCCCTTCAACGGTCGGTGGATCGGTCGGTCAGTCAGTCGGTCAGTGAAACAGTTGGTCATTGAGGCGACTACCAGCTCGAGAGTTTCCTCGGCCCGACGACTGATGAGCAAAAAACCAATCGCGTCGCAACGTAAAATCGATTTCGGTTTGCAACGAAACGGCACCAGGCGTTTCATGCATAGTTCCAAATAAGGATCGCGCGGTCGTATCATGTTGTTGTAGGCAGGAATAGCTTTCATTCCTGGGGACAAACCCGGCCGTAACCCCGAGCTTGAGCCACTGCTAATCCAGCGATGGTCGAATCTGATGCCAACCCGAAAGAGCAGATTCGTTCGAAGACAACCTGAGGCGGACGTTGGCCAACATGAGCTGCGGTGCATTGT
Source organism: Neoseiulus californicus (assembly GCA_028455905.1). Taxonomy (NCBI): domain Eukaryota; kingdom Metazoa; phylum Arthropoda; class Arachnida; order Mesostigmata; family Phytoseiidae; genus Neoseiulus; species Neoseiulus californicus. The sequence goes on from JAMQGS010000001.1 coordinate 40,712,962, forward strand.
CAGATATATCGGCTTTCCGAGAGCGGACCGAAAGAAGCAACCGCCTCCGCCCTGCGATGCAAGCGAGCCCGCAGCCACCACCAAGATGACGACGACGACGACGACGACGACGACCAATCGAGAGTGAGTCGAGAGAGTTCCGATCAAGTGCGGTTTTTCCCCAGAAGGTGGGGTCTGTGACGGATGGATCTCCGAACAGACGGACCGACGGACAGATGGACGGACGGACGGACGGATGAGGGAGTTCGATGGGGACGGAGGGAAAGTCTATGTAGTCTTGACTCTGTCGGCCTGACTGCTCGTCCGCTCGCTCACTCACTCGCTCACTTGAGGCAGGCTGCCAGCGTTGGATGCATCGGACCCGTCGACCTCATTCTATTGAGGAAGCGTAGCTAGGCTATCGAGCACCATCGATGAAAGAAACGCATACTGACGGAGTGACAGAAGCATCCCTCAAGTATTTTCAGGCAACAGCAAAGGAAAGAAGACCGAGGAAAAAAGGAAAAAGAAACACCCCTGCAAGCGCAGAAACTTCCACTCTATCAGAAAGAGAACGAAGGCAGGCGCCCGAGAAGAGAGGAAAAACAAGCAAAAGAGTACAGTCGAGACGATCGTGCGGTCGTGGAACGAACTCATTGAACATAACGATCCAACGAAGTGCCGGGAAGGTGTGAATCGCAGCGCTAATAGTCTCGACGCTCGATTTGGGCGTTGCGTTGCTCGGCTGTCCGATTAACTGGTTCGCCGCTCGCCGAGCTAGCTCTTCGTAGATTGTTCGCCTCGTTGCCGTCCTCGCAAGCAACGAACCGGGAGCAAGCATTCGCAAGGAAAGATAATCTCCTCGCAAGGACGTCGGTATCGGTGAATTATCATTAGAGTATCTTGTTGTTGGCCGTGTTGGATCTCATTGGCTGTGCTTCTCGCTCATTGGCGCGATTCCTCGCTCTCAAGACTCAGAAACAGGGCGAGAGAGCGGAAACACGGCGAAGAGGAAAAAAACGGAACCGTAGGCAAGAAAGCAACCACTCTGGAAAATTATCTCGCTGCAGGAGCGGAGGGGAAAAAAGAAATATCTACATTTGAACGCATGCATCCGCGGTAGCCGATTTCACAGTGGTCGCCGTCCCTACGACGATCGATCAAGCTGCTTGAGCGGCGGGCTAGCGAACGTTTGATGAGATATGGACACCTCAATGTGTTTCCGGGCATGGCGTACAGCGCAGGGCGTCTCGATCGAGGTTGAGATTCCAGGGGACCATCCAACATATATCACGAACCCCGACTTGGACATATCGGTTTCGCCTGGACGAGGAATCCCTCGCCACCGAATCGACGGACCGGGGAAGGGAGAATGGAATTCTTTCGCGGAACAGTTCAGAGCGGGGCTCGGAGTATTTCCGAGGTCAGCTGGGAATAATTTCCAACCGATTTCTTGAACCTCGCTACTAAAGCCTGAGACGTTCGTGAAAGTTGCTGGCCTGAGACACTTCCGCTCTGTCGAGCTTGATCGATGGACAATGAATCTCAATGCTTCCTCCTCCTCTTTTTTCCTCTATCGAAACATAGCACGAGTGTCCAGTTCATGCACACGATCCGCTCCCGAGCGAAATAAGCGAGAAATCCACAATCCTATTCCCGTAACTGAAACCGTACAGACGCTCAGCGAAAGAGTGTGGGATTCGTTCTCGTTCCCAATCTCACTGATTGAATCAAGCTTGATCGAACGTGCCGAAGACTTTGAATTTTGAAGCGAGTTCGATTTTTGACTTGCTCCCGCGATCTGGCCTCGCTCTTCGTTTTCGTCGAGAATCTCCGTCCGGAGTCTCCGTTGGGAGGAGAAATGAAAAATGAAGATAGCCGATCAAATCGAATTACGAATGGATATTGAACCTGAGACCCTTCTCAGGAAAGACGACTCGAGAACAAACAATTGCTCCGATATCAAAACAGATCTGTGTGTCTCCCATCTCTCCGCTCTAGGGCCTCCGTGGACGCAGGGAAAAAATTCATCTCCGATTAAAGAAAAATCCCGGGCGCTAAGCTCAACGCCACATTTCTGAAGCGAACAGGAAGACGAAGGCGAGAAAAACGGCAATCGCGCACAAGTCGTACGGGGCGCGGCTTCTCCGAGATCTCAAGAATTCCGCAGAATCTCCAGCAGCGGCTCCGAGCTCGCGGGATCCGATACCAGTCGCCGGCAGGCTCATCATCCCGGTCTTGCTCGACGAGGGTTGGTGGCATCCTCGCTCCTTGAGTCGGACCGATCAAAAAGAGAGTTCTGCGATAGCGGGCAGCAGCTGTGATATGAGTGACCACCTGCTCAATCGCAGATTCTCATCAATGATAATAAACCTCGCGACCGGATGAACCCATGGCACCATATTGTCAATGTCGGAAGTGTCCCGGAGCGAACCTTCGGGACTTCGATCGTTCGATCCATCGATCGTTAGATGAGAAAAACTTTGAAAGAAACAGTGAATACAGTCGTTGACAAGACAACCTCTATGAGCACTCGCTAATAATCAGCCGAGAACTTCCACTGGTATTGGACGATTGGCGGTTTGTTTGGGCTGGATACATGCATGCGAGTCGAAACGACCGACATCAGCCAAACTGCACGTTCTCTCTTTCTCTAACGAAACGAAGAATTACCGTTCGAATGTTCCCTCTCCGAGGTCCGTTCCGAAGACCCCTCCAAGGACCCCCGTCGCCGTCGTGTCCACAGAGGTGTTCTGGTTATGCAGCTGAATTGCTGAGAGCATAATTGGCTCTCATTACATTCGGCTGAACATGTTTGTTAAAGAACAGGCCGCTGAACGAATTCCTCCAGCCAGCCCGCCAGCCGACCGGTCAGGTCGAGAGCACTCCTCGCCGGACGATTATGAAGTCTTGGAAGGAACTCTCGAGAGTGGATAATTGGTCAGCGCTGCAATTTTCCTGAATGCGGACGAGCACTCCGAGAGATTTTTCCTCTCCCACGGTAGCTTTTGTCTCAGCCCAGTGTTCCCTTCCCCTCTATTTCTTCCTCAGCCAATGCTCTTGTTCCTCGATCGCCAAACGATGGATCCATGTTTGGAGTTCCTGAATTCTTCCAGCCCGTGTGTCGCATCGCTCCCGGGGGATACCGGCGGCATTCGATGAAGATGTTTTCGCGCTAAAGTTCGCAACGCCGCCCAGCGCTCAGTTTGCGTCAGGATGTTTGTAGCATATGGCTTGTCGGAGTTGGATTGGAGTCGGCGGATCCACGAACGAATCCAAGAGACTTCCGTTCAAGAATTTCGTTCGAAAAGCTCGATCAACGACAACGACGCTGAATACGCAAGACCACGAGTCAACGAATCGCTAGAATGGTGGATCGGGCGCGCAGGCAGGCAGGCGGGCGGTTAGTCGGTCGATATGTACCGTTCGCTGCCACCGCCTGCATCGAGGAGACGATGGAACCCAATGCTTTTGTTTCCTCCCCTGGGAGAGTTGCATCTTCGCGTCCCGGTTTTCTGATCCTTACGTTCCCATGTTGCTCCACTAGACCTAATGTTGACTTAGCGGCGGTGGGGCCGCTGCTGGAGTTGGTTGCTTGCCGGCTGAAGCGCCTCTCTCTTCGCCGGCTTGCATCGATACAGGGGAACGGGGAAACAGGAGGAGAACAGCCACAGGGGTGTTAATACGCTCCTCGATGTCTGCCTCCCGGCCGGCCGGCCCGGCGTCGGAGAAGAGAAGAGGAAGAAGCAAACCCACGAGAAAAGCGAAAGGAAATCTGCGCATGCAACGGCTTCTTTTCTTCTGCTCACTCGGCTCTAGCTCCGGCTGCAACAACTTTCTTCGCCCCTGCAACAGCAGCGGTAGCTCGAGATCTCCGGGCCTCTCTCCAAACAAAAGTTCGTAGTTATCGATATTTACGATGAAAACACAAACTATCTCACAAGAGTCTCCCAGCCGGTACGGCCCCCGCCCGTCCCTTGCTCTTCTCTCTCTCTTTAATCCCGCCACTAGGGCCCGAACAGCGACAACGACGACGGCCGCGGCGGCAGCAACAACAGCAGGGATAGCGATCGCGCACTGAACACCGTTTCCACCGCGGAAGAACAAGCAGCTGTGATGATCCGCAGGGAAAGCTAACCGAAGTCTCAGATTCGACGTGGGTGAGATCGGGTTCAGGGACTGTTTCCATTCGATTGCTCTTCTTGTTTAGGGAAATGAATATCTGCATGGTGCACGCGACGACGACGACGGAACAGGGAGAGAGGACTGAATTTTTGAAAGCTCCTCGGCTTCGAGCGCATGATTGTTTCCTCTAGATAAACGCTATCAGCGCTCTGCGTCTCAGACTGTCTTCATTGTTCGATTCTCTCGATCACACCGCTGCATCGCCCGATTCATCAAGTTCGTCCTCGAAACGACTCCGACGGGGATTGTGGCTGCGCCATCTAGAGTTGCATCATGCCTCGCATTCCGGAGTTCATTCCGCTATGTAGGGCGAGCATACATGAGCAAGACTCCTGTGCTTACAACTAGCCAAGGCTCGGTCTCCATTGACGAACTTTTTCGCGAAACACTGTTTCCTGACGGAAACAATCCTGACGGAAATCCAAGTGCGATGTAGTAATCAACATTAGAAACAGCATGTCAATGGCATCCAGGGCACGACGCAGCAGCCCACAAGACGCCCGCGGAGTTTCAAGAAATTTTAGGGCTGAGTGGAGAGAGAACGCGGGGACAGAGGCGTGGGGAGGCGAGAGGGGAGGGAGCAGAGTATTATGTCTCAGTACAAATTTGTTCTCAGACAAACGGATCCCTCGGGCAATGAAACGACACTCAGACCCAGCGAACGAGCGGGGGCGCCCAGCTCAGCTCAGCGACCTAATGGTCTCAGGGTGGATTCGAACGAGTGCGGGCGGCTCCGTTGCTTGCAATTTTCATCTGTTCGGTTTTACGTACACCGCTATCAGCGGGATTCCCCTCGGTCGAGGCATCCGAGAGAACCTGGAATTTCATTCATATTCGACGACATTTTTAGTTATTTCTCAAGCATCGCTCAAGACCTCGTGACGAACCATTCGATCAAGAGATTGAAACTAGTCGGCAGGAGAAAGAAGACGAATTCAACAATCAACGCCGCGAATCCGCCTTTAAAGCCAGCACGATCCAGAATTGCTGCTGACTCGTTTCGTTTCGTTTCCGCGACGAGTATCAGAGACTAAGGGCTCGCCATGCGCAGAAGCGTCTTTTGCTCATCGACAGATGAGCAGACCCGCTCGTCCCGCCGCGATCGTTCGAACTAATTAGCAATCGTTAAGATGGCTGGAGTTAACGAATCCCGACCGGAGTCCGCTCACATTATGCGGAGCAGAGCACCAAGGCCAAAAGAATCTGAGTGGCAGACCCTGCGTCGGAGACGTCCATGGAACACAAACTCTCCTTGTAAATTTCCTTCAACCAGCGTCTGATCTTTTCACAATTCAGACTGGTGATGGGCCTCGATGGGTGAGGAAGAAACATTGTCGGAGTTCAAACGGAGAACAAGGAAAATTAAGAAACTCCATCAAGCGGAAACTACCTACAAGATGATCTGCGTCGAGGGCGTACCGAATGGGATCCGAGTACAGCAGCGGATGTAGCCGCGCTGAATGTTAGTGAGTGAGTGAGTGCTTAGGTGGTTGCTCGAGCGGGGCGCACGGTATGGACGCGCAATGTAACGGCCACAGGATACGATAGGCACTGCTTGTCCTGGTGACGTCGGCTGTGGTGGACCCAGACCGCACGAGCACAGGAGTCGTAGTGGACGTATTAGTCGCTGCTGCTGTTGTCGGCATCACCTACGTGCACTATGGCACCATTTCACGACGAGCAGTCTATCGAGGTTATTTATGATGCTTATCTCGGTGGAACAACCTCCCGTTCACAAGCCATTCACGGTGGCGCTTGCTTCTCATCAACGTGTTTCTGTCTCTCTGTCTGTCTGACTGTCCGCGATTCGCCGCGTAGGGATGTAAGTACCTGCTGACGTCGGTCGGGAAACCGATTCATTAAATTCAAACTTCCCTCAGCACCTTGCAATGTATCCGAGTTGGTTACTTTTCATGATGAGCGAAACCATGTCCTCGTCTCGTTGTTCTCCTTAGTTCCACATTGATCTACTTCATGCTTATACATATGTACATATTCCACCCCTTCCGGCTCGGTGATTCACAGCCTGCGACCCCTTTCCAGTCTTAAGTCCATTTCAATAATCAATCTTGAATTTTTTGATGCTGCTGGCGATTCGATCCGTCCTCCCTCCCGTTCCCCTCGCGAGAGGAAAAAATATCGAGGCACGCTACGGCAGAATTCAATTTTGTTTGCTCCTCGGTGGACGCGGTTGTTGGCTGCGGGACGCGGTTGATGATCTTTTCCCTCTATTCTCCTGAAGCCTTGTTTTCGTGTTTTGCTCCAATCCCTTGTTGTTGTTGTGGTTGGACCCTGGATTTCTTCATACCTTTCTTCCTGCTCCACCACGTCTGAGTGAGTGGAAGTAAAATCGGGGAATCAAGACCGGTGCGGCTCCGAGGCGGGGGCGATCTTGCTAGGTGCTCCTCGCGAGTTCTCCTACAGAGAAGGCTCCCGCTCCTCCGCAGCGGCAACAACAGGGAGACACGAACAGCATGGTACGAGGGAGCGGGAGTTTTCGCTTGGATGCTTCCTAGAAATTCAAATTCGAATGCGCTTCTGTCTGACGTCAGCCTGAGCGTTCAAGCTATGTGGTCGAGTAGATGCTTTCTTGCCGCACTCCTCGCACCTCTGCATCCTTCGCGGACATCAAGCGATCCCATAATGCTCCGGGAACGGTGGCCAAATCGCGGAGCTGGGAATTCGGAACAGAGGCGACTGAGCTTCGAACTTGAATCGAATCGGAGGATTCACAACAGGGGTTGAGTGGGTGAAGCTTCCCGGTGCGATACACGTGAGAAGCATCCCCCGTCGTCTGCCTGGTGTTGTAAAGCTTCGCGTAACGAGGTTGATGGCACAAACTCACGGATCTGTTCGAGATCCAATGAGTCACTCAGCCAGCTAGACAGCTCGCCAGTCGTTAGCTCCATTCGGATGTCGGAGCACGAACAGGAAACGGCGCGGCGCCCTGATAAATGGTGGAAAAAACGAAATCCAAACATTCGTTTACCTCAAGAAAAGCTCGCTGATCGATTTGAACCACAGCGTCAACACGGCGCCGCGGCTACCAGTCTACCAGGGATTCGCGTTGAGCTTCCTTTCTGTCACGAAGAAGGAGGAAACGACACCCGACATTAAGTCCCAGCGAGATCCCGAGACACTTCCGCCATGAGCAATCCTCGGCTTCCTTGCCACGCGTGGCAACATGTCGGGCTCAAGAACTATAGATTGCGAAGTTCGATGTCATTGGAGACAGAACCTAAAGAGAAAAAAATACGGCAACGTAAATAATTCCGTCGATTTACGCAGCAAAACAATACTCGAGCTCGGAAATGTTTTTCTCTCGCCAGAATTATCGTTCGGGGAAGCTTTGGGCAAGCTTGCACAGCCTCGATTCAGAAAGCCGAGATAGAGAGAGGGCGGCTTTGTGGGATCGAGTCCCGGAGCTTTTCCGTTTCTTCCACACAGGTTTTGGGAGGCAGATCCAGTTGCCCAACCGAGGACTCCGCGAGAGAAATGATACTCTTGTGCGAGGGAGGAAAAATCGAATGATCCATGAAGTTCGCCCACAAGGCATCTGCATATCGAGGCACAACGGTGATACTCTCCTTGGATGGATCGTCGTCTGGCCTCGCGAGAAGGACTTCCAGGAGCGCTATTTGGAAATTTTCCGAATTGAATCCGACTCCGAGAACAATCGCTGGCGTTCCACTCACTAACAGGTCTCTGATTGCTCAATGAACTTCCCATTCCGATCTGTGTGTGTGTTTGCCTGGTAGCTTGACTGGCTTGCTCGCTAGCTTGCTGGTTCGGGGATGCCATTAGACGCATCGGACGGGTTGTATTTTTTCCTCCTTGTTACACATATGGAAATGGGAAGGAGCGGAGAGAAAGCCGCTCTCGACCCCTACGCTCGACTCCTTCACCCGTCCCAATGTTAGTCGCTGCCTTTTGCCGGCTGCTCCCACTACTAGCGGGGGCGTTGGTAGACGGGGGAACGGGGGCGATCGTGATGGCAAGAACAGGGGGGGGGGGGGCGCTGTAGGGCGCTCGTTCCATGGACGCCCTTCGTTCGGGGGCAAAAAGGGGGAGATCACAAGCACCGGGGTAGAAGGCGAAAAAGCTGAAAGAAGGGCGAAGAGGGGGTAAAAGGGGACTTGCTGCCATCAGCGAAGATTTATTCGCATGGACTCCAGCCAGGTCCGCGAAAGACAGCCTGACTCGCTGGCTTGCTTGCCTGCCTGCCTGCCTGCCTTCCACTCGCGGCGTCGGGAGCGACAGCCAAAACGGCACATAGAAGGCCGAGTGCTTCTTCCTCCTTCACGGAAGGAGGAAAAACCCTCGACTCCTGAGCCGAAACAGTTTCCACATTCGTCTGACCGTTCCATCCTTCAGCCATCGGCTCCTCCGTTGGTTCGTTCGATGTGGCTTCATCTATTTACCGTGTGAAAACAGAGATGCCGCACAAGTGCGGAATCCGGACCAAAATGCTCGCTAGATATTGCAATCATCCGACGGCCGGCCGACCGGCGTCCATGAGCGGAACGGGAAGCAGAAACTCGGAATGATAGTTTTTGATGGCTTAGGAGGAGAATCTCGCAGACCGTCCGCTGTTCCCCATCTCCTCATCTATTGCCGTTCTTTCCCAACGCCTCGCTCTTACGTTGCGCTGTCGTCACTTACGTCATGGTCGTTCTCTGCGCCGCCGCCGCCATCTCTGCTGTCAGATGCTGCGGCCGGCCGAAGACTTACCATGGACTCAGGAAGATATCGACGCTTCCGGTGACATGTTAGACTACGTTCTTCCTACCGAACGAACGACAAGATGCTGCAACCAAACCAGCTTCGTATATCTTCGAAAGCTCGCAACATCGTTTCTTCAACGCGCTCATGCGAACTCATACGAACGAGTTCTAGTCGGATCTAGGCTTTCGTCGTGAGCTTTCGCGGAGGAGCCCATCCGTGACGCTTGCGAACAATTATCGAGGAACGAAAAATTGAAATTCATATCGAGGGGACACGTCGCGCATTCCTTGGTTTCGACGGATTGGACAGCAATTGCCGAGTCCAATGGAATAAATGAGATCGTAGTCTAGTCGTAGATTGAGGCGGGATACGCAGGACGAGGCAGACAGCTGGGAAACCCGAGACAAGCGGGTATGATGCGGGAGAGGAAAAGGTAGGTAAGAAAGCAAGCAGACAGACAACTTGGAAGTCGGACGAGCGGACCGACAGGGTTGGCAGCCCGAACATCCTAACAACTGCGTCGTTACGAACGACAGAATAGCGAGGAATCGATGCTGAGACCTCGGTGACCTCTGCCACAGTTCGAGGGACGGCAAGCAAAGGTTCCTCACTTCTACTTGTGTTTCAGAACTAGCCGCCCGGCGGCGCTTGTTAAAAGCACCACCAGAGATCGGACGGGCGAACGGGGGCACGGACGAACACGAGGAACAACCCGTGGAGGATCGGCACTCCAAGGAGATGGCCGGCCAACCAACAGGCGATCGAGCCCACCGATGCGCTTTTGATTTCATCGATCGACTCAGGACACGAGAGGAGTGAAGGAGGATCAGCCAAACTGCTCGGATGACTCCCGTGGCGCCTGCTTCATGTACGCCCTTCACTTCCGCCACCCCTCTGGAAAGCGGATCGATCTCACCAGTCCGAGGAAAATTTCCGCCTGTCACGGCTTGAGTATTCGAGGATCACCACGCTACATGATAACAAGTCAAGAGGACCCCCAAAGAGAACACACAACCGAAGCGCGAGAGACAAGGAGTCTCACGCAACGTTTAGAAACCGCAGTGGAATCAGAGTTTGTGTGCTGAGAGGAAGACGAAGGAAGAAAACAGACAACTTGGTCTCTGGATGGCGTAGCGGAGGAGGGGTAACCTGGCCAGAGGGGGTGGTTTGTTCGGTCGTCCGTCGGTCCGTCCGTCGGCCTGTCCAACCATTACAGAGAGACGAAACGAACAGCGATGTTATTCTCGGCTCAACCTCTCAGCGAACCCTCCTGGCTTCACAGAACGGGAAAATTTATGCACAGACGGACGAGGAACGAGGAGAGCTAGAGACAGACAGACGGGCAGGCAGACGAACGGTCGACAAACCGCTCGAACGGAAGAAGGAAAGAACGAACGAACGAGCCGAAGCAGTACGTTTCGTTCGGCGCCCACCGACTCTCCCATCCAACCACGCACCCACCCCCCAGCGCAACGCTGCGCAGCGGTTCCCCAGGATAGCATCTCCAAATAAAAAATCGCTGTTTCGAATTAATTGTCATCTGTGCTTGGCTCGCTCTGACAGAGTGTTGTGTTTTTTCTCTCAGCCACAAAACGTGTCACCGAAACTGCGGCGCGAGACCGAAGAGGCGACCGAGTGAGCGCGACGTACCACCATTTCTCTCTTGAGAACGAACCATCGGCCATCTCTTACTGAGGACTACCATAATTACCTGACGGGGACTCCGAGTTCCCAATGTTGAGAGAAAGTGAAGTATATGCAGGTATAGGAGTTAGGCATTCGGGGATGAGCTTTCTCATTCGAGAGGCGAACAACGGCGATTAGGGAATTGACGCAAATAACCTGGAATACAATCTGAATCGAGAGCGAAAGACGACGATCGCGAACTGAAGCTCATCATCAATGCCAGTCTTCGCCGTTGTCGTAGTCGTCGTCGTCTTCGACATTGTCGTCATCATCATCATCATCACGCATGAATGGAATGAGGCTCGCGTATTTAATATCTTAAGCACCGCTGGTGCCCAGGCAACGAATACTCGCTATTGTCAATCCTCGCCGCTCGTTCGCTGTCTCCTTGCCCGCCGCTTGTCCGCCGCCCGGTCTGGCTGCCTGCCTGCATCGAATGGCTTCGTCTTTCGGGCTAGCTAGCTGGCTGGCTCGTTCGCTCGCTCCTTTGGAAGCTCTCTGTTTGAGCAGGAATTCGCTTGCCGTCCCATTCCCGTCTTCCCACAATCAGCCGGTCGCTCGGCTAGCTGGCGGACGGGCAAGCCCATCGGCACCGATCCCATTTTTGGACACAGAGAGCAAAAAGATGGAGCTTGGCCTTTTTACCCCAAGTGAATTGGGCCCGATTGGAGTCCCAATCGCTGCCAGATGAAATGAGCACGCGACCAGCTTGAATTAGAACTCCCACGATCTTCCTGAAAGCCTCTCCAGCTTTCAGGTTTGGTGGAGTGTGAGTTATCGGGAGAACGAAGAGACGAATGGCCGAGAGATTCGTCAATGCGCACTCGCACCGCTCGCCTGCTGATTGACAAATTGAGAGCTTTCCGGCTTCATTCGATGGCCGAAATTCGCTGTGTCCGCTCACTATGTCCCGGCCTTAAATTGAATTTGCAACAACAGAAGTTAAAAAACTGCTAAGGAAAAAAAGAGTGTTGGCCGAAAAAGCAGTTCGGGAGAGCAGCCGTCATCCCCGGCAAGATAACGCGATTGCGACCGGTCGTTGGGTGGCAACTTGCCTCGTTCTTTCGGTCGCCATCTCCGCTCGCTCGCTCGGTGGCTCGCCGCTCCGTTCGCCTGTATCCTTGCGTGGCAGACGACAGAGACGTGACAACTGACAACGTCCTCCGAGGAACCCCCAGCTGCGAGGAGCACTGCAGCCATACAGGAATCTATCTCCGGCTGTTCTGAGCACCGAAACAGTGGCTGACGCGTAGAAAGTTTGAACTCTTCGATCATCCAGTCATGCTCACGCTTCACCGTAGAGCAGTAGGTAAACAAACGGGCAGGAAAGCGGACCCACTCACATACAGCTGGCTCCACAGCGGTGACCGGGGAGACAAACATTAGCAAAGTGGATAATTAATAGAAATAAATCACGAACCGAACCCTGGTCTGATGAAATGGCGTTCTCTGTTTGCCGGCGGTGGGTCTCCCTATGCTTGCTCGAAGACTGACTCGTTGTCGTCGTCGCATTATGCTACGCACAGCTTTACTCGCGACCCGATGGTGGGGTGGAAGCCGAGGTCCAGGCCAGGCCAGGCCGAGAAACGATGAAGCAGCGGGCAATCCGGACAATGACCGCAGGAAGCTTGTTCTCGTATCTTGCTCCGCGGTTGCCCCGTGAGAGACCGTGGAATCCACCGTGTCAAGCTTACCGCAGTGGGTCGCGGGTCTCCAATACTCCAAAACATTGGACTCTACGGGTCTGGGAACGCTCTGTATCCTGGTGGAAGCTAGCAAGCCGTCGCTGCGCGGAGGAACACGAAATGGCCTGTAATCTTCGTGAATTCCTCTCGGAATCTCATGGACGAATGCTTATCTGACAAAAATACCAACCTCAGTTCCACGTTCCGTCCGCCGGCTCATGGAAGATCTCATTCATGAGAAGAAAGTTCTCCGCGCGCCGTATTCATTCTGTCAGAGACGACTCATGAACATTCGCTGACCCGTGAAGAGTTGAGCCGTTTTTGTCTCCAAGTTTTCCTTTGCTTCGGACTCTAATTCGCATGCTCTCATGTATTCCAAGTATGAGCTCACTGGGCGAACTCGCGTCTGGTAGTACCTCGAGCCTACGAACCTGTTCGAGGATTGCAAATTGTCATCTGCGCTAGATTCGGGTCATGGCGTGTCTCCATCGAGGTTCGTGATCTGGACGCCCTACTGGTCGCAACTCACAACCTGAAACAAGTGTTCTCAAATCGGCCGGAGATTCGACGCAGTTGAGACAGACATCCGAATGATCTCCCGAGTAGAGTTGACTTCCTGCTGCAGCGGGACGTGGTCGCTCGTCGGGACGGTCTTGCGCCGGGCTCGGGAGCTTTTGTCCGATCGCTTGGCCAACCGCTCAAGAAGCCGCTTGCCCGAGCGTCCCGAAACTGAGCCGAGCCGCCTTCAGGCTACCCCGACGGGGTATGATGATCTATGAGACAGACAAACGGACGGATGGACTCTTATTCTTTTCCGCTCTCTTCCTTTTTTCTCAGAGAGGGTGTAGCCCAGCGAGAGGGTGGGGGGAATCTTCCTTCGCTCATTGCTTCTTCTTCTTCTTCTTCGTCTCGGGAAGCCGTCATCCTGTTTCCACGCCCTCTCCCCCACCCCACCGCAACCCCCTCGATTCCGGGTCCGGGAACTTGGCGTTTTGTGATTTGATGCATCGCACCGACTTGGCGTCTGACGCCAATATGCAACGATAAACTATTGATGAGCTGAGTTGTATCGTATTTTTCGAATAGCACGGAGTTTTCCCAAAGTTCGAAAGTCGGCCGAGGATGTTGAGGCACAAACTTTGCGTTATCGAGAATATTAAAGCTCGCCGAATCAAGCAGGTGGAAGAGAAGGCGGTCGACCGATGGACCGGCAACGAAGGACGAGCGGGACTCCGCTCCTGCAGCTAATAACAGGTCCACCGAGCCTTTCATCTAGCCAATGGCGGGATGCCATTAGCGTGTGGAGTAGAAGTAAAGTCTCATTTTTGTTGCGATGCAGAGAATCGACATGGATGCAATGCAAGAAGCTTCGCTGCCAGCGACGACCACGACGCCAGCATCAGAAACATCAACAACAGGCACAAGATAAATGAAGTGATAAGATCCACCATGACCCCGGTCCTGAACGCATTGATGAGCCCAGGCTTGGGGCAATGTGAGAAGATCTCATATGGGGTCCCTGGCGGGTCCCGCTCAGTCGACCCATTCGCCAAGCGCGCAGGTGACTAGCCGACCGATCGGCTGATTGACCTGGAGAAAAAAAAAGCAGTCGGCGAGACATTTCTGGGCCATGGTTGCTATGTGTCTCCAATTGTACCTAACCGTGACAAAAGGTGCCCATTATCGGTGAGACTCCAGGGTTTTTACCGGTCACGGGGTGAAACAGTGTTCCATGGCAGCGGCTGAGCTCTGACCAATACTCCAATCCTGAGACCCAACGCGAACGGTGAAAATTCGAGGATTCGAGAGAATTTCCAACGGCCCGCCAGATTCTAACGAAATTTCCCGCATCGTTCAAGGATCAGAATTCGCCAGATTGTATTCTCCGATCCCGACTGGCGATCCAACATCAAGAGGTCAGCGTTTAACAGCTGTTTTATGGACGATGCGTTTATCCTCAGCTTGGCACACAAGAATGTCCCATGACGAGCCTGTCGGAGCATTCTCTGAAAAAGGGAGCTCATGTGGTATGGACAGGTGTACGAACGCTTGCGAAACACCTCTCCCGGATGCGCATACTGAGGATTAACAAGCCGCTTCACCGGTCGGTCGATGATGCAAGTTCAGAGTTTGACTCCGCTCGATGAACGTTTAGAAAGACACTTGACATCGGCCTGAAGAGTTTTCCGACGGGAAAGCACCAAAAGTGTTTCGATGGCTTTCCGTCAGTGACAGGTTATCCGTTCCGCGAATAGATAGCTCTTATAAAGTTTCGTCCAATGTCGCCGCCGCCGCTGCCGTGGTGGCTCTGCTAATTTGCACTCAGGACAGGCTGGGGTCTGGCTGGCTGCCGACCGTGGAGGGGAGCAGGGGGAAAACGGGATGAAGCTCCTAGCGAACGGAGTCACGCCGGATGGGTGAACGCGACAGCGGCGCGGCGGCGGTGGTGAACCGGGCGCTTCAGTCGGGTGGGCAGAATAATATCACAGCTCCATTAGAGCCATGGCTGTATGGAACTCGCAACCGGCTCATATGGACTGTTTAACCGTATTAGCTTGCCATAACAGCTTAAGTTTGCCCAGCGAATGAACGAAAGAACATAAAGGAGCGTCGATCATTTCTCGGAGTCGAGCGATAAACGGACTACGATATTTATTTTCCCCGTAATTCCTCAGCGAATGATGAATGGATGTTATCCGTCGTGGCGTCATCACAACCTCCAATACCTTCCTTACCGAGAACATTCACGATATCCGGCTGGTTCCACATCCGACCTGGATGGAAATCGTCCTGTGTTGAGCAGCGTCCTCGCTCAACACGAACTGTTCTCTGACTCCGATAAACCGAATCATATGACCGAGTCGTCATCGAGAATTTGTTTGGGCAAAAATTTGCCCGGGTGTTCCCAACGGTACGCGCTCTTCTCAGACGCTTATCGTCGACAGATTCGTTATCGTCGTCACCTCAGGAAACAAACGCCGACCGACCGGTCGACCGGAGAGCCGGACAAGAGGCTTATAGTATGCCAAAGCTGATTAGCAGAACGTCATCGCAGCACCGCTTGGTCGAGCATCTACAGCATACAGCAGCCGAGAGCACTTTACATCACTTGTCTTACGAGGGTAAACAGGCGGCCGGCCAGCCGGGGCCGAGTACGCCAAGATAGACTCACTCACCAGTCAGCCACGAGTCAAAAGCTGTCACCAGCACCCGTCCAACGACCAACCTGCTTCAACTGAAGCCTGCTTCCTGCCGCGACGATCCGTTTCCAAAGTAGCCGCGTGTGAAGACAAAGATTGTCACAATCGATGTTCATCAAAACCAACATTCCTTCTTCCTCCTTCCCCTCCTCCCGCTTCCATGGGGTATGGTGACTTCTTCTACTCAACGAGTTACGTCCCGGCTATCGCCTAGCTCCGAAGCGGCCGCGGGGACCCGTGGTCCGGCTGACAGCTCCGGAACCTGGAAGTTGGAATTCCGTTTTCCAGCTGCGGGCTCGATGGTGGAGGCAATTGTCATGTATTCCGAGGAGGAGGAAGAAGAGGAGTTAGGAGGCTGAACTCGAGAACCGAATACAGTAACAGCTGTGGTCGCGGTTCCCGAACCCCCGCTCGCGGCGACGACAGCGACAACAACGACGACAGTTGCAGAGTGAGCTTTTCTACTTTCATCGCCTGTAGAGAAAACTGCAGAAATCTCTCGGGATTCGGTGGCTTTGTCATGGGAGGACTGAAGTTGCGAATGGATTCCCGTCGCCGTTGCGGCTCCCTCCTCTACTCTACACAACCGGCCGCCCGGCCGCCCGCCCGCCTGAACGAACTGGCTTCGACCAATCTCACAAGCATACATACCAGCAAGCGGAGCACGCGAGTCGGCTCCTCGCTCACCCGACCGAGCCCACGAATACGAGAGCCCAACGCGGGGCATCGCCTCAGGTAGTTCATTTACATACGTGTGGTAAGAAGAAAAAAAATAGGAGAGCAAGCAGCGGCTGCTCGCGACGAGAAGGAGGGAAAGTATGGCAAGCTCCGAGCACAACTTTTGAGCAGCCAAGAGAAGATTTTTTCTCTCGGCTAAATCAATTCTGGTTTCCTCAATTTGCCACCGATCACGCTCCGGCTTCAGAGACTTTGGAAAAAGACGCGGCCTTTGGGGCGGATCGGCTTCATCGAAGGAACGTTTAGTCTGCTCCCGGAAGCGGAGAAACTAACATCAACTCTTAGCGCCCTGCGCGTGAACGAGCGAGCGGCAGCGGGAAAGCGCGAGTGTGAATGTTAGAGCGCCATGAATGTGAATGTCCACCTTGCGCACCTCACCCATCTCCTGCCGGGCCTTGGCTGTAGATCCTCCCTCCCCACCGAAGACGACGGGGACGACGACGACGACGACGACGACGACGACGACGACGACGTCACCACCACCACCACCTTCTCCCGCAGATCAAGAAGGGACAGTAGTTATGGTGGCAGCGGCGGTGCCCACTCCTCTCTCTGTTTCTTCTCCGGTCCCCTGATGGCCCCTCTCCCCGTGAGGGGAGCCTCAGCAGCGGCTGCGGCACCAGGATCCCTGAAGGGAGCAACAACAGAAGAGACAGTAATAGCAGCGGTACAGCCTCACCCGCACACCCCAACCCCCTCCTGGCCCTTTTTCCCGACCCTGCCTCTTACAAACCTCACCTCCGACCACCATCCAGACACCGGCACGAGAGCAAGAAAGCAAGCGAAATGCCACCACCGAAGCGCTCCCAAATTCGTTTAGTTCTCCTCCCGCGGTTGCTCGCTCATCATCACGAGCGAACTACAACACAAACAGATTGGCGCGGGAGCAAGGAACGGGGAAGAGGAGAGCGCATCCTTGGATACGAAGAAAAAAACAGCAATAACAGGAAGGCAACGAGAGCGACAGCATTGTTACCTGAATTTGAGAATTGCAGTCTGTCACTGAGAATCTCATCTCACCTGATTCTCACTCGAAAGGGAAAAAGACTCAGGAGAATGCGTGACTGGCCGAGTTCATGACACCGATGCCGTTGGAAATATGTAGATATATCGGGCGACCGACAACAGGGAGGGATGGTATCGGGAATTTTTGGAGAGTGTAGGTCATTTATCAGGAGGGTAATAGGCCTTTCGCAGCCACCGTCTCCCTGTTCAAGAGCGCGTGTAGATCAGGCGTGGAATATTCCAGGTTTAGCGACCGTAAATATTCGCGAATCAGCCGACGAAGTCGATATCTATCGAGAGCAGCCCGACGGAAAATACCTCGAGCGGGGGGCTTCTCCGCGAACTTGCTCCCCCCACTGGCTGTGAAGTCTCGCGGGAAATCGCGATAATTCTGATAGCCTCCGTCTGAAGCATGTGAGTCAATAAGATAATCGTTCTCGGGTTCCGAAACTCTCTTTCTGTGCTCTTGAGTTGAGTTTTGAGCCGTTGGTAAACTTCAAGATGATAAGCCACCGTACTTTCTCCGATACGATGTTACCCAAGCGATCGTTTTTTTTTTGTTCAGTCCCTCTTTTCGCTGTGATGCGAGGTCCCGCACTTCCCACTTCGACGGTCAGTTATCGAATGTTATCACATGAGATCGTTGTCGTTTCAACGCGCGCACTCCGATATTTGGAAGCGTCGGAATATTTGGAGTACTCGGAAAGTCTAGAGGAGCGGAAGTAAAAAGATTAGGGATCCTCGTGGAAGTGCTCCACTATTTCGCAGTCTCATGTTCGCGGCGCTCCTCGAGGAAGTTCGTTCGAACGAAATCAAATCATTACCGAGAACCAGCGGAGAATCGAATGAATGTTCCCTCAGGCCAGATCGGAATATGGACATGGTTCCATCCCTGTGGCCCGGAGACATTCTGGAGACATCTACATTTTCCCTTATCGCAATCATTCCGGAAAGGTACGAGCCGGTCCCGGAGGAGAACTCAACAAGATCCCGCTCGATATTCGTGGCGTCTCTACTCCTTCGTCAGGACTCCTCTGGAGGATAACGGAGTTTGATTAGACACCCGCTAAAGGCTTTTTTAATACGAAAAAGTCGTGATGGTGGGAAACGGAGCCGGCCTGCGAAGTATTCGAGTCGACTCCGTTGCTTCTCAAAAACGAGAGCCTCCTTATCTGCGCGGACGGATATGAAATCGAGTGAGCGCACTGTTCAAGCACATTTCGAGGTGGGCAGGTGGGGCGGGAACGATGTCTTCTCTCTTTTCCCTCTCTTCGGAGAAGCGGAACGAAAACGAAAAAAAAAGCACACGGAGGCTAAGCTCGGCAAATATATTTCGCCGTTCCCATGGGAAGAAGAAGAAGTCTGAAAAATGGGGGAGGGGAGCCAATGAAGGAAAGCTGTTCGCCTGTCTCCTGTTCCTTTGCTTGCCCCTCCGGTTGTTCCTCCGGATTCTCTCCGGTTGCTCCTTGGGGTTTCTTTCGGGTTTTCGCGGGGAAAGTTGTTCTCCTGAGTCGGCATTTTGACGCAAAATAGGTTTCAGCGCTTTTCCGTTCTCATTTGGAATCGTCACCAAAGCAATTGAACGAAATCTGAACGGGCTCCATTGATAAAGCCTATCAGCTTCGCGACGGGGGAGAGTAAGGCAGGGACGGAGTGCAGGGGCGGGGGAAGATAACGGAAAATTATTGCTGCACCGCCCATCCATGGACAAGGATTTGACCGATCCTGAGCATTGCTGACATAACGTTATGACGGGACATAAAAACGTTTCGGGGCCCTGTTCTCCGTGCAGCTGGTGTGGCGGGCGGAACATCAACGACAGTGAGTTTCAAATGAAAGGGGCACTTCCAAAGTGGGACGTGACGCATTCTGTTTGCCTATTCGGATTTTCCGATTGTTCACTCCGAGCACTTGAAAGTTCAGGCGAGACTCACGATGTAACGTTTCCTAGCGCCATCGAGAACAGCGATGTCGTCTTCCCCCCAACCAGCCAGCCACCCACCCGCCAGCACAACCACCGCCACCCGGTCGTTCGCCTTCCCGTTCGCTCACTGGCACGACGTTCTTTTTCCCATTCCTCCCGGCAACGCATCTGATAATCAGAGTCTCGTACCTTTACATAGGCACCAGCTGGTCACAACGGCTCGGTGCGATGTGATTCTCATATGTTCCTCCGTTTCGTCATTTGTTCAACTCGTCGGAACATCCAAATAGATGTTCGTCGTATAAAAGCGGAATAATCCTTCCCGGGAGCTTCGACTCGAGCTCATGGAGGAACGGTGACAGCCATCCGTGCCGAGAATGAGCCGGCAGTGACCGTTAATGTACGCCGAGGACACACCATCTCCGTGCGAGAATTCCGAGAAGAACCGAGAATGTCGCCCCATGTCCGCCATGTTGCGTCCGCTGACTTCAAGCATCCGTGCTCGTCGCTGCAGACATTGGAGCTTTCTCCGTGATCCACGTTTCGGATTTCAACAAAAGTTAGCTTCTTCAGCTGGACCGAAGAGATTCATTCCAATCAATCATGCGCAATAATTCACAAAAATCGGAACGGCACCCACCTGCGAAAACATATATGTATGTCAGTACACTTTTGCTATTGGGTGTTCCTGAGTGAGATGTACATATCTCTCGACTTTCGATCTGCCCACGCACCGTTGTCAATGATGTATCTCCAAGGAGGACGATTTTTTCTCTGAAACGCACCCCCTTCCTCCGACGCATTCGCAGTGTCGCGAGCTTCCAGGACGGCCTACATCGTGTTCGAGTTCCGTCAGGGCCCCTGTCGGCATTTCCATAGAAAAGTTCCGTCAGGATTCCCGTCAGGTTTCCCGTCAGGGTTTCCGTCAGGGTTGCCGTCAGGGTTTCCGTCAGGGTTTCCGTCAGGAAGGCCCAGTTCAGCAGATGTTTGCAGATTTGTGATCGAGACGACTAGGTTCCTGTTTACATTACAACGAGCTGCCACTGAACAAATAAATCTGCCGCGGATGAGTTGTTTGTGCACTCGCTCTGGGATATACACAAGAGGTCTTATACTCGTAAACGTCACGAAGACGTTCCCGATGCACGGGGAAGACAGACAGAGTCAGAAAAAGAATCCTCCCTCTGACTCGGCAAAACGTGCTCCTCCTCTCAGGTTCAACCCAAACGGCAGGAACTCGATCCGATGCGATCTCGGAACGAATTCTCTCCCAGTCCAGAATTTGACTTCTAAAAGTTTGCTGCTGCGGAGGACCAGGAGGAGGAGGAGGACACGTTTGAAGGTGCCTCGCATTCCGTAGAACCGTATCACTCACGTTCCACGGAGCAGGGGTTGGTTGGATAGCGCGACGGTCCCCTGAGTGTCCTTCCTGCTTGGAAAAAAAACACCGAAGTTCATCCTTAGAGTCGTCACAAAAAGCTACGAGGAGTCGGAAATGGAACGCAATGCTGAGAATTATTGAAAACTCGTTCAGATTCAGGGCAGAGCTTCGCTACCGCTGGCCGAGCAGCTATCGTTGTTCCGGCAGCTTCCTGGGACTTCCTGGAGACCAAACTATCATCGATTCCGTTCGGGACGAAGAAAGGTTCTCTCTCTACGGAAAGACAACCACGTCGCTTCCTGCTTAGTCAGCTCCGTTCTTTTTGAACTCTCTGCGACCCATGGACCGACGGAAGACAGACGCGCCGTTCATTTGTCAAGGATAACCAGGAGGTGACCAGGCCTCGTCGTAGGTAGGCGTTGTCTCTTTATCCCCAAGAGAGAGAGAGAGAGAGGAACAGCAGCGACCGAGCACTAGTACAGCTGCAAGAGACAACGACGTAGAAGGTTGGGTTATGAATGAAGGAACACAACAGAAAACATTGACTTCCCGAGAGCCCGTTAACGCGAGATAGTGATTTCTTACTCTCTCTCTTACGCGACTCTCCGAGAACTCTCTTGTCAAGAGACAGAACGTTCGTTCTCGCTTCGGATGGGAATCGCAAGTCTCGGGTGCTTTCCCCGGAGCCAAGAAGGGGTGCATTAGATGGCGTCATTTGATAGCTATGAAATTTCAGCAAAGATTTCGCCTTTAGAGTAGAGGCTACATACGGCGCGGCATCGCTTCATCAGAGCGGAGCTCTCTCGGCTCATGAGTCAGGTACGATAGCTTGGTATGTGGATGGAACTAATGGAAAATTCTCATTGTCCCCTTTCTATTGCTCGAATGGCGCGTCGGTAGCGAAAATTGAACTATAACTTTCGCTGCCCGCCTAACGTACCCGCTTGTGTACCCGCCAAGACGCAGGAATTCCTCTGAAGTCATTAACGTGAGGGGAATGAATGACTTTGTCCTCAGCAGCTCGCTGAGGGTTTTGATAGTTTGAGGGATTCCCCAGGTGTCCCAATGCGGCCGTCAGTCAGGAACCATTCACTCGGGCCGTCGGATGAGTGGTATGCTCGCCCTCCGGGACGTGATCGCCGAACTTCCAAAAGAGCGGGAAATCCTTCAGAATGTATCGATGGGAAGCAGCCGGCCTTCAAAACTCGCTACGATGCGCGTCTCGTGTCCACGAACGCCCATGATTCACCGGCGACCGAGAGAACTATATGAGGTCGTCATGTTTCTAGAACTTGCCGAGTCGTTGAAATTTCTACAGCGAGGCGGTGGAGGAAAGTTGCGGAAAGGCATAATGAAAAATCGCGACCGACCAACGGAGCGACTTACAGACAGACACACCGAGCGAGCGAGCGAGCAGGCTTTCATGCGGGCCGTTATCCATTGTTAGTTGCAGGGCGGCACCCTGTCCGTCCGTTCGTTCGTCTGTCGGTTTTTCCGTCCGTTTGTCCCTGCGTCCGCTCGCTCGCTCGTCCACTCGTCGCTGGGTCGCTCAGTCAGTTGGCCCTTCATGGCGTCCTCTTGTTACACGAACTTCTGACGAACGGGCGACTGACACTTCGTTCGTTCGTTAATGGACACTATTTTCAACAACGACATCGGCCCCGACAACAGGCAACGACGACCGACGTTGGAGATAACAAAGAGCTTCATGGCCGTGGCGTGATCAATTATTGCACGAGATCGTGTTTCTTGCTTCGGATATGCACGACCCTCACGTCGACGTCTACGTTGCCGCCGCCTCATCGCGCACTCTCGGACTTGCGAAAAATCGTCTCGAGCGCAACAACGAGTTAGCCATCGAATATTTGCTGTAGGCGAGAGTTTTTATATTCCATTTTCGCTTTTTTTTTGTTTCGTGGTGAAGGTAGCTCCAGCGGACGGCAGCCGCCCAACGAAGGGAACGAAAATTTCATCTTGCCGCTCCGATGCGGTTTCGTTGGCGAAGTTCGAATTGTTTCGATGTTTCAGGACAACCCTCTTTGTCTGACGCAGCCGCTAACGCGGATACAGAATCAGACGCCGCCGTGCGCTGTTGTCGCCACCGCCGCCAAAGCCATCAGCACTTCCATTTTCGACATGATGATTGTCGGCGCTTCCTCCGATGCGGCTGCGGCAACGCGGTCTATGTAGCAACTATCAACAGAGGAACGGACAGACAGAAGAATCTAGGGAGCGGGTGGGACGGACAGACAGAAAAATCGAGGGAGCGGGTGGGACGGACGAACAGACAGACCGACAAGGTGGCTGGCAAGCGACCCTTTCACCACCCAGACGATCGTTCACCCTTTCGACCGCACCCGTAAGCGAACGGCGATACGGACCCGATTGAACGCCGAAAAAAAGAGCGGCGTTAACGACTACGACAATATCACCTCTGCAACGCAGTCGTCGTCTGAACTGCGTTCGAGTTCATTCTTTGCCATGAGTATTTGCGTTGAGCATTCGCGTGGACTATTCACGTTGAGCATTTGCGTTGGGCATTCGCGTTCAGCGTTTGCGTTAAGCGTTTGCGTCCAGCGAGGGAGTTCCTTCCTTGGGCTCCCACGGCAGTGTTGTACATTCTGCGACCCATCGTCGAACATCCTGAGCGCTTCTTGACCGAAAACCAAAATCAATCACTGGAAATCGTGTATCATGGAGACGCCCATGAAGTCCTAGTTTTGTTCGATTCAACGCGCTTGAAAACCCCCAATCCGACGGAGTTTGCTCCGACGAGGTCGAACAACGGTTCCTCTAGTGAGTCTCGAGGAGGCACAGTCATTATCCGATGAGCTGCAAAACCGATGGCCAGTCCTGCAGGAAAGCATTACCACTATCGCCGATAAATGTTGCGTGCTGCGGTTTGTAAAGCGCCCGACCAAACGGCGCATTGCAACGTTAGCGAAGACGACGTCTAACGACGAAGACCGAATATTGGCGGAAACCGGTGCCGCCGCTGCTGTTGTTGTTGTTGCTGGCTGTTCCAAACAACCGACGATGGCACCATTGAAATGGTGGCTGGCCGGCCGCTCGGTCGATTGGCCGGCCGGTGCGGCGGACGACTGGTCGACCAGCGGCAGCAAGTCAGCGGGCAGACTAAAATAAGAGACAGCGAGAAGCTGACCGGGAAAAAATCGCCGCTGCATCGATGCCGCCATGGTCGCTTGCGCCGACGGTGTCAGTGGTGGCGGTGGCACAACCACCGCGCCAATGCTGCAAACGACCGCAGCAGCAGCGAGCGGCGACGGCAGAATCTGGTTTCAGATTCGAAAGGGATGAGGATGTTTTTCTCCATCCCAGTATCCAATAAATATGGCGATACGAGCAATCGCTAACAAGCCTGAACCCCGATCCAATTTAGAAGGACCTTGGAAGCGCCCGGAAAGTTCAGTGGGCTCACCGAGAATCCATTCTTAGAGTGGATCCGTGTGCGGATGCGATGCAGCCAGAGTCAGCTCCAGTTCAGGCATTTCAGAATGATGGCGAGCCGTAATGCTTCCTGAGCGTTGACCTATGTATGATTTCCATCGCAATCGGATTCTGTTCCTTATGCCCAGCTGGAGAGAAGATCAAACGTTCGCGAGACGGAAGTTTGGTCGCAAATTCACTGTCGTCTCGATTTCAGTTCAGGAACAACCTCGCTATTCGGAACTTCCTTTCTCCGAAACTCCATTCATTGGACGACCTGGAGACGCTGGGAACTCATACGAACATTGCATGGTCGGGTCGGGCCCGAGTCCCGAAGCTTTTCTCTCTTGCCATGGGTAGGACTAAGATCTTGAATCGGATGAGAAATCAATAATTTTCGGAATTCACCGCAACGCACGGTCATATCGACATCGAATTGCTCAATGTTTCTTCTTCTCCTCTATTTGCTCGTCGAATGGTAGTGATGCGTAATTTTTTTCCTCGTTTCCATTGTCAAGTTGCCGTTTCCGTATTCCGATTTCAGGCGGCGACACGCTTCGAACAACCGCTAGAAGTTCCCTGTGTTACCCCGTGTCGACAACGAAAACGACAATGACGACGGCAACGACAACTCTCACTCCGAGGCTTCTATGGATATTTCGTTACACGCATCTGTCGGTGTGGCGAGTCGGAAATCATTGAAAATATTGTCGAACCACCGGATTCTGCGATTTCTTTGTCTTTTCCATTCGGTATTTTCCAACTCTGCGCGGTATATCTGACCGGGGCCTCGGCGCCAACAATGTTGGCTAGGAGCTCAAGATCCCGTGCGCGAACTATCGAACCATGGTGGGTTTTTTTTTCATAAGATGCAAAAGTCCATCATTCGATCCAACTGATTTCTAATGCGCTAAATCGGAAGATGAAACGTTTGCGATGCAAGGCTGCGATACGACACACCCAAAATAAATTGTGTACATCGTTTAATAAATAGCAGCCGCTCGATTCCGCATGAGTTGAATTCAGTCTGCCAGTCGACCAGAAAGATGCTCCGTCGATAGCACGCGGATGATGACGAGAGAGAGCCAGAGCGACTCTGACCCAAATCAAGATGAAGTTAATTTGCTTCTCGTTCAGTGCAAGTGCTCTCAATTAATCTCTTTCTTATTCTACCAACAAGTCCCGCTATTCAACCGCACTCTTCAAACGGACTGCAGCGCTTCAACGACACTCGGAATCGATTTCGTTCGATCATGCTCTGGTTTGCTTGTCAAGGCACGAGAAAAATTCCGAGGAAAAAAATTGCGCTCAGCAAACCTGGATCTCGAACAGAAAGAAAGAAAGAGAGAGAGTGAGTGAGGGGCTCGCAAGAACTGAACGAAAAACGACGTGGCGTGTTCCATGAGACGGTGTTCCCAATAAATGGCTACGCCGCGCCGGCCGGTTCTACGCGCTCAGAGCTGGGCCTTTGTTTGAGGCATGTTCCGAGGAGATGAGTTTTGTTGTTCGAGTTTTCGTCAGATCAAAGTCCGAGCACGCTATCGACTGGGAACAAATCTCCATTCCCAGGATTGAAGGCAGTAGAGGGGAAATCGGGAGCATCACAGTGATCACATGAGTGTTCGGTGGAATCACATGATTTCAAACCCTGCGTAGTTTTGACCGAAAAATGGAAACTCAATTCGGAACTTCAACTCGATCGATTCTTCCTCAGGAATCGCTTTTACCCGCTTGCTCCGTTGAGGAAAACCGTATACGCAAGAATGAACTCGCCTCGTCATACACGCTTCGAATCCCAAACACGGAGGAGATAAACAGAGTCGGATCGTTATCGTCATTAAGCTGCGCGGGAAACGTTTATCGTTATCAGGATTCCAAAGTTGAACCCCTACGTCAGTAATTCGATTAGCGATCGATTCCGTGCGATTTCGAAGCGTTTTGGAACTTATCGCGACCTGTGCCGAGTCATGATTCAAACCGTTACTGGGACCAAAGTGGGGTTTGGACAAACTAGCGGATAATACCGGTCGGGAACGTGTGGTATTCGTTGTGTGTTAGAGCTGATGACAGTGTACCGGATGTCCCTCGGATGGATTGTCTCTCGCACAAGGGTTATTTCTGACAGGGCCCCATGACGAGGCGCGTCCTGATTGGATAACTGTGAATTCAGATGAGAATGACGAACTAAATAGTGTGAAGCGGGCGTTCCGTGATCAAAATGAGGAGACTGGAACGCTCTCTTTTTTTCTCTGCACCTGTACCTTTTCCAAGCTTCTTTGCGTCTTTAGGAGGAGTCCTCGAGGCTCTCCAGATTCTCAGTGAAAACTCTAGACATCTCTAGACACTCTCCGACCTTTGAGTCTTGATTCTCGATGTGAACAGTATCAAAACCGAACCTCGTTCTGTCCTTCGGAACGAGTCCTTGATGACGGTAGCGACAGACGTTGAAGTACGAACCCGGCGGTTTCATAATCGCAGACTATGAACGACAGCCCGTTAGGGATCAAGCAGCAAAGGAGCGTATCAGGTGAGATTCCTCGAGCTTTTCATCGGGCTCGATTTGAAGGCCTGCCCTTGCGGACGAGTCGGTTTCAAGGTCCTGCCGTCTCTATCCCAACTGCGAAGATCGTTTCTCTGAGAGTCATTCTCATTTTTGAGGACAGCCATCGAGACTCCATGGTAGAATGAGAAAAGGACGGAAATTCAAGACTCAAGCGCGGCAAGCCGTGCGTTCGCCCTAATGTGACGACTGACGACACATCTCCAACGCTCACTGATGAGCCGATACACTGTTGGACGAAACGTTACAGGTGTCCATCTTTTGCATCTCGATTCGGGACACCGATGGAATCGCCGAGAATCGATGGAAACACGGTTTGTTTTCAGCATATAACGCGCATATGCACTGAGAGCACCCTCTTTCTAATACGGAGGGAACCGAGCCAGCGATACGAGAAAGTAGCGAGAGCAACAAGCAGACGTTGGATTTGCTTGATTGTCGGTGAGTTCATCCGGCACTCGAGAATTGTGATATCTAGACAGCAGACATTGGCGATGTCGTGGGCGTAGCGAGAGACCGCTCCAAATTGGCTTGTCAACAACGGCAACAAAATGAGCAGAGGCCCAATCCGACTTTTGATCCGATCGTTTGACCGGATGAGTACATTTCGTTAACATCACTACTTCGGAAATGAGCGGTATCGCGACCCGTTCGGCATTGTGTTTCCTTTTGTCACTAATTTGAGAGACAGCGTACGTTTTCCTTCTGGGAACACGCAGCTTGGGCGAAGGTTGGTGTCACCGGGTGACAGTCACCATCACCTTTCCAAATCGTACCAAAAGCCAGTCAGCCGGCCGACCGACCAAAAATGACATTTGCTATCCTTGACTACTATTTTCTCCTGTGACATTGGATCCATCAGAATCCCAAACGACTAGGAATGAAATGATATTCAAATGATAGCGATCATTAGATCATTCGGATAAAAACCTCAGACAGAACGCAGCGACATCACATTGCACGTTTGGAGTTGAAGGCGAAAAGAACGAATGGTGTTTGCTTTTTCTGAAATAGGTACCTACGTTCCTTCGGCTTCTACATGGGAGGGGGAAGCATGGATGTGGATGCGCGGGCGCGCTTTGAGCACGCTCCTTCCGCTTGCCGACCGAGCGGGACCATGCTATTCACCATGACAGCCACAAAGAGGAAACATTATTGCTCCAAAATTTTCTCCCCGTTCGGGCGCTAGTAGTCTTCTCGCTCGTTGGGCGAACCGCAGCCCAGTTTAAGGCGAATGACGTCAAATCGTCCACAATGTCACGACTTGCGCCGTTTTCCGTTTGGGCTTTTGGAACTCTTCTGACTCTTCTGGTGCCTTGGCCAATTCAAATTGCCTCCATGGCGAGCCGCTGCCTAGCCGCTTGGTCGGCTGACTGACCAACTGACGCACTGACTGAGCGGTTGTTGGGTCGCGCGGTCGGTCAGAAAATCAGCAGCCGTTGCCGCCGCCGTTGCCGCCGCCGCAGCAGCCTGACTGAGTCGTTACCACCACCCAAAAGGTCCGATGGGTGCTTTCGGTGACCCTCGAGCCTTTTCAAGTTCCATTGCGAGCATAGCGGCAGCGTCGACGACGAAGATGGACGCGCTAGGTGACATTTCACGACACAAAAACTGAACTTCAGTTGAGCTCTCAAGGCTGACTGCTTGTGGGGTCGACACGCCACTGTTCGCGTAGCGTTTGCGAACTATGATCATTCGCCCCAATCTAATCCATTGTTGATTCAATTGCGCTGCACGCAGCTTCGTTCCCATTCCGCGTTGGCAGGGGGAAAACTTTGGATTCTCCGGAATCTCGAAAGCAAGGAAAAGGTGGATCGGCATCGAGAGGGTGATCCGCAAGCGTAGCGTCCTCCTGGCCGCCCAGCCTGCTCACTTGACTTGCTCTTTCGTTCGCCACTTGCCGTCAGGGTTGCCGTATGGCAAGAGCACAACGAAGGAAACCAGGCTCGGGCTCGACCGTCGAACTCCGACAACTCAAAGATAACATACTCTTCCAGTTCTCAAGGGAAACTTTGGAGGGAAGGCCCTTTCTGCTCTGGGTGCTTATCTTGAAGGATCCTCCTTGAAGATCCCGCCAGGATCGATTCCGCACCAGGTGCATTCTCTGCATTCCGCAGCATTGGAACAGGAAAAGGATGAGCGAGTCATCGAATAACGCGCGATAAGACGGGTTCGTCCGTTCAGACCCTTGGAGCTGGCTCGCTCAGCTGTACTCGTCTCGAGAGGTGAGGCTATATCTTCGACTCCCTCTCTCTCTTTCTAAATTTTCATTCCCTGCCTCCCCAGTCACTTGGACGCGCGGAGGCTCTTGGTGGAGGGCAGCCAGCTGAGAGGGCAAAGAAATGACGGCTGGAGGATATATTCCTAGGGGTGCGAGCGAGGAAGAAAAAAAAAGCTCCTCTGCTCCCGCGGCTTCGGATGTTCTGCCGAATCGAGTCAACACCCCACCCGTGCCGACGCCCTGGCTGTCTTGCTAGCTAGCGAACGAGGGAACGAACGAAGGAAGCAAGCAAGGAACATCTAACCACCTACCGTCATAGCTAGCTACCTACCGCCCCGGTATGCCTAGCGAGCTGGAGCCTTTAGACCAACGTGACCATCGCTTACCTTCTTCCTCACTGGATCCGGGTGAATCACTCTGAGAAATCCCGCACCTTGGTCGCTCGGTCGATTGGGAGATAGCGCGCGAGCTCGTCCTCCCGCTTGCCACTTGCGGAAGCCGAAGGGGGAAAGCGGAGGAGGAATCCCTCCGGAGCACGAACTCCCCGAGAATGCTGCCCCTCTCGTCTCTGCTCTCCACTACCTCCCGATCGACGATGTCCAATAGAAGTTGTAGCTGTATGGTAATGACGACGACGATCGTGCCCATTACCATGGAATTGATCGCGTGCCTTGAAGTTTTCCTCTGATCCACGTCGTTCTCGTCGTTGGTGGTGGTGTTTGTTGATTGATTATAGCGCGATTCCTCGGTCTCCAGATGCCCGTTCGTTTGTCAGTTTACCTGCCGCTAGTTTCGGGATCTGGTGGGCCATGGGGGGGCAGATGCGCTCACGCCTCCCGATCGTTACCTCATTCTAGAGACGATAGCGTGATTCTGCTGCATTCGAACCGATTCGAAGGTTTTCCGGGCTGAGTTGTTCAAATCCAGTGCGTGGCGAGCAATCCAAATACGATTGGTCTCCGACCCGCTCGCGGATGGGTAGAGTTCAAGACGCAGGGAATAAAGAGGGGGTAGATGAATGGACGAGTTGTCGGATCGTTGGATCTGACTCGGGTCTTCCAAGAACTCCGAATGCCACCGATTTTTCGCTGCCAAATGTTTTCTCGCTTTCGGGCCTAACCGCGCTGCTCCGTGAGTTTTCCAGCCATGAATAGCGACGAATGAAAAGAGGCTCACAGAGGGACGTCTTGTTCCTTCAGTTTAGTCTCTTGGATGGAGTCAGCGCTTCCCGTCCAAAAAACACGCGTTTCGACGACCCTCGGATCGTACTGTGCTGTTTTTCCCTACCTGCGATGGAACTCGGTGAGCAGAAGAAAAAGATGATGGCAGACCAACTAGTTTGTCAGCGGCTTGTCAGGCACATTAACCTTCTATAACAGACCTCGGAGGTGAATCTCGCCCGAAGCGTGTAAGTTCCCTGAGTCATCGGAAACGACATATTGGCTTGACTGCTCCGAGAGAACTTGAAGCTCAGCTCAGAGACGCCCGAAGATGATTTCGAGCTCGGAAGGCTCTACCGGAGCCCGGAACTTCGTACTTCGGTCGAGTTTGCCGATGTCAAATTATTTCTACTGAAGACAAATCGCTCTCGAAATGAAAACAAGGGAAACAGAGCCGCCGCTCCAGATCCAGGAAAGCGGTCTGCTGTCCTGTGTCAGTGCTCCTTCTCCAGGAGAACCAGGAACAAGACTGACGAGACGGCATCGCCTCCTATCTCACAGGTTCGAAGGAGCACGACGAGGACTGATTTGTTTGCGGGTAAGCTATCGAACGACGAGTATCTAACCTAAAAATGCGACTTGGAGAGGAACTAAGAAACTCCCGTTCGTCGTCGTATCAGCTGTCGTTTTCCTATCTTGGTGCCCTCCACCTCCTTCAGAGAGAAATGTATTGCCGCACCACAATAGCGGCGTTTTTTTCCCAAAATCGGTGGTAATGCGAAAGAAAAATAGGGAAATCGGTTCCGGCCACTTTGGCAAGTAGTCACATCATAAAAGTGTTCCTCCATTTCTTTCTTATGTGTAGCATTGAGAATTGACCGTCCCACCGAGCGGCAGACATGTAGAAAAACCGACAGATTGACAGACCAATGGTTGGTAGGCTGGCTGACTTACATGCCGACCGCTCCGCTTTTCGTTTCGATTGGATTGCATCCGTCCCGGCTAGCCTGAAAACGATTTTCGATTCGGCTCCTCCGTCTCGAGCACGTACTCGGGATGTTCATTGGGCCATTCGAGGGGAATCACTGCAAACCATTCCTCCGGTGAAATCTGACCAGAACACGGAACCGAACATTCCGTCGCCGGTGCCGTCTCTTTTGTAGTTCTTGTTTCCTCTCAAGTGTTCCATTATCAGATCTCGTTTGCCGTGCGTCGTTTCTTGGTTTGATGTCCTCTTCGATTCCGTGTGACCATTTTCAAAGCGGGATTTCGAGCAGGCGAGCGAGCAAGCAGGCAAACGGCACAGCAGCCTATCAGTCGTCGAAGTTGGAGAAGCCACTTAGCTTGCCGAGACGCCGCCCCATCGGTCCGAACAACGAGTAGTGACAACTTTTATCGCGATATCAATCGTTGCCCAACAAGTCGGATAAGAGTAGGTCTGGCCAATGAACTTTCGAGAGGCAGGAGCCGAATTCACAGCATTCTCCCGATCTATAAACAATACCCGATCGTCGGCTGACTCAATAAGTATGAGCAACGTGGGTCCGCGACGTGGGTCTCGAAAGTTTTCTCGATTATTTCGGGAAACGCGCCCATGCCCAGGTGGCCTCATCAACATCGCCGACCTTTATTCTCCTCTTACCTTACTTGACTTGACCTGAGTTAGAGCGAAGATGAAACACGTTGATATCGAGGTCCGCCTCCCCGTCTCCGAGTGAGAGAATCGAGACGATGCGGAAAGTTCTCCGTCTAGTTTCTGGACTTTTGCGAATTCCTAGACACCGACTTACCTACACGCCTACACGTCGTCGTAGTCACTCGTTCAGCTATGAGTCCGACTCTGAGGCCAGCGAGAGGCTGTGTAGATTCAGGTTGTGAACAGAGACGAAACTCCAACGGCATTAAACAAAAGGGGGAACTTCTTGTAGCGAACTCGTCGGTAGTCGTCCCACACGGTAGCGAAGATAAACATTTTCTTTGCGTCTATCACTTGAATAGACTCTTGTTGTAAGCTGTGTTTGCCTATACATCCACTTCGACGATCGTTCGTTCGTTCGTTCGTCCGTCTATCCTCCATCCGTCCGTCAGTTCCTACGAGCGTTTTCTGATTGGTAGCGTTTGATCACGAGAATGGAAAAGCGTATCGGCGATGTCTTCAGTGACATTCAGTATGATGCAAATTCTCAACAGCAGCGCAATCTAACCAGAGCGGTTCCGCCGTCTCCGACCTGTCGCGTTGTGTTCCATGCGCAGCATGTGCGTTACGAGAATCTGGTGGCTCCGACGGCAAGGTCTCATCCGAAAACCAAGCAAGTGCCCTCCCGATGAGGGGCTTGCTTCCAGCTCTTCGTGAACAGTGCGATGAGAATCGGCTGCTCGTCCCGGTGGAATGTTGCGAACAATTGCTACCAAACAGGCAGGCGGGCGGGCGGACGAACGGGGAGTCCGTCGGACTCCCAGGCGGCCGCGCCGGCAGATGTTTTCTGCTTGCCAACCGCGAAACGTGGAAACCGGAACAGACGGCGAAGATTTCTGCGCGAGCCTCGCGGTGGCAGAAAGAATAAACCATGCAGCCGGGCCCCAAGCACTCAGCAAGTGAACCAGCAATCAAAACCGGGGCCCAACCCGGTTACCCGGAATTCAAACGTTGTGTGGGTGATTTGGAAGGAACCAACGGATGGGAGAGCGATATTTGAATTCTTTCGTCTGGAGACGAAATCGATCCGGCCAACGGGCGCGCAATCTTCCAGGCAAACAGCGATACTCTCGACTCCGGATAGTGGTAGCGTCGGAACTCGAACTCGGATTCCGCAGAAGGCAACAAACTGAGTCGTCGTTACGGACGCGGTTCTTGCAAACTTTTTGCGATCCCCCATTAGACGAGAGCGAAGCCGTCGCCCGTAACGACAAGGTGTACATTATTTCTCTCCAAAAACCATCAAATCCTTAGAACGATCCGTACGCTTTGAATATTTTCTTCGGATCTTTCGGAACAACTTGGGCGATTGATGTCCTGAATGATGCTCCAGATACTACAATCAGTACTACGGCTCCTGCTTGTGAGACGGAGCACGATATTCTTCGGCTACCGCGTAAATACCGAAGTTGCCTTTGTAGCCCCCCCACTTCGCCGAGTGGCCATCGAAGCGGGGTCTTTGTGCCAGGGTCGCTCTTTTCCTCACACAGACCCCCCAGGTAGTTGTGGGGCTACCGTAAAGAGCCGTCATATTGAGGCAACCTAGAAAAAGTGCCACTGTTTCATTAACATGGGAGCTCGATTGATACGATGTTCCCCAGACGTGCCCGGCATCCAGACAACCTTATCAATACTTCTGCCTGTATTTATCTTTCGTCGGTGATAGATTATCGAATCTCTTTCCTCAGGATTGTTGGAAGGGAGACAGTGTATCGATTCTTTCTTGTGCCACAAATGCCGCTCAGTCCCCGAGTTCAGCTGAAGATGTTTGAACATGAAAGCAAGCGCTAAATGGGTGGAAAGAGCTGGGCTGAAATACGATTCTGATCGGAGCGGCGGAGGCAAAGGAAAAAATTCTAAGCAATGCAGGTAGAGTCGAATTGAAATGAGCTCCCTATTTGGCCTAGCTGAACGTTCCTATTTTCTCCTAACGGACCATAACTAGGGTGGGAACAGAAAAGTCGAGTTAGTTATGTTTTTCCGAGTCGCTTCGTGGCGCCCAGTTTGTGTTTTATTTGTTTTTATTGCTTTTTCACTTTTTTTTCTCTTTCCTCGTCACAGCTTCTGCTGCCTTCTGTCACACCTGGAATCTGCATCGATGAACGTAATCGTCATCATCGATCGTCTCTGTACAAACTCAGTCAAAATTATATTACATCGTCGGCATTCAATCCTTCCTTAGCAGTCGTCATTTTTGATCTATTCACAAATTCGCGTCTGCTGCCGCTTTTTCTGTATCCAAATCGGTAGCGCAACGAGCAGCCCGTAGGTCTATGTTTACATGTTGCTTTCCTCGCGCAAAACTTTCTTACAAAACACCACTTGGAAAAAGATTTGATTCGAACCGTTTTAGCTTGCTGGATCATTGGCTAATCAAGTGTCAGGGATGGTCGCCAAACACACATGCGCACACACACAATTTGAACAAACTTCGTTGACAACTCACGAAGATTTTTGAAAAACCCGTTTCGTTGGATGAGAAAACACCATGGCGGCCTCGTTTTGTCTGTCCGCTGACTGAATTGTCTGACTGACTAGCTCCAAC
This sequence comes from Neoseiulus californicus, assembly GCA_028455905.1. Taxonomy (NCBI): domain Eukaryota; kingdom Metazoa; phylum Arthropoda; class Arachnida; order Mesostigmata; family Phytoseiidae; genus Neoseiulus; species Neoseiulus californicus. Next base: position 40,747,099 of record JAMQGS010000001.1, read on the forward strand.
AAAAAGCCCCGTCTTCGCTTGTCTATGGTACATTAGTCGCCGATGGCACTTGCATTCGACTTGATATTTCAGGATGAATCTTTACATTAATCGTTGTTGCTTGACGATGGCGGCGCGCCACGCATTTAAACAATGTATACTTAATTGTAGAACGAAATCGTTTCAAAATAAATATGGAAGCAATTTTTCTGAGTATTCTCACGAAGCGCGAATCCCTCAGAGAACCAATCGTATCGGGAGATACTATCGCATACTGATTGTGTTCGGATCATACAAGCACATGCGAAACTCCGTCCATCGGGCTGCGGAATTTTGTTGGTTACTAGTTCCAGTAGGCGCCAGTAGTTTCAAATCTAGAAAACGATCTGTCCATGAGGCCACAGCGCCTCGCACCCGATGAGACAGAGTTTCGCTTCGAGATCTCTCTAACGTAGGCGGAAAGTTTCGATTCGACACACTGAATCATACTTTTTCGTAATGGTTCATTTTTCACACTGCACAGCTGCATAGGCGATCACAGAGATCCGTCTGAGGTAGACTAGAACCAGATAGAATCTGATCCTTGGTCATGCCGGTACATTCCTTCCATTCCAGGAATTCTCCTTCATTCCGCAGAACTGATAGGATTCACTCTCCACTCGTTTGAGTAGCCAGTAATAGCCGATCGATCGAATGATCCATTGATCTTTAGACCAATGAATCAATCAATTGATCGAATGATCACACGCGCGCACATACACGAAACTCTTTCTTCGTCACCCTCTCCGTTCGTCGAACTAACCAAACAGTCTTACTCGCTGTCAATTGATCTCGAACCGATCGCTATTTACAAGACAAATCATTATATACAGTCTATCAATCAATCAATCAGGACACATTTTTTTCCGCTCGCGTGCTTGGAAAAATAATATAGACACAGCGCACATATGATCTATACACAACATTTGTTCCATCCATTCATCCGTCTCGTTGAGAATGAATGTTTGTTCTGTCTGGGAACTCACTCTGATTCTCTTCAATCTTCTCCGATTCAAAAACGGCCCACGCATCAACAACTTCAGGCATACTCCCATTCACAAAGTGCTCCTATCAATCAAATCATCATCATCGTTGTATCATTGATTCATCACATATTTGAGTCTGAGTGAGACAATGCTGTAGGGCAATGGCTGTGGAAAACTCGACACCGGTCTCCTGTGTTAACCCTTCGATCCGAGAGGCTAAAAATCAGCCGCTGTCAGATCGAGAAACGGCGTCACGGGCGGTGGCAACGGCGGCAGTTGCTGCTGCTGCTGCATGGTCAATGCCGGTGGTCAAATATGAACTGCCACAGACGTAACGTCGCTCCGCATGACTTTCCGATGTCGGGCATCGGGTAGTGAATAACGGAGTTTGTCCCAGAAGCGTTTCTCGCCCCAATGGAGGAAGGTGCTGTGTTTGAGCCACATCCGAATGTCGGGATCGAGTTCACGATACGAAACCCTCCCGAGGAAAATCACCACCAGTTTGTGATTGCTGTTGTTGAGCACCTCGTGATGAGCGGACTTGAACTCGTAGCGACACCACTCACTCTTGAGAAAGTGCTCCGAAAGAACCACTATTGTCCTTCGGGAACTTTCTACCGCCTCTTGGATAGCTTCGCTGAGGTAGCCTCCTACCATTGGAAGATCCCGGTAGTGCAAACACAACCGGAATGGCGGATTGCCACACTCCAACTCCGGAGCGAGTATTTGCGCTACGAACGCCTCGTCCTTCTTGCTGTACGAAACGAAAGCGTCGAAGAGTTTTTCTTCTTCGACCGGTGCTCTCTGGAACATTCGGATGCCGTAGCGACTGAAGAACCAAACGCTCATCTGACGTCTGTACGCGACCAGCGTCAGTACAACGATCAGAATAAGTAATGACACAACGCCAAGAACAACAGCCAAAGGAAGAAAATCTTCCATATTGCGAAATTGTCGCACCAACGTCGCCTCGGATGGGTTGTGGCACTCCGTGACGTTCAACTCCCACAATGGCAGTGCGGTGGTTTCGTTGTAAACGCAGGAAAGTTGGAAAATGTCACGGACCATGTCGCCACGCTCGTGGAGGAACACGGTGAGATCCTGAGTGAAGTAGCAATCGCACGTCCACAGATTTTTGGCGAGTCGTAGATCGCTCAATCGAACGTTGTGCTGTAGCGTCGTCATCGAGATCTCGACGAGATAGTTATGATCGAGATGTAGAAGTTCTAAACTTTTCAAATGACTGAACGTAACGTTGTTGATGTAGTTCAAATTGTTGTTGCTCAGATAGAGCTCTCGCAAATTGTTGAGGCCGTCGAATTCGTGACCTCGGAGGGCTGTGATTTGGTTGTTGTCGAGTCTGAGCACGCGGAGATCTCGAAGACCGCCGAACGTTCGATTCTGGATGGTGGCCACCCGTGAATTGTTAAGGTAGAGCACCCGCATGCTCTTGCGGCCGATAAACGAGTGCGGTGTCAACGCTGGAATTTCGTTGCCGTCGAGAAACACCTCGCTAACATCCATTGGAAGCTGTTTGGGTATATCCACATGACTGCCGGGTCGAGCACTGCAGTCCACAATATTCGTCTCCCACGACTGGTCGTAATAGCACGTACAGTTGTCCGGGCACACCATTTCACAATCGCACGCATCGAAGTCACAACAGTGGCATAGAGAGAAACAGTGGCTCTTGTATTCGCACAAAAACTGAGATGGTTTCACCTTAACCAGGGGAAGAATCTGAACGTTCTTCGAGAAGCTCAGCTTACAATCGACGCTGTGGAGATCGGTGACGCGCGGATATTGTCGAGAGTCGTCGCTGTTCGCCGCCGGATTTTGGAGTTTTTGCAGCCACTCCATATGACAATCACACAGATACGGATTACCGGCGATGGCGAACTCGGGAAGCGGCCGGCGATTCGACACTTCGCTCAGTCGGAACGTCGTCATTTCGATCACTTCGAGCTGATTGTTGGTGAGATCCACTCGGGTCAAATTCTGCTTGCCCAAAAACGTGAAAGGCTGAATTCGTCGGAGATTGTTGTTCTTGAGGAAAACGATTTCGATTCCGTTCGGCAACGACGACGAATCGAGATCGGTGAGTTTGTTGAACGAGGCGTCGAGAGTCCGCAGCTTGAGACTTTGCTCGAGTTCGAAGTAGTTGCCGAGCGCCTCGATTTGGTTGTCGTGAATGTCGAGCCACTGAAGTCCGACTGGAATGAGCGCGTAGTCGAACCAGCGCACACGGTTCACGGAGATGTTGAGCATGATGAGATCATGCAAGTTGCTGAACAGGCCGTTCACGTCGTCGATCTGATTCGAATCGAGACGCAAATAGTGAAGATCCGGCACGTCATCGAACGTTCCTTGTTCGATAGCTTGGATTCCGTTGCGAGCCAAGTTGAGAATCCGCACCGATGGGAGGTCGTTGAACGCGCCCTGGCTGATGTTTCCAATCTTATTGCCCATTAGGTTGAGAGCGTACAGTTGGCCCAGACCCTGATAGGAGGCATTCGATACGTCCTGGACTTCGTTGTCGGAAAGGTCGAGCGAACGCAGCATGTTGAGCGACGATACCACTCGGGGAACCGTTGTCAGCTTGTTACCGGCCAGGTTCAGTTCCTGGAGGGTGGAAATGTTCCTAAAGGCATCGATGTGAATCGCTTCAAGACGATTGTTCTCGAGCTGAAGCGTCATCACTGAGGAGAGACCCACCATCATGTGAGGACCGATGCTTTTTAGCCGGTTATTGCTGATAACGAGCGATTGGAGTTTACCCAGACTGGCGAACGTGTTGTCGGCGATGAACTCGATCAGGTTGTCCTGAAGTTGGAGGGTTTGCAGATTCGAGAGAGCGCGGAACGCGTTCGGATCGAGTCGGGTGAGACGGTTGTGTGACAGATCGAGCACGGTGAGCTTCCCCAGATCCGACAGGGTGTCGGGCCCGAGCCATCCCGCTGAGAGCTGATTGTGCGCCAGATCGAGCATTGTCAATTCGCTAAGTCCACTAAACAAGCCGGGCGGCAATGCACTTAGTGAATTGTTGCGCAGATAGAGCTCCGAGAGTTTTGTATTCGATTGGAAAAACTTGGGAGGAAGCGCCACAAGCATGTTGTGCGCCATATCCAATCTTTCCAGCTGAGATAGGCCGGCTAGGGCACCGGGCTCGGCACGCGCGATCTGGTTGTGCTCCAGACGCAGCTCTTCGAGATTCCTCAATGAGGCGAAACCCCGTTCCGAAAGTACCTTGAGCTTGTTGTGGGCCACTTCAAGCTCACGAATGTTTGGACTGCAACGCGACTCCGACGAAAAACCCGTATTCACCACGTCGGAGAATCTGTTTCTTGTCAGATTCACGAAGCGCAGCGCGCCTAATCCACAGAACAGCGCGTGCGGCAGCGATTCCATGTTGTTCTCACTGATGTCGAGCGTTTCGATGTTTTCCAGCGGAACGAAGCTGGACGGGGCGACTCGTAACGAGAAGCGACCCCATTCGGTGTTGTACGTCCGAACGCTCAGATGCTTGAGATCGCTTAGTCCCGTGAAGGCTTTCGGTGGAAGTTTATCCAACTTGCATCGTTCTATACTGAGCGTGTTGAGACCCCGCAGATGCTCGAACGAGTTGTTGGCGATTTCGCTGTGGAAACGCTGCTCCTCACAGAGGAGACTGAGCCGCATCGTGTGGCCGGGTACCAACAGCGAAAAGTTCGTCGGATTCGTACCGCTCACCAGTGTATTCACTGTGCACGTCATCGATACACCGGGTGTGTCTGACATCGGCTCCCATGTACAGTCCTCGGGACGCACCAGTCGGGCACTGGAGCCGAGAGGAAGGGCTACGCAGACGCCCAACACACAGCCGACGACGGTCAACAATTTTGAGGCCATTTTCCTCGGGCCGACTTGGTGCATTTTCCGATCGGCTGGTTTGTTGGCTTGATTCGCCGGCCGATTCACTCACGGACTGACAGGCTGGCTGACTGGCTGGCTGGCCGGCTGGCTCGCTAGCTAGCAGCTATTGATTTTCACTCACAAGTTCATTTTGTCTAACACTCGCACTTAAATCCATACGAACAATCCTTGATCCGTCACTATGCTCGCTTCGAAGACAGGCACACAGACAGATAGATGAACGGACGAACGAACGAACAGACTGTCGAGCAAGGGAACACTCCGTTGTAATCCGATGGATGGCACAAAGAGTTCAGCGAACGAGTTGTATCCGTAGCTCGCGATATGTTTTCCGGCGAAAGGAAGGCGGTTTTTCGTTCAACTTCTCTTCCTCAGCAGCTGCTGCACTTGCTGCTGCTGCTGGCTCGATTGTTGTTGCGGCGACGGCGGCGGCTGCTGATGCGGCTCGACAACAATTTGAACACCACATGACATTTTGTTTCGTCGACACGATTGTTGTAATTAATCCACTCTGAAGCACTCGCTGACGACGAACGGTGAACGAACGAAAACGGCGACAGTGTTGCTCGAAGGTTGGTCCTGTTTTGACGGAGACCGAATCTGATCTTGGTCAGAGAATTGATTGATGTTTCGTTTGAAGCTGTTGAAGCGTCTAGTAGAAAAAAATTCACGCGGCATCAGCCCACGAAACTCGGTCTAAAAATGATGGTAAAACTGGCTGTAGCTGCCAGCAAAGCCTCGGATCCTCTCCTGCTTTGGGAGAGAGATGTCCGTTTTGGCGAGGGAGAACGCCTCCTTTCGGAGAGTCAAAATGGGGGAGAGTTCAGAGCTGAACGGAGCAGCCAGCCGGCCACCATTGGGCCTCTGTCGACCCTTCGTCCTCACCCTCACCCGTTTGCTCGATGGTCGCCGCTGCCGCCGTCGCCGCGGCCGCCACTCGTAAGTTCCAGCGTTCGCCCATCTCCCGCTCTGTCTGTCTGACTGCCTGCCGACCTGGCTTGCTCGATGCTTACCTAGAGCGCTTCCTCATGGAGAGGTGGTTTCCTCGAGCAACGTCCCTTTACCTCGCCCAAGGTAGCTGCCTGAGGTGGTTGCTGAAAGGGGTTGCCGAAGGTGGTTGCCGCAGGTGGTTACCGAAGGTGCTTACCGAAGGTAAAGGCGCCTCTAACAAGAGCAGAAGTCTTCGGCAAAGTCCTCGGCCAGCGCCACACCCAGAGGCAGTCCGCCCGCCGCCGTGATTCGCAGTCCTGCGCTAGGGTGCTGGCTCGTGAAGTTGCTCGTTGGCTTCAAATCGGCCGATCAGCATCACAATCGAACAATAATTTTTCGCCCTCCCGATCGCGCGTACCTTGGCCGAAGATCTCATCGAATCGGCCGATCCTCAACCGACATGTTTAAGCGGCGATAATTGACATCTCTTCCGAAGTCTTCGGTTCGAGTGACGAACTCGATTCGCTTAAAGCGTCAAAGAGAGAGAGAGAGAGAGAGAGAGAACGATTTGAGCGGAGCGACGATCGGGAACAACGTGTAAGAGGGCGGGCGCGCGGTCAGTTGGTCCGTCCGCGTCGGGCTTGGGCGCACTATCTTCGAAAACGATTCCGTGAAACATCTCGCTTCCGAGTACTCGGACTGGTTATCTGCGAGGTTGGCATTTTGTATCTCGAGAAGACAGTCAACGTGTTAAATCGCTTCGACGAATCTTGTCATTCGATGTAGTTGATGTTGTTCTTGGTGTAGATATTCAAAATTTCTCGGAGGATGCCGGGTGAACGTTTAGTCAAGAGACCAATCGCTAGATAGATAGATCGATCGATCGATCCATCCAGGTACATCGGTCGACAAATCAGCGACTGGGCATGCAGACAGACGAAACGATGGACTGGATTCTTTTCGTTTGTATCAGCTACAGTTCTAGCCGAGAGAATGTTGGAAAGGCAAGTGAACAGGAGGGCTGACAGAGAATCAAGGAGCATCCCCGGATCAGCGCGAAGGGACACGAACAACGATCTGAAAAAAGCGATAGGACGCTCGACCCACAAAATGACGACTTCTTCTTTGGCTCTTCTTTGCTCGCTAGCTCGTTCACCGTTCGAATCCGATCGGGACAACGACGCCTGAGACCGTCTTGGCGATGCTTGTGGCGGTCGTGTTGTCGGTGGTGGTGGTGGTGTTGGCGGCGTCAGCCTATGGTGCTTTCGCTGTTGCTGAATCTTGTCTCAAGATCTTCACCCAAATCATCATCACCATCACCATCATCAACGCAAAGTCGAGGTGATGGACGTTGACCGCCGTCGATTGTTGACTGGATGGAACGATGGGACTCGTCATCGCTTTAGGTGGCAGCTCCTTCGCTCTTCGTTCGTTCCTTCACTCGTTCTGGTCGCTCGGCCAGTCACTCCTTCGGTCTGTCCGTCCGTCCACTCGTTGGTCGCTTCGACTCTCTTTATCTCTCTCACTCTCTTGGCTCCTTCGTTCGTTGGTCTACCAGCGTCGACGACAACGACGTCGACGATGGCAACGGCGTCAACGATGACAACGCCCAGAAGCTTTCTCACATTTTTGACAGAGCGGCAATCGTCAGAGAAAGAGAAAAATGATAACGGGAGAGTTGACAAGCGATGTGACGCTTGATACACCAACAAAGATTTGATTGAATTCGATTGGAAGAGACCAAAAGGGAAATGGCGTTCAGCGAGTTGAAATCATCGTCGTCGCCGCTGTTCTTATAGTGGCGATTGGGGTTCCGACAAAGGCTGTAGCTCCCGCGTCGATTCCTTCACCCTGATACGCTTTCGTTCCAACGCTGAACGCTAGACGTCAGGTCGAAGCCGAAAATAAAAGATATCCTCTGAAGTACAGCATCCGATGGATGAGCACCACCTTCAGCAGCAGCAGCAGCAAGTCGTTCAGTAAAGAAGATCGGATAAAGGCGATCGAGTTGAGGACCGATGGACCGACAACGGCGATGAGTACGAGACGGACGCTGAGGTAGACAGGCAGGCAGTCAGCCTGCCTGCCTGCCCGGGAAGAAAAACAGTTTCGTCTACCTCCCTTCTTCACCTGAGCTCTCCGTTTCATCATTTTAGCTGAGAAGAGGAGGCGCTGGTGCCGTTGCTGCTGCTGTGGCTGCTGTTAGCAAAAGGAAGAGCCAAGAGCGCCGCACCAATCATCACCCAACGCAAAAAAAAGAAAAGAAGAACATCGTGAAGAAGAGGAGACAGAGGCCCTGAAGAAAGAGAGCCTGGTGATGGTGGTGTTGGTGAAGAAAATCATGCTGATGATGATGAGGACGGCGGTGGCGGCAACGACGACGACGACGACCGTGATGATGAAGCTGATGGCCGAGCTTCACGCCGCACATTCTCGAAAAGAGCGAACACTTTCTCAAAGAACTTCCTGAGGAGCGGGCTCGGCTCTCCCACCCCCAGAATATTTGGTAGATGGCTAGTTAATCTTAGCTAGGGGTGCTGATGCCGAGCCTAAGGACGATGCTTGTTCCGCGCCATTTCCAATAAACTCTCGCTCTGAGCTAATGAGAGAGCTCTATTTCACTTCGCGTCCACTAACTCTTTCGGCGTTTCGTGGAGAGTGTCCAAACTTCCTTAGAGAGAGAGCGTTTGCCGAGGAATGAGAATCCTCAACCTGGGGACGACACAACAATCGTCACATGTTGAAGGAGGACGGCAACAAAGTAACCGTCGGCCGAAATTCTCCTGAGATGATGCGTTGAAGTTCGTGGTAGAAAGACCTATTCCTAGGTCTAGCGGTGTCGTCGTTGTCGCGAATTGAGAGGGCCCAGCGTTGATTCATTCCAATCACACACACTGACTCAGATCTGAGAGCGATGCCGCATCAATATAACGAGAACTCGTTATCTCCCCATAAACCTCGAAATGCGCTTAGCGTTCAAAAGCTAAACTACCACCACCACCACCGAGCTAGAACCGCCCACTCATGAAGAGTGAGTGCAGCGTTGACTGTAGAAAGAATCGAAGCACGAACTCGGTTGCTGACTTTTCTGCGGAAAGCCAGCCAGACGGACGGAGGGAAGCATGGCTTTTCATCGCTCCGACCAACCGACAGAAGACAGGCTAGTTAGTTGGCGGACGAAACGAGCGGGCTTTCACGGAAATCCGAAACCATATCAAAGACGAGCGAACCGCTCGCAATGACTTCGAGCTCACATCCCATAGGCGGCGCATTGCTGTATGGTTCCACAGTAAGGGGCGTTCGAAGCTAAGGAGCTCTAATTTTTGGAAAAACTTTATGACGAAAAGTCCGCGATCTCGTCCGCGCGCTAGCCAGCGTGCGTCAAACAGCTCTAATTGGAAACATTCGGCTCCTGTTCCGAGAGTCCAGAAGTTTGAGAGTTTAATCTCAGCCATCTGTGCAGAGACCCAGGGCCAACTCGAGCGAGTGACTCCAGGCATTTGAAACACCGAACGCCTCATTTCGGAGCGATGGATTTCGGGATAGGATAAACAGAACCGAGCGCTCTTTTCATCGCGGCGGAACTTCGTTTACGGAGACGTTACGCAAATTGAATTCATAACTCAGCGAGGAAAATCCACCATTATCCGGAAACAGAATTCGGGATGAGAGGCGGGCAATATGAGATCCGTCCAAAATGATGAAAGTGACTGCAGCGCATGGATGGAAGCTAGGCGTTCCGGGACAAGAAACTAAACGAAGTGTGTCGAGCAGAGACATAGACAATTGACACCAGCCCGCTTGATAATATTTGCTCAATGTGGAAACAATCCGTCGGCGAATTTAGCTTTCACGCATGGAGTCAGTCAGCTGCAATTTCCAATTCATAGGTGACGATGTCGAGATGGGAATTACGCAAGCAAATGCCGCACTTCTCAAACCCAATCAATGGAAAGGCAATCTTGTCGAGTCGAACAAGTTTCAAAACTCATAGGTCGAGTATTCCATCCGAGTCGTTGGTTCTTTCAGGGAACTATCCAACGATGATGGATACTTCAACGGGATGATGAATACCCATCGAGTTCGACAATGATAAGTTACCCTGAACTCATCAAATAATGACGGATATGATTAACATTCCGGAGGTATCTTATTTTGGAATATTCCTAAAAACCAGAACTGGTCGCTCGGGTTCGCGAGGTTGCCGTGCAGAGGATCAAGTCTGGCTGTTCTGATATATGGACATAGATCAAGTCTACAACAGCGCATCGAACTACCGAATCATCAACCGCACCAGGCCGTAAGCAGATGAATTTGTCGTCTCGCATGGGATGTCATGGAGATCAACGCATAAAAATTTGAGCATCGTTATTGTTACTTTATTGACGTGTTAGCTGTATGGCCGAAGATTATTCAAGAGCAGCTGCTGTCCTTCATCCAAGAGCTGGAGTACGGCGTGGATTGACGGCAAGCGAACGAGAGCAGTGACCGATGGTCGCGTGCGGCGGCGGCGTCGAGGTTGAAACGATCTCTTGATTTCTAGTACCTCGCAGCAATTGCACGTGGAATCATTTCGGAATACTCGTCGCATCCGGAATGAGCGATAAAACAACATCCAACGAAGTCTGACCGTTCTAGGGATCATCGCCATCGATGCCTTCGACGATTAGCCCGTGAATACTCCAACAAGAATGAATGACGAATCGAGGCAAACCATTTTTTCTCCTTCTGATGACACTATAATTACGCCTTGAACAACAGGATTGTCAATTCAGAATCAATTCGTGCGAACGAGGCTGCGACCGACGATGACATCCAGAAGGAAATTATACGGAATCGTGATCATCGACTTGTTCGAAGCTAGATCTCTCGAGAAACGCTCGGTTCAACGGTGGAGCTCGTTAAAGGGTAGAGTGAGGAGGAGCGTGGATATTTTCTCTTTCGAACGAAATCGTTGAGTATCCACATGGCGTAAGGCACGGCAGGGCTTTCAGGTGAGATCCGTAGGACAAGGGGTGGTTTTGGTAGTTTGTTCGATTCCTGTTACGGTCCGCTTGAGGGAAGCCCAAAACGAATCTCTTTGGCTGTATTTGGTACTTTCCGCTAACTGTTTCCGCTTAAAACGCAATCGGAATAGAATAATTGTTGTTCAATTGTTCGTTTCTGTTTAACGACAATCGGTCCATTCTGAGCCAACGAGCGACCGATGGACCGACGCACGGATCGACCGAATTGGCGAACGAGCGATCCGCGGTCTCTTGAAGCGTCTAACTGGCCGAGGATTTCAATTGAAAAACGCGCTCTCCGAGTGATTGTTCTATTCGGGAAATTGTTTTCGGTCGTTGCGAGCGCCACAATAAATTTCTCGAAGTAGTTTTCGATGGCGAACATTCTTCCCGAACTCTCGAAAGAGCATCCCGCATCAAGTCATGGACCCAACAGACGAAGCCAACAATACAGACTCAAGGTGAACGAAGCATTCTTCGCTCGCTCGAGATTTCCAAAGGCTCAGAATTCACCCAAGCTGTGGTAGACCAAACGAACAAAGCCGCATTTGGAGTTTACCACAAACACCTTGACGCGCGACAAAGCTCCGGTTCAGTCGGACAGGACCCTTGGCGCTCCAACGCTCGACACCGAGCAGGACACCGAGCAGGACACATCGCCATACTTCCGTGGCCTTCGGCAATCCGATTCCGCATTCGAATTCCGAATTCGGAGCCCGGAAAACTCGAATCCAGGAGAGAACTCCCTCTATGCGGTCGCGGTGCCGAGCGAACTTCGTGGCAAAATCAATATCAACAAAAACGGCAGCCGGCTCCAGAACGCGCCGCAAGGACAAGGACGACAACAACGGAAGCAGCAGCAGCAAGAACAACCGAGGAGTTTAATCACAAGACTTTCTCTGAACTTTATCTGCTCGTTTGGGCTTTCCCAGAGGGGCTTTCTGAGCGAAGGGTCCTACGGGGCTTCGGAAGGGTGTCCGAAGGACGCGGCTGTGTTGGTTGTCGATCTAACGCTTCGATGTAAGCCGGCTTCAGGCCCGAAGTCCGTTCCCTCTTCCGCGCTAGTTTTCCGATCTCGGGGCGAGGCGGCGCGGCGCGTAATCTCGGCCCTGGTGGTGGGCGCAGGCTGGCGTGTCGTAGCTCGATCCCGGCTCGCAAATCCCTTTCAGATTCGGCTTCCTCTATTTCGTCGCTCGTCTGTTGTTCGTTTTCTCTGTTCCGCTTTGTCCTAATCAATCTATTTGTATTTCCCGAGACTGGCCGAAAGGAGATGACGTAAGACAGGCGACATGCAGGCCCGATCGGGTAGAGCTCCTACGTCCGTCGGGCAAGCCGTCGATGCATCCCACCATCAATTTATCTGTCTGTCTGTCCGTCCGTCCGTTCTCCCTACCGACCAACTGAGCGTCTGTCCGTTCGTTTATTCGCCGTCGATCCAATCGTCCGCTAGGCCGAGTTTCCGTACGGATGATTGGGTATTCTTGAGGAGCTCACTCGGAAGAAGCGTTTGCGGGCTCGTCAACACTTCGCGCCCCATCGATTCGTTGTCCTCTACTTTCGCCCAGGCCTCTGCTCTCGTTCCGCGTGCAGTTTTGCGTCTACGTACGAAAAATTTGCGGCTACCCCGTGAGGAGGATCACGCTAACGATTATATAGGATTCCAGTTTCTGCATCAACCTTCCCGACGATCGGATATCAGAACGTTCTCCACGGGTTCATCTAGATGACGACGACGACGACGAATATTCTCCGAGCGACAGGAGTTGAATTTCGGAGCCATCGACGCTGCGACCGCCGCCGCGGCAGTGGAGGTTGTGCCGCGCCGCGCTGCGCTGTTGCTAGCATTGGAAGTATTCGTCTGGCCTGACCGGGTCGGGCAGAGACCACCGCGTTGAAACAGTTTGTGGCTGTTTGTGTGGAGCTCGTCGCCGGAGGTCTCTCTCGGTGCGCGCGCGGTGGCGGCGATGTGGGAGACCCTCAAGTTCTTTGTGAGCGCGTCTTTATGCGCCTCCGTCGAGACCTGTTTCGTCCCCCCGAGTCGAACTTCGAGCCGAGTCGAGTGACCAATCGAGAATGCACTCTGAGTTCCTGCATACGATTATAGTGCAGAAAACGTTCTTCGCTTCGGGGAAACTCTCACGGGTCGCAACAGCCACTGATTGATATCGCCAAGCTCTACGCTCCCATTGAAGGCCACCACCGCATCGCCACCGGCACCCAGCTCGATGGGACCGTACTCTACGGGAGCCCGTAATTCGGTCATCCAGCTTCTCATGCACTGCGATCGTTGTTAGGGACCGTTGAGAGCGCACGGTTACGAATTGTCTAACTTTGCTCGATGTTTGGACCCTGAGATTAATCTTGTTTACGTTGACCACGTTTCTCTCGTGATCGGTGGAGCCGAGCCGAGGCGATGAGTGTAAGTGTAGAAGCTTTACTTAGTATGTAGTAGAGCTGCGAGGATGAGTATTCAACAAAGAGTCGGCTCTCACCCCGCAATCTCACGCACGCACACACACACACAAACAAACTACGTCTTCCATGGTCGTCTTCTTTTCAGCTCATAATTCCTTCTTAGTTATAAACGAATCCGCAACCAAGCGACCGTGTAACCAGGTTTCTGCTTTTATCGGCTACATCACGTTCTAAAGAACTACGCTTGCCAGGGAGCGTGAGCGTCGACTCCGGAACGAACGGTTCATGGGTACCGCTGAATCCGAAAGAGGGTCCGCAGGGAATTCGCGTCCGGGCTGATGCTCCTCCAAATTTTTCCTTCGGATTTTTTTCCGGCGAAGAACCTTCCCTGCCGGAACCTGCCTTTTCAGATGAGCGAACAAAAATCAGAGCAGCGTTCTCCACCTTCCGTCATTACCGCTTGCACGCACAAACACTTACGAGCATAATATGCGTGATCGACGGTAGTCGTCGTCATCGTGGTCGCTGCTGCTCAACGCTAGAGAAGAAAATACATACAACGGATAACAAGGATCGATCAACTCGCCTCGCTCATCGTACTCGTGAGCGACAGCAGTTCGACGGCGCGGCGGTATGGACAGGAAGAGCTCCGGATGAGAACGCGACTCCACTAATGTTATGATAAGGAAGCTCAAAGACTCAGCAGTGCAGGGAATGTTTTTCATCTTGAGCGCGGTACAATGTTTTATTCGTCACAGGGCATTGGATAGAGTATTCTCGACGAGGAGGAGCACCACAACTAGGTCGATTGAGAGACCTTGCGAATCGGCGACATCCCGTGATTCGGATTGGAAATCTTTTAGCTTGTCCGTACGGACTTCCGTGCGGATAGCTTAGGAGGATATTCTACGAGGATCATGAGTGAGCCGACCGCAGGGATGATGTATCATTTTGGAAATGATGACAGGATCATTTGTACCTGATTCCGGGACGATTCACTTCAACGACACCACCGTTGTCGTCACCGGCATCCTCGCAAATTGCACTGATTGTTTTCTCTAGCCCAGGGCTCTGACAAGTCAGGAATCGACAAGCAGTCCGTCAGTCCATCAAGCCATCAGTCGTTCAGTCAGTCAGCCAGTCAGTCGGATGGCCGCCCAACCAGACGACCACTTGCCTCTTCGTCTCTCGGTTTTCTGACCGAGTCGTCGCCCGTCCAAAACAAAGAACAATGTCATCATATAGATATCCGACGAACGGAACGACCGACCGACGCACCGACGTCATCTTGTGGATGGAGTAACGATGTGATTACGTTCGTCTCGATGCGGCGCTTGCTGAGACTGCTTCTTCTGCTATTCCATGCTGCAGCTGTCGGTCTTCTGCTTTCCCGACGTTTCCATTCGCATTCGGCGGCTTCGATTCATCGATGATCCGACTTCGCTGTGGTGTATGCTCGCGCTCGCAGGAGGATGTTGGGGCTTGGGCCGATTTTGCTGAGGCAGGTTTCCTTCCTGGTCTCTTTTGCCGATTATGATGGTTATCATTATGAACCGTTCGATACTTCCACCGGAGGCTTTTCGAGCCGTGGTGGGTAATCCATAATGGGACGGATCGGGTTTCAAGGGCAGTAGATGAGCACGGAGCTTCGCGCTCAAGCAATCGATTCCTGCAGATTCTCGACGGGAATTCCAATTCTTTGCGTCAATTCGTTCCAGTCTCCGCCTTTTACGTTTGACGCTGTCGGTGTGTCTTGGAGTCAGCGTCTTTGTTGTTGTTGTCGTCATCGTCCACACATCAAATTGTTTAATTGTTCCTTAATCGAGTAAAACTGTGTTTAGACCTCGCCTATGCTTTGTTCCGTGCTCACATCCGAAATTCGAATTTAATTACACGCTCCCAGGGCGAAAATCCCCGCGTCGTGGAAGGCCTCTGACCTTTTGCTTCGCTTTCACACCGTGGCGGCTGCTGTGGTCGGTCATCGGCAAAACGCTCGAAGACGTTTTCCGAATGTTCGACATGTTCGTCGTCGTCGCCGCCGCCCGCCGCCGCCCGCCGCCGCCAGAGCTGAATAGACGCACTCGCAAACCTCCCTCAAGATTCTCTCGGATCTCCGTCACCGGCAAGCCAGAAAGCTGAAAGCTTATACATTCATGTTCGGGGATGTTCCGGTTTCGGGCGAAAAGGAATCATTCGACTCAAACCTTAAACTTCGGAGGAGCCGTGACAGCGGCGACGACGACGGAGACCGCAAACAGCTGAGGCGAAATATTTCTCCGAGTACCAACTGACTCCCAGCCGCTGTCTGGCGAGCCGGCTTCGATAACAATGTTCTTATTCGTCGTGGCGCGACGTCTCGGAATTCCAGCGATCCCGAAATCCCGTGAGAAAAACACAGAGAAAAGTATTCTCGGAGTGGCTCCGCTCAAATGAGCTCGACAGCTCGATCGCCCTGCCTGGCTTCCTGCTCAGCGATTTGCCGCTGAGTTTGTCCGTCTGTCCGTCTCTGTGTCTCGATTTGCTCTCCATGAAAACTATATTGGTATTCTGATTCGCGCACACACTGATTCATTCTGTTTCAGTGTTATTTTCCCAAAACCCTGCCCCCTCTGGTTTTCCAGATTGTTCAGTGGAGAAACTCTCCCTCAAAACGGTCCCCTCAGCTTGTGCTGTAGACAGTGCATGGGAATAATGCTGGAAGCTATCCGGGATAAAAGTTCCGTGCTCGGTCATCCGCCACACTACGAGCGCGTTCCTTCGCGAGCTGGTGGGCTGTCTGGCTGGCTCGAAACCAATGGCGTGTGATGTTTGAATAACCTCCTGGCTCCGGGCTTGAATTCGATCCGTACGATTCCTCGGCTACGAGAATTCCAGTCGTCAAAGAATCGTCTCACGAGCAGGCAACAAGTATGCGAGCATGTAGTATGCGCCGCCGACGACCAATATCTCGGAGCAACTGGAAGCGTTTTCAGTGGCTGAACGGAACACGAGCCATTTATTCTCGACTCGAATTTTCGATTTGTACCCAGCGTAAAAAAAACGCGAGTATCCGCTGCATGCAGACACCATTCCATGCGTCGGCAACAGAGGAATCCTTTCCATTGTCGAAAGTTGAAAGAGTCGAAAGCTCTCTGCATCGCTTCCTCACCGGAGAACGTTCAAAGCTTCCGTCGGCTTCGGGCATGAATCAAATGGCACTAATTCGCCCTTTGTACGGATGGATGAACAAACGAACGAATGAACGAACGTATGGAGTATCGATTGGCTCGCCGGTCGCTAAGAATCCAGAAGGTTTCTGGCTGAGCAGGACCCGCTGCACGCTTGAGCGGTTTGTACAAAAATCTCCAACGTTCACTTACTCATTCCCCTCCGCCCGTCACTTCGTCCCGTCTACCGTGAACGGACATCCAATTACTGAACAACAGCTTTTAGCGATTTGGTCAACGCACTTGAAACTCCTATTTTTCACTGAGCAAAAAATAACTTTTCGGATTTCTTCGGCTCGCTTCCTGATGAGATTCTCTGACGAGAGACCGGTTTTCCTCGTCCTTACGATTCCGAACAGCAACTTCGATATTGTATACATGTATCTGCACCCTTGGTAGGAAATCGCGTAAGGTTCACAATTTCATGCTCTGGAAGTCGCTCGTTGGAAAATCGGTGGTTTCCAAGGAACCGAGAACGGGGACGGGACTCTCTCGCACTAACAAGAACAGGAGCCCGACCCGAAAGCGAAAATTTCGTTTGCATCCAGAGCGTTCGGACGCACCGCTGAGAATGACGATTGCGATTCCAGCGCTGGCGAGCGAGTCTTCGATCGACGCGGTTTTCGGCGAAGCCCGACACACTCCTGCTGTGCCACTCTTCAAGTCGTCACATCGATTCAGGGTGTTGTCATGTCATGGATTTATGTCACTTTAAAATAAATTACGAGCCCAATCAACGGTTGCCGCAGGATATTCCACTGATAGATTTATCGTCTCGGACCACATATTGGAACATCGAAAATGTTCATTTATATTCTTCTTCGAGAAGCTAGCGGCGGCCTGCTCCGCCATACGTCCATACGGCATGCGTCCGAAAGAACATCGATTCTTCCGAAGAGTGTTGCTCGGACGGTCACCGCGGCTGGTCGGCCGCTCGGCCGGCCGTCATGGTGACACCGTCTTGCCGGTGTCGGAGGTAATACGTTCGCCGTCGTTCACTCGTCCGCATGATCGGACCGATGGTCGGACAGAAAGTCGACGGAGCGACTGGATCACTAGTCATTCGTCCTTTCTGTTCAGTTTTCCGGACGAACCGACAGATGGGCGCCTGTGGCTTGGGCTCGACCGTCAACTCGGTGTTCTTTCGGTCGGTCTGTCCGTCCGTCCGTCCGTCCGTCGGTTTCCGTTTATCCGATGGCACGTTTTATCAGCAATGATACGCCAAACGATTTCTCTCCTTTGTCTCCGAAACCTAACGTTTCTACAAAATCATAACAGACTCCTCGGCGCTCGCACCAAGAGGCTTGCCGTCATCCAGCGAGGCCGTTGCGACACCGACACGACGAGTCGCCGGGGAGATCCTCTCGGACGAAGACGCTCGAATCGTCACTGAATTGAATAGAAGGTCGGAAAGGCTACGTGGTTTTCGGATCCGCGCATCGATCCCAAACTCCCTCATCGCTCAACAACGTTATCGTGAATCTCAATTTCTCCCGCAACGTATAATCTTTCGGCTCCGAGAGCCATACGAACGACTCATTGGTGAGGGTGAGCATGCTGAGCAAATGGAAGTTCATCTGTCTTCTTATTCACTCAACGCTCCCTCCGTCGCTCGGTTGGCTGAATGGCCGCTCGTTCCTTCCTTCCTCCATTCATTCATTCGTTCATCGTCCGTTCATCAGAACACTCATCCAGGAGGCGGGCGGGCGAGCAAGCATTCTGAAATCATTGTTTAATTAGTTAACACTCGAAAGCAAGAAGCGTTTCAAGTGAGAACAATGTAGATTGTTTGAACAACAATTAACTCGGTGGGTCCAGTAATTTGGAACTAAACAGTTGTGGGATTCGGAACATGTGTTCCTGAAAAGTTTTCCCTCGGCAGCCCCGGAACGTGATGCGTGTCGGCGGGAGGAGAACAAGCCTCCAGCCGGGATCGAATAGAGCAAATGTTACCGGCTCTTTCCGACAAGTATCGAGGATTTCTCACATTTTAAGGATGGGCTGCTCTTGTTTATGTGAGAGTTCTCCCAAGTCTCACAACTCTCGCGGATGGAAAAGGATATCCTGTGGACGGACGATATGAGATCGAGAGGATTCCTCTCATGATTGATCTTCCGAAGCAGCGGTGAGATAACGAGATCGGATCTGATTATCCGATGCTTCGACCGCCGCCGCGACAGACACCGACGAGTCGTTGTTCGCTCACAGTGAATAATGATTCAGGTCAAGAGAGAAGGCGAGAAAGTGGGAGCGTTCAGAAAGCCCGGAGAAAGCCAGTCTGCCTGCAAGCCAACCTGCCACCCACCCGAACAGGCCGGCGGACGGGCGTGTGCTACCACACGACAGAGTTCGTTTCAGCATTCCGGGCACGGACGACCCTCTTCGTTGCTTTCCTGGCTGACATCCTTCTTCATCACCACCTCAGTTCTGAGAGTGAGGCTCAGGAGCCGGGTCGTCCAAGTCTTCAACTCAGCATCTGAACTCAGCAGTCGGGTGAGAGAGAAGGTGGAAGACTTATCCTTAAGGAAATGACTTGTCTATTCCAGAGCGTCTTTCTCAAGCACTGCTCCCAATCTCAGATAGTGCTCGCCTGTCACGACGCTTGCCACGTCTTCACGCGTCACCATCGAAGTACGGGTTGAAAAGTGAGCCATGAACAGAAGGAAGGGATACCCCTCTAAACAGCTTCAAGGAGTCGCATTCTGGAGGAGAAGTTTATAACGAGGTGGTAGCCTTTTCACACAAGTACCGAAGATGATTTCCAAATTGGAAAGGCCACGACCACTTCATACCGTTTCAATCCAACTAGGACTAACGAGGGGATGACACTTCGGTCTTGCGCTCTCTACCATCGAAATTTCGACCATCCACCTCCCGACAGAGCGTGACCCGTGTTTTTCTCCCTCTTGTTTGAAGCAGGTACCACAGCTACAATCGGTCCTCGACGGAAGCCGATGAGTGGATGGTCAGCTTCGGAAAGGATTTGGTCCCAGACTCGGTGCCCCTGACGATGTGGCGGAGCACTTGCTCCGAATCTGAATCACTATGAGCTGTTCAATCCTCGTTTTTCTCCGTTTTTGTCGTTGTGGTGATTTAAAGCAACCATAAGTCTTTTGACAAACCTCGCTCTCTTACTCTAGAGAGATGAGGCTCTCTTCGTCGATGGTCATTTTTCTCGCTCGCTCGCTCGCTCGCTGGCTCACGCGCGGAAGTCAGCCGGAAAGCCGGCGAGCCAGCGGTCGATGCTAAGGATCCCGTCTTATCATTTTTCTAAATATCATCACATCCGGAGATTCGGGGTTCGTCTTGCAAGTGGTACCGCAAGAAAGTGGTCGCTCAATCATGCACTCATTCCGGAAAGCGGAACGTCTCTATTATTCTTCGTTTGCAGCTTCGATTTCTGCCTCATCCTCTCTTCGAATCGGAAGAATTGCACGAAAGCAGAGTTTGTATTGTAGGCGAGCACAGGCTTTTTTCGGCGGATCCTACACGTCCTTTAGACGTACACGATCAGTCGGTCGGTGATGGAACTCATGCGGCAACGCAGTGGGAACAGAGATTTTCCCGTACGGCGCGGCGGCGGCGGCGGCGCAGACAGCAAGAGCCAATCCGTTCTGCTTTCTGTTCGTCGGGAGGAAATTCTCTACCGACCGGTTGTTGGAGTTGCTTGTTGCTACGGGTCTTGCTGAAATAAAGGAGGCGTCAGGAAAGATGGAAGCGCAAAGCTTCAAGCTGCTTCAAACCGCTGAGCTCTAGGTCGTCGTCGTCGTCGACGACTCGTTCCTTCGCTCGCAGGAGCCTTTGCGACTCCAGTTGCACAGAGTTGAAAACAAGCTCGCCTTGCCAAGGATCAACTGAACAGCTCCCCAGGCGTTTCGTCCCTTGGCTGAGTGCTTGTCCAAATGCCTGCTGTTGCCGCCGCCCGCGCACTGGGATAACCCGACGAGATTTGTGGAATGCTCCTCTCACGAATCGTGGTTTCGTTGGCAGGCTCGTTGGCTCACTGGTTGGCAGATGTCTTCTGGTCATATGTCAGTCAATCAGTCAGTCAGTCAGTCAGTCTTTTCAGTCGGTGAGTCTATCCATCCATCGAAAGCATTGATGTTGAATCGCTTTCACTGAATAGCTTTCGAAGGAGGCTTTCCAAGTTTCCAAAAATTCCAGCTTCTGCCATATGCGTTGACGTTTGCTTCGTTCCCGATGGTTTCCGATGGTTTGCTAGGTTTCGGCACGCTTCCAATCGTCGAAGCACGAACAACGCAGCGCTGCCGAGAAAACTTTTGGTTTTGGAGAAAACGTTGCCCGGCACCGCCCGAGCTCCGAGGGTTCCCGGGGAGGCAGAAACCGCCACCGTCGAGGAAGCGCATCTCACGACCGAAATCAAGTCGCTACCGTTCCCCAAGAGACAAATTCGAGGAGGCATCGATCGTATCGACCGTGTGCAATCGTGGATTCAGGCGTCTCGGCGAAGAACGACGGGAGCGCGGAACGCGGATTTTGTTGAATGAAACCTCTTCTCATTTCATGAGCTCAATACTGCAAACAGAAAAATAAAGTTTATTCTTCTTTTGCTCTCCTTGACACCTCCCCTCACCCCTTAAGCCCTTTAACCTTGCTTTTTGTCAAACGGATTTAACAAGCGCGGGAGCACACAGTCATTGTTGTTAGCTTTCGCGCTTAGTTCATTTCATGGTGATGCAACACAGTTGCCGTGGCTCGTTGCGTCTGCGGTGGCGACCGCCGCGACTTCAACTTCAGTGGTGGCGGCGGCGGCAGCGGCATATAACTGTTCTGCTTTGACTTCTGCGCAAGCAGACTGACAGTCCGTCAAGTGTTCTGGAAGGGAACCTTCTGATCCTTGGTATCTATTGAAACGGTCAACAAAAGGGCGACTTTGCTTCTCATCCCCGAGTCCCGAAGACGGCCACAGTTCCAGAAGCAGAAGAAGGGTACCGGCCACGTTTGACATTCGCGCGAAACCTTGACATTCATTAGACGCGATACCAAACGAATGGAAGGACACTCATCAAAAGCACATGCAGTTTGCGATCCTCTGGGGATTTGAGACGACGACAGATCAAAATGCGACTCTTCTGGCCTATGAGCTGCCCATTGCACATCTGAACGAAACTGACGATTCCAGAAACTTGAAACAATCCCACTTGGGGCTCTCATGAATCAGCCAGAGGCCTCTCTTGAGCAAATCAATTGGAATACGACTCTCTTGCTCAGTTCCTCCGGGATCATGCTTCTTCGCGAACAGAGCTGTGATTTTCGAGCAGTGTTTGTGATGGACCGCGCATCCGTTGCCAGACCTGTATGGGAGTTGGGAGACATTCATAAAATATTGTGAACTGGTCAGGATATCGAACTTGAGACTCACGGTCGAACATTCAATAGGACTCATAGAAGTATTGCGGTCGAACATTTAATGGGACTCACAGAAGTATCGTGTTTTGTGATGCTACGGAAGCTAGGAATCCTCCCAAAAGGCTTTTCGAAGCGAACTGGTCCAGCTTGAGCTCGCTCACTGGTTGGATTCCACTTTCCGTTCCAAAGAAGCTCCAGGACCCGGAAGCGAAGAGTTCGATTGGATTCATTGGAACAAAAGTAATCGGGTAGCAGATAAGGAGCAGCCATCATTGAGAGCTTCACTTTCCGGACACTGTCCGGCAAGTGATCTGTATGACATGGAATATTCCTCATGATCTCCGAGAGGGAGCCTGTCTGTGCCAACTCGAAAAGGTTTTCCGTGACCTGGTCACGGCCGCGCTATTGTCGAATCGTCCCCGTCGTCGGCTCGCCGACCCTCGACGGTCGAGGAAGTTGAACGCTCTCTCAACATCGAGTCGAGGAAAGTCATGTGCCGATCCATGCCATCCATCCATCTACCAGACGTTGGTTGCCTGGGATGTTTGTTGAATCGACTGACTTATCGTTAGCTGAATGGAAGCCAGCGCTGATCGAAATCAAATCGGTATTTCATCATATTTGTATTGATGCTGATATTTTCTCCAATGGTGCGTCCGATTCCGAGCTTCCATAGATTCCTAATGGATTCATGTCGATGATGCAGCGCGGGCCCAGTCAAAGTGAGCATGGTATGTTGTCTCTTGAATCGTTGCGTGGTACCACGCTTGGATCGATGTCAAGACATTCGGCTCGGGACCACGAGGCTCAGCGAACCGTTCTCGGTGTCCGGACTCCAAAGAATCCTTGAGTCCTTATTTCGTAAGACCGAAAATATCGTTGACGAACGCTGGATCTGGGTTCGAGCGAGACCCTCGGAGAGAAGAATCACTCCGGAACCTTTTCACGTAAAGGACACGCAACCAACGTCCAGAGAAAAACGAGCTGTAGAACACAAACTCCATACCCATCGGAGAAGGATTCAAGTGTTTTCCTTTTTTATCTTCGAAAGGAAGCTTCTGAAGCGGGGTACGCAAGTTTCGCTCACAAGTAGGTAGCTGGGCACCTAAGGAGACCGCGGATGGGCTCAAGAGGAATGGAGAGAGAGAGAGAAGGAGAGTGAGTGAAAAGTGACCGAATCGCCCTCCAGAGAGAGGTTTGTTTTCCATCCGACTGGACCCTTCGAGCTTGACTATGTTGGTATACCAACCGGCCAACCGACGACCGAGAAAGAATAGGAGGAATGGGACTCGCATTTGGGAAATACCCTGTGCGCCATGGCCGCTCGCAACTCTCGTCCCGAGACACACGTCGTCCACTGTTGCTCGAAGATTAGGACTTAGCAACGCCCCTCACACACCTCTGAAAAAATATCACCCGGACGCGTGCACGTAATGATCCCTGCACGTGATCAACGAGACTGCACGCTCACATCAAAAATTTTGCATCCAAGGAGAATGCGGAAATGTAGACAAAAGCTAGCGAAGAAGAGAGTCCACGAGAGCGATCCAGCGAAAAATGTAGCAAAACAAACCGGAGCGTTGACAGTTGGGGCTCGACTTTGCGGGGTTTGGGGACCGGGTTCGTGACCGGCTTCAGTTGTAGAGCGCTCCACTGGGTCGGCCCCCGTGCCGCACAAACCATGAGGCATGCTAATACTATCGATCCGATTCGCTCTGTAGCCGACAGAACTCAACATCGACTCAACTATGAATGGAGTTTGTATCGGTATGCCCAAATTCATGCAATCAATTTACGGATCACCCAACGGTTATCTCGAACAGATCAGGAGCTCATTGAGTCGATTGAGCCTGTGCCAATACGTGAGCTTTCCGCAGGATTTCAAATCTCGATCGCCTCGAAAGCCCATTGAGCTGAAACAAAAGCCCCAAGGGCATAGGGTCCACCCAGTTGTGTGAATTCAAATCATTCGATGCCAATCATGACGAGGTCCCATCACGTTGCTCTGGTGCTCTTGCGTCTTCGATTGTGGGCGGGTGGATGCTCTATGGGTTTGTGCTCATGGCCTATTGTGGGAGCGTTCGCAACATCACCTCCCACAAGAAAAAAATTCCTCGAAGCCCCCTGCAATGAAAGACAGAAACAGCGTGAAGTCGTTTTCCACAGAACACAACGAGCTTGTGCTTTGTTCAAATTAGCGCCGATCAATGACTTCTCCCACGACTATCTGCCTGCCTGCTTGGCCGCAAGTCTCTGAACGAGAGCTCGTCGTTTCGTTGTTTACTGGGCCACCGGCGCTGCTGCCGCCCCGTCCCAACGATTGAGCAAGCGAGCGAGCGAGACGATCTTGTTCGGTATTTTTCTCGGTGTACTCATCTCGACCGGCCCACCGTTGGGTGACGGATGAAATTGTGGCGGTCGTTGTGGCGGTGGTGCGACCCATTGTACTTGGCTCCAAGAATCTCTAGACAGATGAGCGCCAATAATCACTCGCCCGCCTCGCCTGCAAACCTCAAAGAATCCCTGATTTGGCCGTGCGGTTCGTCCTGCACCTGAGCGTTGCTCTTCAGCACTTTGTTCTCCCATTCGAACGCTTGCCGTAAACGCGCGGCCACGCGTGTTTGTGATTCGTCCTGATTGGATTGCATTCGATTGGAACGCGCACAGCCATCGAAGTTGAATGCCGTTACTAATAGCCAGCCAGCCAGCCAGCCAGCCAGCCAGCCAGCCAGCCAGCCAGCCAGCCAGCCAGCCAGCCAGCCAGCCAGCCAGCCAGCCAGCCAACCAAGCAGGCAGCGTAGCTGGCAGTGAGCAACTTACGACAATCGCAGCAACGATGATGGTGTCGACGATAACGAGTGGCAACGATGGAGTAACGAATTGTGAATGAACCCTAAACGCCGCATCGTTGAGCTGAGAAAACGTCGCGGTCGTGTGTGTCACGCTACTGCCGCGATGAGACACATCAAAGCTAACGCACGCTAAACGGAAGATAAATTTGCGCTCTTATGTTAGACACTAAAAGGCTGTCAAATGACTCAGAATGATGATTAGCACGAGAATGACGGCGGGCGCTGATTCCTGTGAACTCAAATTTTGTAATCAGTTTCCAGAGCAACACAAACGGTACAATTGACGGGTTGTGGCAAACGTTTCTATCAAATGCACACAGGAGGACACGACGGCGGAAATCGTTCTTCCTAGACGGAAATTTGTCGAAGTCAGTGTTCAGCACAGAGTTTCGCTCATCGCAGTCTGTTGAGACTGGTACATGATCATCGTGAATGGCCACCAGCCTCCCCTGGAATGAGGTTCACCACACCGCGGATCCTGATTAGGTCGTGACGAGATCTGCCGATTCGAAGTAAAAGAGCTGACGGCTCCGTCAGATTCAGAAGTTCATTGAGCTATTTTAAATTCTTGCAACGAGCAACGACTTCCGACCTCGTCCGGTCCCGAGCGAGTGTCTGTCAATCATGAAGCATTCGGCTTTGGCGAGTGAATGCTTAATCGCATGAAAACACCGGGCCGTCGCATCGTGTTGGCAACTCTCGTGCTCAAAGGAGATGAGGACGATCCCTTCTGATGTCCGTGGTATGATGTAAGCGTTACGTGGCCTGAGACAAATGAAATGACACATAAGTAAACGATGCTGTTTGCTCCACAAAACGAGATGCGTTTTATTTTGTCTTCCTCAACAAGGAACGCTTTTGAAACTTTTCACGGCGGGCCACGTACGCGACTTCCATTGAGGGTCGTTGTGTCTGACGCCGCCGCTGGAAATAAGTATCTCCTCTTTGCCAAATTTACACTGCCCGTATTACACGCCGACTCGACGATCATAACGAACGTTTTGACAGCATAGGTATGAAATGGTCGAAGTCATCATGCATCGCTGCGAAAAGTGTGACCTACCCAAACGCCCGGAAGTTGTACTTTTCCCGATTCCAGAATCTCCGCCGTGGCAGCAACCGGAGGAGTTCGTCAAAGGCTCATTATACGCAAGAGGAGGCTTCCCGCGCCTCTCGAGAAGAATTCGGGAGAGCAATCGACTGATTTCTTCCGATTTTCGGAAACCACTCCGCGGCCGCAAACGGCGGCACCACTTCGACGGCTGTCAAAACAGCGATGATGACAAAAACATGACGACGATAAGAAAACGATAAGCGCGCCTCTACCACGCCTCATGACGGCAGCAGCGCAGGGCACCGGTAATATTGATTATCCCCCGCGTAACGCGTTGAATTTGCGCCTCGTTCACGGCGCGGCGGTACTTCAGCTCATCCCGCAACGAGACCTGCTACAACAAAATCCGCGGCCTGGAAAAAGCGGAACCACTCCTGGTGGGCTCCTTTCGATCAATCTGATTTTGATCAATCTGAATTGAAACGGTTGAATAGAAAGTCAAGTTGCTCCGGAAACGGTGCATCTCCCCGTACTCAGTCCTAAACTTAGTTCTGAACCTGCGGGTGGCGTGGTTCCGAATCCCCAATCCATCGAAAAGAATGATGAGTTCCGCTGTGTTCAACAAAGATGTTCGCCTTCTCCATGTCGACTAGTAGAGAATTCCAGTTCATCTCCGATCGAAAACGTGATGGCGGGACGAATTCATCGAGTGAGCGTGTTGGCAAACAAGTGATTCTGGCTTGTTGGTGCTGTGGCGCCGACGGTACGGTGGTTGTTGTCTCCTTCTTATGGATACAGATTGCTCAGATAAACGTTCGTGTCGTCAAAACGATCTCAATTGACTCCGTGTGTCGTACGATGAGAGCGACGAACAGGTCGTCAGCGAGCAAGTCAACCTATAGTAGAGCGCCAATGATGCAGCAAACTCCAATGCGAACGACAAACGTTGCGGCGATGGAACGACCGAGGGACCACGACGGCTCGTATTCTAACCCCATGACAGCAGTTTTCTGTGGAGAAATTCTCTCCAATATGATCCGTCGCAGGGCCATAGACCAAGTGGAACATTCCTCTGGAAATGGTCATCGTTGCGCTGAGTGATCCGTCGCCGTTCTTCATTGAGATCAGGAGCTGTGCAAGGACCCGACGACTGTGCAGCTCGGTCGCCTCGGGTCTACATGGGTGTCGGGCTATTTCCGGTGAGTGAAACACCCAAACCGACCGGAAACTCACGGAATTCATGAAATAGAATCAAATTCCACCACAAATCTCAATCCATCAGCCCGCCTTCTTCTTGGGAGTCGATTAGAGGTCACGCCTCAATCGGCCAGCGTATGAAACATCGAACTATAGCCGAACACCCAAAATAATATTCGAGCGATCATTCTTTGGTTTTGTGGTTCGTTAAGTGGACCGGCCTCGGATCCCGATCAGGTATCGCGTTACCATGATAAGGAGCGAGCCGGGTGACTGAGCTCATGACACAAGATTAGAAACTCTCATGGTTGACGTCGGAGCGGCTGGATAACTCGCTACTGATCTTCTGTTTGGTACTCAACCGCCGTCATGTAAATTTGTTTTGACATAATCTTCGAGCCGAACTGTGAACCAGCTATTATTCCGTCTGACTCTTCTTCTATCCGTTTTGGCTTGACTGGTTCCTTGCCTGCCTGCCTGCCTGTTCGCCTGCCGGCTTGGTTGTCCGGTTCGTTGATTCTCATTTTTCCCATTTTGACGGGCGCCTGACGCCAGCGACAGCTCTTCAAGCTTTAATCTCGACTTGTGGTCACTGCGGCGAGCTTTTTCGCCTCGATTGGTCACACAGTTGAGAAGACATGCTTTTCTTTCTCTGGGCTTTTTGTGAGATTCTGCCTGATTTTGTGGTGTCATTTCTTCGTGGTACCACTGCCTCGGTTGCCGGTAGGCTCCCCGAATGAATACTACTGTAAAGACGCGTTTCCGCAGTTGATTGTTCTGCACAATCTCCGTTAGAGGTCCCCACGAAAGCCCCGTGGGAGAGTTCGCCCTTCGAAATCGCCTTCATTGCGATGTTCTCCCCGGTGAGAGGTCATCCTGTCAGTTCCCACAACGGACTCCTCACCTCCATCGTCGAAACCGATGCGGTCGCAGTGCGTGAGTCGGATGCAAAAGCAGCAAGTCCAGCAGTTCCACGGACGTTTCGAACTGTTTTCGCTTTCCGGTTTGCTCTGAATCGCACACACACTTTTTTCCGGAACAGATTCTTCGATTTTGCGAAGAAATGGGGCTCACGACGTCTCTGTATCCCCGTTCAAACGGAATAGTGGCAATCGATGATGACTTGGTGCGTTGATGGCGAATATTTGTCCCCCAGCCAGCCTGCCTGTCTGAACATACAGCTTGCTGTTTGACTTCCGACTCAGTGGTAGTTCTGTTTTCTGCACTGCTCATGGTGGCTTCGAGATAGTCTGCCTTTCCGTCCTTCTTCTTGAATAATAACTGCAACGATCGAACATGCCGTATCGTGCTGTGAGGCCGTCGCATGAGGGACGATGTGTGTGTACCTCGATCCCGGTATGCTAGCTAGGTACCCTTGTGTGAATATCGTGGTAAGCCCTCGGCGTTACAAGTATACCGCTCCCGCGCAAACCGACCGAAGTGTTTGATGTCTAGCTTGTTGGCATTATGCGACCCGGCTAACGTCAATATTCCCTATTCGGGTGACACTGTTCGATGGCTCACAAAACATCGTCTTCGAAGCAGATGATGTTGCGCTCCTCCGAAGCACAACCTCAGTACCACCAACGTAAATACAAGATCCCAAAATGTGACATCGGCCTCGGCACGCGGGTCTGGAAGTTCACGTGGAGGAGGAACTGGTCATTGTTCGGAATGAGAACCTTTCGGCGCGGTGTTGTATTCGCGTTCCACAATGAACCAGAAATCATAATCCAGTTGTCAATCATCCGCGCCGAGTAATCGAGCTCACGATTCCAGGATTTCGCGGCCCACGCATCCTACAGGAGCGAATCTTGACAGAGGCGCTTGAGAGGGCTCTGGGTGTCATGACTCTTTCGTTTCGGGAAGCTGCTGTTGCGTGGTCAGAGTTCGTGATCTCGCCGTCTTCTACGTCATCGTCGTCGTTGACGTTGTTCCTCCCATCGGGAAGACTCACAAGAGAGGCTTCTTCTTCATGCTACACCTCTGAGTCGGTTGTTGTTGTTATCGTCGTCGTTGTTGTTGTTGCTCGCTGCCGCTGGTGCCGGTGCGGTGTTATCATCATTTGGATGTCACTCTTTCGCGGCTTTGTGGATGAAGAACAGCGCCGGAACGAGCGGCGTGATGATGAGCAGGAAGACTACACAACAATGACATCAGCGAGCAACGAAACACTACGGACGGACAAGTAAAAAAGAAACAGCGAACAACAGTTGTCCGCCTTCTTTTCTTCAGTGGACGTCTTCTGAGAACGGAACAGAAACGTCTATCGGGAAAAGGGCTGGCTGTTCGACGATCCCGCTTCTCGACAGTCGCTTGCTTTGCTGGTTGTCTTAGCCGACAAAGCGGACGATCACGGCTCGATCACGGCCGAACTCGTCAGTGTCATCGTCAAAACTTTGATGAGAACTGTGGTTCGGAAAGCTTCAGAGTTTCCCAGTCTAGCTCCACGCTAACTGATTGTGAGACGAACACTCTGAGAATCGAGGCGAGAAAATTACGATGCGGATTCCGAAGAGAGTTTTCCGTCGAGTTTTTGCGTGATCCATGCCCGTTTCAAATCTGCCTAACGAGCGCGTTGCGCACGAATACAAATCCGTCAGTCCCTATTAGGACACGAACTCGACGGATATTCGGAACATGGGCGCAGACTGATTTGCTCCATCGCGTCGATCCGGCCGTCCCTCAGGCCGTGAGGTTCCCATCGATATTGTACATCACATGCAGAAGAGAAGGTGGTTATGGTGCTTGTGACGGTGTTCATCAGACAAACCCACGCAGTTCCGCGTCCGCTCGCATGGTCGATCGGTCGACTCTGCTGCCTCTTCGATCGATGACGCCGTCTGTCTCGCTTATGGGAGCAAATCCATTCGGACGAGTGTTAACAACGTACGAACCTCGATCGAAAAGTTCTTCCGACGAACCAATAAGGATGACTGAGGCGCAGGAGCGTCTCCGCAGGAATATCTCTGCAGTAGAATCTCTGTTTCAAATCGGTATCGCATCAATAGGATTCCACGGTACGGGCTTCCCTCAACCTGTGGCACGTTCGATTAGTTTGATCAAGATATAACTTCCAAATAGCCCGAAGCGGTTGATGTGAAAAAGGGGTATTTCAGTGTCTCGGTCATTCAGTGTGATGGATTCGCTTGTAGGAGTGGTTGTGGCTGACTGAATGACTGTCAGTGGGTCTGTCCGTCCATCCAATCTATCGAGCAACCAACTAACTCAGTGCTAACCGTTCGACGTTCGCAGTTCCACTGACCCTAGCCAGCCATGATCACTCCATCACCCCTCGTCGGTCGGTCGGTCAGTCAATCACTCAGTCAGTCACAGCAGCGACAGCGATCTGGTAGCTGTGAGGAAGATCGCTTTGTCAGCTGGCTAGTCGTTCAATCCAACGACGAAGATTTTCCGTGCTGAACTCTCTCCCGTTTAATGCCCAATCAGTCTGTGTGATCTCTCTGTCGGATGTGATGAAGCTGACATTTGTGTCGTGCTAAGAGTTGATAGGAAAAATGGCATGTCGGGTAGTTGGTCGATGGATCGACGATTTCATTCGTCTTTATGGATGCAAAGCACGCCGATATGTTCGGAATCACTCCACCCTCTTCATAGATGTCCGTTATTCCATTTAGGAACGTTTCGAAAGTTACCGTTTTTATTCCGTATGCTGGATGCTGTTCCTCAATGGAACCAAAAATTCGAATAATTAACAAGAAATATCATCTGACGTTTCAAATGCATATCTTGTGTCGCAACCGCCTCGAGCTCTTGGGAACAATGCGCTGCGGTTCGGTTTGCAGCGGACCCGCATCAGTTTGAGAGTGATATGCTTTGGGGAGGTCATGGAAGCACCGACATGGTAAATCAGAAGATACTTCAGAGATATTCGATTCGTACGCCCGTATGCCAACGATAGGCTGTTGTTCCCTCGGGCTACGTGAAGTTGCCAGCAGAAAGCGGAAGATGAAATGAGCGTTTTGGAGTAACAATCCTGTGACCGTGCGCCAGAACGCTTAGGAATCCTTTTGTTTGAAACGAACGACGTGCGGTTGCGGTTGCCCATAGCCTCGGGCGAAACTTGCGAATGACAACAGCTGGAAGAAAATTAGCTCTAGGTTTAATTGAGAGTTCGTCGCCGTCTGCAACCTACCGTAGACGAATATAAGCTACATGCTCCGTCCCTGCAGTAGTTTCAAATGGATTCATTCCGTTCATAAACGACACATTTGTGTTGTAACCAACGAGTGAAGCGTTCGAAACTATATCTCCCCATTCTTTCGACTCAAGGTGCATCCCCTATCTCTATCCATGTATCGAGGAGACTAGTCGATCAAACATTATTCCGGAACCGGAACCGGGGCGCCCTCTGGACGAGGAGCTAGGGTTCATTTCTTGGATCGCTCGGGCCCTCGGTCCCCACCCATCCATCCGGAGAGTTTCCACTCGATCCTTGAAAAGCTCAGAAGTTCTTTGTTTGAAATCTTATTCACTCGGATCACTCTTCTGTGGCGTGACTTGACTTATTGTTGTGTTTTTTTTCCTCTCTCTCGGTTCTTGCCGGCCGGCGAGCCTCGTATCCCATCGAATGTTCGTGCCTTGAGCTTTCCGACAACGTATCCTTTAGCGGGAGCAGCAAAGAGAGAGAGAGAGACTCGAAGAGGGAATATTACCGAGCTGAATGAAAACTCCAGACTAACTCTATTACGGACAATGTAGAACGGGGTAAGGAGCAGCGTGGAAGACGAGCGGGTGAAGAGCGAATGCGCTGTAAGGAGAGAATATAGTAAAAAAAAGCAAGACGCATTCAAATCAACCTGCCCGACTGCCAGCCAGGCAACCATCATGGGGCTCGCAGTGCATGAGTTTCATCCGTTCGAATATGGAGCTAAGACGTGCCTCACTCACGAAAGAAGTTCGCTCGCTCACTCACTCATTGCAGCGTACTCCCTCGCATAAAAGTCGACAGACAGCGGAATGAAAGCAGCAGCAAAGGAAGAAGACGTCTGCAGGGGTAATGGAGACTGAGACGCAGACCGGACTGACTGACGGCTGGACAGACAAAGGAGGGATGAAAGAAATGAATCGAACTCAAGAAAAGTGAGGGAACGTCGAGGAAAAGAGGTGAGAACGAGCTGTGACTGCTGAGAGAGATACGCCCTCCAAATAGCCGCATCGATCTGGCGACCCAATCCGTGGGGCAACAATTCTCTGTGCATCTCGCCTAGAGAGGAGCTCTCATCATACGTCTTTCGTGGCCCCGTTGCAAACGCAACGGGAACCTCGAATGTCTAGCCACTCTGCCGAAATACTCGAACCTGTAGACGAGTCGACGCATCATCGTCTCGTTCAAATCCGGCTCGAACAAATCCATCACTGCCCGTCAGTTTCTCCGGCACGAACTCGGTTTCGGCTCGGGTCAGCGTCCTGGAAGAGTATCGTAACGGTTACCGCGGAAGTGAGCCAAGTCGACAGGGAGGGATCTCGGAAGACTTCGAGTCGGCCATTCACATTAGGACCTGAGTCTGAGCTTGAGAGTAAAGATGGTTCTTTCTTGCTGCCAAACGGAAATCCAGGGCTCCGAACAAAGCTTCGCTGGTGTGACCGGGACCCGTTTGATCTTGCAAAGCCCGCAAGCCGGCCAGCAAGCAAGCCACCCTCTCACTCACTTCCAGCGGCAGTCTCAATGCCCATCTCCTGTCGATCGGTGAGCGTACGATCCGGCAGAGACCGACCTGCTCAAGTCCCAGCAACAGCGGTTGGGAGCGAGCCTCGAATATTTCCGAACTTGATACCAAAGGCGTACACAGGGGGGGTCCAAGGGGGCCATGGACCCCCCAAAATTTCGAACCTGCCCATAGAGTCCTATGGGGGGGATCATCATCATCATCTGTTGGACCCCCCAAAAGCCTGACAAAGTGCCCTTGGCCCCCCCCAGAAAAAAAAAGCTGTGTACGCCCCTGCTTGATACTCCCAGTTCGAGATTCGTTCGTTTTATTTCGAGGAGTACCGCATTTCCTTTCGAAGTATCGCCACATTCTCTGCAAGAAACACATCAAACTCAAATCATCTGGACGCTACCGACGCACACCACTACCTTCTCAGCTTCGCAGAAGCCGTCACCGCAAATCGCCTACTTTCGCGTTTCTTGAATCTTTTTGTTTGGTTCGGTGTTTGAGAACACTCATGAGGTGACTTTGGTTGTGATCATCTCACTTCCTAGCGTTGGAAGAATATTTGCATCGACATCGCGACCATCGCGGCTCCGTTCGCTGTCTATCAATTAAGGATCCATCGACGTTTGTCGCCTCGTGAAGCAACCAACCAATCGAGCCGCCAGAAGAAGAGGCGGTAAACAAGAAAGTGTGAGATCACTTCAGTCCGAACAAGCGGTTTGTTGGTCCGTCCATCCATCCATCCTGGAGTGGAGGTACAGAACGCAAACACGCAGACGAACACAGACGAGCAAACGAGCGGGCGTTCGATAACGATGCACGAAGGGAAGTCCCCCATCTCGATCGGTCGTTCATTCGGTGGTTCTTTCGTTTGCTCATTGGGTGGGTCGTCCGTTCGTTCGGGCGCTCGCTCGTTCTTGTCGTTCCGCTATCTTCCTTTTAGATTGGCTTCGGGCCGACGGCGATGTAGTCTCTGTTGCCACAACCCCTCGACTACCTCCCCCAAGCAATGCCACTCTCCCTTACGTTAAACAGTGGCCGGGCTTTTACGCTGACGCTCCCGCAGCTACTGCCGCCACCGCCGCCGTCTCCATCCGCCCCATCACCGCGACGCGCCGCCGCTGCCCCGTTCCACCAACATCATGGAACTCCAATGCTCTCTTCAAGTACTTCAAGGATAAGAGAGAAATTTTGAGCGTTGTCGGCCCCACGGCCTCTTGTTCGACGGGCGTTTGGGAGGTAGGAGAAAATCTAGAAATCAACGCCAAGAAAGAAAACACGAGAACTCGATAAGTACTGATAACGTGGAGTGGAGAACACTTGTTTCGCGGCTGAGTGCATCGTATGCGGGAAAGAAAGCCATTCAACGAGGGCAGCGGGATTAGCCTTTTTGTCTTGTGGGCTTTTGATCGCCTATCTATGGTATCGCTTCTCTGTCCCCCCGCCTGCGCGCCCTCGCGTTCTTTGCGTTCGCGCAGACTCCCTCAATCGCCAATCGTGGCTTGATAGACTCCGCTCACACCACCAGGGTTGCTTGCACGACGTAAGACCAAAGCTTAGAACAACCTGAATCCGCTTCGAAGAAGAACGCTGCTCGGTTGAACGTTCGAAGACCCATCCATATGTTTGTCTTCTAGTGGAAACTTTCTATCATTAGTAACACGGAAGGAAACTGCCGGGCCGCTGAACAATTACGTATCGATTCCTCTGAATCGATGGTTTCTTTTGTCTCATAGCGCTTACGAATCGCATTGCCTTTGACGGACACCAACATCCAGCCGCAACGAAAATCGCTGAAAAAATCTCGCATGAACGACAGCGCGAGGTATTCGAAGCTGTGCTAAAGAAACAGGGGATAAATGCAGCGAGGAGCAACTGAATCACCGGATGAAAACGTTTTCCCCGGAAAACTCTATACAAACGCGAGTCTGGCTATCCCAGAGCTTTCAGAGAGCTGTGTTGTCTTTTGGAATGTACGACTGAAGGGAAGCCATGAGCGCTGGAGGCGCTATCAGCCTGAAAGGAGGAAAAACGTGTATGGGAGCATTTAAATTTACGTGCCCGTGCATACATAACGCCAACGGGTACACGATTCTGCTGGAAGGCGTTTATTTCTCTGGGAAAAAAAGAAGCTCTGGCTTAGCATACACTCTGACACGCACATCTTCCGCGGAATAACTCTCAAGTGCTCCTACGCTTATCGCTCGCCGAGTTCGTCGCTGCTGTGTAATTCTTTTGCACGTATGTTTCCTTCTTACTCCCATATCATGGTGTCTCCAAATAAAAATGAAAGCCGCAACAACGTTTGTACGGGCAGCCGACGCGTACGTCATCCAAGCATTCCGGATTTGGCATACCTTCTATACTTTCAAAGATATCACCCGGCTTTGGGGATCCTTAGCCGGAGAGAAGAATGTTCACTCGAGGATCTTGGCCCGTGCGGTCTCTGACCTGATCGTGGAAATACATATATGTGAGCTTGGTGGGTTCTTGCCAGCGGTGATTCCATCATTCGTCGGCGTTGGCTCCCGCGCTGACGATTGCGCTCGGGAGCTAGAATGCGCTCCTCGGGCCTTTTTGACGATGTCGATTCGGACAATCAGCAAAATCGAGTTCTCGTTACGGGCTAGAACGGCACTCGGAGACTCGCAAGGAGACTCACAAGGAGAATCACAAGGAGACTCACGAGGGGACCCACAGGAGTGAAAATCTATCTCTCGAGCAGCGAGCTCAAGTTCGTCATTCGAGTCGGTCATTATGACTTCTCTTCCCTCTTCCCCTGTCCCCGCCGACGTCTTTCTCCATCGTCGTCGCTCGCTAAAAGAGCCGTCGTCGTAACTAAAGCTGAAGCTAAACCCGAGGGAGTGATATTTCGTCTCTCTTTTTGTTCAGTGGTACACTCACTCAGATTCGTTCCTCGTTCGTAGCCGCGAGTGCCACCAGCGTTTCCATGGCTGCTGCTGTCGAATAAGGAGGTAAATGCCCATCGGGACTCATTTTTCCTTTTTCGGACTTCAACACGACTCTAGTATTTTATAATACTTCCTTATTCTCCCCATCGGCACACCGCTCAGGTCGGTAACAGAAGCGGTAACTCTCCCCTAGCGTCTTTCACGGGTACCTTTGGTCGGAACCTTCGAAAGCTTCCAGTTTCCGAAAGAAGTTGAACTGGGTCCCGGAATTAATCCTACCTCAAAAAGTTTTGTGACAAGCCAAAGCTTCGCCCATTCGTCGCGGTGAGCGCTCATCTGAAGCCGGAAGCTCGACCAAACAGTGTTTCCCGTCTGCTCGCTTTGTGAGAACAGGGTCCGCCGAACGAATCGAGTGAGAAGCTCAGCAAACATCGAATAGAATCGAAGCCACCGTCTTATCGTCAGAAGTTCTGCGTGAGCTCTTTGGAGCGTGTGATCTCCAAATATGTTTCGACATCCATCAGCCGGGAATCGGAACGAACATTTCAAACCAATGACGTTCGACTCCTCTGAATCTCATTCACGGATTCGAGTAACAACTGGGACGTGGACTTCGTTGATCGACAACATAAACAGCATTCTGAGTTTTAGTCCGGAATATCCGGAACTATTCCCAGGAGAAGGCCCTCCATGTGGAACAAGCGCTGGAACGTTCCGAACGCGTATCTCTGTGAATACCTGCTTTGAAAGAGCAAAACGAATCGGATAAGGAGCGTGAAAGTCGGTCAGAGACTAGAACATCTTTGAATTCGAGAGGCACAATTTCTCCCTGACTGACCACCGTCTGGCCTAGACGGCTCATCTCGGGCTCTGGAAGACAGCTCTCCACGATTGTTATTTGACTGTTGAAGAAGAAAACACAGCTTCTCAAGCACCACGGTAAAAGACATTCGAAAATGATCCAAGCTGAGGATGGAATGAAATCGTCCCCAGAATCGTCGAAGGCTCGTTCCCCATTCGTCGAACATTTTGAACTCACATCTGCCATGGTGATGGTGGCTCGGGCCGTCCGATACAGGTGAATCACCATGACCGAGGAACTCAAATCTTATCTCGAAAATAATAAAACTTGTCGGTTCGAATTCGACGCCACATGGCTGCATGAGGTATATCTCGCATTATATCTTCTTCCTCGAGTGGAAGGTACTGACTCGCTTCGATGCGAGGTGCAACTCATCGCGCAGACCGAGGGACTGTAGAACAAATCGTAGAGGAACTCTCGTAGAACTTCTTCTGTCCTCTGCGTCGCACTGATACCCACTTGCGATTGTCAATCTCGGTGATTCGGATCCAAAGCATGACTCGGCGAAACCGAGAGTAACTAGGACTCTACCGTCCTGGATCGATGACGTGTTTCCAAGAATGAATGAGCAATGATTCCCGCTCTCCATTGACTCCATGCCGAAACTTCCGTATTGATTTCTGTACTATGTGCGTGCGGACGTATAGAACCTCACTCACTTATAATCCCAACAGTGGAGGCACCCGCAGATTCAGAAATGGCCGACGAGCGGCGTAGAATATGCGAGAACTCGCTCGTACCAAAAGCGCCACGTCAGAAGCAGCCTTCGCTACGCTGCGGTAACGGGGCGAACTCCGCAGGGCAAAATGGACTTCTTCTCTTTCTCTTGATTTATCGTAGTTCATGGCGAACGAATGACGGAGTGAGGTACTGCGATCAAAGGGCACAGAGAGAAAGTCCCAAGAAACCGGGAACTGAAGGGAACAAGATGGCTTCTGTTTGCTCTTGCCCCGCTCAGCTGTGGCATCGATTGCTCGCTCCCCCGTTCGGTTGCCTTTTTTCTTCCTGCGACCTCTGTTTACTGCAAGAACTTGTATGACTGCGTGCTCGCACGTGTGTTTGTGGCAGGTAGAAGGGCAGGCCGGACGGCAGTCAGGCAGGCAGGCAGGCAAACTCCAGAGCAGTCTGGAGGTTAATTCATCGCTAAACGACGCAGTCAAAAATGGACCCGCCTGACTGCCTCGGAACTCTGTTCGATTAACTCTCCTGAGCGAATGCAATCCGTTTTGTTCCGTTCTTCGCTGCCACAAAGAAATTCGAGTCCCCAGGAACTGGTCTTGTATTCTCACAAGTAGCTGAGAACGAAGAAGGAAAATTATTGGAGAGGGATATTATAGCTCCAAATGTTGGGTTTCTCGCATCCGCCAGGCCATACGACTTTCCTATTACGCGCTTGTGACACGCTGCGCAGTTATTGCGCCACATCTTAGTATGCTGAGTTTATCTATCTGGAGCCCGCTACTCATTCCCGAGGAATCGCTTGTACGCTTTATTGGGAGTTTGGAGCTTTTTCTTCCGAAATTGAGACGATTTCATCCTTGCCTGAGGCAGCAATCTGCTTCTCAAATGAGGGCTTTTGTTCTTCCGTCGTCAGCCCCGCAGGCTGTCGGTTTTTCGTCAGCTGCATCGTCAGCCAGGGAATCTTTCGAAGCTGGTGGATCGCGCTGACGAATGAGAGTTCGACCCCCAGTGTAGGCATGGTGACCCTCTAGGGTCGTTTGACGAAAGTTCTCGTACAGCGAATCGGGACCAGGAAGGACAACAATTCTCAATCTGAAATCTCGACTAGAATCGTGGTGACGGACCCGCTCCAAGAAAGGAGCCTTGCCGATCTGGCAGTCCCTGGTGGCTCCATGGGACCGGCTTGGCACTCGAGCCAGCACGTCACGCCGCCTAAGCCGCACCGCTTCCGCGCCCTAACGGACCAATGAACCATTTTCTGGACGGAATGAGGAACAACAGTGAGACGTAAGTCAAGATTCGTATTACTGCGACATTGAGCACTCCCTCTTGGCGGAATCAGAAGTCTGAATGCTGCGCCTTTTGACTTGCCCACCACCAGAGCGAAAAATGGAGGTCACCTCGAAATTCCACGGTGGTGATAATCTTCGATTCTGCTCCCCATCGTACTCAGCCTCCCACCAAACCCAACCAAAATCGAGTCTTGCGAGTCAAATTACCAATTCACGTTGATTCTCGAGGGAGGAAGTAATCAACAAACGTCGTAAACTAATAAGTGCAAGGATGATCAGAGTCCGAATGGCTGTCTCTATGAGACTTGAGCTTCACGATGAATACATATTCAGGGTATGTTTGCTCATTTCGGTAGCTGTCACCGAGGCACGGTCAAGGCCCGAGCACTTTGTGATCCAGAAGAGGTCGACGGCGACGTAAAAATACGTTGGAACTTCTCTGAAGCTTTTTCCACCGGATGAGATTGTGTGCATGTGTGTTCATGCCATAAAAAAGCAAGTTCTCACTTTGTATATGCTTGAACAGTGACGGAGTGCCACTCGCTGGCTGCTCGGTTTGTTGGCTGGATGGCTGGCAAGCGAGCGAGCGAGCGAGCAGGGTGGCTGCACAGCTGGCTTGCTAGCAATGTATGCAAAGTCACGCTCAGTCCACGCAATAAATAGCCTTGATTTGTATCTTCCTTCGTCCGCTTAGCTAAAATAAACGCACACTCAGGTTGGAATCATTGTTTGTATACGTGACAGATAGACTTTGCGGAACTGAATCTGATGGTAATGAAGGCCATCGGAGACAGCGGTGCGATGATTCCATACCGGGCGAGTCCCAATTTGAAATCTGTCTGCTCGAGAAGAAATGGATTACGAATTCTCAAAAAATAACTGACGTTACCTGCTCGGTCGGGTGGCCGCTTGTACGGTCGGTCGGTTGGTCGATCGGTCGCTTGCCTGAGCGTTGCGTAGAAAACACCCACGTTGGGTACAGCAAGGTGTGCCTAATATTTATTATTGTGTTGTCTGTTCGTGATCCTTTCAGCCAGTTCCTTGGCTTTCCACTCTGGCGATCGTTCATGGCATGCTTTATCGCGACCACGCATCAAGCAAAATGAACGAAGCGAACGGCCGGGCCATTTGTGCCTCGAAGATCGATCGTCAAGTTAACTTCAAGAAAAGTTGAGAGAACTCAATGCTTGTTCCCGATAGGTTGTAACGCAATTTTATCAAATGGACTGTGGGGGGCGAGCTCAAGCGGACTGCGGAGGAAGATCGTCGCCTCTTCTGTTGTAATTGGGAATCGGAACGCGTGTATTATGCTCATCATGCCACGTTGACCTCATGATCCTGTACATTCTCCATCTCGACGATACGATCCGATATTCTTTGCCACTCATAAGTTGAGTCTTTCCTCTTTCGCATAATCTCCATCCGACATACTATCACCACTACTGGTCGGTCGGTCGCTCGCGCGCTCACTCACTTGGTCTAATGGAGTGAGCCTCCTACCGCCCGGCTCGG
This sequence comes from Neoseiulus californicus, assembly GCA_028455905.1. NCBI lineage: Eukaryota > Metazoa > Arthropoda > Arachnida > Mesostigmata > Phytoseiidae > Neoseiulus > Neoseiulus californicus. The sequence continues at coordinate 40,786,982 of JAMQGS010000001.1, forward strand.
CCGAGCGGGAAAAGTTTTGCGCTGCGCTTATTATAGTAGTTACAGTTGGCTGCTTGGTTGATCTGTCGGTTGCTTGTTATAAGTGAAAAGCGATGCTGTTTAGAGTTGGACACGGCGCGTGTATGTGGTGTGTCCCGCGCGTGCATTGTCACCATCAGCGCCCGCATGGCCTCAACACAGCCTGATCTCAACCGTAGTGTAGCGTAACGCAGCAGCCGTAGCTCATCGTCATAATGATCAACATCGTGGCCGCTGTCGCCATCGGGCCAACTGTCGCTTTTTCCCATGAAAACTTCGAGTGATGACGAGCCGGAATCGATTGGTTCCACGGAAAGCTACCCTTGACTCCTCCGTAGAGGTAAGTAGTCGCTATGTGAAGTACGGACCCTCCTCTACACAGCATCCACCTCCACGGAGGAGCCGGGAGCTAGCTGGCCGAGCATCGGAGCCTCTCAACATCACTCTCCACATGTAGCATGTTGAGCTTCAATAATATCAGAATTTGAATCCAGATTAGTATCTGCTCAGGAACCCCGATCTCCTGGGGGCCAGCCTCAGTAGAAGAGATCACTTGCGCAGAGCTTCAGTGATCGAGTAAACCCAGGCCGAGAACTGAATTGATCTATCATTCTCAGTTCCCAATCGGGAGAATTGCTCATTGTTATACTAAACTGTTGACTGCCTCAGAGCCGCCTAGAATGTGATACTGCTGGTGGCGCTGCTGCCACTGATGCTGATGGTACCTATGTGTGTGCGAGTCGATGTGTGGGGGTCTGCTCGAAGCTGTCCAACCTGTCACTGAGTAAACAATGACTGCATACGGAGGGAGACTTAGTTGTTGGTCCAGGTTGGCGGGCTTGGCCAGCGAGGTTCTGAGTCGAAGTGCCAAATCGAACTGAGCTTAGGAAGACTGGGTTAGCAAGCTGTAGGCTATTCGGTCCGATGGCTGGCTGGATGGGCCGCTAGTTGTTCGGTATCGAGCAGGCAAGCGACGATAGAGTGATAGATATGTGGATAGGGTGAGTGAGAGAGTGCAGGTGGGCTGCTTAATCCACATTGGATGGCAGCGAGAGGAAGAGACCGACCATCTCAGCTGTGCCATCTAACTGTACGAAAAGCTCCAGGGGGATTTGAGCACCAGCAGGAGAGCTTTTGGCCACGCGTTTCTCTAGATCCTCGCGGGAGAGTGAGTCCTATAGCTCGTTCCCGAGCGCTGCCTCGCTCGTTCTCTGGAGTAGTTCTCTCACAGCGGTATATAGTAGGTAAAACTCCTCGAACATTCCGACTTCCCCTCCCTGTGATGTTGTGTTGCTTTCACGACCGTGGCAGCGGCAACGATTGCGAGTGCAAAGAAAATGACAGAAAAGGAAGCAGCAATTACACATCACCGGAAAACTTCCCTGGAAAATTTTGGACTCGTCGGCCAAACATGAATAAGGATCAGGAAGGGGTCTCGAGCATGAGTTGACACTCAGTCCACAGGCTGGATCTTGCTCATCGCACAACTACGCAGTTTGAGCTTATAGCGAATAATTGATACAAATCAAGTCCGCACCGCAGAGCACCGCGGTTATGAGTTCTGAAGCTTAGATTACTGTGAGCTAAGAAGATGACCGTGCCTGTAGACGACTCAAAGATGGTGGGAAAAAAGCAATACAGCCAACAGCAAACCGGCGGCGCTGCGCCAGCAACAGCAGCAGGTTGGCTCAGAATCGCCGTGTAATTAAATTCGTGAGTCCGTTCCCTCATCCTAACAGAATTCAGACTACTCGATGGCGAGAAAAGCAGCTCGGAGGAATTAAATGCTGATCTGAACTAAAGGATGCATCATGATGCTATGGACAGACAATGGTTAGTCCATCATTTCTTCCGAGAAATCTGAGGACCGACGTGGGCCACCTCCACTGCGAGTTCTTTCGGAAGGGCTCAATCGAATCGAGAGAGTTCAGATCAAGATCACGTATGAGAATTCGTCTCCGATTAAGAACCATTTCGGCTCCCGCATCTTCTCGTCTAGATCTGAATAGGTGAGTATTGAAATTCAAACAGGTGGCGAGTATAGGGTTCGATCGAATCCATGCGCCAAAGTTCTCCGCTTCCCTTTGTGATTCTGTTTTCTGTCACATCTAGCATCGCTTCTTCCCTCGCCAGCCGAGGTTTTGGCGGAAACTCCACATAAAGAACTCAGATTTGTTGTTGAGCTCAAATAACTCATCCATGTAACAGAATTGTTTATTCCGAAAACCTACGCAGCAACGTTGCTGTCACTCACTTGCTCGCACACACAAGCACATGAGGCATTTTTGGTTTCGGAGGCTTATTTAAAGTCAGAGACAGGCGCTACCGAGCGAACCTGCTGTCCCAGGCGGAAGCAAGTAAGCAGCGAAAGCTCCAGCCAGGCCGTCGGCCGGCCATCCAGCGAGCGCGCTCTCATTAAGCGGATGGAATCACGTGAGCTCGGTGATATATGCCAAATTAGTGTTTACCCGAGGCTTTGCTCGTCGCACTTGCTGCACGCACGTTCTTTTTGAACGGCTCGCGCGCGCGCACTCGACGACAACGTCCGCGCGTCCGAACGGAAAGAGTCCTACCAATTGAATTGTGAAACTTTTCCGGGCTCACAATAGCTCAAGCGTGCGCTTTCCCACTGCTTCGTACAGGATCTAAATCCATTCCTTCGGCCTCCCCCGTTTCTGCATGTAGGACGTGTAGCCTATCGGCATTAGTTTCTGCCATCAGTAGGAAAGTTCTGCAGGGAGGAAAATATTCAGCAGTGACAAATTACGACGTACTTCGCTCGTTGGTAGGCTGGCTGCCTTGCTGAAGCACGAAAGCATGTTATTAATTGCTGCGGCTCGACGGGGAGCCTTCGTGTGTGCTGTATTTACATTGGACGATTGTACGTCTCCGAAGACTACCCACCAAGAGTGAAAATGTTTGAACGGGTTTCTTCGAAATTCATCTTCAGTCTCAGCTTGACTCGTGAAATCGACCGGTTGACATCTTGACATTACACGCTTCTCGGACGCCGCCGGATCGAAAGTCATCCATTCAGAATACTCCACAATGGATTACGCCATCGAGGCAAGATATCTTCCCCGGCTGCACAGCGATGAAAAAGTACCGCGTTGGATTCTTTCAGCTTTGGGAACCCCTGAGACTATCATTTGTGGCATACGAATCATTCCTCGTTATAATTTCATTTGCGGCGTGTCGCGGAAGATTGATAGAGTTTGAAGAAGATTTATGTCACAAAGTAATCTCAAGGACAACAAACTCATCCAGCCCGGAACTTGACAGTCGCTCGCCTCCTGACTCGCGCCCCGCAGACGCTGCCCCAATTATCTTGGCGCTGCGGGGTCCAGAGAACCACATTTCTCGACTCCGCTCCCTTCCAGCTATCGCACGTCTGTCAATCCCGCATCTGGCCACCGGGCGTCGAGAATTTCCTCTCTTCGAATAGGACCGTTACCAATGATTCGTACGAAAATCTCGAAACTCAGTCGTATCCTGAAAGTTTGAGCGTTCAAATAGTTCAGATATCTCGAGTCAGAAACCACTCTCTGGCTTGGCAATGCAGCGTCCATTCCTCGGCGCTGAGTGCTGTTCCGTGAGAGTCAAAACCTACAAAGGGTGGGAAAATAAGGAACACGCCTTGCCTACGGACTCAATGGGCTTCTAACGAGCGCACTTGGTTGAGCAACTCGGACCGGATGGGCGAGCACAAGGTCCATCTCAAACAGTCGGCACCAAACGAAATTTCCAGGACGTGCTTCAGATCGACCCAAGGAAACATTCAGAACGAGATTCTCGGAGTCCCCACCGCTTATTCAATCACTCTTGCCTGCAACGAAAGGGCGCCGCTGATGCAATTGAATGATGAAAGCCTTGAGAGGCAGCGGAGCACATTTTTCGAGAGCGGATAACACCCCTCTAAGTGGGTATTTTCTATTTGGGGAATTTCATTCAACAAATAGCATTCTCGGAACTGGGCACATAATCATCTACACCGATTTCAAATATTCGAAAAGCGTCCGACCGAACAAAAACTCGAGAGGTGAGATTCTCATGTTGTGGATTCGGTTCTCCAAGCAGTACATACTTTCGAGCCCAGTCTGTCTGAAAGGTCCGAACGAAGGAAGGCAAACGAGATGTATTATTATAGAAGGCCTGCGAAACGAGTCCCGGCGGACAAAGGACTTGGATCGGATCCTGGAGCTCAAATGAGCTTCATTCTTCCCTAGTCCAGTTATCCCGAGTAATATGGCTGGGTAGAAAGTGCAATGGGAATTGATCGATCGTGAACCGATAGCTGAATCCACTTCCGAGGTCAGAAGATGATGAGCTCTGCCTCCTCCGAATTGTTGCCGCTGGTCCCGATCCAGACTGTGCAACGAATCGTTTTGAATTCAGTTTTTTCTCAAGTTCGATGAACCTCGGATTCAAGATCCGCCTCCCCGGCGCTATCCCGCATTCCTATTTCAACGGCCTGCAACGTTAAACGTTTCTGCCTCTCTGAGATGAGCCGACAATCCTCCCTAATCACAACATCCTCGAATCCCTCCCGAGTGCGGGATTGGTTTTAAATGGTGGCTGGCATGCAGAATATCGAGAGAGCCGGGAATCAGAGTCCGTTGTCTTCTGCTTCCCTCGGGAAAGATCGAGCAGCAGTCGTTTTGAGCCCGTGAGTCTGCGTGAGCTTCTTTCCCAGATGGTCCTCGCGTAGTCACTTCCGGTTGCACCGGGAACGGAAGAGGGGAAAGTGAGGCAAGACCCCGTTTCCCACGAGAGCGGGAACAAACACTGAACGACGAGGCGTTTCGGCACTGGGTTCCTTCTTTGTTCGGAGTCTTTTGTGCGCATTACAGTGTTATTGTTCATGAACTAACTGACATCTTGTTGAACTCCGGGCGTCAACTCGATGCGCTCTCACTTCAACCATGAAGTACAGAACGAGACTCGTTTGGACAAGCTTCGCCCAACTCCATGAGACGGCCGATTTCTTTTTCGAACGGTTTCAGCTTTTTCACCAACTTCGCGTCAGGAACTCACAAAAGGATGCGCCTATCCGGAGCGAGTGAGAGTTTTTTTCCAGTCGAAGAGAGCATGAGATTTGCATTCAGCAACAATTAGCGTGCCTGATGATATCACCGTCGAGGACGGCCGCTAACGACGAGCGTGCCTCCGACCCTGCAGAAGGGAACGCTAGCTACCAACGAGACGAAGAACTCAACTGGTCAGCCGGTTGCTCTGCGAGACTGGAGCTGCGTGAGTGTTTTCGCCTTACGGGGCGCGGTATCCTCCTGCCGCGCTCGAACAAGGAAACGCTGGATGGCAAGAGCGGCAAAAGCTTTGAGCTTCGTACGCCTGCGTCAGTTTTGCAGGCACTAGGTGGAGGGATCGCTCTGGGAACTTATGAATTCGTTTTGCGGTCTCCATTCCTCCGTTTTGAGCAAAGAATGGAATCAGAACCACGAGGGACGGACGCTCCTGGGCGGCGGTGGTGGCTGCTGCTTCTGCTGTGGTTTGTGGTTTGGAATTAATGATACCACCGCCGACACCACCACAACCGGCCGCCGCTGCTACCACCGTCGCCGTTACGGCTGCTGCTAGCTCAGCCGACGTCGTCGTCGTCGTCGTCATCGTTTAGATTGAGGAAGTGAGTTTAATCAGCGCGCGCGCGCGTGAGCGGGCGAGCGAAGGAGCGAGAAACGAGTGCTGCTCTGTTTTGTTCAAGTTGGCTCGAAACAAATCGTTTAATTATTCTGACTGACTGATGTACCGAGCGACGGAAGAACAGACGGACGGACAGACAGGCAGACCAACCGTCCGACTGTCCGAAGTACAGCGCGACGAGGAGCCTAGCAGAAAGGCGTGATGGTGTACACACCCTGCACGGGCGAGAGATATTAGTGCAATCGCTACGTTTCCCGAAACGAAGGAAACTCTTGTTCGTCTCGAGAGCTTTGCACGCTGTGATGTATATAGGTACACATCGAATCACGACACAATGTTGCACCGCGCAGCTTACCACTCGGACGAGAACACAACACGAGACTGAGCTTGAAACAGAATCAAGCAATTGGCTATCGTTGTTCCATCTGGTGGCGGTATGCATTATGTTGTAACCTGAGCTCGATGCATGGAGATGCATATTTCCTGTCCCTGACGACTCCACCGCCTCCATGTACTTCTTCATCACTTTTCGCAGTTCAGGTATCTCGTGTCTCTTCGGGGGCCGCTCGGTTGGTTTCCTCGGGGTTGGCTCGAATACAGATTTCTCGATCAGAGTACGATGAAGAAACGGAAATGAGCTCGATCGCATTATGGAGTCTAATTTTGGAGATCGGCGGCAATGGATGTCTCCAGGGGGAAATCTGCCGCGAGTGGCGTAAGACAAACATCGTGAAGATACATCGGCTGCGGACCGATTTTGTTTTGCTTTCGCGAGGATTAAAGAGTTTGTTGTCCTGCGCTCGGGAGCCTTCCGTGGCCAAACGACGTCACCTAAGCCGTCCCATTGTCAGTGCGCTTCTGCGGGACTGACTTGTTGCCTCCTTGCGCGCTTGCAGAGCTGGCTTGCGTCCGCCACCCTGGTCGTCCGATGCCACTGTTGGTGTTCTCTGTACTGATCTCTTCTTGATCATTTTAAGCTCTTGTGTTCGGTCTATACTCTTTGATATATACAATACAGGGCAGTTGGGACATCGGCAGAGCGACCCAACGATCCCGACGACACCGATGGTGGCGACGACAACAACAGGTCGCAGATGTAGAAATTGGTTCCGCGTCACAGATTCTTAGTTCCGGGCAAGAACAATCACCTGAGAAAAAAGGTTCGAAGGAAGCCGCAATTCGGTCCGCTCTCTGAAGTTCCACAACCTTCAGAGAACGTCGTCGTTCCTCTAAAGACAGACCCGACAAACGAGAATAGTGCCGACGCCAGATGCTGGTCTCGAACTAGCAGAGGTTCCCACCGAGTACCGCATCAAGGCGCCTATCCTCAGTGAGGCGAGCTTCTGCATTCGTATGAGACTTCTTTCCTCCCATATCGATTGGCAAGGGCAAGCCGGCGCGTTGTCGAGTCCCAGGTTACCACGAACAGGAATTACTATTTCTGCTTGCTGTCGGTACTACGACGGAATTGCCCCATGGAACGCGGCTCAAGCGCCATAGAAGCGCCTCACGGAGCTGACACACATGCGCAACGCTCTCTAAGCGTAGCGAATACGAACCAACCAGAAAGCCAGGCAGTCGGCCACCGATCGAAGCGACGAACAAACGAATCAGTCACCGTGCTTGCCATTCAGCCAGCTATCCAAGCGCCCGCCTGCCCGACCGATCGAGCAAGCAGCAAATCACGCGGACCGGTAGCGTGCATTCACCGCTACAACGCGTACGCTGCGACACCTAGAGGCAGATGGTGGGCATCTGCGATGCATGATCAGTGCATTGGATACCTCTGGTCTCGCTCATCACGATTCTCGGCCAACCGAGTTGGAATTCCCGTCTGCTAGGGAGTCTGGAGTGAACGTCTCACACGAGCGAAGCGCATCGATTCGGAAATCCTCGGCGGCCTGATCCTGTCTGATCAGCACCACTGGTCACTGGATGTTAGATAGCCTTCCAAGAACGGGACTTGACGGGAATAGACGCAGGAATGATGGACATCTTCTCACTCCTAATCTAGAAGTCGAACGGCATTCCGATCGGTCCTGTGCCACGAGCGGAGACCTCCCTCACAACATAAAGCAGCTCTTTCAGAGATCTTCGCGGCAATTTGTCGAGTGGTCGAACGTGTTGGAACATGAGAGAATGTGGGCCCTACCGGTCTTGTAAATGTGTGTTGCTAGCCGATGGCGACATTCTACGCAGCAGCGGAGGGCGGTATACATTGAAAGCGAACACTCTAAGAAGGTCATTTTTTTCCCTTCCAGTCCCCTTATATCTCGTTGTTTCGTTAGCTGTTCCCTATTTCAGAGGTGCTCCCGCAAGGCTTTCTGAGGCGTCCTCCTCTTGTGTTTCTCCCTTTGTTCGCTTTGTGACTTTGACCATTGTCGCCTGATGCCGCCAAGCGGCCGCGGTTGGCTGTATGACACAGCCCGAACTCACGGTCGATGTGAGTCCAACTTTGAAACTGAGACTAAATGCGACATTCTATCGAGCCTGAGACGTTCCATGTCATCAGAGACCGCCAGGCAGAGAACAACGGCGGTGCGGCGCGGCGTGAGCAGAGGCAGCGGTGGTGGTCCAGTGTGAATACTCGGTGGAGCACAAGCTCCTTTCATGGGACTGTGCTCTCCTCATGCAACATTCAGCGGACCTCTTCGCACGAGAATGTTGTCCTTTCGTCGTCGTCCCCGCAATCATTAATGGAAGTTCGCATCGAAGTTTTTCGGTGGTTCCTCGGTTTGGAAGTTTTTCCCTTGCACATGAAGTGGCCCGACGCGGACCTCTCGTTTCTTCCCTCCAGAATTGGAATTAAACATCGAACATTAACATGAAGCAGTTATATTGTCGGTTTCTGGAGCGTCGGATGACTTCATGTCGGCCGTCGCGAGGATTAATTCATTTTATAGTTGTTTTGATTTGATACATCACCGCAGTGTTCTTATCAGCTCGAGAGAATTTCGGCAGCGAATTTCGTCGTTTCTCCGGTCGCCGAGCGTTCGCCCGCTGGGTCGCTTGCTGGCTCAGTCGGTACGTACTCGGTCTGCGACGCGTCGGGCTGCCTTCGTCTATTCGCGGTGTTCGGTCAGTAAATAGAAGCTCGTCATAAACTGTCTATTGGACTGTTTCGTCTGTGTCTTTATGGTTTTTCTGGCGAGACGTACACCAAACATTTGGTGTCCCGCTGCACCATATGTTACCGCCGGCGAATAGCGTGTTGAACTGGGGAAGAACGAACGATCGAAAAAAAGAATATCACCAAAATAGCTGTTTGGTTAAGGTTGGGTGAGGTTTTACGATTTCCTTAATGGCGTGCTGATGACTTTTGTGCTGCCAAAGAACAACAACGAGCGGCGCGTCGTATGACTCTCTCTTTCTCTTCAGGCCGCGTCAGTGCACCAACGCGAGCACCAAATCATGAGTACGCGCATTTCAAGCGCGAAGAGCAGATCTGATTCCTCAAATCACAAGCTCTCCGATTCCACGACGGCAGCTCATTCAGTGGGCCGGAGAACTTCGAAGCTACTTCGATCGGGAGAAGCTCGATTTCGGTGAGGTATTGGATAGCCAGACGACTTTTACCCGCGCTTGAATTCCCAGATCTAGACGCTCACCGAATGTCTGATTGCTGGGCTTCTCGACTCGACTGCTCGGCTTCATCTATTTTATCTTTAATTTTTGACATCTGATACGATCTAGTAAGAAGAGAGAGGGGGGAAGCAAAAGAGCATAGTGTTGCTCCCAAGTTGGTGGTCGATCTTTTGACGGAATACCGCACTGGAGCCATCCATAACAGCAGTCAGTAGAGATAAAAGAGATGAATCGCGTCGATTGACTCTCATGACGACGACGACGACCCAACTTGTGCTCCTCATGGAGACAATGAGGGAGAATAAGCAATTCTACCTCTGGCTGATGGCCGCGGGTGTAGTTGTACCGTTGTGAGTTTTTCTCTTCGAACTGTTGAAACGATCGCTGCGGAAAGCACAAATTCGGCAGCGTCACAGGAACAGCGAACTTGTTTAACACCACTGATAAGTCTCAGCGTTGGCAGCGGCAGTTGCATTGAGGCACGCAGACCGGCGGCGACGACGACGTACGAAGGAAGGGACGGACGAGCAAGCGGGCGGACAAGCAAGCAAGCAAGCGGGCGGGCGGGCGGTTAACACAATCATCGATCTTCTCCAAGTTGCGGAGGCGTTTTCTGAAAATGAAGACTACAGCCAACGACCGGTGGCACTGAATTTTTCCTCGCTTATCTTGAATGTTATTTTCTCTTCGTCGTCGCCGTTCGATATCAGACGATCCAATTTACGCTTCTTTGAGCCTGAGCATCTTGGTTTCTGTAAGCCCGCTTACGTATGTTTCTTCTATATTGGGTCAGGCAGTTCGTCAATCAGTCAGTCAGCCAATCTCGGTCGTCATGGCTATCTTGTGGTGTAGGTTTTTCTCGCCGTCGTTCACCTCCTCCGCCCTGTTCCTCGTCATCCGCTGCTGCTGCTGCTGCTGCTCTTTCTTCTTCTCGGCTCTCGAGGCGTTGTCCGCTGTCAAGGCACTCTTGAAGGCCCCGGACCTCCGAACAAGCGGCGAGATTTAGAGACATTCACGCCGTCATCGTCGTCGTGGTCGCCACTCCTGATGTCGATACTTGTCGTCCTTACTTTGTCGAATCCCACACGATTCGATGCGAATGCAAATTTTTGACCGATAACAAACATGAGTGTCAGCGGCAAGGAGACTACTGCTCGTCTGATAAATGTAACGATCAGCCAAGAGTGTCCGGATCGAAGGAATCAACTTTCACTTAGCTACATCTGAACAATCCATACTCGGAGGGTCTGGCTGCTCTGTGGCGGCTGAGACGAGCGTGCGATCGATATTCCGACGTTTATGCATGCGAATCTACCTGCTGTTCTGCGGGGAAGCAATTTTTTTCCCACGTTTTGCCGATAGTGAACATGGAAATGAGCGAATGCGGCTGATTCTACAGGGAGCCTCCCAGGTTGTTGGTTTCTCGTTCATTCAGTCACTCGGTCGGTCGGTCGGTAGGTCCCCCACTCGCTCTCCAGAAACGACGACATGGAGGCGCTCAACCGGAACACAGCAATCTGTTCTGAGCAAGAAAACCATTCCAACCATCCTGTGTCGTGGGGCAGTGAGCGAGCGATTGGTGGAAACAGATGAAACCCTACACCTTCTGGAAGGGGATGAAAGGCCGCATCTGTGAATTCGCTGGTGGTAATGTGTCGACAGAAGGTATTAAAGAACACTTTTGTAACAATCAGGCTCGTTCTTATGTACTTGTTTCGCTTCTCGCCTCTCTTTCTCTTCATCTTGTTCGTCTTCTGAAAGCACGAGGGTTCCGTATGCACTCGTTCCCGAATTGTCTTCTGAGAAACGCTTTGGAACGAGTGAGTAAAGTCCGCGTCTTCCACGCCATCCAAGCATCTGTCTCGCATCGAGTCGGTAGTTTGTTTCGTAGTTTTCGGCATGAAGCTCCGACCTTCGTGCTTTCCACTCGGTGAGACCAAGCGGTTGAGCCTAGAAGGTCGAACGAGCAATGCTTGACTGCTTGCATGCGTACTAGGAGGGAACTCCATCTTCAGCACACAGTCGTATCGTTCATCGACGTTGTGGAATTCTTTGAATGGAATTCTGCTCTGGTTTTCGGCTCTTACGAACGAGTGTACGGACCAACCGTCTGGCAGGCTTCGGTTTGATCTCAAGAACTGATGCCTCGTGTGGACAACGCTACTTCGTTGTGTGAACTTCGCTGAATCCGAAATCCCTCACTGAAGCAACAAAAGGTGCGTGTTTGGCGTGGCTCTGGTGTCGTCGTCGTCGTCGCCGCTTCGTGTTGGCACGTCGGTGTGCTGTGATATTCGAGATAATCGCCGCTGTCGCGGTTCTCGGTAGAGAAAACAATTTTGACGGCGGCGCACTTTCAGGATTTTGCATCCACCGAATCCGCGACGTTGTTGGACGCGAGAGTGAATTTCGACCCGCCTGGGTGATCGCGTGCTCACTGCTCGCTGCCTGCCTGCCTGCCTGCCTGCCTGGATGGCCAAAGGAAGCGGCGGACGGGCTTGCACGTACGTATATGTATGAGCATCTGCCACCGGTTCTTCATCGTTCGCGCCAGCGAGTGTTTGACGTGGCTGCATTAAAGATGCAGCGTCTAAATTACAGCATCTCAATCATCGTCGTTCACGTCAACTCAGCGCTGACGGCCGGTCTCGACAAGCATCGAGGGCAAGAAGAAGATGCGACCGACCGAATCCTCGGGTGTTGTCGCGCACCGTGGAGCGGAAATCACCATATCTATTAGTGATTTCCGGTCATTTCCAGCGGATGCAGAACAAATTCAACCCCGGGGTCGACGGATCCGACGTCATCCATTTTGAGGAAAATTTCCGACGAAAACGATTCCATTCTAACGAAAGCCTGAATGCCATCAATCATCCTGGCATGCATGAACCCTTGACTGCGGAGCTGCTCATTGAATTTCATTCATAGGAAGAGTCTCTGGACGTGGAAGCGGCATGCATCGAGACGGGAAGGCACTGATCGCCTTTTGGCTTTAATAGTCGTCCCCTTGGAACTCAGGCAGTCTCCGCGGCAGCCTTTGCTGCCGCTCCGCAAGACTCTCCGGCATTGCGCGGGCGAATATCAGTGCATATTGCGAAGCCCTCCTCCCTCGTCGAAGCGTTGCCCACAGGTTCGGTGAGCACCACATGTCCTGTGAGCAATGCGAAAGAAAAAGAGAGAGGTTTCTGCCTCACGGCAGCAAACCTCTTGAGAAGCGAAAGCTCTTGCTTCCTTAAATATGCTTCTCATGATGGAACAACTGGCAGACCGCTCAGTCAGTTCAACTGTCTGTCTGTCCGTCTGTTAGTCAGTCAGTCAGTCAGTCACTCTGTCGGTTGTCTGTCCATCTAGTCCAGGTGACTTATGCTGCCGCTCCTGCTGCTTCTGCTTCGGCTGCGACGGTTGTTGGCCCACAGAAGGAACAGAAAAGAAAATTTGGTGTCATTTTTTCGCCATCGGTCATTCGCTCTTGAAGTCTTACTTTGCCTAAAACGGTCGCGTCGTGATTTTCTTCCCTCGTCACCGAGCGAGTTGTCATGCTTTTCAGAGCTGCTGCATCTGCGTAGCAGAGTGTTCGTTCTCGTTGCCCTCGCTGTTGATCCTGCTGTCGCTGCCGCTCTGATCTAAAGAAGAAGAAATGATTTGTGATTGCGTGGCTTGTAAGAAGCTGCTGTTTCTCGCCTCCGAATGGACGGAAGAAGAAGTAGAGTTTCGGCCAAATATCCATCCAACGTTTTTTTCGCGCCCGTCCGCTGCCGGCTCGCTCAAGAGCAGAAAGCGTTTTGAGCGATTTAGAGGAGTGAAGAAAACTAGGAAATCCGACGAGCAAGCAGAATCGCAAGCGACCACGCTGGCGGGCGGCCAGGCAAGCGAAGCCGGAGATGATCCTCATGAAGTGTTGTCGAATAAGCTCTCCGAAAAGAAGAAGACGAGGGAAACATTGAAAGTAAATGCTGATGCGCTTACAGGGATCGGTGTCATGGTTGGATGGAGTAGCATCCAAACAGTCCTGGTCGACTTATCACCACCGAGGAGTGGGCTCGAATTCATGGGCGTAAAATTTTTGTGTTTTCAAATATTTCATCCCTGATAAACAAGAACAACCGAAGTGAGCCCGGACGTTGAGCTCTGTGGATCTCGTTGTGTGATGGTTCCATTCTGCCGGACCAAGAAACACAAGAACGAAACGAAATACAGGTTTTTCAAGATAAATCTCTCGAATAAACCGCAGCTTCCAATTATTCTCCACTCGCTCGCCCGGTTTGCCAGCGAGCTGGCTAGTTAGTTGGGTTGTCCGTCGGCTGGTTGGTTGGTCGCTCGGTCGGTCGGTCAACCAGGCGGCCTGTTGCAATCGGCGAGTGAGTTAGCCGATCGGGAGGCTAGGTTGTCACTTGTTGCGTTCTTTTGAAGGCTGATTATCAGCGGCAAAAACCTCGGTTTCATGGTTAGCGAAAAAAAACTGACGCTGTAACACGACGACTTTTTTTCTACGAATCAGAGTGCTCAAGCCATAGATATGCGAGCTCCTCCTATCTTCCATGTTCCCACATTGTTTGGTTCTTCTGCTGCTGTCACGGTGTGGATGAACGTCTTCAGCTTCGGAATTCACTCTTGGTCCAATCCAGACGCCGTTGTTTCCCTTCATCTGCTGCCAAGAGGTGCCGTGTACTCGACCGATTTATGACAACTTTCATCCAGCCATGAGAAGTGTTCTCATCAGTATTGACGGTACAACGGCACGACGACTCGATGGAATGACTGACAAAGTTCCAGAGCAATCACATCTTCACATCTCACATGCACGAGGTTGATTTGATGGAGCTCCACATAGATTTTGACCGATTTTCAACAGTTCAAACGCTCGAATTACTCGTCGACGGTTGATAAGTTGCGATACTTCTTCACGAAAAAGACCACCACTATGAAATAACAGAAATAAGAAAAGGTCAAAGAAAGGTCATCTTTGTATCTGTCCTTCTGTCAATCCGCCTGAATGGCTCGCTAGCTGGCTGGCGGTTGGTGGCCGGTGACTGTCTGAAGCACAAGAACAGCAATCGAGCAATCGCTTGAACTAGACCATAAGCGCACACAGCACCGATCGAAGGAAAAGATAAACGTCACATCGAGCGACGGAGATAAAAATAACGAAACTTTCTCATAACTATCTTGCTTTTTCGATCTCGGTCGTCCACGCTTCTTGAGCCGCAAATCTACTCGACGTCGACGTCGCGTCGTTGTCGTCGATCCGCTCCTTCATTGATTCATCGATGATTGGATTCCGTCGTCGGCGGCGGCAATCGAACAAGAATGGGGGAGATGAGAAAATCCACAAAGTTCGAAATAATCCCAATGAGCCGGCGAAAGTACTGCGCGAAAATCCCAGAAGAATTCCGTCTGTGAAATTCAGATGTGATCAGACATCGTGTGGGATATGCGGCCGCCGCAGCGCTTGAATTCAGTTCCCGTCGCCATTCCGTTTTCGTGGCGGTGAGAATCTCTCGAAACCACGTTTAATGAGATGTGAGCAGCTCGTTGAAAAAGCGATCCCGAATGATGAATGAGTTCGATGGAATAGCTTGAGCCATCGGCACAGCTTTCGCGGGTCGAGAACGTCTTTCCATGCTCGTTCGCTTCCGAAAGCTGGAGCTAATCCCAATGAACTGAAATATTTTACCGTCTCTTCTATAGCGACAGAATGTATCGTTGATAATAACTAATAAGCTCCGAATCATTGGCATATTTACAACTCACGCTCACCGAACAGATGGAATGTAGATAACGGGCGTCAGAGCGAGCGGCTCGCGAACAGCGTTACCGACTCGGAGCGCATCGTACTTGTCATCGGCACACTCACGGACACACCATGGCGATGGACCATGAGTTCACGCACGCAGCATTGATGATCTCTTCCTTTCAAGAATGACGAATCGTAACCCGAATGCGGTCCGGCACAAGTGGCATCCCCGTCTTGGTGTCGTCCCGACGGAAGTCCGAGAACGATCCGAAATTGACGGAATCAAAGTCCGTCGCGATAGATCAGATTCAATTTTCGGCAGAAACGCAGACAAGAACCAGAGTCCGGGAGGTTCAAGGTTCATCACGGATGCGCACTCCACCCTTCAAATTTGGGAGAATTCTGCGCGCAAGAGGATGGGTGAAAATGTTGAAAAGGGGATCAAGGAGGATACTGCTGACCCTCTTTTTCCCAGAATATCTTATCAGAAGACCTACAGCACGACTCGTGAGCTCTGGCGCGCAGCACGTGGAGTCAAAAATTACTCCAGCAAGTATTGAACGACCTAAAGGCTACCTCTTCACTCGAAACCTACGTCTCACTCCGCCAACTGGGTTCCCGCGAAAGCTTCAGTGACCACGAAGTGTTCACACTCGTTGATCGTTGATGACGCCTTGGTACTCGATTCCCAAATCTACTCAGAGGTAAGGCGCAATTGACGGGCAGGGAATCCGTTCTCTATCCTTCCTAATACTCCTTCTTGCGAATAAGGCTCGGAGGATTCGAGCATGCCGCTCCCTTCCCCAAACTCTATCCGAAAACATCTGAACTCGGTATCCCCCCATGGCACTGCACGAAATACAGGAATCTCATGTCTCACTATTTTTCAAACTCTCAGAAGGTGTACCTCCATCACAGATTGACCTTCTCTTGGAGAGGATTCTTAACATTACTTTCAATTTATTAATATCATATCTTGTTGCGCTTAGCACGCTTGCAGGGGGTCTTCGGACCCGTGTCGCAATCGCGTGGAACATGTATTCATCTAGCGTTGGCAGTGATGGGGGGCGGGCATGCGTTTCGGATCTATTTAACAGGAGTCGGTTACAGTCCTGAACTCAATGGAGCAGATCTCTTATGTATTGGCTATCAGTTTCTATGAGGAACATTTTTACTTTCTTCTTAAGGAACATAGTCTGACATACAAAGGGATTCTCAAGATAGTTTCTGATCATAACAGGCAGATGATTGAAAATTCGGATGTAGTTGGGCGTTGGGGACTTTACACATGAGTTTGAACACATGTTTGAAAAAAATCAGAAAATTCTCGCCGAAGCTCCCAACATGGGTTCGAGAATTTTCTTCCCAAGATTCACGGCCTTCATCGGAATACGCAAGCGTTCTCTTATATCGCCGTTGTCACGGATATCGTGGCTCCATTCGTGGTTGAGCAGGACAATTTACATCTAAACTCCAGGGAAATCATTAGGCGGCGCGCCATTCGGTTTGATCGGCGCGTTTTGTTGTGTTAAGATAACGAGATCGGAGACTATTGACCACTCGGGATGGCGTTCTCACGACGAACATACCGGAGAGTTGGGAATCTGAGGACTGAATGGGCGGCATAGACCTCACTCCGAGAATATCGCATTCGGATTTACGTTCAGCATGGGCACGAGACACGAACACCGTGACCATCAGGGAAACGCGAGGTTGTCACTCCTCCACGATCGCATTGTTAAACAAGAAGTGTTCCTTTTAGTTGAGATTCTACGCCGCCGACCGCGTGTCGAGCTTCCAGAGGAAATCACTTCGGGCGGTCGTCCGGTTAGTGAATGGTTTCATTTCTTTCCTTCCCATCAAATATACCATGAAGCTTCATCAGCAGTGAACTTTCGCAGTCATATTTTGTCAAAATATCTTACGCGTTTAGAGCATCACAGTGATAAAGTAGGTTCTCCCCATTCCAGACTCCCCTCGCGGTCTCCCTGTGTCGATTCCTTGCCTTGGGGTCCGTCCTCTACGCAGTGGTGTATTCGAGCGATCGAATCCTCGACCTCGCTGATATCATCATGAGACGAGGGGCAACATCGAGTTACGCCCTGAGTGTCTGCTACTTTCTTTCTTTTGTCGTGCTCTGCACCACGGCACTCATCGGAGTATTCGGAATCTTCTTCTATAGACCTCTTTACCTGGTATTGAATTCCTTTTGGATGTTCTTTCGTCTTACAGTTTAGCCTTTCGGGGGGAGAAGGAGGGGGGAGGTGCATTCTAGTAGCTCTGGACAGTGCATCGTTTCTGAATCGAACTCTTTGGCGGGGTCGCAGGTCAGAATTGTCTCCTATCAGCCTCTAGAATCGGCCAACGCTCGACAGGATCGATCACAGAAATTTCAGGTTGGGGGATGAAACCATAGCTCGTGATCCTCAGCCGGGGACCACGCAACGTCGGACGGGTTCCGCCATGGGGCACTCGCCGGCGTTGGATTCCCATCATCAGGGAGTTCATTTCACGGAATATCGGGGATTGTTGACAGGTTTCTCGGCAACCAGGAATGTCAGAGCAGAGCTATTTATCGGCAATAAGGTTGAGATCAGCTACGGGAAAAACCATACCGTCGGGGAACTTCATTGGCTCTGAGCTGGAAGGAATTCATCGAGCGCATCTCGTTTTCCAGATACCATTTGTTCTCAGCGCTGCAGAAACCCTCTTCTTGTTGTCGGCGGTGTCGATATACTCTATGGCCCATAAGATGGAGGGATTCTCAGCGACCTACCTGCATCTGTCCAGTGAAGGGCTGTTGAACGCATTGTTCGACGTCTTCGCTCTCGGAGCGTGCATTTACTTCGTCCTGGGACATATCACGGAACAGACAAGATACGAACTTCCCGACCAGTACGACGAACAAGCCACCTTCAGATCCAAGTCGATGATCGATCCTCGAGTGAAGCCGAGAATAGGTCGTTTCAGGTACCTTCCCAGAGTGTTTCGACGTAAAGCAGCAAAAAAGTAGGAGAACCAATCATGTGAAATGAAAGGAATGAATATTTTCGGTGGCTGCGCAAGGATTGCGCGAATAGATTGGGTTTCGTTCTCCCCGAGGATTCTTCTTCTGTTTCAAATATTCCTCACGTCGTCACTCGAGAATCGCGGAAATCGTCAACTTGCATTCATCATTCCGATGGCCGAGCTCAAGCGTATCTCCAATTCTTCGTTCGGGAGAATCTGCTTCGCGGTTCGGCGGCGGTTTCCTCCTTTGGGAGCTCCTCCGAGAATGGTGAAGTCGTTAAACGCTCGTTCTGATGATGATTCAAAGTAAACTCGCGCATGGCAACTCGTACACTCTTGACAAACGTAGCGGAAGGAAGCAGGAAAGAAAGTCTTCCCAAAAGGAAGAGAATGCTGCCTGGCTCAAAACACGCCCGCGGCCGCTCGCCTCCCCGTCCTCCAGGCAGGCTTGTTGGCTCATTGGCTGGCTGGCTGGCTGTTGTTCTGCTCCCGAATTCGAGGCTGGCCTGTTTTCGCGTGCCCCCAGACCCCTCCCTCTCGCTTCTGCGGGCCCAGTCGTCGTCCCCCCGAGACTGAAATCCCCTTCACGGCGACACAAACAGCAACAGCTTCATTTTTCACAATAATTACCGGTAGCGGAGGAAAAGCAGCGCAGCACAGCAGCCACGAAAACAAGCACGCATTCCATCCGTCATCAGCTGTTCTGCTGATAAAAACAAGCTCCTTAACGACTGTTTTCCAGAAGAAGGGTGGAAGCGTGAGGGGAGTAGCGGCTGCGAGCCTTCCTCAGTCCCAAGTCGTTCAGCGCTGGCATTTAACAAGCGCTCCAGTCGGAAAAACCACCACCGCACGCGCAACTAGTGGAACCGGTGACCTTGACCGCGGAACGGCTCTTGTTCGTCCGCATCGTGTAGAGCAGTGTTTCTCAACCTTTTTCGTCCCGCGCCCCCCCTGACGCTTGGAGGAATTGCTCGTGCCCCCCCCCCCCTTTCCACTCCCCCTAGTCCAAGCGATGAGCCTCCTGAGATCAAGACAAAGGTGGACCCACAACTTGATCGCGTTCGTTCGGCTTACGACTCGACCTTAAAATTAGTTCGTTTGCAACTCTATAGGACGGTTGAGCTTGTTGTTGCCTACACAAATTGCCCATTCTGGGCTCGAGCTCAGTCAGCTCCAATCTCCGATCTCCTCTGAGGATGGTTTCCAGACGGCTACTTTCCTGTGACTGTAGATCAGTCACCACGCTGAATCCCGACTCTACCGAGTACGTCGGCGCAGAATGAGTCAGAATGGCGCGCGCATACGCAGTCGCTCTTGGGAACTTCTCGGATACATCATCACTGAGCCGCACGAGGATACCCCGTTGTTTGAGCAGAGGCTGCAACTGGGCAATCTCGTCTTGGTACTCGATTCCAACGTCGAACAAATTAGTTTCAAACGGTTGGGTTAGCCAAGGGAAGAAAACCATTCCTTCCATGTCAGCAAACCTTGCTCAGGAATCGGCCGCCAATTGCACCAAGTGTTCCTGGAAATTTCAGAATTCTCTCGCGCCCCCCCGAAAATCTTCCACGCCCCCTAGGGGGGGGCGTACGCCCCCCCCCGTTGAGAATCACTGGTGTAGAGTATGTCTATCAGAGATTTCGAGCAGGTGGCTGACTATGGGGCTTCCTCCAGAAACAGGTACATATGGTGAGCCCCGGTGCAAGATAAGAGAGGAAAACGAGTCGATGCTGCTGTGATCCCCGATCCCTGACACCCTGCTGGCGACCAGTTGCAATTTGTGCGGGAGGCAGGAGTGAGCAGCGAGACAACTTAAATAAGTATAAACGATGGAACCGCTCCGGAGCCTATTCGTCCTCTCCTCTTTGCCCGCCCATGATATTTGTCACACATGCTAGAAGTAGCTCTTGGCTGTGGCGAAGTCGCCAGGATCAGTTCCACCGTGTCTCCCCTCAAACCGTGTATGTACATTAGAAGCGAAGAGAATTCGTTTTGTATGCGAGGGAAAATGGCCGAAAGAAACAAAGAAAGTACTCAGAGAACAGAATGTACACGGAGCTGCGTTAACACGGACGCGCACGCACACTCGCACACAAAGGTACTCGGAACACAATGTCCTTACATAAAAGCTTCGTTCTTGAATATTCAACCCCGCGCAGTAGAGAGCTGGGTAAAGCCGCGTAGAGGAGAGACAAACAGGAAAAAAAAGAAGAAGCGGGAAGACAAGTAGAGTAACTGCTCGGCGACCGAAAAAGAAACCGAGTTCAGTCTCTTTTTCCAAATGCAAGCAAACCAATTTGACCACACAGTCTGTGTTCTTCTCCCTTGTCTTCCACCAGAGAGTCCTACATGTACTCGAATCAGAAGACAACGAAGCGGAGGACATTCGTCCCAGTCTATCAGGAACGCGGATCGAACGACGACCTGGCTCCGGGATTCCTAGCAGAAGTACGCAGAGCGTTGACGTTCGGTGATGTGAGCTACCGCCGCTGAACTGTCTGAGATGCGGATTCTTCTCCACTATTCCCAAATTATGAGTCATGGGACCAAAGAATTCCAGCTGCATCTCCCACATGCTCTTCAGAGTTCACCGTGATCGTTCGAGTAGTATCATCCAGCTACATCGGGACCGACCGCGTTGGAATGATTGAATCGTGAAAAACTCCCTTCGTTGGAACTCGTTACAATGATCAAGCTCCAAAATATGAATGATCGGTACCCTTGCTGCTCTCAGGTTGACAACCGAACTGATCCTCGCACTGATCAAAAAATCATTGTGTTTTGATGTCCGCTGAAATAACACCTCAGCGCTCCAGACGAATACAAGATAATGCTTTGAAATCCCGCGGCGGGCTGACATCGGAGAGTGAGTCCCTCCGTAGGTTCGCCCAAAGATTTCGGATTAGGACTCGACAGAAAAATGAGAAGTCTAACGAACGCATTCAAGTGATCGATAGCGACGCAACGCCCCCTGACCAAGAGCTTCAACTGCGATACGCCCTCCATCAGATCGCGTCACTCAGATAAAAGCAGCCTTCGACAACTCGGTGAGCAGCTTCTTGTGGTAAGCATCATCACGCCACGAGTCTGCCTGTTGCTGCCGGTACGATCGGTTGACGCGCAAGACCTCCGATCCGTCTGTGCCTTTGCATACTGCGATCAGAGTGTCTACCTTCCTTCGCCGAATGTATGCCAAAATAACGATGTATCGTCAAATCCAAAATTTCTAACTGCCGCGTCCGGGCGTGTTGCGAAACTCGGAGAGAACGTCCTTGTGCTTGCCTTGAATATGATCACTCATGGCCTGCTGGTCAACAAGAGGAACCGTAATAGTGACTTGACTTGATAGTGAAAATAATGTCGAATCCTCGATAGAAGCCTCGCGACACTGCCTTGAGCCTCAAATCAAGTACACGGAGTCTGAAATGTCACCCGGGATGGGAGCTATCCTCAATTCCAACCCAGAAGAGAGGGTCCCATGGCGGCAGTGGCGATGGGGATGAGAAATTTTCGCTCGAGAGAGAAGAAGCCCAGAGAATGAAGTCCGATCCGCCCTATTATTATATCGATTACTGTAAGATTCTGATTTGGTATTTTTTTCTTGCGGCAAGGAATCAGAGGGTGAAATCAAGGAGTTGCGCCCGCAAATTCGTATAAAGCGAAAGAGGAATCGAGTTCCGGTTTCGTCTCCGGTTTGACGACATGCTCCAAATACGCGCTTGATTCGAAGCGATCTTGCTCATGCCGTTCTGGAACAATGGAGTTCTGACCGCAGCTCACACTACGGAACTTTTCACACCCTCCCATTTCCAGGAAGGTCTCGTTTCCTTTAGACAGGGATAAGGAGAGGGAGGGCCACCGACCCACCGATGGGGGCATGGAATCGATGCTGGCTGGTCCACCGATCCGACCGATCGAGCGACCGGCCGCCCGGCCGCTGATCTAATGTGATAGAGGTGATCATGTTTTTCTTCGGCGATGCTTGCCATCATTCGGGCTTGCCTTAATCGTGATCCGTTGGTGATAGAACGGCGTACCCGTCAAATCGAAAGAGGAAACCTGTGAGGTGCTAATAGTTCTAAGTCATCATGAAGTGGTCGTCGTCGTTGAGTCGTCGTCGCTCGGTCTGCTCGATTCCTCTCTTCGGTCGATCCGTCCGATCTTTGGTTTCTTTGGTTGTTGGATGTGATTCTGGTCGTCGTCGTTGTTCGTGACCGAGACAAGTGGCTCCTCGCTGAGCCGTCGACTGTTCGCTGCGGCCGATGTTGGGTCCAGTGCAATCTTCAATATTTCATCGTCTATTTCTTTCCTAACAAGTTAAATGCGATTTCGACGATAATTGCTTTGCTGAGGCCCGGCCGACCGCTGGCTGGCTGGCTGGCTGTCCTTCAAGATCCGAGCGATAGGCGTCACCTCCTTTTTTTTCGATTGGAGTTGATTTTCTTCTTCTCTCACGAAGCTCAGCAACCGTGCTCACTGACCGATTCTATTTGTTCTCATCGACAAACGAGATCACCCGATGTCTCCGACACTCACTAACACACGCTGATGACACGTTACCAGCGGCACAGCGGTTCGGAACGCCAGCGTTTTCCAGTGTTCTTCCTTTTCGGATCGGGGGAAACTCTTTGAAACACTTTCGATTCGTTCATTTCCTTCTATCGACGATCATTTATTTCCTCGATCCTCTTCATCGTGAACGGAGGAGGGGCTTTGCACTTTTCCGCACCCCAGATATTCGGCCATCTGGGTGCTGTTGGTGAGTGAGTGTCGTCGGTATGCGTACGTGGTGATTTGGGGGCACCAACCCGCATCGGCGCCTGAGGTGCGAATATTTAGCCTCGCACCTCGCTCCGTGGCTGTGGTTGTATTGGCTGGCCGGTCGGTGGCGACTGGCTGGGGCTGCATCAAGCCGCCGCTCTCTGTGTTTTGAAGCGTCCCCCATTTGTTTCCTTTTCTCTGAGCAGTCGGGTAGGCTGTGAGCTCACTTCACTTCACCTCATTTCATTTGACTCCATCAAGCAAGAGGTGTCGGGGACGCATCCGAGGCGTTGCTCAATCGGGTTTCCTTGGGGGCTCCCCTGGGGGAAAGCCTTCGTACGCAAACTGCTCGTTGCTACTCTCTCGCTGATTAGCATGGGCGACGACACCGCAGATGTTCGTTTGGACAGACGGGCTCAACACGGAATGAGTTATCCATTTGGCTTCTTCTACAGCTTCCGAGAACTAACCATTTGAGAGAAAGAGGTTTCTGAATCATGTGAGATAGCCAAGCATGCGGCGAATATTAATTCCTCGCCGGTGTGTGAGGGGTTTCGTGCGGGGTCTCCTGGAGTTTGATCCAAAGTTCCTCAGCTAATTCCGAAAAAAAGTTCCGGGAGAAGCGCTGTACCGTAGCAAGCGCCTCCGATGTGAAACTCCGCGTCTTGCAGAGAATCATTCGGTGCGGGAAAGACGGGGTCTTATTCGCTTCCAGGGAAGAAGACTCTTTGATGAACGGAAACCTTTTTTTTCGTGAAGAATTGACGGCTATGCCCTCTTATGAGAGGGACCACGGTACGCGAACGGACAAGACGACTCGATTGACCTGGGCTGTCGGCAAACTGTCGGTTCCAACAAGCTGAACAAACTTGTTTCCGACCTCTGAAACTACAAGGAGATGAATGAGACCCAATGCGTCGGAAACATCTCGTACGAAATTCCAGGGAAGGAACATCACTTTGTTGCTGCTCCGTCCATGTTTCTTGGCTTCGAGAAAATCGATGGGGAGAGCGTCAGTCAGGTCACTCGGTTGCTCAGGTTCCTGCAGAATGCTCGGCGGATACGAGCGAGCGAGCGAGAGGATGAGTGAGTGAGTCTGGGTCTCTGTTCGCCAAAGTGCGAGCGAGCGAGCCAGCCAGCAAGTAACGAGCGACTGTGTGTTGCTTGGCAAGTAGTTGATTTTAAGAACAAGCGCATTTTTCATCGTGTTCTTCTCTATCCTCGTTGGTCGTGGCGGAGAAATCTCATTTGGCGTCCGTTTCCTTTCTGGGCCTCGCCCTTCACACCTCAACGCCGAAACTTCGCTGCTGTTGCCGCAGCCGCCGCCGGCGTCATCGCCGCAGCAGTCGCGGAGGCAGGGGGACGACCAGCACCACTCCACCGACAGCATCGCGCGGTAGCGCAGCCGCTTCGGCAGCAGCAGCAGCGACGAAGACCACGGCGGCGGCATAACATCTTCTGTGAGCCTTTCAACGACGTCGACGACGGCAACAACAACGATGACGATGAAGAGCAAAGGGCGACTTCGTTGTTCACACCTCGTTGACGTCCAGCTGTTACTTTTTTTCTCGCTCGTTTTCGAAGTGAGGAGCCGAGGTGATGAAGAGGTGCCAATTACGTCCACATGTTCCGACTACATATGGCGCGTACGTACTTCAGAAGAAGGAAATGGGTGTGATTTTCTAACACCATGACGACGACAGGCCGGCCTGCGTGCACGTCTGCCATTGCTGCGGCCGCTGCTACCGACCACGATCTGAGGAGACGACACGACTCCTTAATATCATGCTCACTGCTCTAACGAAACATAACACATTTTCTCGTGTTATCTCCTCATCTCGTCGACGGAAGAACGAGCTAGCTGACCGACAGACCGACCAAGCAACCGACCAACTGTCCGATTGCCCGTTTCGGACGTCTTCGCAAGTTTCTACTGGCACACGTAGCGGCCGAGAGTTTCCTTCAACACGTACGAGCTCGGTGGGAGCACATTTGCGGCGGAGCCATAATCGAAGTGAACTCCGAGCGAATGGACCAAAGTTTGTTTCTCCATTTACACCCATTTCAAAGGTAGTGGAAGAGAGGAAGCGGCTTGCTCGTTCGCTTGGCCGTTCGGCCGCCCGGTCGGTCTGTTTGTTCTCTCTGAATTTCCTTAGTGGCAATGGCAGTCGCGGCAGCAAGAAGCCGGAGCCCGCGCGAAATTATTCACAACGCTTGTCGAAAAACGAGTTTGCTTTTCTGTGGCCGCAGTGCTCATGTTGGGCTTAGACTGAGCCCCTACCCTCGCCTTCTCAGACTCTGGGCGAAGCTCAAACCGCTCGTCCCATCCGTTTCTTATTCTCTTCTTTTCCGCCCCCCCCCCCCGTTCCCGAACATGCGGACACGCACGCACGCACTACTTGCTTGCTTGCTAGCCAGACAGGCTCCGAGGCGAGTTTTTCTTTTCCCGTCTGCCCCTCGACTCTTGGTAGGATGCCTAGATGCTTTTACAGCCGAAATGGCCACCAGCGAGTGCATAGTCAACCACTCGTAGGAATAGCTCGCGAAAGCGTGCAGGACGAGGGAAAACACGGTTGCGGCGGCGGAGAAACCGGAGTGGAATAAGAACGAGCGGAGGATCTAACAAGAAGCGTCGCTCTTGATACGGTGCCGGTATAGCGTCCAAGTAGTATTGCAGGATCGCTGGAAGTGTTGCATCCTCTGCGGGCAGGGGACCGGGGGAACATTGGCTTGGTAAGTGGTAGATCCTCGTTATGGCTGCCCGATCGGTTCATGTCTTATAAGTTCCGCGTCGAGTCCGATACGACTGCAGGTGGTCTCTGTGCGATGCAGCTGCGGGCCCTACGGCCTACAGGCTGGTCGCTTGGTGGAA
This sequence comes from Neoseiulus californicus, assembly GCA_028455905.1. Lineage (NCBI taxonomy): Eukaryota > Metazoa > Arthropoda > Arachnida > Mesostigmata > Phytoseiidae > Neoseiulus > Neoseiulus californicus. Next base: position 40,812,616 of record JAMQGS010000001.1, read on the forward strand.
TCAAGAGAATAGAATCACTCGTCCAGAAGCCACTTCGATAACGTGGAGGAAATTCTCTCGATCCGCTCAAGCGGACCTCAAAAGTTTTCTCAAAGACTTTTGGCCACCTAAGCGCTCGATAGTTCGCTGCTTGCTAGCTCGAGGTGCGTTTCAGAGGAGAGCGACGAAGAGGTAGAGAGAGAGAGAGAGAGGGGTAGACGGGACTAACCCAATCAGCTGTTGTTGGAGCTTCGTTACGCGTAGCCCGGGGCGAAGAAACCGCTCCCATAAGAACGAATAAGAAGACGGACAGATGGGAGAGTGGATATTCAATTGGACTACACTTGCTTTTGAGATAAAATTTTTGAGTTTGATAACCAAACCCGTACCCAGTCTCAGATACGAGGGTGGGCTATGATCGAACGTCCTGGAATAACTTCTTCCCTCATTCAAACCAAAGACGCGATCCCAGTCTTCAGAGGATTCTCTGCATTTCCCGAAAACTTCGCTGAAACCTGGCGTGTGAATGAGGCCTCCCGAATCAATCTCATTGGTCGAGTGGGCTTCACGAATATTTTGTTGTGGGGAGCGTTTGCGTGAAATTCTTCGAACTTCAATGCTCCCGATCGCTAGTGCCATTCTGTTGAGACGAATTCTCTGAAGATTTACTTTGCCTCTGCTTGTCCGTCCGTCCATCCGTCCTTTCGCTCGTTCGCCCGCCCGCTTGTTTCGGACGGTTTGAGGCAAGGATGGATGGATGAATGACTGACTGGCTGCCCAGTTCATTCAATCATCTTCGTGCGGTCGTGTCACTTTGTCTCTAGTGTTCTTGTTGTGTTTTTCGTCTTCGTCTTCCTCTTCGGCGCTCAGTCAATGGTCACGAGTCGGCGAGGAATTTCCTATTTTCAGCTATTCCTTCATTTTTTGAGCCTCTTCTGTCAATCTTCTCGTGCTGCTGCCGGCGCGGATGCTGTCGCAATGCGCATTCGGAATTATGTTCATTCTTACAGCAAACCAGCATTCCATCAATGATCTGTTCTTATTTTGCCTGTCCTTATTTTTTTCTTGGCGTCACTCATTACAGAACTTTATTGAAGGATCCATGGAAACTCGAAGTTCATTGAAGTTGCTGACTCTCACCGATTCGATGTCAATCAATCCTCGGAAAGATTATGGCCAAAGCTCGAAATAACCGTCCGGCCATGAGCATTGTCTACCAACGGCTTGCTGACTCGCTGACGATTCAATATGATACTGTCCCAAATTTGGTTCCCCTACAACCGTGAGCTCGAGCGATCTCTGATCCACTGTACGCCTAGCTCAACCTGAAGTCAATCAAGGGAGCAGTGGTAGTCTTTTTCCGGTCAGCAGGTACGTGTTGAGCGTCGTACCGCGGGACTGCAACGTTGTCATCTGGAGGTGAGCCGAGCCAAGAGCCGAGGTGTGTGATCGTCGCCAAATTTCGCCGGAGAGTGCAACGGAAAACGCAACGGGGGGAACAAGAGCCTTTGTGAGGGGCACTGAATCATGGAAGGCGCGAATCCGAGAAAGAGGACCCTAGGTCGAATCACCCCAGAAATGAATGTCACCGTTTGGAGGTAACTGTAACGGGTAATCGCGGACATCTGGCCTCCCGTTCCCTCGGTGGGACGCCGTCCAGCTTGAAAACCTTGAGGTATGTGGCGGTTCCTGGATTCACTGGACCGGCGAAACTGTCCCCGACAATGGTCAGAACGAGAAGAGTTCCCGGCAACAATACTCGCTGCTGCGAGTCCTTCGTCAACGATTTTGATTTCTGGAATTTCAGTGAAACTCCGTCTACCGGAGCACGTTGCGGAAGACTTTCATTCTTGATTGAATTTTCGAACTCAACGCAGATCTTTCCGGCCCCATCAAAGAGCAAATCTCGAATAAATCCACAGAGAGCTCTTCGGTGCCGTGCCTTCGAGTGACGCGAGTGTCGCGCGTTCAGCAGCTCCGCCATGAAAATCCTCAGCTCCCTGAAGTCAAGGGGAACAATTCGTGATTAATCTCAGGCGAGAGTTCCGCAATATTGATTATAAACACGGGGTCATATTTTGTCAGATAATAAATGTTATTGAACCTCACGACAGGAATGATGCCAGAGGTACCTCGCGAAAGAATTGGGAGTGGGTGACGCGAAATCGTCAGAACGGGGGTTGTAGAGTCTCGACTTCCTTCGACGAATCTCGTTAACGCAACCAATAGAAGGATTACACCTTCAAGAACTGCTCCTGGTTTCTTTTTCCTGAAGTCATCATTCTCGAAGGGCTCCATGTTCAACTCTAGGTGGCCGGTCCGCAACGATTACTATATGTGACTGCCCGATATCCCGGGGCCGATAAGCAGGGCAAACTGCGGGATGACGATCGGATCGTGTCGTCTAATCATCACGAAATATAGATGGTCTTTTGTGAGCAGAAGGTTTCGAACGAGTGAGACCACGGACGCTGCTGTGGAGAACATGATCCTGACACGCACATCTTCCGCTATTGGAATCCCGGTTCGAGATCTGAGCAGCTCGGGAGAACGACGGGAGCACATCATACAGCCCGCTCCTTCCGGCCGGAGAAACTCCGGAATGGGCTCACCTCATCATCAACTGAAACGTCAAGCTGATCGCCGAAAACCGCGAGAAATCAGGAAACGAGCGGAAACAATGAATCCGAATGATTGACTCGTCACGAAACTTAAGCATTGGTTGGCCTCGTTGCCCTACGCTCCGATCTCTTGAGTCGTATAGAGCGTAGCTAGCTTGGCGGCTGAGTCGGTCAGTGAAGCACGTCGAACCTGAAGTGCTCCACCTTTCCTCGGGTCCGAGCGAAGAAGGCCTCAGAAAGAATGACTTTGGTTTTTCTGGTAAATCGAGCCCATGGGCGCCTTAAGAAAATGCGAAAACTCCGCTTGAAGAGCTTAACGAAGTGTTGATAATTTATAACAACATTCTCACTCGTTACTTGAGGGATTTCGCTGCTGGTGGGGCATCTCGAAAGGAAGACGAGCGAGAACAACAAGCGATCTCACAGCCTTCGGTAACAAGCTTTGCTCGCGGAATTGATTGGGAATCATTTCGGTTGTATCGCTGTAATTGCTCTACAGATTGCTCTGCCCACAACAGCTCAAGAAGTTTCCACAACTTTTAACAGTTGGCGGAGGGACGCGTTCGGAGCTTCTTTTTTTGAGCTTCGCGTGACTCCTCTGCAAGTTTCTCTGTTTTTCCGTCCGTCCGTCCGCTCATCTTCTCATTCGTCCATCCGTTCGTGCCCTTCCCTAGCCAGCTCTGTGGAGCACGGAAACGGAATGCTTGGAAACTTCGCCCTCGAGCCACCTTCTATCCCGTGGGACCGAGCAGAGCGTAAGCTGCGCTCTACATAAAGAAGGAAAGCGCGCACTCATGTTATGTACTTCGCTCGACCGCTGCTGTCTATGCTGAGGCACTTCCTCTGACTGTCTGCGTCGGTCGATTGGTCTGTCGGTCGGACGGTCGGTGGGTCCGTGAGTCCGGAGCAGCCGCCGCGCGGCGGTTTGTGGCATCATTGTGCAAATCCCGCAGATCCTCCTATTGTGACCCACCGTCCCATGGTGGAGTTGAAGATATAGTCAGCGCCGGGATGTCCTGGTGCAATATGCACGAAGTCCTGTTCGCTGTCGCAAGGGATCAGAGTTGGGTGAAAGAGTCGGTCGCTTCCTTCTTGAACGCAAACGACGAGAAAAAGGAAGAGCTGCAGTCGACTTTCCTCCGGATGGTTCGCATTTTAAATCAAGGGCTTCATCAACGCTCGAGGCAGAAGGATCTCAGACTTGGGCGAATCACAGACGAGGAAAAGGAGGACGAGGAAGACGGGGGATACAGCAATTATAATTCAAGGGACTTCCAGACTTGGAAATGCACAGCAAGCTCCGCCAGTAGACTTCAGCCGTGACTCAAGGGAATCTATGGAACTCTACAGAATCACGAACTGAGCATAAAGGAATGATTGACATGGTGTGACGAAGCGACCAGGTCCTCCAATGTTTCGTGGAGGAAAAACCGCTTACTGTTCGGACTTCGTTGTGTGAAGCCTAATCCAAAAGCAACAGCACCAACAACAGCGACCACCTTTGATGAAGTCAAAGACGACTGCAGTTGAGCTATCCTCGTGGATCTCGGCTGCGTTCCGGGGGCAGCCGAGTCCTCGCTTCGTTAAGATCCTCACTCTGTCTAGGGCTCGTTTTGTGATTCACTGAGCCATCCGTCCGGCCGTCCAGTCCTCCATCTCATCGCCCGGACACCCTCTCATTCATTAATTCCTCTATCAATCTATCCAACATTCCAATATAAAATATTAAACCGGAGAAGCATCCATCACTCTTTGTATGTCTCGCCGAGTGTGTTTTGGTTAATCATGAGAGTAATATTTTATTATTTCCTTTTTGGCTCGCTTTCTCGCTTTCGTCGTCTCGTCCCCTCGATTTTTTCTCGCAAGGAACGGTGACCTGTGGCCCGCTCGGTCGTCTGCCTGCCGTCGGTCGACTGGACGGCCCGCTACTCTCGTAGCTGCGGAGCCAAACAGAGCGAGTGAGCAAGCCATTCATTCATATGTAAAGTTGTGAGTCATGAGTGCGCGAAAAGCAGGACGACGGCGAGCAAAGCGATGAAGGACCACCGAAGCAGTCCTCCTATCGCTGCAGCCTTAGAGAATGTGACGACGACGACGACGACGACTAGTACCACCCGCACTACTATCACCACCGTCCACTGTAGCTAGTACCATGATCCAATGTCGCCTGCCTATCCTCGTGGAAACACTCCAGGGATTCACAAAGCCGATCCTAGTAGACGCGTCGCGCGAATGCATGCTTAGGAGCTGCTGATCGGACAAATGGTCGTGTTTGCAAACGGAAACCAGAGAATAGGGTATCTGAAGATATCAATGATGATTGATCCCGATTAATCCGCCCTAACTTCGGAAATCTCCTCCGGAGACTTGATTCTGAATGAAAGGCTGGCTGAAAAAAATCAAAAATCATGATTTCGGCCGTTGTTTCCTTTTCTCTTCGCTCCTATTCCGGCGCCCCGTGGCAACTTTGTGCGAGAAAAACTTCCGGGATCTCCTCCGGTTTGCTCCGATTCATCCGTTAGATGCATGCATCGAGCGATCAATCATAGATTCTAACCAGCGCGGCACGGTGCTTAGATCGAGCATGGTAGTAGCGCATGTGTCCGTCAGAACGCAGCTCCACGTGCACGGAGTTGTTTCCGTGACGTAGCAACGATAGCGTTCCATGGGACGTCGTCTATGAGAAACGATGAGCGGATGATCTGCCACCGAAAATCGGATGGGAGCGACATCGATGTCGGAGCAGTGTTCGCAGACCACCTCGCTCAATTACAAGTTTTTGCTCCATGATCCAGCCAATATCCTCCATCGGTCCATGCCGTGAGGTCGATTGCTCATCGATACTCGACAGCGGACAGGTAGGAAGGCCGTTGTGGCAGCGACGGGGGCGATGGCGGCCTGGTGGCCTGATGATAGCCTAATGGAGTTCGATCCACAAAAATACGCTTGATTAGGAGAAGCTCTCCTAAGGAGAAGCCTCAAGGTGTCTCCTCCGGACACCTCTCGCTCACCGCTGAATTCGTTTATCTCATTACGTCGGGGCGGACATTCCGACCGAAGTCCATCGGACCTCTGCGCTATACCAACTAATCCGAGAGGCATAAATATTGAATACATCTGATCCAGCTGATGATCCCAGACGAAAACTGAATCGTGAAGCGAACGTCACGCGACAAATTCTGCTGTCGTAATCCAGGGGAGCGATGCATTTCAGGAGATATATGCAACACGGTCGCTGCCTTTCCCGAGAGCTGCGTCCATTTTTTCCCGGTGCAGCAGTTTTTTTCGGCCAGTGTTTTTCGTTCTTTTGCGCTTCCCCACAATCCCACTACGGTCGGGATCGAGTGAGCCTTTTGTGGTCATCCCAAGCCGGAAACAAGCGATATTTTCCGATTCCTGTTTCCTATCCTCCGAGACGACGGGCAAGACGCCAGGCGAGTCGTCGACCGAACCGACTTGGACGGGCGACTGGGCAGGCGGACGAGCGAGCTGGTGGGCAACCAGGCGACTGAGCAGATGGGCGGGCGGGCGGACGAACGGACAAACCAGCGAACCATCCTCTCGAGGCGCCAGTAACTCTATTGTGTCTCTCTACAATACCAGATTTCAGCCTGACCCTGCAGCGTTTTTTGAGCACCGCCTTCTTGAGAAATATATATACGTAGGTTTTTGTGCTGTAAATCCGTGGCCGAGATACGACGCCAGGCGTCCGTTCTGCGGAGCAACGCTGATACCAAGCAAAATGATGCGAAAAGAAACTTCCGGGAAGTGTGCGCAGGCAACAAATGAAATCGAAGGGAGGGGGTACTCCTTTCGACGCATTCGATTATTCGAGTTTATGAATCCTATGGTCGGGAGAGTTTCGGATGAGTTAGTTGTAGTTCCAGCGCGGCTCACTCCCTGATCCAGAGTCGGACCGGTACTCAGCTTCTGAAAAATAAATGTACTCGAAGCACAACCCCTCCCCTGTTGAGCTATCAGGTGTGCCCAGGGTCGAGACTCCTTGAGGCTCTGTAGAAAATGAGAAACTCTTAACGGGGGATTTCTTCTGACCAGCGGGCCATGAAAACAGCGATGCGGCTCCGACATTTCTGTGCTGGAATGAATTGCTTGGGAGCACCGAACGTCTTTCCTAATGCTTTGGCAATTCATAATTTCATTAGGGCTGTCTCCCAACGCGTCGTTAGGACGGGCGGTGAGTCGCTCGCCCTGTCGATGGGTCGGTCCTTTGGTCTGTCATTTGCGCACAATCCTGATCCCGATGGGACCTGAGTCACCTAGACCGATCGCACATTCTCAAATTGGGGAGAATTTCCCATTAATCCCTGGCGATGGCGCCTTCAGTATTGGCTTCCTCTCGGTAAGTTAGCCGGGTGATTCTATTGACTTGGAGAACTGAGACGGTACCGTTCATTCATGTGAAAATGTTTTACCCTTGTCAACTTTCGCAGGAGATTCGGGGATCGCGTTTCACGCTCACGGGGCTCTGCAAAATCCACCAAACAAGAATCCACAAAATGAAATATTGATGTTCAGTGTATGCTGAGTGACCGGTTCTCTCATTAGAGGTTTTTACCTTCGACATTTCTCGATCGCACAGTCGACGTCAGAATATCCATACTTTCATTTCCCCCTTGACATCTCATCTCCTAGCATAGGTCCGCGGGAATTATGACCTCGTTCGCTGGTATGTGTAATGAGGGAACAGCAGCTAGGACCTCGGTTGGTCCGCTCGCGAACTCGCCCATTCATCGGCTCTCAGTCATTCGCCGAGGTGAAGGTGTTGCGCGGATCCCCGATGGTTCCTCATCGTCCAAACCCAATTGATACGGTTCGGTAAATGGGAACCCGGCACTTGGAAAATGCCATGGTATGCAACAGAAACTCCAATAGAAATGTGATCGGATGCCGCCGGGAAGCTTCGGATCACTTCTTCGTATCCGTAGCGAGGGTACGACGTACGACGCAATCCTCTAATTCACGGCTGGCTCAGGCTTGGTCGAGACCTGCTTCGGCAGAACGTCACCCATTCTCGCATGGAAACACTTTCATCATTGCGTTCCAGACGTCTGGCAGGTGTGTGCAAGGCATGGAGAGCTTCAGGAAACAAAGTACGTGTCCATAGAGAAACAGCAAAGGCAGCGACGATGGTAACATTTGGGTCGAAGACTTGAGCCGACCAACTTTGAGGCTTAACGGAAATTTTCAGACCCTCAGATTAAAACTTCCTTGAGAAAGATTCTTTGCCGCGCAAAAGCTGGATTAGTACGGCCTGCTGGACAGGAATCCTTTTTTCAAGCTCCACACACGCACATTCTCCTCGTCCAACCGTGCGACCGCCCATTCACCTATGGATCGCCGTGTTTCGTCTCAACAACGCCAACGATAATGAAACCGTCTCTGATGAAAAAATCCCGTCAAAGGGTTCGAACATTTGTGTCGGATCGAGCTGCTCAAAGGAATCTAAAACACCTAGCCCGACGCAGAGACCACACTCGGTTCCAAAAACCACAGACCCACGAAATACCTGCCACCGGCAGTCTCATACCGGCAAAAAGTGCGCTTGCGACTCCCAACGTTGAGTCACTTAGAGTAATGGATGTGGCTCACGTATCTTTATAAACAAGTTCAGTCGATCGAGTGAACTCGATCATCATGACTCCGTTGAACTTCTCCAAGATCCAGAGGCCAAAGAAGCTCGTGGCGTGTACACTCGGAAATGAATCTGTTTTCATCGATTGAGTCATTCGCTTGTCGATGCATTAGGTACATCAGTTGCTGTCAAGCAGGGCGCTCACTCGAAAACGAATCCTTGAAGAACGAGGGGTACCGCTCTCGCCCCACGAGACAAAGCAGGAGTCGGGTGTAGGGATGAAAGTACATATTTGGTAAAAACCAGCATTCGGTTCGGAACAAAATTTTTGAACAACAAGCTTGGATTCCTGCGGACAGGTGCAACAGTACACTATTCAGCAGAAACTCGATGTTCGGGGGAGATCAGTGCCATCTCAAGCTGGGCCACGGTAGCTGCCGTGACCACCGGAGGTCAGCATAAGGATGAATGGTTCTGGCGGACTCCGTTTTCTTGAACTTCCTGAGATCTTCCAAAGGGACGACGTGGACGAACGTACACGTCACGAGGACAGGCTGGGAAAGCGATCGGAAAAGATCTCTATTGGAAAGTAACTCAGTCAGTCACTCTAGCCAGCCAGCCAGTACGCCAGCTCGGGAGGCTGCGAAGGTCACAAAACGGAAAGAATAAGAGGAAAAAAAACGACCGGGGATGGGAGTATTCGGACCGGCAGCAGTAGCAGCTGAAAAAATCGGGAAGAGTGGCCCGCTGAGAGACTGGGTAAGGGACAATACTCAAAAGATACCATCTGTCACCTCGTGGAATGGCCCGGCCACTCGCGGAACGAAGACGAACGGAATAGAAGTGGGAGAGAAGGAAAAAAACTGTCAAAAAGCCCACTTCACTGGACAAATATTCTTTCCCCGTGCTCTTGCTCGCCGTCGTTTTCAATAGACATGGAGCGTGGCTCAATCTGAGCGGAATGAAGTTCCTGCAGATTAAATTTCTTCCGTTTTCTGACCCACCGGTTGTCGCATTGCTTCCGTGTCTCTAGATCTTCGTTCGGAGTCATTGAATCACGTTCATCCGTCTCATGAGATGTTCAGATTTCCGCTCGGAAACTCAGCTGAATGGAGAATGGAGTGAGAGCCCAAACGAGAGACAAGTCGGTTCGGTCTCTTGATTCGGAGGAAACTTTCCTCGACTGCACAGCCCTCGCTTCACCGGTGTGACTTATCCTCCGGGATATGTATTGCAATGAAATTTCCTCCAGACGTCAGCCATCGCGTCTCCATTCCCTCTCGACGGAGCCGTTTCTTTGTGGTTTGACAGGACGGCTGGTTGCTTGCTTGGTTCGGTAGCAGGCAGTCAGGCAGGCTGGCTGACTGGTTCACTCGCTCGCTCGTTTGGTATGTTGCCTGCTGGTCTGCCTACCTGCCAGACAGCCTGCTTGCCCGCCTCGCTCGCTGGCTGGCTGGCTTGTGGCCGGCCAATGCAAACAGCCAATGCTTACCTAAGCGCTCTTGGGAACCAATTTCAGCGACGACGCAATACAACGGAGGAAATGCGCGCCGTCCCGCACTCCGAAAACATTTTCTCCAGCCCGTTCGTTCGTCCTTTTTACCTCTTCTTTCCCCTCTCCCACGACGCTGCCGCCAGCTCCTTCCGAAGGACGTTTCAGTCTGCAGCAGCACCAGCCTCGGCAGCGGCGGCGGCGGCGGGCGCCAGGAGAATGCGTTCTCCTCGAGATCCTGATGCAATGAGGGACGTTTGTGGTTTCATTGACTGCGAAGCCAATCATTGAGGAAAGTCGTTCGTGCCGTCACTTCCACCACCACCGCCACTACCACCGGCGCCGCCATCAGAAGCTGGAGCCGAGTGCGTCGCGTCGCTATTCTAGGTAGCAACACGCATTGAGCAACGGATAACGAACCACTTCCCGTTCGAAAGTGATGAGTCACAGGGAATGATCGGGAAGGCGAATCGAAGCTGTCCCAATTCAATGATCGGGAGAAAGAAATGCCTGAACATTGCTCACTGCGAAGTCGGCCAAGAACGAAGTGATCCGTCATCTGAACATCGAGACCGTTCCCGGGACCTTGTTACTGCATCATGCTTGTCCAGGGTGATTGGTTGACCGTGTCATGCGCTTCCTTGCGCATGCATAAATAACAACGCTGCAGACGTATCGGCGTTCGGCTTCGATGTAAGAAACAAAAACGGTGGAATGAACAACGATTCGTGTTCTCCTGTCGCTGCCAATGTGTTTGCACAGGTAACGAAAACGGAGGCAAATGCCTGTGAGGGTGAAGTGCGTTGTCACTTTCAGTGGACAAAAAAAAAGATGGACCAAGCGCTCGAATGAGTTGCCTGCCGCCGGAGCGGTCTCTGCAGCATCGGCAGCAGGGGAAGCAGCCGCGGCCGCAGCAGCGATAATAGAATCGGTCAGTCGAAAAGAACCGGGAGGAAACTTTTCCAGCCTTTTCCATTAGGGCAGAGAAATCCATTATCTCGAAGATGTTGTGATATCTCTCCTTGCTCTTCTTCTCTTCGTCGTCGGTGCCGTTGTTGCTGTCGTCGCGGTCGTGGCTGCGGCCGCCCACGTTCTCCTCCCGACTGACCAAGCTTCACAATTAGAACGGGAGGCGGCGGCGGCGGATAGAAGATATCAGGCAGGATCCTGGCCAGATGGTTGTAAAGCATCCCTTAAGGAAAGCTTCATTCCCTTTTCCTTCCATCGTTTCATTTTTTCTCCCCCCCAACCCCCTCCCTCTTTCTTCGCCGGCGTTCCATCGGCCGCTCCATCGAAGGCTTCACATTCATTCGTCCGTCCGTCCGTCGGTCTAGTTTGCCCTCTTGTCGGTATCTCTATTGATGTTTATGAACTGATTGTCTGATATGATCCGACCCTGTTAGAACATATTAGAAGGTGGAGCAGAACTTGCTCCGTAAGCAGTATGCGCGTACATCAGCACCGGTGGCCCGTCTGACGCCATTCTCCGTTCCATCGCTGAAGCTCTACTTAAAAATTTTCATCTTGTTGTAAATATCGCTTGAGGTTTGACACCGGTAGCGGAGCCGGTTGTTCTCGTCTAAGCCGAGCGCCGTGCTCCTCACAATTTCGTGAAAACAGCTTAGACATTGAGAGCGAAGTAAGAGCACATAAGAGGATTGGACAAAACATCGTCACTTAACAAGCTTCGTTCGCGAGACGCTGCGGCTTTAGAACTGACTTGCTCACTCGGTGGCTGGCTGGCTGGCTGGCTAGCTTGTCGGCTCATTTTTATACCTGAGGCCAATGTTCCACCGTCTTTGCTGCTGCTAACAGGAATCTGAGACGGCGGCGACGCGGCTGAGCGGAGAGCTGCTTGGAACCAGAAAATTTTCTCTCGGGACTCAAGAGCCCGGACTCCCGATTGGTTCGTGGGGACGAGGGAACCGCTTCTTCCAAACGCCCATAATGTGTCGAGACTCGGGTCAAACCAGAAATCTCTCTCATCTTTGAGGCTGTAATGAACCTAAAAAGAACCCGGTTGTGGACGTGATTCTCGGCGTACGGAAGACATCGTGAGGAGACAGAACGCTATCAAAACGCAGCGCAGAATATTTGGCGTGTCGGAGCTTCCTCGAAATCTCTCCAAGAGACAGGAGGTCAACACCTCGGTGACAAATCTCGAAACTGACGAAAGATTGCCTGATAATTTGGAACCCCTGACGAAGAGATTTTATCAAAGCTTGAAAAAGCCCGACTCGTTCGCCAATAGGAAGCCGTCAATGGGAATATTGGACATTGTGTCATTGTGAGTAAGTCCAAGCTAGCCGACCAGCAGTCCCGGAACCCACCGGTGAGCGAGGCTGTCTACCACTAACACAAGTCCAGCCGAGCAGCCACCGAAAGAACACGCTGCTTCTCAGCTCCCGCTGATCAAGATCGCGCCTCTTCGAGACGAGGGAGAACGATCTGAAAAGCTCTATGTGTGAGTGTGTTTCTGATCATATCTCTACCGCTGCTGCTGCTGCCGCCGCCGTCGCGAATCAGACTGGCTAGGTCGAAAATACCGACGGCAGATGCAACAAGCGATTTTATCTCAGCGAGCAAAAGAGCAAGAAAGAATGCTGTTTCTGGCCCTGCAGCAACGGCAGCACTTAGCACACATCGTCTTCATCGCGATCTCGGAGTTGGCTGCGTGCTTGCTTGCCTGCTCGCCTGGTTGGATAAATCCACGGACGGAGAGTGGATGGATTGATGAACGATGTCTCGATGAACGGAACCTAGGGAGCGCTTGTTCAAGAGAACTTTCTTTGTGTTCCATACTCCGACTCTGAAGTCGAGCAGATGTTGTAGACGCTCTTTATCCCAACGAGCCTATCTGTCGTATGTGGGTATTTTCCGACAATCGTATCTCGTCGTACACATCTCTGAAACTAGACTATTCGCTGAAAGATTGTTCTTGCCCTACTTGTCAGAGACGAAAAGGTTTGAACCGTGAACAACGCGACGCCTGAAACTTCCATGATGCATCAGATTGTCTCCGGAGTTGTCATAACGCGCTCACTCGAGCTCTTCCCTTGTCCGTTTTCGAGCGTGCGCACCGTGCGAGATCGCCGGTCGCTTCCATTCCCCGTGGTAGATGCGGCCATGTGGCGCTATGTATGTGCTGGATTTCGTAATTTCAGAAGGTGAACGAGCGGGAAGTCGATCAGGAGTAGTGAACCGTTCCATACTCCCTGAAAGTGGGGTGGCTCGTTCAGGAGTTTATGGGGTCGTTCCATAATTTCGGCCGCGAATCCTGAAACTTTACGTCCGATCGAAGGCTCTGCTTCTTATCTTGGGGTCTGGCATCGTCAATTCCTGGGCGCTCATCCTCACTTTATACGATCAGCCTGTTCCTCGTCTCTACGGGAGGGAATCTCCGTGGATTGGATGGAAACACTGAATACGTTCATCGTCTCCTCGCCGCGAACACTCATGGGGTTCGGAGGGAAGTTCCCAGGGTTGCTGTTTCTGGAAACGGAGATTCGGTTAAGAGCAGCGCCGCGTCTGACCGCCTCAGATGATGCCCGCTACGAATATCCGGTTACCTAATCACAGTTACAAACCGGAGTCCCACCGATCTATCTCTCATTGAGTTGGGCCGGTTTTCACCATCAACTTCGGATTCCGCCGTTTAGCTGTGAATCAGGTTCTCGCTTCGTACTGTTGTCTCCAGTTTCTGCACTTGTGCATTTTCCCGCTCTCCTAATCTCTCCGACTTGGTGAGCATATAAAACTGAGCGAATGTTATTTCCCTCCGTTAGTCCGTCCTCCCGTCTTTGTGTTTCTGTTGCCGACTTCTGGCTCGAGTGGCCGCTCGAGTGGAGAGCTGTCTGCGGTCCTTCTGTACGCCTTTCGCTCACTAGCTAGCTGTGTCTGTCTGTATGTGAAGCTGTCCGTACCGATGAGTTGCGAATCGCGGCCCAGCCACTGAGGGACGTAAATAACGTAAGTGCCGTTGTGTCAGCCAGTCAAGCGGGTGTGGTTAGGAGACGGGAAATAAATCTGCGGAGACTTACTGGCCTCGACAACAACCAATGCCCAAAAAAGATGAAGTGTTATGAGAGGAAGGCAAAAAGAATGAAAAAGCTCCAGCTATCCAGCCAACGATGTCGACGAGCTCTATCTGAACAGCGGACAGCGCCAGCAGCGAGAAATGACAGCGACCACAGAAGCGAAGGCGGCGGCGATGTCGGAGAATATCTCTGACGGTGGCAAACCAAAACTGCACAGATTTCATATTGCCCTGGTGATCGCAGATAAAATCTCGACAATCTCCATCCTCAGTGATTTCCTCGATTTCTCTCCTGTGCTCTTGGCACTGTTGTTGGCATGTCGTCTCTCACTTTTTGAAGTGATGGTCGGTCCCAATTGATCGATAAACCTCCAAATCCGGTTCGAGGCGAAGATCCAAATAAGCAAAGTCTATCATCACCTCACCGAATCGGACTCGTGTTACGATATACCATCGTGATGTCCATCCCCACCAGTGAGGGCTCTCGTTGCCGTCGTCAACATTCGGATGCGAAACGAGTCACCAAACGAGATTTCTCGTTCCGTAAACAGAACTTCGCTGGAACGTCGCGTCGTAGATCAAGAGCGCCCGTCAACAAGATTGTGACGTTCCGGATTTTCGCTGTGCCGCGCTGAGACCGACCAACGACTTCCGATCTGACACGCATTTTGTTCGATCACAGGGACAGGAATCAGTTCTTGAGGGTTTATCCCATAGTATTGGCGACCAGATTCGGAGATCAGTCCAACTCAGAGGGACGACTACCGCTCTAGGCGTGATTGCGCGGCTGCCGCAATCATTCGCGGAACCGAGCAAACGTAGTTGACTGTACGGGGGTTTCGCTAATATACATTTGGCGGAATATCGTCGAGATAATAAAGTGATTCTGTTACTTCGTAATATGGTCTACTTTCTGCGCATCCTCAGCGCCGACATGGAGAAGTCCGGACCCGGATTATCAGGATTTGTGGAGGTTGATCCGGAAAACAAGCGCTCGAGAGATACGGACCAAATGCGTTGGAAGACAAAAATATCCTCCCGACCATGGAGGGCAGCAATTAACGAGATCAAGATAAGTGGAGAATCGAGCGAAAACAATCGCTCTCTAGATCCAAGGCTCCATCGGAACATCAAACGAGCGACTCTGTAAGTTATTCCTTGGATGATTCAGGAGTCTCGAGTTCAACGAAAGGACGAACAAGATAATGTCAGAGCAGGCGGATGTATGTCGGCGCTCGCAGAACTGGGAATCTGTTTCGCTCGTTCACTCACAGGTCTGATGTGTCGAGACGTAGCAGCGTTGAGAGTGCCGCCGCCCGAGCATCGAACAATTAACAATGACCGGGTGAGCCTATTTAGAGGTGAGCATCAGACGTTGTCAACCGATGAGGAGAAAAGCGGCGAATAGAGAAGAATCTGCAGCACCAACAGCGGCAGTAATTTCAGCTAGGGGCAGCAGCCGTCGCCGTCGGTCAAGTCGCTAATCTAGATGACTTGGATATCGGCCCCGGTCCGGGCAAGGGCTTCACTGCCGCGCCGCCGGTGTAATAGTCATCGTTCTAGGAGGGGCGGCTCTTCAACCTCCCGCCAGCTAGGTTGCTCGCCGGTCATTGGACCGCTTTCCAGTTAGCCAATCGAGTGAACTCTCGAGCCGATGAAGCCCTCCTTCCAGCCAGCCAGATAGCTCATCGTCCGGCTAGCAAATCTCAAACGAGATCTTGAGGACAGAAACAACGATTCTCCTCCTGTGTTCCCGTCTATCGGATGTTAGGGCTGCGAATCGCGCGCCGTCCTCGCTGCCTGATTCTCAGACAACGAGCCACGGGAACAACTGCTGCTCTTCGTCTCAATTAATCTCCAGCTCTGACTAGGCCCTGTCTGTTCGGTGCTCCGATCATCTTCAGCGATCTTCCTCGGCCTAGTCCTGAGAGATCTGCGATCAGGGCTGAGGTCTCCATTCGACTTCCGCTTCTTTATCGAAAAGCTCGTCAGCACGGAGGTTATTGGACGTCGTCTCCATGGATCTGGCTGTTGGAGTTTTCCAGTTTCATCCACTTCATTTTCGAATACCATTATCCGTTCCGTCGCCGTCAGCGGTCTCAAATGTTCGGAGAAAATAATCTATCTATCAACATGAGTATGATAGCGTCCGTCAGATTGAAATTCGTTACCACAGTGGCACGAGCTCGATTCGTGGATGCGCTGTGTCAAGGTCTGGTACGCAGTCCCATCCATCGTAGCCGTCAATTTGATTACAATCCAAGAGTCCCTAACCGCGAGATTCTCTGTTGCTCATCAAATCCCAACCCGAACTCTAGCCATTGTTTGGTCCACGAACCCCTTTCACTTAGTGTCCCCAAGGTCTGATGATTCGCTTGCCAGCCCGCCGCATTTCACTGAAATGCTCAAACCTAGACAAACCACAGACACTCGAATTCTGAGCGGACGCGCGAACCGCCAATCAGATGATGCTCTGCATACGAGCAAGGGACACCTGCGTGAGTGAGTGAGGGAGCGAAATTCAATTTACGCGTTCGGATCGATCTATACTTGATGTTGCTCGGGTTAATCTAAGTAGGGTTAGGCGCAATGAGGCGTGCACTCCACAAAGGGTTACTCACTTGAGCGTTTCGCCATCTGTTGTGGACAACTCCAATGGCGCTGCTCCTTGACCACAGAGATGCATCCGACTCCACGGAGCTTCCACGGAGAGAGCGATTCTCCTCGAGGATAGCCTCGGATTTCCGTTGATAGGTTTTCAGGACCGAGCGGCCCCAGCTATGGTCACCGATGATACTTGAGAGCAGCCAATGGAAAGAACTTTGGCCCCGGACTCCAAAAAGCCGAAATTTCACTTTTGAAAACGATCCAAAGGACTGAGAGCTCCCGTTTCCAATGATGCACCCCAGCAGGAAGCTCTCTTCGAGAAAATTCCGAATGCACCGGTTGAACGTCGGCCCTGATCCATCTTGGCACTCGGTGAAATAATCGACTCGGATCTCGGAGAGACGTCAACCTTTTCGCTAGAGGAGGGAAAAACGTCCGAGCAGAAAATCATTCGTCCAGTTCGCTGGTAGAATGAGATGGCTCATCCATTCATGCAGATGATTCCTCTTTTCTCCCATTCTCAATGCGGAGCTGTCTCGGTCCGCCATTGAGATAGAGAATCTCTATGGTTCCTTCCGGCTGCCTCCTTTCCGGCTCCGCTTCTATGTCCCTCAGGGAGGACAGCGTTTGTCCTTCAACTTGTTTTGCACGTACAATCAGTTTTCACTGGCTTCTTCTTGCTCGATGTTGCTGACTGAGTTTCGCAAGCCATCCCTTGTACAAGCTTCTGATACAGCAGTGTTCCTTGAAAAAATTGTGTTCGTAGCCTCCCACGGCTCCTGACTCGGATTAGTTCACTTCCAGGAGCCAGGAGGAGGGAAGCGCGTCACGGACCAACACATCTCTCGGACTGTCGCTCCGTATTGACGGAAACCTCGAGTTGCTGCTCCGAAAGAGCGCGTCGCTCTAATTTACGGAACTCTCGAGCCTCTTAACTCTCATCCGATCGCATCCAATAGAATCTGTTCTCGTGAACCGATTCCATATCTCAAGGTGTGAACTGGTTCGAAATGTGAATCGTGACTAACCCACCCGCCCCATAGTTAACGGAGTTGGTGTGGTTCGGACTCGACGTCGTTCGTCAACCAGAAGATGTTTCAAGCAAGATTAATGTGTGTGGGCCAGGATGTTTCGGAAACACCCGCACCCGGTCTGGGTGTGCAACCTATATATAGGAGACACCAACCTAGCGACCCATCGACCAAGCGGCCGACCACGCAGCCAACCGCGCGGCCAGGGAACACGAAGCAAGGAGACAAGGCGGATGACATAACTCAAATCGGGCAACACTTAACACGAACGACACCTTGGAACACAACACGCTTCATTCAGCCGACTACAAGCGTCGAGACAAACGACAAGCTTGTCGGGGAAAGCAGAAAACAGTATTTTTCCCTGCGAATCGAGCCATTCTCCCTTTCAGAATCGGACTCCAAGAACACCGAACTGTGGTCGAACCGTTAAATCAATCAATCTGAACGTAAGCGGAGCTGGGTGCAAATGAATCATTCCGAAATTCATCAAATGACTGAAACAATCTGATTCTTCTTTTCATTGAATGAATTATGTAGACTGGAACATGTAGAGGAGACGACTCCGGTGCCCGGTCGCTAAGATCACGACTGTGTTGTCGTCCATACATTGCATACCTCAGCTAACCTCAGTTAGATCAGAAAGCCAGAAAACGGTCGCCGGCAGGAGATCTCGGCGAACTCTGAAACAAACAACTCATATCCGAATCGACGGCGCGCCGTCGTTTGATTTCGGCAGACCTCTCGGAAACGGTCGAATGGCAGGAAAACTTGCCATTACTTGAAAGCTGTACGCCGGAAATCCGAGCACATCAAGTGAGCCTGCTCGCGCATCTGAATCAAATCCATGAGGATGCTACTCTATATTTTTCGTTTTTCAGAAGCCCGAGCGTAATGCACGACAAAGTGTCCGGGATTCGCAACGCCACGGAGCAGTATTTATCGGTTGGAACAGGACAACAGCTCGCAATCTTCACACGGAGAGAGTGTAGTATATGTACACATGCAATATATTGTCAGGTTGCCAGATTCGATGCATTTTTCATGAGAGGGCAACTGACCAGGCAGTCTGAATGCGAGCAGATTGGACAACACCGCACAAGAGTTCAAGCACCGCAGCTCTCAGTTACAGTTTCGACTGTTGGTTAAGCTTGATAGAATTTTCGACACAGTTGGTTGGTTACGTTTTTGATTCAGGTAGTGAGACGGGTAGAACGGAAGGAACAGAACTCTCGATCGAGGGTCGCTAATATTTCAGGTACGATGCTGCACGAAGTGTTTTCTTTCCCGACTCACTACCTGCGCACACCCCTTGTGTTTCTCCTTGTCACAGCAAGGTTACCCACAAACACTCACACACACACACTCACAATCAACGAACAGGAAAGAAAGCATCGCCTTTCATTCTGGTTTTATTCTTTCGCTTCCTCGTGCATCGAAGGGTGACAGTGTAAACTCAGGAAGGTGCCAACACTACCACCACAGTTCTTGAAGATTCGAAGAAGCGTTCCAAGAGAGACAAGGACGGCTGACACAAACCATCATTATTTCCTCGACTACTTACCTGTTTGTCACGGCCTGCGACCTGAGTGTCAGCTAGAAGAAGCTTCTCCAGGAACTCCGCGCTAGACATAGTCGATTCCAATTCATATCTCTGCCCGGATGGTGCGACAACAAAAGATTTCATTAGGGAGCGAGTTCTGAAGAAACCAAACTACGGAACATCAAGGACTGCAACTAGAGAATCGAGTCAACATTGATATTACCGATTGATAAATCATCCGAACATGAAATAATACTCCATACAGGATTCAAGGATAGAAAACTGGAGGATATTGAGTCTTGATAGTTTTCACGTCCCAGTGAACCAAGCGCTCGCCAATCTCGAGGAGGGTTCTTCACAGAAATTCGAAGTGCGCTTCGCCTGTGCCAACTCCGGGAGAGATTCCGTTGCTTGCGGGAAGCGGAAACGATAAGGATGTCATCACGACGGTATCGACGGATCTCCATACCTCGATACCTGGCGGCTGCAGACCGATGCAACGTCCGAGTCTCCGTATCGGATCGACCAGGGTACCCTGAGTCGGAGAGTGCCAGTACTTCCGCGACTCCGAAGACAATTCCATCGCCTGCAACCAATGAGTACAGGACAGCTATATTTCTGAGGATTCACTTCGGTAACGGCGCTGAATATTCTGTTGGTGTATGGTTTCTTTCAAGAACCATAACGAAGAAAGGTGGAGACGAGTGTCATGAAGGTTATACCTATCCCCGATAAAGCTCTTACGTCGAAAAGACATCAGACCGAGCAGCAAACACCTCTGATCGACACACTCACACACTTGTGGTCGTAGCCAACGCGCATTTGGACCCAGTCAGCTTCAGAGATAAGAGAATCACCGGCTATCGAGCTGGCGACGGAGGTTGAAGTACCAGTCAGTGGCTGGCTAGCCGTTCGGCATAGGTTGCCGGTCCTGCTGGTTAGTCGGCTGAATAGATCAACCATTTAGATAAGTTAACGACCCTCTTTTCCTCCCATTCCCTCTGAGGCAGTCAATCTGTGAGCCGTCAAATGCATCTGCTCATTGGTCCGTCAGCTCTTTCGTTCAGTCGTTCGTTCGTTCGTTAGCTAGCGAGCGAGCTCAGGTACCTCTCCGTTCTCTAGCTGTTTTTTTCTTCCGAACCTTTGATGACGAGCAGGAGTTTCTTTGCCTAAACAACTTGGAACCGTTCGTTCCGTAATGTGTCCCCGAAGCCGAACATTCCCGAGCTCTAAGAACGGTCCGGTGGAAGATAGTGCTCGTAGTAGCCGTTCAGCACCAACCGCAAGAGGGGACTCGGACGCCTTGGACTAAAGTCCACGGTCCGAGATTAATAGCGGGCAATTTCTAGACGTGAAGAGAGTGGGGAGAACTGGAGGACACCGAGCTTCATTGAGTGTGAGTAATCTTAAGAGACGCAATGACGGGTCCGTCCGTCCCTCGGAATAGCGGAGGACGTTCATGGCTCCGTTGGCCTTCTCCAAGAGGAATGTCCCCCTTTTCGGTATGGCCTCCGTTCCGCTGTGATACTGTAAGGAAAAGGGATAAAAACTCTCGGCCACGAGAGATCCCGCGGTCAACCCTCGGGTTATTTTGCTGTCTCCATTCCGCTGATTTCCATGCATTCCCTCCGCATGGAAACTTCACAACAACTCTCGTGCCTTGATGCGCCGGAGAAGATCGCACTTGAAAAATAGAGCTCCATCCAAAAGTAGTGCTTTGCGCGAGGGTCTTTCATGTACTCTATGAGGACGATTGCCACAGATGCGCTGGCTCATGAACTTCTTGCGCAGTAGCGGGCGCGACGTCGCGTCGATTCGTCGGACTCTCCGTTGGTCGGTCGCTCAGATTCTCACCCACTCTCTCATCGGTCGACGTACCGGGGAAAGCGATAAAATAAGAGAAAAAGAAACAGGCAGCCAGCCAGTATCGTAATCGTAAAGAGAGTTCTTATCTCAAGGATCATTTTCTACCTCTGTTCCTTCCTGTAGCTCATAGTTCGTAGTTCCTCTCGCCTTCTTCTCTTCCTCGACGGTCGTCTCGGTAGCTTTTTTAATTGAATTTATTACTTCTATTCTCGCCACAGGCTGAGTACCACTCATGATGCTATCAGTCGAGTCGCGGCTTTGTCTTTCACCGGCCGGTAGCGTCAACCGCCTCGGACCCGAATTGAACTGGAGCGGGGCGGCGCCGGATCCTTCACGCAATTTCTGTCCTTCTCCTAGGTCGACATGGCATCCCGTAGACTTGGCTCAAACTTTAGGCCGGAGCACAGGTGAAAACCGCTCCAATCAAGCTTTTCATCACCTCATTCAACCTTGCTATCCAGAATCATCAGTTTGAAGATGAAGACTGATCAGTCGATTATTATCTGGGACTTCCCCAGCTCGGAGTGTACTTTGCAAAATTCACATTATCGTCGTCGAGAGAATGGTCAACATCCTACCCACCTCTCGGTTTCGATGAACTACCTTCGGAGGCGTGAGAGACCCCGGGATGGGGCTCGATCTCCTCCGATTCAGCAAGCTACCGAGTATTACCTACGTCTGCGGGAGGCGCGTACGAGCGCGGGAGTGGTCCGATTAGGAGCGCCCATGAGAGGGGCGAACACCTCAAATAGCAAGTTTCGCTCCTTGAAAACTCGCTTGAATGGCTCCTTGCACTCACCCAAGTCAGAGAGCGCGGAAATGTCGCCTCTTTGATTTTGGTGTCTCCAGACGCCCCCCATTCCCCTTCATCGGTACCCTCACCCACATGCGATTCCTGCAGTTGACATCTATCAGGAATCTTTGGCTGGCAGCCCCCGCTCACGATTGAAGCGACCGATGCAGACTCAGGAGTCGATCCATTTTCAAGCCCGGAGCCTTGAAAGATCTGAAATCAGTTTGACTTTGCAGTTTTTTGTGGGGTTCTCTCGTGGAATGAGATTCCGGGTGGGACCTCAATCTTTTGGTCGACGGAATGATCACAACTTCACATCTCAGGAAAACCCTGGATCTCGACTCAATCTGAATCATGCATTACCCTGCATCCATAATTGTTTTGAGCTTGAAGAGCCACATCCGACTCGAATGTTATGTTTTGTTCGGTGTGATATATCGCGAAGGGCTCTCGCTGGATATCACCAGGTAGACATTCACTCTTGAATTCTAATACGCGTCAGTGAGTCATGCTGGGGCGATTTCTGATTTCCGCTCGAGTAAGAGCACGGAACGCTGCATCCTTTCGCTGAGATGAACGAAACCGGGATCGCCTTCCCGTCTTTCCTAAACGAAAGGAATTCTCAGCCTGAGTCATCGCTCGCTTCGCTCGTTCGGATAGTATTCCATATCGGAAACTCGACGAAAATTCTTCTTCCATCGTTGCTCCATCCCGGAGACGCTAGGTTGAAGAATCCAGGGAGAGTCCAACGACTCCGTCACGCCAAATCTTTGGAAAATGCGCTTCACCTCCCCCTCGATCGACGAGCGAAGCGATATAGGAAATGATTGATGGGAAATCTCTAGTAAATTAATCAGTTCTGTTTAGTTTTCGGTGAATAATTCTGAAAAAGCGAAGTTCAGGGAGCGCTCCTGAAGCGCACGAGAGGGAGCCTAGGTACTCAGCGTACTATTGTTCGAGGGATGTTTTATATGCAGGCCACATTCGCTTCCGCTGAGAGCTCTCGTCTTCTCCCCGACTGGAGGGGAGTCTGAGAATCCTAAGCCGGTTGTTATTAGTCTCTAGTTTGATGGACACTTGGCAGCGGCTTAGTTGTCACACTGCGGTCTTTGAAGTACAGTCATACCATCGTTCGCGGCTTTTCTCTTCGCATCAGAAGCCTTTTTCTCTCGAACTCTCTCGGCATGAGTCCAGGATGCTGACTAGGTCGTCGAATACCTGACGCCCATCTGCGGACAAACAACCCATTTCATTTGAGTAGCGCACGGAAGCCGAATCAAGCTTTTATTGCACTCTGTGTCGCTCCCAGTTCGCTTGAGCTCGCTTTTCAGCCTCTCGAAACAAAACTGTCGGGCTTCGTGAATATACATTGCAAGTCAAAGCTTCCCGGCCTGTTGGTTGCTCTTGGTACTCTCGCGAATCACACTGCTCAGCAAGTGGAAATCTGAAGTCTCCGTATCGATTCCGATCAACATCGGAATATGTCGAGGCCGCATCGACAAAAGGCGACAAAAGACAAGTCATAACTCATCGGATGTTATCCCTCGTCGTGTTGTTGTTGCAGGGAAACGATAGCGGAGGGAAAAGTGTTTTTTTCTTTCGAGGAAACTCGGCAGGGAAACTTGAGACAGAACCTCCCTGGAATGCCGGTTTGAACTGCGACCTTGATCAGAGGAGAGGTTATGAGGTACTCCTAGCGAGAACCATGACCGAGAGTTGCTCGCGATGTAGGGGCTGGAAATCTCGGACCGTGAGCTTTCCGAAGGCCGCTCGTCCTGTTGACGGCTGAAGGAAAACCCTGTTCAGGGGGCGGAAGGATCGGAAACGATCAGGATCTACCCCAACTCATCAAACGCGCATGCTTGTCACTGGCGAATTCAGCTTACCGATTTTGAGGAGTATGACGGAGCGAGATTTCGGATAAACCGATTCCCTCGGTTTCTGCAGCAGAGCGAGTTGGATCCACCGGGTTCGTCTGCGGGCGAGAGGATGCCGGACACTTTGTTGTCACCCTCTGTTGACGGAAGGTCTAACACGCGAGTGACGCGTCACGATCCGCACCATGCGTATTGAGATATTGTCAGCGAAATCCACATCTGTTCTGTACATAAACTCGTTGAAGCAGTATTGATACACGATTGCGGCTCGCAAATATCTGGAAGTGACTCAGTCTCCGATAAGACTCTAATCTACCACTACCACTGAACCATTGACGCCAATCGATATCATCAACTTTCAGGATTCGGTTGGTCGCGATACCGTGTTTGATACTCTCGCTCTCGACGGATCCGAATCAGACCCCGATTATTTCACCGTGAGCCTCGTTCCAGTCGATCATCCGCGCACAAAATTCACGGCTTACAATTAGCTCGCGGAGCGCGTCTATCACGTTGAACTCTATAGTAGGTACGGGAAGGAGAGCCGCGATTGGTTTGGAATTCGGTGTATGGGCACGTTAGAAGGTTTCATGGACGGGAACCAATTTTCATCGCACACTTCTGGGAGGGAGTCGAGTTATTGACCGTAGGAACGTCGGGAAATGACGTCAGTCGGCGCGCTGGCGGCCGCTTCGGATCCAACTTCCTTCACCTTTGGAAGCCGCGGACGCGCTTCCGATCACAAGCCTGTGGCCGATCGCGAAAGGAGGAACCCTTATCGAGTGCGTTGAAGTTTTCCATCTCTATGAACACACTGACGCACTGGAGCGCAATCGTGGTAATAGAGCGCCAATCTCGAAGTTGTGGCGGTTGTGTCTTTGTCCTGTGAGGCTCTGTATGAGTGAATAGAAACTTCTGAAACGAACGAAGTATCACTTGCAGAATTTTCGTTTTTTTACGTGAATTCCACGAATTTCGTCAGCCACGTGAACGATAACAGCAAGACGAAAATCTCCGGAACAGGAGTTCATGGGTGGAATGTTCTGAATCCAGCCTGGAGTCCAAATCGCTGAGAGAACTCGGTGTGTCTCCAGCTCCCTTCGGAGACGGTCAGGACTCCGGGAGTATGGGCGCATTCCGAAAGAAACATTCGCGGGCCCGCCCCGGAAACGGGTATCCCTTCGGGCCTGGCCATGTGTTCTGGTGAGCATGAAATGAGCTTGTGACCGGACTTCGAATCAAGACGCGTTTCTGGGGTAATCTGCGTTACGTTTGCGTACGCTCTTATCCGAAGAGGTCGCGAGCGGAGACGAGCGAATGGAAATGTCTCCGCTGATCACTTTATTTGCATATTCTGAGCAATCAGCTCCCCGCCAGGTTACGACCCCTCCCCCCAAGGATGCAGTCGAGCTGGAAACATTATTTGACTTTATATTGCCTTGGAATACCATTGTTGGGGAGTGTACCGATCATGGTGGTGAACTACAAACGTCCCCCGAGTGAATGCAAAGAAGAGACGAATCGTGTGGACGGGTCTTGAATTCCTTGACGGCCTCAATCGATCGAAATCACCGAACGATCCGATCCTGACGAATTCCGCGGAACGCGGCGAAAGCGGCATCGCATATTGGAATCGAGAGCGACACGTGTACGAGCCCCACAGCTGGCCGAAAGCGTTACGACTGTCACCTTGTTAATTTGAATGCTAATTAGTAGTTCGCACAGCGCGTTCTAGCTTTGCCGGGAATATGAGCGTGAAAACAATTGTGTTGAAGATGAGACCGTACGCAATCGTCGACAGGCTCATCTGTTGCATTATTGGAGTGGCCTCGAACAAAAATTGGTAACCAATATCGTTTTTTGCAGCTGCCGTCTTGCCCGACTTTTGAATACAACTCTCCAGCTGGATATGGCGAGTGTTGACGAGCCAGCTACGGTATTGCACCTTCCTCGTCAGCCGAGTCAAGATACAATATGAGAAAAGTGATTTTTCAGCTCCCAGGTATCTCGATCGAGATCAGCATCGTTCCAATGGGCGATTTTTGGAGGGCAGTGTCTCGGAGTTTGTCCGATGTCCCATGATCCTTCGTTGTTCGTCGTATCATGACAGCACCGGTACGATTGCAGGCGGCCCTCCCCATGAACGTGAATGGAAAATGAAAAGAGCTAGACATTGCAGAGTGGCAAGAAGCACGCTCGAACCATAAAAAAAGATTCCCCGCTTTCGGGCGACGAGCACGATGTCAAGCGGGTTAGTTGTCATGTCTCGATGTTCATTAACGTGTCAACGATGAGTAATTACCATTGGAAAACGGGAGAATATTTTTGAGTTCATTCTCAGGGCAGCGACAGTTTTATGACTGGAAAAAGAAAAATCTCCTTGTTCGTTTCGAAAGGAAAAACAGTGCCATACCTTCGACCAAGAGATGGATGTGACTCACTTGTTATGTTATACGCCCTCGTGTTGTTTTAACATAAATCATCGAAGACTCTCAATAACACCTTAGTTGGTGGACCCGCTCTTTGTGCCATCAGTCTTCGAATTTTCATCGGATATTGGAGCTCGAGAACGTACTCGAACCCGCTCGTCGAGCGATGCGGTATCCGAAACATGGGGACAGAAAGAGCTCCCTCAGCTCAGTTAGCAAAGCCGAATTGGATGGAATAGTATTAATTTTGGCTGAGCCACACCACAAACGGATTTTCTTGCCAGTCTCAGTCATTCTACTAGCATCGGTAGGCGGTCTGGTGATCTCGTCCATGGATGCCCGATGACGCTCCCAAAACTGCCATCTTGTCTCTGACGACATCATTATTATTTTCCACCTCGCACCACGAGGTTTGATCTGAGGTGGTCTCAAATATTGACCTAAGGAAGCTCGCTGGCTAGCTGGCTGGCGATGACAGACGCTGCGGCTTCGACTCCGACCGAGCCGAGCTCCACTCATGGCCTCCCTCAATTGCGACGCATAGATCCCAGCCCATCTGGCATTCGTCTAAGGCAGGGGTGGGCAACTTCGAACTTCCGGCGGGCCGCTGGCTGCGCTCAAAACCCATGGCGGGCCGCAGTGGTCCTTCACAGGGGTCTGTGACGTGATTGCCATTCATAAATGGATTTAGAAACGGTAGATCGCGTTCCAGATGGTGTCGCTGTGATATCAAGAAACCAAGCTTCCCAGTGATACTTCACATTAATGGAATTTACTGTACTGTTTATCTTCAACAATTTTTTCAATGTTTGGTTGGAAGCTGGCAGTCGCAAAACGGAGGATATTCTCCAAGTTGAGGTTTGTGATCCTGAATCGCATCTTACTCTTGTTCAAGTTCATGAGGCTGAAGGTTTGCTCACGGATGTAGGTGCTTCCGAAGAGGGATATTTGACCCATGGCGTGGTTTAGGAGGTTGGGAAAATCGGTGTGCTCAAGTGACCTATAGAACTCAGACAATGAGCTCTCCCTATGTTTGGTTCTGAGGATGGAGCTGTTCTGGAGGTTTATGAGCTCCAACTGAACCGGTTCAGGCGCTCCGACAACATCGACTGTGAACGGATCAGTAAAAAGGAGGAGCTACCTCTGCCGGAAAGCTTAAAATTCATGCATTGAAGTATTCTCTTGGAAGTTGGGGATCGTGGTGAGATATTTTACCCAGGGAATATTATTTATAGCTTCAAGCCTGGATGAGATGCTTGATTCCCTAAATATCGAGCAGAGGGCCCGGGACACATAATACGGCGACGGGCCGCAGAGAAAGTGCCCGCGGGCCGCATGCGGCCCGCGGACCGCGGGTTGCCCACCCCTGGTCTAAGGCGTCGACGTCGAGGAGCAATCCTTGCCAGTCCCCCAGGATATTTTGAATCATTGCACGTCAGTTGGTACGACGAACGGACTCGTTAGAGGTTGAAGTCGCTGTTAGAGGCTTTACAGAATGTGAGCTGGAGAGCAACCTGAGATCCACATGTAATGAGTGAACTCGCGTCGCGGACAATTGGGAGACTCTGAAATGCCATCGTTTCATCAGCGGCTGGCATCCATTCCTGGAACAAGCTGGAACGCAATCAACCTAGGGGTAACCGGGGGCAACCTATCAGTCCCCCATCGGGCTTTCGATCGATCCTCATGAATCAACCCTCTCTTACTCGAATTTCCCAACAGGCATCAGGCTTATCTACTCGCTGCAGGGGCGTGCTTCCCCCTTCGGGGACTCCCGCGCTGTCTATGAATCTGCACAAAAGTCCGCGATCGCCGCATTTGTGACGCCGACGCTGCTCGTCGACCGAAACAGCAACAAAATGGAATTTCTGTCGGGCTATCTTAACAGGAGCGCAACATGCGGCTCCTGTGTAGAAGATGAGCCTCTTGAAAAACGGATCAGCCCGTCGGCTTTTTCTGTCTACTTGCGCTGCTCAATTCACCAATCTGGGACGATGGCTGGCGTCTTCGTTAGAGACAATGATTGAGAGTGTCGCTCACGGTGTCGGCTCAGGCGGGCCGCAGCAGCTGCCGCGGTTTTTGGATTTCACCACTTTCCTGAGTCTCGAACCAATCCAATGGGTAGTTGAGGACTTTCTCGCTCGTCACGAGTATTCCGAAAGAGTCGATCGTAATAACGTCATGACGATTCCATCCATTCCATGAGACGCTACCCGGAGCCAGTGGCGTAGCCAGGATTTTTTTTGGGGGGGGCGGTTCTATGTTATGGGGGGGCGGTTGGGTACTCCGGACACCGCGGTATAGGGAATTAACATGGGACGGAGAAATTACGGGGGGGGCGATCGCCCGATCGCCCCCCCCCTCGCTACGCCACTGCCCGGAGCATTCATGCGTGTATATTGTCATAGAGCCTGTCATTTGGTATGCGAATCTTTTGTCTCGAAAGTCCTTCCAATGGTTGCCTGCCGATTTGTCGCGACGATGTTTTCTGCACGGGACACAAGGGAGAGCGTTCTGGAGCTCTGCATATCTATCACCTTTATTCCAATGTGAGCAGCTGTGTCAAGAGCGCTGGCCGCGGAGGCCAATCATCGACAACAAGACGTACGGTGTCGTCATGCTAATAAAAGAGATAGCTCGTGCAAAGCCTCTCTCACAAATGGGGAACGAGTCCGTCATCATAGGATGAGTGAAACGTCAATTAATTCTTGCTCCTTGGTCGTTTATTTTCAACAGATAACTGCGAGTTTCTGCTTTGCACCGTCAGCAGACAGCAGCATATTTCATGTTCTTTAACAACTTCAGCTTCGGCGGCGACAGAAGCAGCAGCGAAAAAGCTTAGTGGGTTTTGTCTGTTAACGAGATATCGTTAGTTTTCTCCATTAATCAACAGTATACGGCAAGCGATGTGCAGCCTGTCTGTCCGTCCGTCCGTTCGTCCGCCTGCCCGCGTCTCTCAATGACCAGGAACCGATGTTATTCTAATGAGAGAGTTGTGTGGCTTTGGTCCTGGAGGAAACATTAAAAATTCCACTGGGTGCACAGAAACCGACAGTCTGACGAGCTGTTTGACTGACCGTCCGTCAGGCGATGAGCGCCCTGCTAGTCAGGTTTCCACCTGACCGACTGTTATACGGTCCGGAGCTAAATTATTCGAATGGTTTAGGTCGTGGATTATTCATGCTCCTCGTACATTTGACAACAACCTGCTCTATCTGATCCCGTATGAACGTTCCTTGTACGACCTCTTGATTCAAGAGACCGGGTTTGTTGGCTCAAATCGCTCATTTTGAGGGATTCGGTCTGTGATGCATCTTGTCCATTTCGAGCACCTAGTGAGCAACAATCGATCGATTCCTATTTCATTCCACGCAACGGCCCTACGATCGGGTCTCGTTCATTCGAAAGTCGATTTCGAAAAGCTGGAGACCAGGCATTCACAATCCTCGCAATTTATTTTGAGGTGGTTTGTCATGTCATTCCAGGAACCTTATGCAAACTGCTGCCGTCCATCTTCTCAAGGTGTCTGAACAGAGAAGTGCATTGACACATGTCAATCCTCTGAATCTGGATTAAAGTTCCAGTATCTCTTCCAAACGAGAATTCGGAGGAGAGTCGTCAAAGCAGATGTTATACGCGCGCAATGAAAGCTTTCCAACAATCGGTGCGCTCGGGCGTGGGAAAACATTTCGGAGAGTGGAGACGGTGCGGAAACTTCCCTAGATATCGATATTGTTCTGACTGTCAAGCTTCGACCGGACCGATGAGTGACGATTTCGTTCGCCCAGTGCACTTCAGTAAACGGATACAAACTGAATCTGAAGTGTTTCCCTACCATTATTTCAGGTTCTGAATAAGTTGGGTTTCGAACACCTCATCTGAAATTCGTCACGAGCGTCCTGGATGAGCGACGGAACTGCTTGCTATAGAATTCACGCTTCCTGCCTAGAATTGCCTACCTTGAGCTGATGGCGTTGACGGATGTTCTTCGGATCTGTCGCGGAGCAACCGTTCAGAAATTACGATTTCACGCATATTCTGAGGACAATCAGGTAGTTTGCCTTTCTCTGATCATCCGAATAGCCGGAAGAAGCGAAGTCAGATAAGGAACAAGCAATATTCAGCAGACATAGGCTGGTTCGTGTTGGGGATCGTGGAGTAATGAGCGAAACCGATAGCGTCCCTTCGCTAACCTTAGCAGGATCATTGACTCTAGAAAAGTTCTTGTACCCAACGATCCATCTTGCACGCGTTGATAAGCCGACGAAAACAGCTTCGGTTTTTATTCAGAAATGTTCATGCGAGTTAGAATGTCGAGATAGGATCCGGCCACAACAGCACCAGCAGTACGTCGATAAGCCGTATTGTTCGGCAGCCTGCTCGAACGAGATCGGGACGAACATCTCCTTGAGGCGGACGAGCCAAGCGGGAAAAACGCTATCAAGGAGGCGCGAATGATTCTCTCCGCTCTCTGGCCGGCTCAGATTCGAGTCGAGTCGAAAAAGTCCAACTTCAGCGAGACGACATTCAACGCAGCCCGCGTCCAAAACAATTCAATGGTCGCTACTCATGCTTACTTCAGTAATTTGCGTGTTCAGGGGCGGCGCGTCACGATACGTAAGCACCAATAGAGAGCAGCGTCAGCGACACAATATATTCTTGTACCGAATGCCTGGTGGAGAAAACTCGCTATAATGTGAGAAACTCGTCCCTGTCCAGTGAAGAACCGTTGGAAATGCGTTGTTTTATGAGTTGTGGTGCTGAAACTTGAAAAATTGCCGGTCCTCAGAAGGATTTGAGTTCTGACTGCAGCTTGCTGGTCGCCGGTTCGGTTGCTAATTTTTCGCGGGCTATTATGAAGCCACACGAATTCCGGAGCTTATACGCATCATCTAAGCTGCTTTCTACTTTCAAGTGGACTTGTTCAGACTCGTTAAATTCATCCCATGGCTTCGTCGACTAATGCGAATTTCACACTTCAGGGAGTCAAATAGTTGAGTCGTGCATTCACCAGAGGTTCCTGCTGGGGTGGACAATGCGCGAAAAAATCGTCCACTGTAGTAGCTAGCGGTCGCATTGATCGTGGCTTTCGTCGTTGTCGTCGTCGTCGCCCGGATTTGGCGGATTGGAGTTCACGCCTTGAGAGCCATTGTCCTATACATATGAGCTGTTGTCGTTCTCGCTGATGTCGTGGTCGTCGTCATCATCGCTGTCGTTGCCGACGCCGCTTCCACCGCCTTTCAGAGTGAACGAGCTCATTGAACAGTGAAATCTCCTCAAGTCCTCGACTCGTCGCTTGATCGAGTCGCATCGAGCAGCGGTGAGTCGCCGCAAGTCTCTGGCAGCGAGGTGCCAAAGTGACGCCCAATCTGCCGATCGCCAAGCTTTTGATGCTTTGAGGCTTTCTCTTTGATCTGAGTTGCTGACCCCGCTGGCTGGCTGGCTAGCCGCCGCCGTCACCGCCGCGGTTCGGCCGGCCAACCTGGCTCGTTGGTCGGTCGGCCGCCGTCACACCACGCCAAACCACGCCTAGTTTTGATCTGAAATCCTGCTTAGCTCTGACGTGGCGACGGAATCGCTATGGCGGCATTTTTACAACAGGGTGTTATTTTCTTTTCGGCCAATCGTGTGATAGACAATGGTCAGAACGCGCGTTGGCGGGAAGCCATCACCGAAGCCGCTGCCACTGCTAGTGCGCCTTCACCGTGTGGTTAAGCAGTCAACGATGATGTGTGCTTATGTCCGTCAGTGTGTCTGTTCGTTTGTCTGTATGTTTTTCTTTTAGTTGTTCAAAAGCCTGTCTCTTATTGTTAGCGCATGATTCTCATGAGCAGCTAAAACCAAGGGGACATCGGATCGAGGGGGGCAACCACCTGAAGACATCGCATAGTCCGAATAGTCTGATCGGATGAGCGTCGGGAGAGAACGAGCGACACCCGCCGTCGTTGGCAGCGACGACCTTAAAAGACCCTTTCTTGGTGGAGTCCCCTCAAGTTCAAAGGTGCAACACGGTATACCGATTCCATATGATCTGATGTCGAGCACCTGGAACATTCCAACTTCACAGCCGAGCACCGATTGTCTCACTCCCGAATTGAATGATCGAAACGCGAGTCAGCAGCTCTCGGCACCTCGGGAACCGATCGGAATGTATCGATCGCATGAACGGACCGTGAGCATGATGGCGTGATCGAAGGCAAGACGGTGCTACGTCTCGATCTCGCATCACCACCAGTCCCCAGTGTATGCACATCCGGCTTCCCATTGATAACGGCGGATGGTATGACACGTAGCTCAGGATGTCTCCATTGCCGTCGACGCGCGCCATCTGTTCGAATGGACGAGCCTGACTCTGATCGGTGGGGGAAGGTAGTCTGGACCGCGGGACTGTAAGAGGGCTTCGTGGCTGGTGGGCAAAGAATTGCTTGAGGTGGGGAAGCAGCCCAGCGCTGTCGGTCGGTCGGTTGGTCCGTTTTGCCGGGAAGCACTGACGACAGACGTGGCCAGCATTCTCCTCTCGTTCATCGTACCCGAACAAAGCAGGCACAGACACCGAGCCACCGTACTAATCGAATTACTCTCTCGAACCAACACAACGAGGGAATGAGCGCAAAACTCATTCGAACCTTAAACGGGTGCTTGAATAGCTAGCTGCTTGGTTGGTTGGTTGGTTGCTTGCTTGTTTACTCGTCCGCTCCCCCGAAGGCCCTCTTCCACAGCTCGCTGGCTGCCCATGTAGTAGCTTGGCTCGTCGGTCGGATAGCGAACTATTTGGGCCCATTAATGGTAGGTGCTCGGAGGTTGCCCTGCCCCGAAGGTCTTCAGCTACATGCACAAAGGAACAGAGGACCTCAGACATTACTGGAACAGGCCACATCGACGGGAATCATCTAAATCAGTGGTTTTCAAACTCGCCGTACCCGTCGACCCCTAGGAGATCAATAGCGACCCCCAGGGGCCGATATTGAGCGATTTGACAACTGTCGCGGTCAGAAAAACTCGAGAGAAATCTCATCATCCCCGAGGCTGGGTCTGAACGAGACTCCCACACGATCGCGCGCAAGATCATCGGCCATGCGGGGGTCGACCACCGACCCCCAGGGGTCCATATCGACCACTTTGAGAACCACTGATCTAAATGATTGAGGTTGAAGTTTGTAAAACCTGCAGTCACATCCGTTACTCAGTCCCTCAACTGACGATGAGCTCTACGGTCGAACATCGCCGTTGCACCCCGGCCTACTTAACCACTGATCACTGAATGGAAGAGAAGACGGAAATCAGAATCGACCGCAAGGAATCATTGATTTGCGATTGAATTGCGGATCCCCGTTTGAGTCGAAGCCACTGGTTCTCAACCATGCAAGTCGAAAATGATGATGGCAAGCTCGCTTGGATTCGCCGGCAGAAGCGCATATTTCCAGCCAGAATGGTGTGAGAAAGAGAGAAGCATCAAGGGGAACGTCACGTGACAAATCCGTGGCAACGAGAGACGAGCACGGGATCATGCTCTGAAACAGTCGTTCCGAGCGTAGATCCCTTATCGGAGGCGAGCGTGGCTTGCACTCGAGGTCACGAACGCTCCGGTGAGACAGGATGCTTCGAGGGCGATCCCATGATATCTGAAAGACTCTCAGGAATCTGGAAGGAGGAGAATGCGCACTGATCCTGAGCACTTGCTGCTAACGATGTGTCGTGAAGAGGAAGATTCTCTTCCGTCTCCGATCCAGTGAGACTCTGTAAGTAAGAAAGTCGCCGGATATTCCCACAGCGAGAATCGGTCGCTCGCTCTACGGGTAGAATCCACTGACTAGATCCTCTGTTTCCCTTCATAGTGTAACTGCTCGCAAGCGCTCTGTTGACGCAATGCGACAGCTCAGAGACTACCCGAGCTAAGGACAGACCCGAGCAGGTTTTTCTTGCTTAGTGCAAGGCGTGCCCAGTGAGTTTATGCCGGAACGAGGCTTACCGAACGAACGTTGTTTCGTCTCCGTGCCTGATCCGCGAGAGGAGATTCTTGTCACAACATTGTTTTTGGCGCGCACGGAAACGAATCAGAGATTAATAGCACGCCCAGGTCGCCCTGTTTATCACTCATTTGGTTAATTCATAGCAGTAGGTGGTTGGGGCGCGTTTCTTCACAGCGAAGATTACCCACTCTCGAAATCTTCATGAAGAGTGGGTAGAGTACGAGCGACGGCGTGATCCGTCGCCGTATCATTCTGATAGAGGAGCTACAGAGGACCTCAACGGAGCTCTGATCCCGTGGGCTCTCACCCCAGTCCTCAACACCTGGCTCAAAGTGGTTCTTCTTTGATCAATCCATTGAGAGTCTTCTGTATCAGCAAACTATTAGGTTACATTTAAGAAACTCGAAACCGTGCGAGTTTTCGAGGTTGTTTTGTGATCAAACATCCGATGTTTTGCAAACTTGGAGTTCAGTATCACGTTTCATGCGTTGTGGGGGAGAGAACGAGTAGCTTACACGTCTGTCAAATGAACAGCAGCAACAACGAATGTAACTTGAAACTTCAGAGAACTTCGGCGCCAAGATTTTCAGGCAGCGCCTCCGAAGTTTTTCTGAAAGAGCGACGTCCGTGAGTGTCCGAGCACAAACGGATCGGAATGCGCATGTCGCAACTGTATTGAATCCTGTGCACCTTACTGTGTATCCACGGTATCGCGGTTCCGGTTCGTGTTCGAGACCGGACGAGGAACGGTGACACCCAGGAGGGTGCTCGATTGAAAATCTCGCCCGGAAGGAAGATGACATGGTGAAGGAGATGAGGAGCTTGTTTCCGCGAAACAAGCGATATATATCTATGAGCGTTCGATCAAGGACAAATAAGGAAGTGATCCTAGATCCTCACCCATCAATTTGTGTGAATTGGAGAAATTGAATGACCGCTCGCATAGTGCCACAGGATTGGGCTACAAGGCTCGACACTGGACTCCTCGATGAAGATTGTGGTGACAGCCGCCTATTGTGGGGCAGGCGAAATCTTTCAAGTCCTGGAGGCCTCACCGGTGGATGGGAATGAGACCAGGTGGACTCACAATGCAAAGAATTCGAGTGTTCAAATCGGACGCAGCGTTGCCTGTGGAAAGTGTGCGCCAGGTTAAAAATGGGTCCGTAAGGTCTCTTGGTTGGTCGTCGGTCGGTTGGTCGGTCATTCTGTGGGGCGATCGGCGACAGCCTCGGCGAGTGATTGTTGAAAGCAACAGGGACCAGAGTTTACGTTCGACCCGGAGGTTCTGGGGATTAGCATCAATTGTGTGCAGTCGAAAATAGAGCTGGACGATTTGCATTTCAGCAAGCACCAACACTTCACAAGCTTATTGGGAGTCACTTCACGGTTTCTTCTTGGGATCTGAGCGTCATTTCTCCTTAATTTATCGGATTTCATCGTGAGCCCCCCCTTTCTCTCTCTCTCCTTTGCCGGAAACTCAAGTGGTGTCGTCAGCGAGACGAGGAACCTTGAGCTCTCTGTATTTCCAAAACGAGTCCGAAAAACCATCAGAGGTAGTGTTAGTACACTACCGTCGGGGTTGCGCGAAAGCACGCTTTTAACATTCAAATGAGAAGGTGATGATCTCGAACGTTTTGCGTGTGTGTTCACGGAGCAACGGGCGGCGCTGCGGAAGTCATAAGCCGAATTTCGTTGTCTTCCACATTCCAATTGGTCGTCGAATGAGATTGTATCTATATAAGAGAGAGGATAACCAATATGAAATCCGCTCGTTCCACCGTGGTTTTGTCATAGGTGGGTTCACAACCTGAGGGGCTGCCACTCAATAGAAATGGAGAGTACTATGATCGTCATACCAGCGACCATAGCATTTTTTCTGTATAACGCTGAAATTCGGTGACTTTCGGTTGAATTTTTCAAGAACGAGATATTCCACACCCAACGTGTGAGATATTTCAGATCAGGCTGCTAGTCTCGCCCAGATTGCTGGAAACCCTTTCCTCACACGTCTCTTCGACTCCGAACAAAACGGTTATTCATACGGATTTCAATGATCTGACGGGGGGTCATAAATCTTCATCAGTGACAATGTTGTCGGGAACAAACTGTAACAAGCCTCGAAATACAGATTCTCCCGTAAATCAGGAACCTTTCTGAGAAAACCGGAACGTTTTCGGTGCGACCTAAACGCAGTTTGAGCTCTTTACTTTGTTACAAAAAACGTTACATGAATGACGAAGTACGAGCATTCTGTTCCCTAAACAGAGACGCTTTCGCGTCAAAAATAAGTGGATTATTCCTCCGCTGTCCTCACTCGAGTGAAACAGAACTCACCGTAAGTGAGTCCGATCGAGTTGGAAGGAACGATGAGTGTTTTCAAACGTTGTTCTCTCACACGGGATCCTCAAGTTGCGCAGTCTCCAGGAGAGAAGTTGTTCGGCTTTGATATGAGTGCCGGCTTGTAATCTGCCATGAGAGGCCACAACAGGATCTTACTCGCCGGATAGTTCGTTATGCAGAGTAATAGGCATTCTCCCCGACCTCTCAAGAGGCACTCCAACCGGGAAGCTGGTTAGTTGGTCGGTCGGCCGCCCGCCCGGTTGGTTGCTTGCTTGACTGACTGGACGGCTGCCTTTCTCGATGACTGCTCGGCCGAGTGATGCTTGTCTGCAAGAATCGATCCTCTCAAAAAGCTCAAATGACTTCCTCTCGCTCTCTCTCCCTCTCTCTACGCTCAATACGAGGTACTTCCAATATCCCCGCACTCGTCTGAACGAGGCAGGGCAAGGACGATCGGAGGAGGCTGTAGGCAGCATGCTCAGTGAGACTGCACCAGCTCTGGAACACTGCGATCTTTTCTGACGGAAAACTTCGAGCACGAGGCTCAAGATGACCTCAGAATATGGGATTTCTTCAAAGAATCCGCGTAGCTGAGGAGGTCAATCTGTGAGTATATTCTTCCGTGATTGACATCGAGTGGCGGTTAACCTTGCAGTCGAGTATTTCTTTATATCGTGCTGTCAAGAACACGGCCATTTATTTCCCTCTCTTCCGTCAACTTTTCCTCAAGATCTGTCGAGTTCACAATGGAGCAACACCAACGAATGTACCACCAGCGCCGTTGCCATCATCATCATTGACTGTGCGAGTCAGCGAACGAACGAACGAGCGAAGGAAGGAAGGAACAGAGAGAGATCGGTGAAAGAACGGCCCCGACAGCAGGGTTACGCAGTCTCCTTTATTCTCGGTCCTCCTCATCTGTTTGTGAAGGCTCAGGACGTATGATGGGGGCGCAGCGAGCCCCCGCCCCGTGACGGTGATCGCAGCAACACTCCCTGTCTTGATCTGACTGTCATACCCGTCCCGTAGTTCGTTCCGGAACTTAGGCTTGACGTCCGCATCAGGGGAATCAGAGCTCAAACAGGCGGAGCACCAAGCTCCTGGAATGTATTGTAGGATTCCCCATCCAATTAGCACGAAAGTCAACAGCGGAGATGGACGAGAACTCGAAAAGGTTCGCAAAAAGTAGCTCCTACGATGAGTGCACGGAAACGCCCCGTACTCGAAAGCGCAGAATGAGCCTATTGGGTCAGTTTGTCGCTATGGGATGAGGTTCACGCCCCGGCCAGCCCTCCTTGTTGAAATAGAATGCAAATTTCGAAGCGATGGAGAGACGGAGAGACTGAGCGACGACTCGGCTCAAGACGGACGGCCAAACAGACAGACAGAGAACCAAACAGACGATAGGCACACAGCACACTTTAAGCCCTGCTCAGTTGCCTTGGAGCGCTTCTGGTGCCTCGCACCTCAGACCTCCAACAGTGTATTGACAAGGCGTGATCGATTCCCGGATATCAATGCATTGTGATTGAAATTTTATTAGGGGCCTTCTCACTAAGGTTTAACTTTACTATGCGACAATCCAGCAGATGTCATCTACATCGGTATTGTTGGAAGACGTATGAAGAGGACCAAGCAGCCAGTGGGAGCATTCTGAAAAAATAATTGCTTCAAATCGGGTTTGTGTCCCCTGCAGTCCCGTGCATTGAAAGCTGCCAAACGCTCGACTGATGAGCCGATTTGAGAATCAACGAGCGGACCTCCCATTCACTATTTTCGAATATGATCGTCTCCCCGTCTGTAGCGGATGGGCGAGAATAGATCTCATCTCATTGGCCTACGAGGCGTTTGAAATCCAAACCCCCAGGTTCCGGCAAATTCCGATGTCCGATCCGAGGTCCGAAATATTGAGACGAAAAGCGCATCGTCACCGGCGATCACCTCATCTCATGAGTGCGGACAGCGATACCGGCAGGTTTGTCGGCGATCAAAAGAGAACCGGTTCCTTCAGAGATCTTCAGTGAGTTTTCCATCTTATAATATGTAGGGGAAAAAAAGGCTTTGTTCGGAATCGGGGGAGCTCGTTACTCATTGCGTAATGAGACGTTCGCGTCTATTCGAAGGTTACTGATCTCGTAGTTGCTATCGGAGACCCGATGAACCCGGTGGAACTGCCGGGCCGCATCGGGCCACCTTGATTAACTCCACGACATGACAGATTCGAAATTCCCCGTACGAGAAGAGGGCTCCGGAATGCTGTCAATATACAGTGAGACCAGCTCCGAGGTAGACCGGGAATCTGCAATGCAGTCAAGAGACACATGTCCCATAGCCTCGGTCGAATGCAAAACACACCAACGACGCTTCGGAGGCTGTTTTTGAACGATGCGTTGACAACGCTCGTCGCATACGACGACGATTAGCCTCCGGCTTTTAACAGACGGGCCCACCCGAATCAGCTCCTTGTAAACTTTTGAGATTTTCTCCTTCCGCGGCATGAATATAAACAATGGAGGAAAAGTTTTCGGTTCGTTTCTCGACATCGCTTCATGCATGTATATCTTAAATGGCAGCATCGGAGCAAGACAGCGCTTCCGAACCGTTGTTCGGAGATCCTGTGTGACTGACTGGAAACTTCTACTCGCCTGTCACCTCACTCCAAATGTGAGATCGGTGTAGCCTACTCTAGGGTCGTTTTCTCGGTCGTGTTCAGCGTACGAGCGATCTCTTCAAGTTGCTTTTGGAGACAGGTCGTGACAGCCGATCCACCGGAGTCAAAGGCTCCAAACTTCTCTAATGTGCCTCTCGGGTTTTACATATGAATCCGATGCGAGAGACAAAGTACACGAGAGTCAACATCGTATATTCCAACGTTGGGTCGTCTCATGCTCCGTTGATGTCAAGGTCGCTTTCGTGTGACGTACGTTCGACGGGCCGCCGCGCCGCTCTTGGCGAAACAGGCGGGGGTCGCCCTCATTGCTTTTGGAGTCCTCTTTCATGTCTCAGGAAATCGACCCCGGTCGTAGAAATGATTTCTGGGAGTGACTATCACAACGTTTGTGCTCAGTGATCGTCCTCGTGATTCGGATGTATAATACCTCTATGTATTCTCAGGTTTCGTGGATCAAAGCGAATCAACAGGCCACGAAGACCAGGCGGGATCCGTCCGAATCTGCGGGGATTCACGTACCTCCGTGTTGAAATGGCTTGAATGGTTATAAAAGGTAACCTTGACGGCATACAGAGGCGTTTTCATGACCTCGCGATTTTCTCGTACGACTCACTCTAATCTGCTCGGCCCAAAAGGATAAATTCGGGACGTTCTCATGGCTCAATCAGTCCTTCTTGAGAACTCACAGTGCTTGGGATGAGAGATCTTTAGTGGGATGGTTTCATGAGAAGACTCGAATCACGCAGAATCAAGAGCGATTGCAGGTTATCAGGACATTGCACAAGATTAATCTCGAGACGTTACACGCTGATGTGCGGCTTGCAGCGGCTCTCTATGCGATTCAATTGGAATCTGGAAGAGCGCCTTTCGACCCTGGCTTCAAGTTTCCTACCATGGTCAGCCGTCAATTAGATCCTGAAAAATGAAACCTCGGCATGCTAATTGTTTCGCCATCAACCAACCATGTGTTGCAAGTGGGCCTCGCAAACAACCGCTTTGGAGAATCAATCAATCAATCTTCTAGAAATCTGCGCAAAACACCATGGAAGAATCAGTTGAGTTGACTATTGTGCACGTTCCCGGTCTTTCTCACCGCGCACTGCAGTTTTACTCACTTCCTTCGTAATAGCTGGAAATCACGTCTCAAGAAGGCCCAGTCTCAAGTCAGTCGGCGCACTGATGCGCAGAGTAAGTGAATGAGGGCGCGGAACGAGGCACATCTTGGCGAAGTTTCGAGACTGCGAGATATGGTTTAGGCGAATGCCACAATATCGCTTCCCGCCACCGAGAGGTACCTTCTACGAAAGAGCTGACTTATTTCAACTCGCTGTTCCATCGCGGAAACTCCGTTCGAGTGTTTATCCTAGAATCAGTGTCAACTGAGATCGGCTTCACAATCGAGGGTCGTCCCCGACATGAGCTTCCAAGAGGCCTCCCACACATTTCAAGTGTGAATCGATCTGGAATGAAGTTGTTCACCAACATTTGAGCCGTTGCCCGACAGTTTCTTCTCACCTATTCTCCGATTCAAGCAAACCACGTGCCGATTGGTCGCTCACCTGGTCTCTTCAAGCTCCACGACCGCTGTCGCGGCATTCCTTCGCTGGCAAGTATCATGACTGCTGTGGTGATACAGTAGAATCCCTATAATTCGCATCCCCGCTAATTCGAGGACCCCCGCTAATTCGGTATTCGCACTGATTCGTTCAAAATTTCAGTTAATTCGCCCATAGGCCCCATGTTAAACACTCCGATAATTCGTTGAATCCTGATAATTCGCTATTCGCACACGGGTTTTCAGCGTGATTCGCACGAATTTTTCGTGTGACACGCGTCATTTCTCGTCGATAGCTCGGATGACCGCCGCTCAAAAGTGGTCGCGGTCTCAGGAGTTGGGCGGGCGTCTTGAAGTCTTGAATAGAGAGCCGTCTGTTTCTCTGCAAGACCACTCCAGGGCGGATGAATCCCTTCCGATCGGCCAGTCGCAAGATCAAATCCCCGAGGAGGAGGAGCCTCCGGCTGAGATTTTGGTGGTTCCGAACCTTTTCCGTTCCGCGTTCCGCGCATCCCCGAGAGAGGTTGATGTCTCCTTGCGCATCTCTGCTTGGGAAGTGTCCCAACTATTGTGAGAAGTTTTTTGCTTGTTGAAGTGATGATACAATTTTGGAAATGAGTAACGACCCCGCATTCATTTCGATTTCTGACTGCGACGAATCATTTTCAGTGATGCCATCAAGATCACTGACGTCTTGACAAGTTCCAAACGGTGTTACAGCGACAACTTTGTTAGCATGACGTCGAACGTCAGGTGGAACCAAATAGAATCTCCGCATTGTGCGATGTTGCTTTTCGCACCTAAAGTCGCCGCCCACCCTCGGGAACAGTCTCGCGCACGCCAGGTTGGGAGCCACTAGTCTAGAGCGTGGCTGAACGAGTTATTTGGGCCGCCCATTCAGACATCCCGATAATTCGCTATTCGCAGAATTTTCCAGGTTGTGACACCCAAAAAGTGCGAATTAACGGGATTCTACTGTAACTCATTACTCGTAGATTTCGCCATTCCTATCTCGCAATCTCTGCGCTGGAGAAAATAACCAAGGCAGTCGGCCTCGGGGGGACTCCTCGTTCAGTGTTTATCCGAAATAGTTTCCCTCTCGCATTCGCAAGCCTCCGACGGTTTCGTGCGCACGAGAACGCGAATCTGTACAAAACTTTGAGCAACCAGTAATCCGCATAGGTCGAGAGTTGAGGCTGACTATATTTTGCTCTTCATCGCTTGCCATGACTTCAAACGTTCGTGCGGGACTCTCAAATTTTCTATTCCTCCTGAGATTGGACTTTGAAGTTTGCTGACGCATTCTAAAGGGCCATACCGCGAGATTTCCCTGACGCCATTCGGAACTGATGCTTCGCGAGTCATCTCTGCCACGCGAAAGGGGTGATCAACGAGATCAAATCAGTGGCGGATCCAAGGGGGGGGGGGGCGATAGGGCGATCGTCCCCCTCAAGCCATTCCTGTATTCGCCACTGGATCGAACTCGGTCCGAGTACACGAGCTTTAGATACGAATCTAGGCGTCCGTTGGCTGCTACACGAATAAGGACCTTGACGAACCGAGAAACTGTTCGAACTGACGATCAAGA
Organism: Neoseiulus californicus; assembly: GCA_028455905.1. NCBI lineage: Eukaryota > Metazoa > Arthropoda > Arachnida > Mesostigmata > Phytoseiidae > Neoseiulus > Neoseiulus californicus. The sequence continues at coordinate 40,854,607 of JAMQGS010000001.1, forward strand.
ATATTTCCCCTGCTGACCTTTCGGCGGAGATATCCATGTTCAACGGAACTGTTGCAGCTGCGAGATTCAGCAGTCAGCTTCGTTGGCATTCGCTGCGAACGAAGAATTTCGAAAAATAGGAACTTGGAAAGCGCTGTTCCTGAAAAGAATTTTCGGTCTGCACCCGTCGACCCGGACCTGACTCGCTCATACCTTATGTGTTACACCGTAACGTTGAGAGGAGACATACAGAGTGAATATCGTTTGCCACCTCCTCCGCTGTCAGCTCAAGATCTTCCACACTCCAACGGAGGTGTGGGACGAAAAGTTTCGCTATCGAATGAGCGACCTCTCCCTCCGCGGAGAATGCATCAACGATCAACACATTCCCAAAGTTGCGCCAAAGTATATTATAAAGATCCACGCTTCCAGGTGATGCGCTTGAAGGAGACGAAATTTGCTGCGTTTCGAGAATGCGCAATGCTCCGAATGGCTCATAGTCTTACTCTGACTCTGACTTGCAATTGAATGTAGCGTTTTCTGTGCGAGTGGAGTTGGCATGAGTTGCCTCTGCCAGAGCCTGTTCACGCACCCTTGCGTAAGCTTCCTGAGTCAGTTCCAGATATAAGCTGGCGGAAAACCAGGTAACCATACACAGGTGGAACGGAGAGAGGACTCGGCGGCCTTCGAACGTCAGGTGCACGCGGTTCAACCCATGCCGCCAGGACTCATTGTCAGTGCACATACGAGCTCCTGACTCCCCGCACATCGAGTTGCGTGGCGTGATTGAAAAAGAACGTCATCCTCAGATAGCTCATCGGGTGTATGTTGTTCGATTTAAGACGATCTAATCGCCCGTCTTGGTTTTACGGTCAGGCGTGTGCAGCACAGTGGTGCGAGGTTGAGGTCAGATGAGCGCTTTTGTGGAAACTGAGGCGATGAACAGTAGTCGATGAAGTAGGAGCGGTCCTTCAAGCGAGTTTGAGGAGTAGTCCTCAATTCTAAATTTCAGCAGCAGAAATTCGATTCGGGCAACTGCAACGCAAAAACCTCCACCGCAATGCCGAGCCAAAGCCAACTTCTTTGATTGATTCATTCCCAGAGTCGGCTCCGCAAGTTCGCGTCGCCTGCAACTTTCCATTTATTTTGATTAGAAAGCCTGGAACTTGATGGAATGGATACGTTCCGCGAGCCGTGGAGCGAACCGCACACGCAGTGCGTTCTTCACCAAGATAGCATTCAGAATCTCTAGGGAGCCAGCCGCGAGGACAATGCCGGTTCGCTTTGGAGACAACAATAGGTGGACTACATTGTTGCGACCATCTACTCAGTGGGTCGGCTCTGGCAAGCGAGGGCCGTCTGAGCAGCAAAGTCTGGGGAATTCAGAGGCGGAGACGGCGACGACGGTCCTCGAGAGAACTGGGGAAGCATGCAGCCCAGCCCATAAATTCGATTTCGAATGTGAGTGGCGCAAATATTACAATGGGTAAATACGACAGTGGATTACCGGATTATACGCGTTGTGTCGGAGCCCGGTAAATGTTCGGCTAGCATTGCCCGATACTGATCACTGCAAAGGTCTCTGCGGGCCTCAACGTACCGATACAATAAGAGTTGCCAAGACCTTTTCATGGACAGCGAGTGCCGTAAACACGCCCCATCATTCCTTGACAGAAAACTGTATCTCCGAGACAGAGCTCTCAAGTTTTGGCTCCCAATTGGCTTTCGGGACATTTTTATGGCACGCCCTCAGCCTTTCCCGAAGCGGACGAGGCCATCCTCCGCCGAGATTCTAGGATCTTACTTTCTTCGACCCGGACACCGAGTTTCTCTGCTGCTACCGGATGATACGTCCCGTGAAGAAACGGTCAGAGGAATTATACATCGTCTCACCACGCGACTCCACGGTCTCTTCCTCCAAGTCGCCTGAAGCAGTCGAGATACACCGACCTCGCAATTCATCGTATTGATTCATCGTACACTTGAAGTGAAATCAAAACACCAGAGAAGCGCGTCACCGGGGAGCGATCTCCCGGCTCCAGAATGGTGCTTATCCTTCCTCCATAGCTTCCTTCGGCTGACTGAGTAGTCGGATGAGGGTATGAGCGAGTCCATTGCTGTTATTATAAGCTCTTCGTCTAAACTGTTTTGAGAGCTTAGTTGGCTCTTGAGTTGAGGTCCCCGTCGTCGAGGTGTCGACAGACGGCCACTTCGATTCAATTTCTCCTACCGGATTGCTCCTAACAAAACGCACTCGATAACCAGAGCCCAAACAGAGAGAAAGGCCGAGGGAGAAAGAGCGCCATTGTCGCTTTCTATTAGCACCCGTCTGCGCGCTCGGTTGAGGACTAAACAACAACACGGCTCGCTTTAAGGGGTTGGACTGTTTTGTAAACTCCGATATATACCCTCAAAGAAAATCGAATGCTTCACAACAATACGTCGTCACTCGTTTGATGGCTCCATTGAAGCAAGAACGCAGCTCGACTGACTCCGTCTCCACCCAAACAAACATCAGCCCGCGTTGACTGCAGCGCAGCGCAGACAAATCAATCGACCTCATAGGCCTATCCGGCCATCCGAATGTCGGCCGAAACCGATGCCAGCTTGTCTGTGGATGGATTGACGTGATTCCATGCGATCTGCAATATCAATACTATTCACCGACATCGCTCGCTTCTCATCAGGGGACAAACTCGTTCCAGAAGACCTCCCCGCAAAAGCAGATGCACTCACTGCGCTTCTTCGTTTGGAGTCGGAGACGGCAGCCCATGATCAACGGCGTGGTGTGGACCACCTCGTGAGAGATTCTTAAAATTTATAGCTAGATTTAGGCTTCCTGCTCTTATCATACTCTTCACGTGCTTTAAGGGGCTCCGCTGTCAGCTGGTGGACGCAACTCGAACATGTGGCATAGATCACACAACAGCAAACGTTACATCCACCCCGATCGATGCTATGGCGCAGTCTTCAGCGAGAGTCAGCATCCACGTTTTCATTTTTCGAATTCAATCCCATGATTTAAGAAAAAAAAATGATTTTTTCAGTCACCGACCTGCACAACGCACTCGAGTCGGGAAACATGCTCTCCCGGTGGCTACTTTGGGGCTTGATCGATTTTATTTCTCATCATATCATTTTCGAGCGTTAATTCAGTCATTCTGGGTAGGGAGATTCCCTGCTCATCGCAGAACAATGGGCGGATGTTGCAGTTGAACACGACACAAGGTTCAACTGTATGTCTCGATCGCCCTCACGACGCAGAAGTTCGAGTTATGTCGATCTTACGGATGATCAACTCATCAGGATCACTTCCATCAAGGAATCCAACTTGAACACAGATTTCTAAAGAGATTCCCTCTTTTTTCGAACACGAAATCCCTTCCCGCACACTCCTACAGGCAGCTCCCGTCAGGCGGGTGAGGAACGCCGGCAGAAAAGTTGAGAAGAAAGAAGGTGACGCGAACAAGAGCGAATAAGCGGCCGATGGAACGAACCGAGGAACCCTTCGAAACGAACCGAGAAAATTAGAGATTGCTTGGCCGGCCGCCCGTCCGCCTGGCCGCCAGTTCGAACGTTCTCGTTCGCTTGCTTGCCTGCCTGCCTGCCTGACTGCTTGCCGGTCCGCCTGCACACCCGCCCGCACTTGCTGCTGTAAAAGACGGATTACTTTCACATCGCTCGAAGGAGCGACTTTTTCTCTCACCCACTAGTTCAGAACCATCGTTCTCCTTTTTTGTTCTCCTCTTTCTTGCGCTTCACGCTTCTCCGTCCGGAGGCTGAGGAGTCCCTCATCCATACCATCCGAGAAAACTCACACTCGCACAGCGAAGATTTCGAAAGGCCTGCGTCTTCGAGGATGCTGACATAACTGCGTCTCGCTGAAACAATATCGGATTATCACAACGACGGTAACCATCACCTTTTTCGATCCTCTTGGGAACCATCAGAGCCTGGGGCACCATTGCCAAGGATTGTTAAAAGCTGCACGATTCCTAGGGGACGACCGAAGGAGCACCACACATGAGCAACGAACAGCGTCTGCTGCTGCTGTCAGCAATTAGTACCCTGCCTCGAGCAAGAGTCTGGACACCGAACGAGCAAGCGAACGAGCTCACAAGCGAGCAGGACAGCCCTCTTGTCAAATCGCTCGATTGCTTCGCTACCTCAGAAGAAAAACTCTGCAAAAAGCTAAATATATGCCACCGAAGATACCTTCGAGCATTGTTGCGTAATCGTGACATCCGATCCACGAGATCGTCCACGGAAGCAACTGCATAGTCGATTTGCGTCGTTTACCACCGTTCGTCGGAGTTTTCTCCGTGACCGAGAGAAAAGTCCATGGCAAGCTCCCACGACTACTGCTTGTGAGAACATCGGTGCGAATTCCAGAAGCTTGAGCTGAGTGAAATTATTGGGATCGAGATAATTTTTATGGTCTGTCGCGTGTTGCTACGCTGACTCAGCTCGGTCTCGCGCGCTCCGAGGGTATGAAGAGCTCCTCCGAAGCACGTGTCCTGGGCTGTTGCTCGCCACTCATTTACTGCTATCAGCGTGCAGCCCTCTTTTCTACCGGAGTCACTTAGTCAGCCAGTCAGCGACTCAGCCAGCCAGCTAGTTGTTCGATATAGAATGTAACCGCCTTAGGAGGTTGGTTCACGGGAGCGCATGATAGCTAACCCGTCCGGGTTGCAGTCTTGCGGTTGAACATGGCACTTGATCATCGATAGAGACATTCTGGCCATTTTCGGGAGAAACAACTCTGAGTAGGCTGAGACAAGACGAGCAAGTGCGGGGGGGAGGGGGGGACGTATCACCCGAACAGCTCCCCAAGAGTCTCAGCGAGTCAGGGTGTCCTCCAAGCACCCATGTACGTGCCCAACTCACTACTTTTTGATTTTGGCTCTCTTCGGAAGAAGTCGAATCATTTGAAAGAAATGAGAGTCGACAGCATTGAAGGTGTCCTCGCAGACTCCATTGTACTCCACGATTGCTGTTCCTCACTTGGATTTTTCTAAAATGACGTTTTTTCGAAACCGAGGCCCGAGTACTTTTGCGAGAACGTGGAGCCGTTGCTCATTGCTGCAACACGAGTTCTCGTGATGAGCATCCTTCGTTTCAGAGGAGTCTGGAATGGAATACCATGTCTAGGATTTTCATCCGAGTATGATCACCTACGTCAAGGGATGTATAATACCTTTACGCGCTCTCCGGAGCGGCCTGACAAAGCTATCTTCTCGTGGTCCCTTCCCATGGCGGAACTTCATACTTTTTGGGGTATCGAAGACGAAGCCGTATAATCTTCTGCAATGATATGAAGGCCTACGCCGGCTCGCTGGATAGCTCGCCCACTCACACACGTATAATATAGAAGCGTGATTCACACACCGAAGCGGCGGAGCGAGAGCAGGAAGAGAAACTACTCAGATTCAGAGCACATATCATCATAACTGTAAAACCGTTCCGTCCAATGCACCACCATCCAGGCTGACTTCGAGGGAGCGGGTTGGCAGGCAGCTAGCCAATGACCGAGGACAAGAGAGCAAGTGCGCTGCCTGAACGAGCGGCAAGCCTCTTCTGCCCTCCCGCCCGCCTGCCTGCCTGCCAGCCGACCAGTTGAGACGGAAATTGTGGATCATGGCCAGAGGAAGCCGCGGGCTTCATCCTGTGATAACGCCAAAGATGGCGCAATGAGCTCGAGCTCATTTCTTTTCTGCGTTGCGCTGCCATTCACGTCGTGAAGTCATCTCTCATGGTTTGCGGATCAGCTCCATGACACACATCGGAAGAGGTTTCTGTCGATGAGTGGATCGCCAATACTTTTTCATGGTTCCAAAAATTTTTCGTTCCAATTCCCAGCTGAGCCAAGTTTCGATCGAAGCCCACGATGCACTTCTTCGCGAGCTTGATATCAGCTCAACTTCCCAATCCGGGTAACGCCGCTGCAACCGATGCCAAGAAAAGTGTTCCCCGTAAGCCCCATGGAGCAAACATTAACGGATCTGCGGTTGCCCCCGGTTCGTCCCTCACGGCTAAACGTAATTTCCGTTCGCTCGGCGTAGCGTTCTCGTTTGAGGTTGAAACGTGCATTCGCCCGCTGAAAAGAGGGGAGGAAGCTGACGGGCATATTCAAACTGTTGAGGCTTCTCTTCTCATGCGCAGCGGCGGCAGGCAACGCCTGCGGGCCTGTTCCAAACCGGGAGGTTATAGAGCCGCTACAATTTGCACCGACGCCTCGGCTTCCGTTTCTTCCCAGTCTCCTGGCTACATCCGTGTCTTCCGCGGTCCATGACTGCCAGCTGCTCGAATACGTGGTTGCGTTGGAATCCGCCGCCGTCGATGGCATCGTCTTTGCTGCTGTCTGAGAGACGACATCTTTGTGACCCCGTATCCGATCTCTGCGAACGGAGTGCCGTAGGCTGTTCCATAAAAGAACGGAAAACGGGAGTTCAATGGCAGAACTGTCAAGTGTTGACATTGGCCTTGATGTCATCGAGAAATTCTCGATTCGATCGTCTGTCTTCAGCTGCTTCGCCTGTGTGCCGGCTGAACGGAACTGCGAGACAAGAATACATATACCCTGGAACAGAGCTGCTCACCGTACTTCGTAGACCGTGTTGGAGCTCACCGATGAGGTCCTGACGAACTAATTACCATCTAATGGACTTAGCGAAAATTTCGTGCTTATTGCGCATACGTATTAGCTAAGTCGATTATTCAGGCACCAATGATTCTTCTTTTTTCTGTTCACCTAGAGCTTGCTCGTTTTCAACGGGAGGAAATGTGCAATTCTAATGCCGAGAGATGCTATCCCTACTGATTAAGCGGGAATCTCTACGGGTCCAACGTGATGGTATTCGATAACACGGATCAAACGCGGATCGACGCCGGATGCAACCGAGTACAAGCGGTGGATTATTCGTGTGAACGTCGGCGGACTTGGTGAAGTAGAATCAGAATGGGCTTTTCGGTCGCGCAAATCCATCGTTTCAGCACGATGTTCTATCTACTGGACCATCGTCCTACGTAGTCGTTGAGATTCGATGTCAACAACGCAGTCGGACGGATACGCCTTCGCGAAGACGAGAATTTTCGAGCACTCTGCCTGTCCTTTGCACTCAGGAGCTTCGATTGCACCTCCGAGGAAAGTCAGTCCTGAGTGACGTTTTCTTTGGCCTCCGGAGACTCCGGTAAAGGGAGTCAGGACTCGAACATGACCGGATTTTTACGCCGCTTGTCGGTTGGGAGTCCTCGAGCAGACATTCTCCGGTTGATCTCTCACGCTCACTTTGACGACGCCTCGGGAAGCTTTCACGCTCGTCGCAGAAATCGGGACCCCATCGCTAGGATCCTGATGAATGTCAGACTCTGATTCCGATCATCGTAGGCTTTCACATGCAGTGTATCGATTATGACTATGATGTAGAAAGGTCGTATTTTGGCTTTTCTCCGACCCGAGCTCCTCCGGGTCCGAGTATTTCGTACAGAACGAACTCAACAGAATCCATGTTGAAAACCCGATCCGAACCATCAGGTCTTGTGTCCCTTCCAAACATGTGTGTCTTCGCTACCGTCTGCTCTTCGGCGAATTGTCCGCACTCAGCCTGATAGGCACGGCATGCGTTCTTCCATGGGTAGACTTGGGACGTGAGTCTCCGAACTGCGACGACCGCAGGTTGCTTAATGATGTTGTGATTGATTATGAGGCTATTATTGCGGAATGGCCGAATCATCACTCTGACTCTGACTGACCCTCCCTTGATGGGCCTGCAGAGACGATCCGTCCTATTCCTCTTGATATTATTCTCACAATTATTCCAAGTACGTGATCCTGCCTCTATGATCTGAGATCTGCATTTCTGTCGTGTGTTGTTGCAGAAAGCACAAAGGTCGAAGTTCTCTCACATCCTTCGCATCGAGGTTCTCCTGCCCAGAGATCGCCCTCCATGCCTGTGCTGTTATCGTCCTTTGGGGACGTTGGCACTTGTCGCTGACGGATTGGAACAGTTTCATGAGCTGCCGGTGCAAAATCCGGGCTGGCACGAAAACTGGTCGTTCTCGTTCCCATGCGGAGTTAGTCCTCATGAAAAAACGACGGACGAAACCCGAGAGCACAAACGGCGCAGGAGCCATCAGCATGTTCTGAAAAGCGTGTTTGAGAGGTTTCGAGAAAGCTCCCCTTAGTTCGAAGGGCTTCAGGGGATTTCAGGTAACCTCTGCCGGATCATCATGACGGATGAAATTGAACTCGAGTATTCAAGCAGGACACTTTCAAGATCTCGGCACGTGAATTGGATTGTTTCTTCTTCGAGAGCGTTGTACAAACGCTCACGAAAGCCTTCGGTCCACTCGAATGGCTCTACCTCAGTGTTTCGCAACCTCTTTTGGGCCGTGGCCCCCGTCACAGGCCTGAAATATTCTCATGTCTCCTACCTATCAATGGAAATGAGTGCGAGAAAGTTACACAACGACTCATTTTATCACAGCCCGTTCCTGAATTATGCAAACCGTTGATCACCACATCTCAAGGTAAGAACAGCGCTAATGTGGCAGTTGAGTCCGTTTTCGTTCTCACAAATCGAGGATTCTAGGTTGGATTTCCGTCGGCAATCATCTCAGGTCACCCATTGTGGTGATGTAGAGCCTGCCCCCCTTCTCCGCCAGTGGAAAACCAGCTTCAAGTTCGCAAGCTCGACCACCCCTTCAACTCTCCATGCCCCCACAAGTGGCCACTTGCCCCCGGTTGAGGATCACTGCTCTACCTGCTGGCGACTCATTGCCAAGCTTCTCGATTGGTTGCGATCGATGACCATTTGAGGCCAGGGTATTTTACCCTCTTCTTCGCCGCAGCGTTACCCGACCTGACAGGGATTGAACGGTGTCAGTACTGTAGTCGCCTCATCTGCAGTGGAAAAAAACTATTTTCGATCACATGTCGATTCACGTGGATGTGTGGCCAGCCGGCGAAACGGATAGCGAGAGCTTCTTCTCAGTCGAGCAGAGACCTGGATGCGTTCTGGTGACGCGTCGTTCATATGTCGAGCTTCGCCGGACTAGACGAGCGAGAATTCGGTTGTTCGTGGGGCTCGGTTCATGCCAACAAGGAATTCAGGAACCGCACTCGCATTAAATACATATTAATATTACGCCAGATCGTCAAGATAGCGTGAAAGCTGATGAATAATGAAGCCGCTAAATACCCTTCCTGTGGATATGGCTCTCCATTCCATTCGAGATGGGATCCGGGGGAGCCAAGGGGACGGCCGAGCTCGCGAGGATTGTGCCACGAGGGACGACAGAGTCGGGGGCTGATCCGAGGGGTTTATGTTAATCAAATATGGCGATTCCGCTCACGGGCTCGGTTGGCCTGCTCGCGAGCTGGGGAGCGAGCGCAATCGGTCGTTGGGCGGTTATCAGCACGACGGTGACGTCGGACGATCTCATGCATAGCACCGAGGTAGATGCGGAGTCGCTGGTGAATACGATTTCGATTGATGTTTTGGTTATAACGAATAGCACGACGGCCATTACGTGGATCAGAGAAACATCGAATTTCAGCGAAAGCGATAACAATCGAGGCCTTGCGAAGAGATCCACCGAGTCAAACGCCCGCCAAAGCGTTCTCCGCTCATTCTACCGAACTACTTTGCCCACAAACCATGCTCTTGCCAGTCGCCGATCGAGAGTGGGGTCTGGTAGCGTCCAATCGAGTAGAGTCGACACAGAACGAGCCTTCTGGATAATGTCGTGATCCCTCCTTGTACCGTTGTCTCGGACCGTTTCTCGACGCGAACGTCGTCGCTGTTTTTTCCCGTATAGTATAGAGACAAAGGAATTTATCCCTCGCCAATACAATCCCGATTCTCCGAGTGAGAGCAAATAGAACAACCATAGAGGGAAACCAAACTCGTCGAACACGGACACTTGCGTACTAAGTGCTGTCGCGTTCCGTGGAGGCGGAAAAGCACACCTTGAGCCCCAAAACGGCTGTTATCAAACAGTGGGAGCAGCCGCGGAGGGATTCCGGAAAACTATTCTGCCAAGAGAATTCGGACCTAACCGAGAATTAAGATTTTAGGTAAGAATGTTCGGTCGAAGAAATTTTGCAGATTCTGAAAATGGGTGTTATCGCAGTGTCTACGCTGCGTTTTTTCCCTTACTTTGAACTTCTCGTATCCGCTCGAGCCGGCGAGCGGAACGTCGCGTGGCCGAACATTCCCTGGGGCTGCTGAATGCGGGACGATTGTGGTAGGTACTATCAGCTCCCACTCCGGACGTTGAATTTTCGTGCTCCGAGCGGAAACGAATATCCCGAAAAGGAAACGAGGGATGAAACGGGAGCGCCGAGATCATTGTAGCGCGAAAAATAAAGTCGTTATTTTGCGATCGGTTCTTTGTCCACGCTGCACGAATAAGAAGCCGTTCTCGAATCGACTCAATAAGTCGCTCGGGGCTCATGCTTCCAATGGCGTATGACTTGCGTATTGCTGTGATAGGCATGAACCATCGAGAGCATCGCGTTCGATTATTTATTAGTTCGACCTCACGCTGCGGGAGCGATTGACTCGATGATGTACAGGGTGTTCGTTCTAAGGTGGGACTCGGTGGGACCTACCACTGTTTCCGCGATTCCTCCGCCGGGGTTGCTCCGATTCGGGCGATCTTTTTTCCGTTGGATAGCTCTAAGCAAGAGCTTTCCAACGAAAGAGAGTTTTAGGAGATCGAGGAGCAGGCAGCTCGGCAGTGGCGAAAGCCTCAGTTGCGAAAGAAGAGTCGCCAATCATCATAGCGGCGCATTTCTTCATCCATTAATCATTCATCCACTCATCATGAGTTTGTAATCCATGATAGGTACGGAATCGTTACGTTGAATAAAACGAGCGATTCTCCGAAAGTCCTTGCTGTTTTCTGATCCGGGTTCCGTTCCTGCATGATTCGCGATATTCTTCGGACGTTCCCAGCTCAGAACACAAGTTGAACGGGATCGGAATCCAGTGGAGAAAAAAAGTCACCAAATCGACCCGGAAACCTGTTCATCGGGTAGTTAGGGTCAAGAGGAGAAACTTTTGTGCCAGAGGAGTTTCCGGGGCCGGCCCCCTTGAAAGTTCGGGACGGATCCGCATGGAATGCATGAGGGACGTCGATTGGCGAAGCCTCCCTTCTCGAAGTCGATATTCTTCGAGTTTTCCATAAATCAAAAAACTGATCCTGGCATCCGGAAGAGGACTTCAAAAGGTTTCGAATGGGACCCGAACGGGCTCGATCGGTTAAGAATTGACGAAACGGGAGCCACTTCGAAATTGAGTCGAGGAGAGAGAGACGCTTCAACTTTGAGATGCTATCAGATCGCCAAATCTGACTCGATCTCCAGAAACTCTCTTTCGTTGGAAAGCTCTTGCTTAGAGCTATCCAACGGAAAAAAGATCGCCCGAATCGGAGCAACCCCGGCGGAGTAATCGCGGAAACAGTGGTAGGTCCCACCGAGTCCCACCTTAGAACGAACACCCTGTAGAGGAATTGAGGAAATATTCGCGCAGAACGCTTCGACCTGGGCTGTGATAAGGCTAACGGACGTTTCTCGGCACAAAATTCAGCCGAGTCGCAGACCAATCCTGCAGAGCACGTTCGAGTGCCTCCGCGCAAAACATTTCGAGTTCTGTTTGTTGGACGTCCCGCAGCAGATCCGGGACTGAAACAAATGAATCCTTTACCTTTACGTGAATGCCAGGCATGGAGCCACTTTGAAAAGCGAAGGAAACAAATAACCTCTCGGTTTCTCTTGCTCCCCTCTTCCCAGAAGTCGATTCCAGTAGGTAGGTAGGTGTGTGCTTAGATAGCCAGCCAGTTCCTTCGTCCGGAGGTTGCCTCGCTCCGTCGAGTTCGGTTATCCCGTCTATAAATTTTGGGGGTTTGGCTCAAGTCCATAAACTTGAAAACGTGTTGCTCTTCGTGGGCTCTGAACAATTTATTGGTTTAGTGGTAAACGACGCTTGCCGTCGATGCAACGACATGGAGTTTGGAGCAAACTTTTATTGAGCGATCCAGTGGATAGACAGACGTACGAGCGGTCGGACGGACAGAAGAACCAACCATACGAACAACTTGTGCACTCAATAGACTGAGCCCGCATCGTATCATGGTCTGTGAACCTGAGGATGGCTATCTGACTGTGAAAGTGAAGTTTGAACCGACCAACAAATGAAGTTCGACGGTCTCAGTCAGCGATAGACTGCTGTGGACATCGAGGATAAGGAGCCGTGGCTTCCGAGGTCAGGGATGAGATGAACGCTAGGAACACGAATCGGGATAAGTTGGTGGTTTGGAGAGCGAGGCGAGCTGAGCCGTTGTCGAGAATCGGATCAAAAGGATTGATCGGTGGAGGACATTTAATCAGCTCGATGTCCGTTCATGGCTGCTGCTGGTTGAAATCGAGCGGAAATCGAACATGATCCTTTTTCGGAGAGCGCTTGATGTTCATTTTCGATCGGTGCCATCGCGGTCGTTCCGTTCTCCCACTCAGACGACGGGTTCCGCGAGATCGAATGCTCGAAAGATAGGAATTCCGAGTATGGAGCTATTCCGAAACAAGTCACCGCTTCTTCTACACGCTATTTTTGAATTCGAATGCGAGGCGATTGAACGATTGTAGCTAGCAACGCGCTGGTGAGAGCCTAGAAGGCACAGAAGAACAGTGAGAAACACAGCAAGCAATACTCATCACGGTATGGCGTGAGCGCAACAAGGCGCTCGAAAGAAGTGTGCCGACGGAGAGTGTATCCAAGATCTCGCTGGGGCTTTCGGTTCGCAACGGTTGACACTTTGAAACGGCCAGTCGAAGCAGCAACCAAAATACAGCGTCTCCAGCCGTGGCACTTCGCCGGCGATTCTCGATTCGATTCTTCTCGTCATCCGAGCAATACAGCATCCTTGCAGTCCTTCTTCGGCTGCCCGGTCAGCTTTCTCTCATGTTGTTCCTGAAATCCATTTCCGCGCCAGACTCGGGTCTGGCGCTCCGTCGGGATTCGCCCGAAAAGCGGCTATGGTCAAAATGACAATTCACGAGTCCATGATAACGAACTCGATGATTTCGTGTATGACGCAATGTATCTCCGATGTCAATGGCGGAAGACTTGATGATGCTCGTTGTACAGAGGGGCTTGTCCTCTGCCGATGCTGCTGCTTCATTTCATTTGTGTTTCGATCTAACTATTAGTGCCACCGACGAGAATGTGCGAGCGAATGGGCGGACGGAACTCCCGAACGAGCACCCAAGCTTGGTGGCTGAACGATGTGTCGCATGCACGGAATCAATGGTCAACATCCTGTTCGGACCATTAGCCGGATGGCCAGGCCGCTAGTTATTTTGTTGCCCGTGAGGAAATCGGCGAGCCCATCAGATGCAGATAAAATATGAATCCTGTATCGGTTCGTTTGCCTCACGGTAGCGACATTGTCATCAGGCTCTCCGAAAACTTCGTCGAACTAAATACAAGTGAGTGCGTGCGACGCTGGCAGTGTGCAAGACATGGATTTCGCGGTTTTCACCCGTCAAAGATTCCCGGCCGCGACCCGGAGGTTCCGCATTCTCATGCGTCCAGATTCCCGTCATGCCGCAGGCGTCAAGACAATCGAGAGTTGGTCATCGTTCTTGGTATCCATCAGATACCTCGTATTTCAGATCTTCGAACGCTCACGGTCATGATTTCAGTGTGCGCTCCAAGTTTGAACGCCATCGCACCCATCGGCGATTTGCGTGGAATAAACTAGTAGCGTCGCTGCCATCCAAAGTTCACGCGGTCGGAACACTTACCGGAATTTAGGATCTGAGCTTTCGGCGTCGACTGAAAAACTGAGTGAGTCAGATTCTTCGACGATATCTGCTGATGTATCCAAGCGACGGTACGCAAACGAAAGTTGAACAGCCCGAGAAAGCAAACGTACGCCGCTGTAAAACTCGAGATTAACAAGAGCTCGTAATAAAAGCCTCGTAAAAACGTCGTCCGACTTGAAACTCAACGAGACGCGGTCGTTTACCGAGTTCTGTTCACTGTTGAACGTATTCAACCCTGAGACTGCGGCGGAACAAACAGCCAGGAAACGTGAAATGAGATGAAACTAGGAGAAATACTGATAGGGTGGCAGAGATCTGGGGTTATCTCTCGACCGCCATCAGCACAGCTAAAATCACCCTTGTGAATCCTCAATGAGGATCAGCTGTATTCGCGTTCACCAAGCCGTACGATCCGTCAACGCGTCGGAAGCGAATTCAAGAGAGGAAACGTCGTGACCGATGGGTCGAACGAGAGAAACCGTTAAGGCCTTCAATAGGCGCTGGCGAACATTGGGAATCATCTCAAGACTTCACCTTGCGTCGGTTCCCCCGATAGTTCTCCGCGATGGGAGCCTCTCATTGGAATGCGCTGCTCTATTCAATCCAACGATGATGTACTTTTCCCGGTTGAACTGCTCGGGTTCTCCGCCCGGCCGCCGCGGCGGTATGGAAGGTCTGCACAGCTCCTACCGGGGCTGATTACTCCGGTGGAAATAATCATACTGCACATCATGACGACTACAACCGGCTTCCGTTTCGCTTTCAGACTTCAAGATAACCCCCCGCAGTGAGCCCCGGTCATGATAGCAGTGATGCTGCGTAGTAACAGTGTGCGTGATGCTGGTAAGTAGCGAGGTCGGCCGGTCGACCGGTCGGTTGCTTTACCGGCCAGTTGGCTGGCTGGCTGGCTCACTAGGTGGCTGGTCGGCCGCCAGTAGGTTCGCCGAGATATAATATCCTGCAAATGCATTTTGGGAATTGGATGACTGCCGCTATCGCGTCTGTTCCCCAGGCTTTCATTTTGATAGCGACGCTCTTCCCACTTCGAGCGTTCGTCCGTTAGCCATTCAGTGAGCCAGTCAGTTCGTTGGCCCCTCAGTCACTGAGTGGACCGGTATCAGGTGAGCGTTATCAGTGAGTTATCTTCTATATAAATACTGCGTACGTGTCTGTATGCTCTCTGCCGATGACGCTCGGAGACTGGAGCTCGCGACTCGGTCGGGATCTCGCCGAGAATTTCGTCCTCATCACTGCCTTCCACATAGTCCGGATTAGCTGATCCCGAACGAATACTCTGCCGCACGAAGTCAGCGCTCGAAACAAATACACTCATGCCTCATCGTTCGTTCTCTCCAAACGAATCCGCCAGTGAGGTAACAAGAATCCATCCTCCGATCTACGGAAGTGTACGCACGCCTTGCCGCGAGTTTCCGAATCGTTTCGCATTCGATCTGCTGTTATTCAGTAGAGAATCGAGAGGAATCGCAGATAACAAGAATCGATCCATCCTAGTAGGCGTCTGAGACAACCGAGAACAAGATGGTGCACAACTTTCCTCATCAACGTCATCGTTACCCGTGGCGGCGAACAAGGTGCAATGGTATTTCTCAGCCGTTTTTCGACGGAAGGACGACGCCACAGACAGACGTCACCGGGTAACACCTTCTATCACAACCCCCTTGTCCATTCGTCGAGGATCGCGGATAATTTCGGAAAATTATCTGAGACGACGCCGAACGGCCGTCTAGGGAAAACCGACACGGAGAAAGACACGAGGACCGCGCGTCATCGAAAAAGGGCGCTCTGTATACGACGCTTCGAGCGGAGGCCATTCTGCTAGAACCCGAAGGGCGACATCGAGGGAAGATGTCTCGGTGTTCTCTTGAGGGGAGCCCCAGCAGCGTGTATATACCGTTCACGATGGATTCACAATGATTTTCCGATGGCTCCTCCTCACGTTCATTCCTTGAAGGGGTTCGAGAAGGATGCGGTGCATGAGATGAATGTGGGACTTTCATGGGAGTTTGTCCTTGTCTGTTGCTCATACTCGAGCTCCGAACACTCCATTGGATTCATCCGGCCAGAAAGGCCGAGAAACTGTCACGGACAATATGACACTATCACGGGAATGGACGTCTTGGATTTGTTCGTTCCCAACTCCTGGAAACGGTGACTCCGAACATGATGACGGCGCTGTCGGGAGTGTTTATTCTTCGTGGCATTAATCATAAAAAAAAACGGATAAATTAGCCGGATTAGGGCACTCGTCTTGCTTTTGAACCAGGTGCGCAAACTTCCAAGACAGCTCATCGAGGCGAACGAGCAGGCAGGTACTCGAGCTACCTTCTCATGCACTCGTTTTTTGCACTACGAATGTAATCAATTCTGAAGTATGCAACATTTTTTGTTCCCCGGTGCGACTGCGTTTTACAGCAGCCAAACGCTGACATGAAATTCAGACATTGTGTCTCCTTTTCCGCCGGATTCCTAAAAACTCGACAGGGTTTCTTTTATTTACAGCAGTCAGTCCGTCGGTTCCTGTTCGCGCGACGAGGGCTGCGCAGATTAATAATTGATTAGTGGTTCCAAGAGCGAGTCCTTCATGGAGTTCAATTCATTTCTAGCCACTTGCAAATGCTTGACAAAACGTTTTGAACTTTCCGTCATCTTCGGACGGTTGTGTTGAAGGAACAGAACGGGAAGAGAGGAGCAAATAGCCTTTAATAGCTGTGAAGTCGCAGGACTCAACGGGACGGACACGATCGTGCCATGCCAAGCAAGCCGCTCGCTCTCCGCTGATCTTGTGAATAAAAGATGCTTCCGTTAGGTCTTTCTCGTGTGTGACGACGGTCTTTGCCAGGCTGACTGACCGAGCGACCGAGAGAACGAATGAAGCCGAGGGCCGGGCAGTTGCTGGCATGCTCGGCCAGCCCGCTCGACCCACTCTCCAGCACTCCTCCGCTTGCGAGCTTCCTCACGCACCCACTCACTCAACATGGGAGCGTAATGGATGCCGTGGCGGCCAATATCGTCTCCGATGTTGTCGTCGGCGCCGTCGTCTTCGTTTCTGTTCTCAGATGTGCTGAGTTAGGCGCCATATGTCGTCGTCACGTCTTCGTTGCAGCGGAAAACGCTGCCTATTGCAAGCTGGCCAAAGCTGGAACTCCTAATAATTGAGCTTTGTATTCCAAAGCTTCGTCTCAACTGACCCGACGACCGAGAAAGCATGGTCAATCGATCCATCAATCGTCTATCAGGTGACGGAGCGCCGTCGGCGGAACGGGAAGGCGAGTGCTGCCGTAATATTCGAGGTCGACCGGAATCGTCGGAGGAATCACCATGCGAACAACGCAGTCTGCATAAATATAGCGCTGAGTGAGCACATTACGATGTCAATAAGATCCATCCATCCATCTATTTGTTCGTCGTCCGTTTCTCCGCCTCTCCGTCTGTTTGCCCGATCGTCCGTTTGTCCATCCATCCAGCCAGCCAGCCAGCCAGCCAGCCAGCAAACCATCCATTGAACCGCTGGAAACGGAAGCTCTCATGCAATACTTTCCCTCCCTCCTCCCGACCGTTTCTCCTCGACAGCTTGACAGTGCCGATAGTGGAGGGGATCCAACTCATGGAGGCGGCGGTCCTCGCTTTCGGATTCGACCGACTCGAGAAGACGACCGTGAGCCAGCTGTTTGGTCTCGAGGACGTTTAAGCTATTTCAGGGGGGACGAGTGCACACTCGAACAGACGAGCAACCAATACTCGAAACAAACTATCATCGACTGAGCTCGCGGAATCACGTTATCCTGCGCGCGATCCGCACCATCCATCAGACATGAGGAATGGAGAACGACACTCCACTGACGGAATGGGGGAAATCGCGATTCTCTTGCTGAACAATCGCTGCCACAAACCAAAGCGAAAATATCGTCGCAAAATCGATGCCATTGTTCATTTATCGTACCGGTCGCTCCGCGCCAAACGATGATCTCGATTAAAATGACTGCACGTACTCTCTGCGATCGGCGCAGGTCGATGAGTGTACCAACGGGTTCCTTGATAGTTTGTTCTCGATGTTGTTGCCTAGGCATAGGCGAGATAGCGTTTATTTGCGTGTGCTGCATACCGCTGAGGAGGGTTGATTTATCGCAACCCATGGGCTTCGGAAGTGGACACACCGATTTCCTGAGCTCCTTTCAATCAAAGTGTCAGTCAAACGGTAACACAGTACCAATCAGGCTAATGTGCTTCTTTCCCTGAGAAAACGTGGTCGGGAGGCTTTCGCGACGGAATCTTCATCCACGACCTACTTCTTCATCTTGAGTCTCTGCACTGCCCTCACGTCCCGGACCGAGTGAGCAACCACGGCTAGTGCGCATGACTCGAGCTGGAGGTGGGCCAAATCATAAGACTGAAGTCGCACCCGAAGACTCATTCGCACTCCAGGGGTACCTCGCTAGCTTCGATATCGAGCCCAAGATTTGAGACACGGCCATCACAAAATAAAATATCCCAGGCTGGTAGCACAGTCGAAGGGCGCAGACCTGCATCATCGGGTTTGCAGGATGTGGTCCACGAGATATCGAAGCTCTCGTTGTTATCCGAAGTCGCTGTCGTGAAGGAATGAATGGCCGCTTATTCAGCGGGTGGGATAGCGACTTTACAGGACGATGGTTGTTCTCCTGAAACATCACCCGAGCCCAATATGGGATATCTCAACTCAGCGTGCACTCGACTCCCTTCGGCGCCTCTTCGTAGGCAGATTGTTACGTCGCTTCGACGGGGCTCATGTAAATTGTCATTCTAGCGTCTGCATCGTTTAGAAAAGGTCTTCGAAATCTTGGAAGATACATTTATGAACAATGCTGTGACACCGGCATCGCGGGAACGAGATAGAGCTATAACCTAGGTGTACTCGTGGAGAATTCCAACATCGGATGGGTTCGTTCACAATCGATCTGAGCGGCTCCAACAGCCTACGTATCGTAGGGGCGACGTCGAGTCAAGTGTTGACTCGTAGACTCAAACCGAGGGCGATCAGCGACGAAACTCGAGGAGTTGATGAAAGCCCTCAGTTTCCGATAACGCCGCATTTCATTGCGGTTCCGCGACCTGGAACGGCATGGCGGGCAGCGAACTCAGCGAAGGGATGGCCGAGGTGAGTCTCCGTCCCCGAAAAGTTCGCTTCTATGAGTGAAGAAACTGAAGAGCCCTCGGCTTGCCCTCTATGGCGGCATTTCTGAAGTGAAGGCGCGCGCTCATTATTGGTTTTCCCATGAAGGGCTCTTGCTTGGCCTTCTTCTTCTTCCCGCTATCAATCCTTTTTCTTTCTTCTGATGCTGTTTTGGGTGCTCGTGGTCCTGTATTCCCAGGAGTTTCTCTTTGTTCTCCAAATGCCCCAATCCCTCCCTTTCTATCATCGTTCGTCATCAAAATTCAATGTCTGGAACAGAGAACTCGACTGATTGTGCTTGGTTCTCAGCGAGCCGAAGAGCAGAACTCCAAACGGAAAACCAAGGACGATTCGGCGGGCCGTCATGATTTGTTGGATCTAACTCTCGCACATCGATTCAGAAAATGCAGAAAAAGCTCCTGCTGGTCTTTACCACACTACCCCTGACTTGACAACTAGAATTCCTGCTGTTTTTGTTGGCGCACATCAGTCCTTTCATCTCGCATTGAACGGCACTTATTAATTCGAGTGGCCGGAGGGGAAGGAAATTGAGGCACGCAGGCGAGCAACGGAGCTCACTGAGGGCGCAGGGACGCACGCACGCACGATCGAGCGAACCGGATAGATAGATAGACAGACAGACGAGAGGGAAACGGAACGCTGAACATCGAGGAACAAGCAAGTCAGCGGAAGAACGAACGTCCGACCGAAGACAGCGGACCGAGCGAGCGGACCAGCCAGCCAGTACGGCCCGTACGGCGGATCGAAGAACGGACAAATCGATAATTCTATAATTGTGGTTTCTGAGCCAATCGAAGCCAGCCGGCAAGCGAGAGAGGGAGTCTGCACCGAACGGAGAACATCCAGTGGATTAGAACACCCATTGATGAGAAATAAACGCGGAACAGTATCCCATTTTTTTTTCCGTTCGACGGGAATGAACATCAAGGCAGGGCGAGGATGACGACGACGACAACAAGAAACTGGTCTTAATCCGAAAGCTGAACCATTTCATGCAGCAATTCGGCAGATGAACGAACAAGCCCATGCGAGCAGGCGGTGCGTGTATTTTCGAGACACTCTGCACGAGCATGTCATCCACATACCCGTTCCAAATATGGACGCTCATTCACCTAGTGAACATGCCTCCTGCCGCCTCTAACGCTTCAAAGTTGTCAACTTCTTCCACGAAGCCGAAGTTTCTCAGAGCTCTAGGGAAACTGTTTGGCAGGCTGCTTCCCATCCGTCCTTCCTTCACTGATGGCTGGCTGTTGCCCGTCTGTTTGCTAGCATGCCCCGATGCCCATGCCCTGCATTGTTCCCGCGGCTGCGTACCTTCAGCCTGAAAGTGGAGTGCAGTGATGTGGATGCTGCCTACGGCCCCGGTATCGGCAGCTTTCCGTTGTCACCTATCTGAGACAGCTTCGGGAACACTCGTTCCTCGGGCAACTCCCGAACACCTGGAAGGCGTTTTCGAGGATTGACGACCGGCAGAGATGCGGGTGTTTCTCGGGCGAGCGGAAGCTACGAGAAACTTGTTCGCACGTGCCGGAACCGGTGCTATTCCAGATCGATTCTGATCTTGTTTGGATGAAAATCCTGGAAGAGCTCGGACACGCACGTATGACTGGGGAAACTGGGGATTCCCCCGGATGTCGGAAGAGGGCACGAACGAACCGTCAGGCGGCGGTCGGCTGGCTGGCTGGCTGGTCAGAGACTGACGGTAAGATAAACAGTCACCACCGTTTCAGTTCCCCGAGCGCTGCAAGAGTTGTTGTCAGACAAGTTGACGCGTCAACAATAGATAGAGGGTCACCTTCGACGCTCCTGCTGCCACCAGGAGGCAGTTAGACAGGCAGAACTGCAGCACCAGCAACCTCGCAAAACTAAGTGAGGAGAAGGAGGCGGAGGAGTGCGGAACGGGGAGAACAGAGATGGAGGGACAGAAAAACCTCCTGGGTGGATGACGAGAAACAATTCATTATACACGCCAGTCGGCGCAGAGGCCGTGGCATCTGTGAACCGAAAAGCACCGCTCGACACTGCAAGCGCTGCGTACTTCCCTGCGACAAAAACATCGCGGTACGCGGTGGTCCGTAAAGATATGAAGTGACGTCACCGACGTTTTTTTCCCCGTTCGGACGACGCGGTGGAGTCTCTCGACAAGATATGGTTTCCTTTCGAATTGTAAAACTGTTCAGAATATCGCAACGCACGTGCATCGGTTTGGGAACTCAATAGTTATGAGAGCGTGAGAAGATGGCGGGGGCCCGATCGAGGATATCACCGAGCGATTTTCTCACTCCTACACTTGATTCACTCCTGACTTTCTGATAGCTCAAAATCTTTCTCCCTGCGTGATTTCGCTTTTGGCTTACAACTGATGCGAGAAAGGCTGCAACATCGCTCAAGGGATGTGTTTGATCTTGAGTTTGTACTTCATGCCATCGAGTACAGGGAAGGATGCCACATCTCTACGATGTCTTCGTTCGTCTGTGAGAAGTGGCTCGTAGACCCGTCGCGGACGGATTCCTTGGAAAATGTCGCCAAACAGCATATGCATGTTGCCGCAGAGAGGAACGTGATGTAGCTTCAGATCGGTCTCTCCCCCTCTCTGAAGTTTTTCGTTTGAGGAACTCGCCTCATTTGGTTTTTCGTTTGAGGAACTCGCCTCATTTGGTATACACAAGTGGGTGAACGGGTGGCAGGAGTAGGAGGCAAAACAAAAGGAAAGGGCGGTGAGTTCATGCGCTGTTCCCCGTAGTGCGTGGGCTGGCCGGCTGGCTGGAGGCTCATGAAAATGCAGGGATAAGCCGAACGACGGAAGAACGCTCGAACGGCCGTCCTCTCCGGCAGACGAGTGCTTGCTTGTAGAATGTTTTTCCCACGTCTCGCTGCCTAATGAAGCCAAGCTCGATGCCCTCAAGCAAACAGATATGGTAAACACGATCCTGCTGCTGTGTAACCGTCTGAGTTTATTCAACAGCACAACTCGTTCCTACCCCCATAGCAGCAAAGTAGAAAGAATGTATGGAACGAAAAACAGCGGCATACATACATCACATTATTTAGCCCTCTATGCTTGGAAAGGGGAGCGACCTCTACGCAATGTTCCTCTGGAAAGCCAGTGCACGGCGCAGCGCCTCGAGCTGGGCTACTCCCTTTCGGCCCGCAATCTCACAGTGTGCGCCCAATGTTTTCTCAAGCCTCCGGTGGAGGCAAAAGTTCTCCCTCAGAGTTGTTTTAGTAAACAGAAATAGTGAAGCCTGCCGGAAGTCTTTTCCGCCTGCCGTACGCAACGAGCATCTGAGTTTCTCTCTTCCTCGCAACGGCGGCGGCGGGTTTTCCGAGGATAACTGCGCGAATTCAGTGTCCAATTGGTCGGTATAGTGATCAACAGACTCTTGCGGAAAAATCGGGAGTGAGGTCTGAATTCCTTTCTAGATTCTCCATCTCATTCCAGTGTATCGTAATCCAAAGCATTTTCTACGCTGAAAGAGAATCTCCATCTATAAAACTCAATTCGCCACAACAAAGCGAAGGTATCCTCCGAAACTCTACCCTCGGAAAGGGGGGCGCCCGGAAAGAAAAGGGGAACAAGAGCTCCCCTAATATTGGAACGGGTATGGGAGCCGGAGCGTCTCGTAAGATTGAATTTTCTTCTCGACTTACGGCGGCGATACGTTCGACCACATCGATTCGCGCCGCGGACCGAAGAAAGTTGCCGACGCATGCTGCAACGCATCATCCCGAAATCGAGGCACTCATTCGAAATCCTCGACTGAGCGGGATTCATCGAGGCCAACAACAACGGGACCAAGTCATGCAGGAATGTTGTTCATCAATCTACAGTGTGAATTCACCGCGGAAAACACGCGAACCAGCTTCTTGAGAGCTTTGGAATGGGAGGATTTGGTTCGATCGCTGTCGTTGAATTCTTCCACTGTTTCTGTTACGGTCGGGAGCGGGTCTGGGAGAGGAAAAGAAGAATCGGTGTTGATGATAATCGAAATTCTTTTGTTGGATGGATGCAATCATCTCACTGCTTTGCTCGCTTGTCTGTCGGAGCCCGCCAGTCCGCGGGCCTGCCCGTCGGTTCGCCTGCTCTTCCGCGTCTTGGCCTTCCTCCGTAGATTGGAGAAAGCAACCTCTCTTTCTACGACGATCCAATCGGAATGACTTACCGAGTGGGAGACCTTGGAGAAGAAACTCGAGAAGAAGCACTTCCCGTAAGAGAGCAAAAAGCGAATGAGAGACATGGAGCGGAAGGGCAATTCATTTCGGGCGATAACGTTGCGCCCGTCCTCTGCGTTGTGGAGCGGTCATCACGAAGATTACGTGGTTTAGTGATGCGCCTCCCATTAAGTGCCGAATCAACACTATTCATTCTCGATGTGGACGTCCTATGCTACTGGTCTCAACTCCCAATACTGCCGACTTCAGGGGGGACGAGCTACGAACGAGCCCTCTGATCAAGGCACTGGAAGGGAGTGAAAACAGATCAGAGCTCCGGTCTCTCGCCGCGACCCCTCTACCGATGACGTCTAGAGAAGTTCCTCTCGGGATGATTTCGAGTCATAGGCTATCCGGACGAATTGTACCCATTACATGAGAAATAAGTCATTAATGGGTGCCCGGGTGAAATTCTAGGGACTGACACGATTCGACTTCGATTCGACCTCGGGAAGTTTGAAGTCACAGCAGGACGTTGTGGAAGGAAAGCTATGGCTATGTCGAGCTTGTTGACGCCACTGTTGAGCTCAGATGGACAGCGACCGACGTGAGGGGAAGCCAAGTCAGCAGCGCTTGGAAAGAGGCTGTCCTGCCATCAACTGGAGAGAACCTTGAATTGGCCTGCTCTCTGACTTGGCTGCCCGGAATCGTTCTTACGTGACAACCCGTGCGTCGTCTCGGCCTTTACGAGCGTACGCTCTCTTCAGAGTTGGAGTGCTGGCATTGAAACGAAGGGGAAGGGCCGGGGGTAAACTACCCTCAGTGCATCTGCGCCTGCTCGGGAAGTAGGCAGGCAGAAACCGGGCCCGCTTGCTCCGTTCGTCTACCGTTCCATAATACACGCAACTGTTGGCAAGTTTGGCTAATTGTTCAGCGCGGCGTCCCTCGTACTTCTCGTTCAAAGCCTGCTGTGACCAAACAAGCTAAGCAGAGCGACGGCCAGGAAACTAGAATGAACGAGCCAGCGTGCTCCCAGCATACTCACGTGTGCTGTTCGAGCTTTGGGAGGAGGAAGTTAGCTCAATTTCCCGGCCTCGTTGTTCAAGGCAACAGCAAACAATGAACTCCAGGCGAACGAACGAACGACGACGTTCAGTATTCTCGTACGAAAATGCTTCTGATAAGCCTCGTTTTGGGAACGAGTACCACGGAACCGAGATGAAAAGGGAGAAAATGTAGAAAAAGCCTATTCGAAACTCCGCAATGAAGATAATGTCCATTAAGTAGAGACCGCCAATGCGCCGACCCACACCGACACTGAAGCACGCTCGCTCACTGGCACGCACGCACTCACGCCTGCCTGCCTGTCCGACCGCCCGCGCGCCTGCCGGCCGCATCAGGATAGATGGCTCCTCGCTTCGCCTCGGCTCGGCTCAGGAGGCCTGGCTCGCTGAAGAACAGGAACCAGGGCTAAGGGAGACACAGGGAAGAGGCGCTTCATTAGTACCTCTGATTCGTTTGCTCTCTCACTGTCGCATCTAGTCCCTCGAAAGGAATCACCAACGAGAAGACTCGACCGATACCCCGACGGCTGAAGGCTTACTGCCACCATCCGTTCTAATACGCGCTCCGGCTTTTCGCGAACCCACGAGCTGTCCATTGCCGAATCTGGTCGGGAATTCTCTGTATCTGGACCGCCGCCCGCCCGTTCAGCTACGTTACGGAGTTTTGGTCTCGATTCGATGCTGATCGCTGACCTGTCGTTCCCTCAGTTCTAACCGGAGCAGCGAGGGGGGGGGGGACGACAAGTAGCACAGGAGATTTGAGGATTTTTCCCCTTGCTTGACCTGCATGTATTTCTGCTCCAGATGATCCCGTCGATGGCGGCTTTCAGCGCAAGTGACCACAGATTCCCGACCCGAGGCCATCAATCGAACCGTTCAAGAACTGCGCTTCTTCCGCAATGAGCAGAATAGTGCAAATTTTCGCTCGACAAGAGCACGGCGAAAACGTTCCACCACAAAGTTCGTTCTAATTTGGAGCATGCTCAACGGAACGTATAAGCGATGTCGGTACATCTCGGAGCCATATCCTGCACCATCACAAAAGTTCGCCCGCGTCGAGAATTTCGAGCGGCATGCACGTTCCGCCGAGGCTTTGGCTTGAGCCACAAGGTCGCGACGTTTCCTATCGGCCCGGAATATCCGGGGATTGATACCGTTAGGCAGGTAGACCCTGGGTGGCGGAAATTCTTGTACCACCAGGAGCACACTCCGACAGTCAGAATGAATGCGCGCATCGTTAGCTGCTATTCTCAAATGTTGGCTCACCGCCTTCCCTCTGACTGTCCTAGAGCGAGATGAGTGCAACGGAAACCCGGGTAATTATATTCTCATTTAGTTACGAACTGTGTCTGCGGAAGACAACAAGCCAACCAACAAACCGACTCACCTAGGGCCAGACAGGACCGACCGACCGAGTCTCACTGGGAGGTGTTAAACAACGAAACAGGCCATTGCTTTGCCGGGCGACGCAACATTGTCCACAATAAAAGACGGACGTTTGTTAAGCCCCGCTTGGAACATCACTCCCATGCTCACGCGGAGACGCGGCCGCCGCTCACCGTTTCGAGTTCACAACCCTCGTTTTACTGCGCTCGAAATGCGAGCGAACGGATTCGTTTCCGTTCGGATGCGAATCCGTTTAGTGCGGTGAATCATGATTTCGGGAACGCTGCGGTGAGTGACGAGGGGAAATTGAATTCATGCTTGCGGATTTCCCCGAGATCTGTGGTTCATGAAGTTTCGTCTACTCGATCATCTCTCGAGGTGCGCTACCTCTATTATCGGTAATGTGATCATCATCATCATCGTCGTGATCGTCATCGCGCCGTCGCGCACACCCATCCCATCATCTCTTCATTTTCTTGCTCAGCTCCCTTTCTTTCGCGCAAACGCACTCGCGATTTCAATCGATTTGAATTCTCAAGTTATGACTCACTGCCTCCCCTTCTTTTGAAGCTCTCTGTCGCTTTCGCTTTCTCACCTGGTCGTGGAATCAATGTTGAACTAACTCTTCGTTCATCGACTGGACAGGCGGCGGCGGAGGGATGATTGGCGACGCCCTGCTCGGAGGGAAAACCTCAACAGCGACTTGAGTGTTTGTAATAAAGGCTTGACACCGACATATCAGCGGAGGAGCTCATTTTCTGTTGTACACATCTGACTTCGCGTCCACGGGAGGAAGCACTGGTTGTAGCTGTCCCACAGGTCCCTTCCGAGACGCTATTGGCTTCGAAGACGAGTAACGATTGGTCATAGGAGGGCGAAATCGTTCGAGCAGTATATGACCTACCATCATTTCGCTGGTGCGGATCGGTCGAAGACGAGCGAGCATACACTGAAAGTCGGTTTGAAATTCTGAACGTGATAGCCCACGCTTGCGACTGATATCGGGGACTCCATTCATTCATTTATTTGACTTACCGTGTCGGCATAGCTCCGCATCATTTTCAATGCCTGAGCGGGAACAGCTCACAGTTCACTCTGCGATAGGATGAACGAGGCCCCGAGGATCCTGAAGACGTGTAAGCTGAGTCGTGTCCAAATGGGGAGCCGAGTCCCAGGAAGCAATGGAAACCTTGCCCCGGCCGATTCGTGCTCCGTTGAAATCTGATCTCACGACGGCGATCGAGTGCAGATTGAAATTCAACCAATCTT
The DNA here is from genome assembly GCA_028455905.1 of Neoseiulus californicus. Lineage (NCBI taxonomy): Eukaryota > Metazoa > Arthropoda > Arachnida > Mesostigmata > Phytoseiidae > Neoseiulus > Neoseiulus californicus. The sequence continues at coordinate 40,881,479 of JAMQGS010000001.1, forward strand.
GCCTCAGATGTGATCGGGTGAGCCCCTCGTCTCAGATCAACCGCGTGGCCGCGGTTTGATTGCTTCCAATGGTCTCTGATTTATAGCAACGTCTATTGTCTTTTCCGCCATCTCTGAATCCTATCCTGTGCAGTAGATCTCTCGGAAATAAAGCGCTGAGTCGGACTCAGTGCTCGCTGGCTGGCTAGGACTGTGTTGCGAGGCACCCGCAGTGCCGAATTCCAGTCGATTCAAACTTCCTGCCTCAGAGAAGGAAAGGATTCACAGGGAAAATTAATTTTCCATCTAACAAGGGAACGGCACGAAGTGTAACACCCAGATTTAAACGAGACGGTACCCATTCTTTAGTCCATGGTGGACCATGTTCAGGCCCACAGATGATCGTCTTGAATGGGCCCGTGTTCTTTTCTTTTGGGGTCCGAAATTTCGAAAAAGAGAGGTTTTTCGGCCTTCCAGGGCTGATTGACGCTCCTGTTCTTGATCACTGACCTGAAGGTTCGACTCCGAATCATTGATTGATTGGAGGAGTGCACAGAAAGATCGACAGGACTCCAGATTTTCCCACTGGACTCATGTGGGCAGCATGGGATTACCAGGGTGAATGGATGACCTCATCCACGATCATGAATACGAGGAGGTATCTCATCGTGCTGCCGCTTGGTTGCAAACGATCCAGGGGGGAAATCGGGTGTTTTGTCGATGTTACTGTGCACTCCTCCAATCAATCAATGATTCGGAGTCGAACCTTCAGGTCACCGATCAAGACCAGGGGCGTCATTTGGCCCTGGAAAGCCAGAAAACCCCTCTTTTTCGAAATTTCGAACCCCAATAGAAAAAAAAACACGGGCCCATTCAAGACGATCATCTGTGGGCCTGAACATGGTCCACCATGGACTAAAAAATGGGCACCCCCTCATTCGAATCTGGGTGTTACACTTCGTGCCGTTCCCTTGTAAGTAGTGAGATTCCGTTGTCTCGAGCTCAGAACACAGGTGTGGATCCTTTATGGTTTTCCACATCAGCATACCTTTTAACAGACGCAATGTGGATGGGTGGGTAATGAAAGTCCAACACCTGCTGTTGCCCCAGCCGCGTAGAACTAGAAGAATCAACATCAGAAACTTTTGGACAAGCTCGTTCAGACGGCTACATACAACAATAACAACAGGGGCGGCGGCAGGTGCTCGCGGTGGAAAATCTCGCTCGCTTGCTTGCTTGCTTGAAGCCTTCCCGTTCGGCATTCGACCCACCGACGCGGAGTCGAAACGAGTCGAGCAGCTTCAAGCTGCTTGATCCGTTTGCGAGCATTCGTGCGTTGTAGGTCCATATGTGGGATCGTGGCCGTGAGCGGAGCTTTGGCTTGCTACCTCACCGCTGCCACCGATCTCGCGGAGAAGCGGTAACTGAGGAGTTGGTCGGAGGGCCAGCCAGCCTGCAGCCGATACCCGATTCCTGGGAATATTGGCTCAAAGAACGAATGTTTGGAACCGCTGCTCGTGTTCTCTATCAACAGAAGTGAACTAAAATGAGAACAGCCCCCTTCGTTAGACCGCTCCCTGATTACCCCCCGAGGAAACTATGCAGAGAAAGTAGGCGCGCACGAAATCTTCGGCCACATGGAATACGAAGGCTCGGCTGATCATCGCTTCCCGATGGGGAAAGTCGACCTTTTTCATTACGGTCGTCATCGTGCGTGTCACGGGATCGGCAGATCCGTGTCATGAGTCATGAAGCGCGTTATTACGGTTTTGATCCGTCACTGTCAACCCTAATTAGAGGACGCATCGATGAGCAGATACCTTATCATAAGATGAACATTTCCGGAAGAGGGAGCAGAATCGATTTTCTCCCGCCTTAGGAGCTGCGTCAGCATCCGATTCCGATGAGAGAGGGCCAAATGGGAATTTACTCCTGAATTTGCCGGAGTTCTTCCCCTTTCAATGAGACGAAACCACAAACAAATAGTCAAGCAGCGATCTCCTCTCAGTTCTCACGCATTCCAAAATGAGGAGTAGCATTGTAAACGGAGCTGTTTCTCAGCGTGAACGAAGCGTTGCTCGAGCCCAAAGGAGGGGAAGAGGTTCCTGTCGATGGAGGGCAGACATTGATTTGAGGCTTTGAACTTCTCGTTTTTCGATTCAAGAATGCCTAAACACCTCTTGTCGCTTCTTGGAGTTTTTATCGGACTCGAACCGCGGGAAAATAGAGAAATATATTGGCCGTAACGCCAGCAGCGGCGCATATTTCGGATGATGGATTTTGAACGTACCTCGGTTGAATGCTTTACTGTCCGTCGGTCGTGATGACACTCAGAGAAGTCGCATGTTATGTTTCAAACGGGCTAGCACACCGCATGGACCACCACGTCGACGAAAAATACGATTTTTATTCCCGTTGGCATGGAGGCGTTGGTTATTATGACCCAGATCCTCCGACCCTGGTGGTCCGCATTGAGACTGTGTCTGACGCCAGTCGATCTTACGTTCGTCGATAGTCTTTGTGGATTCTCGCTCATTTCTCGGATTCACCGTGATGGTGCTCCGAATCTGGCGTTCCAGCCCCCCCCCCTTCGCTCGTTCAACTTTCAAACGTTCTGAATGTTCCGCATTAGTGGAGAATTTCCTGAGCGTCGAAAAATCATTCAAGCTGACTCGATCGAAGAGGGATCACTAGGATCCTCCTCTGACGATGAAGAGGGGACAGATCACCACTCGTTCGTTAGACGGAATCCGAGCACTCCAAGGAGCAGGATGATATTGAGCCTGTGTCCTGGCCTCCCTAGGAGCGATTTGTAGCCCAGTAAAATGTGCCATCTTGTGAGAGGTACCGATTCAATATCTTCTGACAGACCTCCTCTTTAGCACGGCTGGAAATTCCAGGCTCATCTGGTTGGGTGAAGTCAACTCGAGAGAACTGGTACAAGCTCGGATCTCCCCCGGGCTTTGTCCGTTGCGACCAGAGCGGTGTGGCCCGCTTCTTCATAGGAAGGGGTTCGACGCTGTCGGTATTTCTTAGTCGAAATGCGATTGAGAGTTCGCGCACCCCTGGCGGAGGGGCTTCTCCACAAGCTTTCATTTTGAGCCGGGGCGACAGCCTTGGCTGGCTCTGGAAACCGGGAATTGAATCTCAAGCAACTCAAAAATGTTGGGAACCCTCATCATTGACCATGGTCGTATCTAGGACTGGGTGTTTCTCCTCGGGATGCCTGCGAGTATACACACACTGACTTTCTCGTCCCTCAACCTCGTCGGCGAGAAACGCCGTGAATTCTCATGGTTGAGGCTGTGTACTCCTCACGGTTTCCGTCGGAACTTTCGCCCGGCAGCTCATGGGATTCGTGAATCCGCCGGAACCCGCCCATTTCCGCCGCGGGAAATCAGCGTTGCAACTCCTGATGAGCATCTCCCGCCTATAAGTCAAAAAAAAAGGAGCCGTATGAAGCCACAGCGAAATGTGTCCACGGTAATCCTCGCGGCACGGCCAAAATCCGCTTGCAGTGATGGAATTCCGCGACAACGAGAGTTCTCCAACTTGGTTTCTCGCAGCAGGCCGACCGAGCAGGTAAGGAAAATTCGCTCGTTTAGTGGATGGGTTCGTTCTGCGGTGGGGGGCGGAACACCCTCGTTGGAGTAAGCATGCGGATATCTGAACGCGCTCTGCCCACGAATGGCGGTTTCTTGAGTTTGCAAACATTTCAAACTACCCAAGGAATTTGAGGAATCCCGTTCCACACTGAAAAAGCGCACGCAGAGAAATTTAGAGAAAGCGCCCGACTCAGGACACCGGACGGGAAAGGCTTACTCGCATCGTGTCGTTGCGTAATGCCTCGTTCTTTGTGGGATAATCGCTGTCTCTCTGCCAAAAGCATCACTCGCTCAAGTACAAGGGAAGACATTCCATGCTGATGCTTCAAGGAATAATCCGCAAGCCGCGATCCTGCCTCCCCGTTGGTCTGCTCAACGCGCTCTAACAAAGACATGACCGGTAGCTTTCTCCACATGTCTTGCTCAAGCGTGCTAGAATGCTCGTGTAATCAAATCATCGGTCCCGTGAATCATCATACATCCATGCGGCCAGCCCCGCGGGGATCAGAATTAGCACGAAATAGAGCGAGAAGGTTCGGAGACCCAATGATTCTGAAGAATTTCAGGAGATGAGTTCGTACAACAAAGGATTCAGTGGAGCTTGGTCGATGCGAGAGGAGAAAATCTCGTCGTGTCAATGGCGGAACCAGAGTCGGATGTTGCACACCATACGCAAAAAAGCGAACGTACCGGCGTCTAGAATCGAGCATGTACTACTTCCCGACCGCATATGACGCGTTGATCGCCAAACCGCAATAAGTCAATTTTTTCAGTTTCGAGAAAATTACGATTCTTTCTTCCAAGCGGAGCTGTGAGTCTATGGCCAGCATGATTTTGATTCGCTGTTTTCTTGCAGAAGAAGGACGAATATCATAGAACCGACAGCCGCATAAGGTACAGAACACGATCTAGATTCGATTTTCATAATAATCCAGAAATCGACGAGAGTGGACTTATTGCGGTTTGGCGATCAACGCGTCATATATTCTCGCAGATCCACATGTTTGCCCTTCGGTCTTGAGGGGAACGCATCGACGATCCTTGTGAGGTCACCAGTAACATGTGCATGACATCGATTGGTCGCCTGGCTTCCATGTTTGCTGGAGTGGCGCAATCGGATACCCTAATAGTCTTTTTTTTTTTTTTTTTTGGGTAATACACTCGTTTATTCAACGAACTGGTATTCGCGGGAATTGAATAAAGAGGAACGGAGGGCTACATTTATCGCCCAGATAGTTTTCGAGACATTCTCCAACGGAAGCTGAAGTTTACAGTGTTATTGCGTGCGATGGGTGTTACATAGACAATTTTAGATCTGTTATTTGTCACCCGCCAATCGAAGAAATTACAAAAATCGGGGTTGTGAAGGATTTGGCGAGCTAGCCCAGCTCGTCGAAAACCCACTTCGCCGAAAACCCGTCGCGCCGAGAGCTCTGCTTTTGCCCCGCTGGCTCGGCGGAGCATTCCCTCTCTCAACGCCGGGAAATCAAACACAAACTCTGGTTTCTCCGGCATTCGAAAGGCTGGCGGAAGATCCAAAAAATGCAGAGAATCGTATCCAATAAATATCATCTCAATCTCTCGGACTCAGCCGTTTGCGCATTCCTTTGGCATCCATCTATGAAACCTTAAGATCTATCCACACAACGGATTCCAAAGCAATCGCAGCTCTCCTTCTGGTACTTGCCATAAAGTTCAACGTGACAGACTTAGCCCGCGAGCTGAGCCCTTTATTTTGTGTATGGATGGATAGGAGCTTGGCAAAACGACTTCTGGAAAGTCGCCGGGAGGTGTTTGCTATGGCCGAGGCCGGTTGAGTTCACTCAGGGATCTCGCAGACGACCTCCATAAGGATCAGCGGAAATCTTGAGAAGAGAGCGCATTCGGCTAAATTTTTGTTACACCTCGTTCCGAAATAATGTGATTCCGCTCTGATCGGCGAACGGCATCGTGACTCGTGCTACGGAATCGCACGGCGATTTTCGGGGCTCTTTCTTCCGTTATTCGGAGGTTCAGCTGTAGCGTGATACGAGAGTCACTTGAGATCTTGATCGCTATGACAGTGATTAATTCAGACACTATACGAGCGAGATGTTGCTTCCCGATCTTTGGTACGTTGCCGCTACTCAATCAGTAACCCAAAACCAAAACGACTCGTGTCGTGTCACACAGTGGCCATTAGTCGGAAGCGGGCAGTAGACCAACTCGGTGCCTGTAACGCGAGTCTAATTATAACCAACTGCTTCAAATGAACTTGGCTCATCGGAGTGAAAGGGTGCTTTGAACGACTTTGCTGCTAAGACTCCGCTCTCCCACATCCAATATAACAGAATCTATGCTCGAAATCATTCTGTAGCATCAACGGATCCCCCCCCCCCCCGATCCCATGGGCGTAGCCAGGATTACCCCTGGGGGAAAGCAGATTTTCTCCACAAGGGAGTACCCTTGTGATATTCTCCGAAAATCGGTTGCCAGACCAGAAACCCCAACTTGGATTGTATGAACTAAGGTGTCCTGGGGAAGGAGGGGGCTAGAGCCTCCTCAGCCCGTCGATAGATTTACCATATCCGTAGGAATATTGACCAGTACTACCTCTGTCCCGTCATATTAGTCTCAGCTGACTTTGAGCGTCGATATCAAGGAGCTTTTACAAAGCTCCTGGAAAGTACCTGGGGGGTTCCGTGGAGATGACATTCCGGTGAACCTACAAGCCAAATTTGGAATATTATCCCACAAGAACTGCCTCTCATATCAACACTGTCATCGTGACATATCTCCGCGTTTTGAGAAAGCACCTCAACTTTGTCCGAAACAGTGGTATTATTTGCAAATTCACGCCACGAACTCGGACTCATTCTCCGTTCCATCCTCTTCGACTGCAAGATGCCAGCAACTCCCGGGAAGGAGCCCGAGCTCACCGAAAAGGAACGTGAAAGGATTCCACAGCCGCTCTTGCAGCGCTTCGATCAGCCGCCATGAAACCGCTCCTTACCGAAAAAAACAAGAGGAATCGTGTTCGATGCTGCGATTTGATCGAAGCGGGTAGATATTTCGACCAAATGTTCACTCTGCTTCACATCGACGAGAAATGGTTCCATAATAATTTTTTCCCTGGCTGAACTCCTCAGCCAATTTGATATAACGTCACCGGGACCACCGTTTAGGTATTGCTTCAGTCGACGGACCCCTGGGAACTGCAAATGCCTCGGGCGGGAATCGAACCCGAGACCTACATTCCTTGGGTCGGGCACGTTTGCACGTCGCTACGACCGCCGACATGAAATGGTTTTACATGACCGAATGCAAGCGCTCTCACTACATAACCAGTGAAGAGAAAGCACCCGAACGGCACATTGAAAGTAATTGCTTCATCGGAAAGATCATGTTTATGGCAGCCGTCGCTGAGCCGCGACCAGGATTTGACGGGAAACTGGGCATCTGGCCCATCGTTGAATATCAAGCCTTGCCATCACAAGCCAGTAGCGTACCGAGACCTTTTGATGCCCGGGGCGGAACTTTTTTTTATGCCCTCGTGGATATGTGATGCCCCTCGGAGAAGACATTTCGCTCACATTATTTCGTTTCCTTCCGCATCATGCTCCCAAATGGGGAACGATCGCGTGGAACTCAGGAACTGATCGAAATATTGAAAAGCTGTTTGATCAAAAAGCTTGCGGCTTTTCCGAAACTGCTGCACCGATGCAGCGAATTGGGATGCTCTTTTTATTAAACTGCCGCCAAATCAATGAGAACACGACGTTATCCCTCCGATTGAAGGGCACCTTCTACTTGACGGTACTCTCCGGAGAATAGGAACAATGAATCGAAAACTTTTCTCAGATCAACAGAAAAATCAATGGGCAACCTCTGATGAAGGGTCAAGCTGTGGGGAGTTCAGAAAATACACGGGCACACTCGTCGATCAGAAATGATACGGCAAATCCAAACGTGTACTCATATTCAGCTTAATTATTTGAGAATATGTTCGAATACTTCCTTTCCGTGACAACCACTGGAAATAACTTTGATGCCCCTAGAGATTTGATGCCCGGAGCGGGTCCCCCCCCCCCCCTCGGTACGCTACTGTCACAAGCTTCACTCCCAACGCAGGCTTCACCCAGTTCTGGGCAAGAGAGGGGAAGAGGTGAAAATCGGCAAATGCAACTGCTGATCCGGCACAAAATTTCGAGCCCAGATGCGACAACTACTACGGGACAGAGGTACATAGTATGTTCAAATGGCTTCGGTTGATGCTCTGCGATGAATGAAGGAGCCATCCACCATCTCTCCTCATTCCGAAGAAAATCCTTGGTATCAGGCATCTATTGAGTCCAATCACTGAAATTCCAACTTCGAGTTCGGGGGCGATCCCAGAGGCCGCCAGGCTAGAGCTTTCTTGCACCGATTTTGTAAGCACGACAAAAATCATCGAGGGTCATTATATCTCGAAGGAGACACTTTCGCAGCTCGATTCGCACGCTCATCCCCTGTGTCTCCCTCTCAGATAGATCTCCTGAGGACTTTTCTCTCCTCTTGAGCACTACGAATCCATTTGGCTTTCTCTTTTTCCCAAGACTGGCAAGCCGTCCAGCGTCGAATGTTTCGCAAGAGCATCATCCAATTCTCTCCGTTTTTAGATGTTCTGTTAGAGTCATAAAATGTTGGCTGTCCATCGAGCTGAGGACGCTTCCAGCGGCCTATATCGAACGTGATGATGCCCTATTGTGAGACAACTCGAAAACAAGTCGGGCTCCGAAGCTCACGCGTGTTGACATCGTACCGCTGTCCCCACTTTTAGTAGCCTTCGAAATGTTTCCGTCGAGTCTGTCTCTTCTCTCCCCCATGGCTTGAATAAATTAATGTCTTATCGCCGTCTTACGTCTCGGTTGTTCGTTTCCTCTCTTTTCCACGGACCGGCACGAGAACGTAGCGATTGGAAAATCATCGGACCGACCGAAGATATTCAGATTTACTCTCTTCCTCCTGGAGGAACGCGGGATGAATCAAATCCTCCGAGTAGGCAGCGGCGGAGACGGCGGCAGCCGAGGAGAAATCCTCATGCATATGCAGCCAGAGACAGAGATTTCGAAGCACTCGGAAAACGTCGAGGAGAGGGATTCAAAGAAAAGAAGAATTGAATGTATTCGAGCCTCAGTATCGATGGCGGCCAGCTCACGGGCTTGATGAACCCACGTTTAGATGTTTGAGTGAAACAACTCGAGTGTTTGAGACAGTAGCCCCCTAACTCAGCGCTCTTGTTCCCATAGAGTCTCGTGGCGGTGGTTCGTCTCAATGGCTCTGCGGTAGGGCGTCTCTAATGGTGCGGGCCAGTATCGTCGAGATCCTCGTGGCCTTATCAATGAAGAGTCCGTATCTCACCGCTCGCTCGCAAGCGCGTACGCGGGCAGCGCCATCTGGATCACCGAGAAGATACTAGAAATCACGATCAGACTCAGCACTGACACCAACGAATGAAATCGCGAGGCGGATCTCTTGGCGGGAAAACGGTAAGTGAATAACATTTCTGTACGACGTTACTTCTGTATAATTGTCGAGCGATACCACGAGCGATCTTGGGGTGATGAAAACACCCTTGGAGTGTTCCTGAACATCATTTTCGGGACACCGCGCCTGAATAGGCGTCGAACGACCAGCGAGCTTCTCCTTGCTCCCTCTCGTAACTCAACAGCAATGAAAAACACAGAACACCTTCATTCTCACTTCGGTCGACACTTCGACGTTCTTCTCTCTCTCTAGATTATCAGGTGGTAGTAGCTTCATTTCAATTTTTTCCTGATAGTTTCGGCCGATTCGCGGGAAGCTGCTTCGAGAACGCATAAATAGCCGTCTCTGTTATACTGCTCGAAAGTCCGCTACGTTGCGGGTCGCGACGCGACCGACCCGTCGGCTCGGATGCGTTCCTTCCGTCGCTGTTGGCCACGGCTTTAGTCACTCTCTTTATTGTTTTAGGGAAGTGAACGCGCAGACAACTTGTTGTCGGGTTATACGCAATAATGCGAGTCTCGTGCGTGGGCTGATCGGCAGTCGTTGAAGTTTCGGTTTACAACGAGCATAGTTTTTTCAATCGCATCGCCCGCGATTCTGTCAAGCTTTCTCCAAACCACTGATGTCAAGGTGCTCCCGCTGATTTCCCACTTGTCGTTGTGAGAGAATCTACTATGGGCACAGTCCGTACGTTTTCGATCGGACCTGGCCGCTCCTCAATTCATTGACTCGATACCTAGGAGGGAGCCGATGTTTACCAAGAGTGGTGAGATACTGTTTTGACTTTTGACGCACGTTCAGCCATACGTACGATTTCTTCCTGTTTGGATTTCACGTCGATGGTTAGATCCTACGGTGCGTTGCCTCAAATTGAGCGCAAAAGTTGGACATGAATGATCGCAAAGAGAAGGGGGTGCAGACCGATTCCCAATGATTACGTTTTCAGCGCAGTTATACATAGAGCGAGCGCAAGCGCCTCAGCGCGAGATGCTGGATCCTACTGCAAGTCGTTCTCCATCTTTCCAGGGATCTATGAGCGGAGCTCGGAGTATCCTGGAATTGGTCAGACCAGAGTTGCTCGGATAATTTTTTTTCCGCGGTAAATTTTCCTCTGATGCTGCATGCTATGTTCGAAGTTGGAAACTTTGCTTCCAGGTAACTGGGAAATCGGGCAAGTTTGCCTCAGCAGTGGATGCATTATGGGGATACACGGAGGGAGGAAATATTTGAGAAATTGCGGACCTCAAAGGACGCCAGCGCGACGCATTAATCTGTTTAACAATGAGAAAAAACTGTTCATGTTGAGGGAATGTCTCAGGAAGTTTATTTCTGGAGACGCGCTCCAGATGAAGGTCAGGGCCTGGACGGCTCTTCATCCAGATTCACGAGACCGAAACTCATTTGCCGGACTCATGCCGAGGGAATCGAACGCGTCGACCACGGTCGGGCCACACTGTATCACAGTACCTAATTCTGACTCCGGAACAACCTCGGAGGTCACAATGATTGTTGATATTAAGAACTTCGAGAGGAATGACAACGACGGGGAATAATGCAACGGGTGAATGGAGTAGAATCGAGGAGAGATTCATCTCCACGAGAGTCGTCCAGGTTCGTGGGGTAGCGATCCACCCTATTCAACCGGTTAAGCCATCCTTGTCGCGCCGAGATAGTGATATGCTTCGATGTCTAGCTCTTCTAGAGCTCTGGGATGTATGCTGCATCATAGGAGACGCATGAGTAGCCTTTTGACTTATGCGTTTATTTCGCTTCAGGATAACTTTCTTCCGCCTCGATGGTGAGCACCAGCAGTCAAAGGCAACCCAAGCGACCAGAGAGGTTCTTGTGAGCACTGGCAGGTAAGATTGGGTTCTGAATGAGTTCCCGGCTTCATCGAACCCTCGAAACGTTCCCTTCTCAGCAATCACCTGATTCCTTGAAGACACCGGAGGAACGGCCTCTGGAGACAAAGGAGAATGTTCCGCAAAGAACGCGTAGGTAGCTGCCGGTGGCAAAAATGCAAAATGGTTCGGGCCGACATCCAGTGGGGCAGAGGAAAAGTGGAACACGGGCAGCATATGGGGAGCGCTCTCGCTACAGGGTAGACAAACAGGCGTAAAGAACGACGACGACGAACAGCACTGGCAACGGCCACTATCTTCGTCAGTTGGCAGGGATATTTCGTCGGGAACTCCAGCTACAATCCGGCCTGCAAAATCAACCTCGACCTTCTGTCCGTGGCTGCGGGGTTCCTCCATCGAACAGAAAAATAACGGGGAAGACGCCTCGTGGAAGAGCACATCGCTGGAATACGCAGAGTCCGGGTCGACAGAAGCTTCAGATCGACGTCTCGCCTACTTTCAGGAGGACCGGACGCGCGTGCATGACAAGTGCGTCTTTCCAAGTCGGTAGCATATTCGAGGGTGCTCGTGTCTCCAGATTCGAGCACAATCGTCTCACAACAGCATAGCAACATAACGTCTCCGATCTCCTAACGCCTGGTCTCCTTCAACAGGTCAAGGATTGGACGGGTCCCATTGAACTTTTGATTTAACTCATCGGGATGGGACACGGAAAAGACCCTAGTTCCATTCTGATTCGGAAGACGGAACTGCGGCAGATGAAGTTCTATGGAACAATCGCTGAGTAGGACGAGTATAATTCTCTCAGGAGGAATCAGACTTTCTAGCTCCCACCGAGATCACTCGTGGGGAATTTCCGGCTCACTTTTTGACCTGCAGCTGTCCCTGAGTACGTAACCGGGACAGGACCGCTGATTCGAATTTTGGCGCCATCGGCTCCTGTCTCGGCGACTGCAAGTCTTCTGCGCCAAATCGGCGAACAGCAACATCAACAACATCAGAATCTTGTTGAGTCTCGGTGAATTTGACGATGTACGTTTGAGCGGGGAATTTTTCGAGGATCATCTGAAGGACAGAGTCGCTCCTTCAGGAACGTTCTGGAGGTGTGATGCTCTCTCCTCGAAGCCTCAGAGGTGTCTTCCCTGGAGTGCTCAAATTCTGAGTAGCCCATATGAAATGGAGCAGAAATCTATCTGGGCATGACAACATTGGGTCACCGGGGTTGGAGTATCCGCGACCCGGGCTGGCTTTACATTCCTCGCAGTTCCATCCATGCATTGACCGCGATCATTGTTCTCAAATATGTCAACTCTTCCCACAGTCACCAAAATAGAAATGGATTCGTCCGAGCAAAGAAGGAATTCGTTGCTCCACGCGGAACAGCGCTCCTATTGTCAACCATGTAAATCCGAACCAGGATGATATGGATTCTAGAGGTGCAGGAGAGCAACATTTGACCCGGATATCATTCCTTCTATCCTTGATTGAGCAGCGAAATCTCGATGAACCGGTGAATGCGCAAGCATTATGTCAGACACATTCCTGTGGCAATATCCTGGATTCTGTTCCATCATCCAATTCCTATTCTTCCAGGGATCCTCTGGAGTGGCAAGCCGCGTCTCGCCCATTCTCGAAGGAGCAACAATGGTCGGCTTCGAACTGGTCGGTGCCCTACCTGAGCACAGAGCTAGCAACAGAGACTTCGCGTTTGCATACCCTGGGCCGCGCAGGAGTAAAACCCCGTGTATTCACTGGCGATGAACTGGACCTAAGATTCCCTAGGATTCAAGCTTTCACTCAACTCTACCGTAGAGCTTTTCCCGATCCATCGACAGGACCTAGATCGCGGATACATGATCGCGATTTCAGAAGAAGATACGTCCAACCATCAAATCTGATCTCAAACTTGAAGAACTATTCAGCAACCTGACAAGGAGAATTTCCACGGACATCACTTTCCTCGTGATCATTCTCGTCTCAGTGGAATATTGGAGTAAGTCATTGAATCATTGCACTTATGAATCTTTTCAAATATGAGCGAATAAGGAGGAGCTTGAAAGTTCTATTCGGCTCAGACCGTCATCGCGCTGATCGATGTGTAATCCAACGACTCTCCAGTGTCTCTCCTATTGTGCCGCGCGAAATCCGTCTCCATCATCGGTATGATGTCCGAAGCAAAGTACCACGGTCCTTCGAGTTCCCGAGGCTCTAGAGCCCGTTCAGCGTCCGGCTGACCGAGAGACATGTAAACCGTTTCCGTTCCTGTCCTCCGGGTGAGCGCGACGTCATATTCGCCTGAAATTTTTGGGGTCGTGTCGCATCATACCGGAGTCAACGGCGGGCTTCCAGACTGCAGCCCGATTTCGGAACATCATGAGGTACGTTGCTGTTCGGTGCTCACTCATACATCGCTAGAGTCGTGGTAATAACTGCTAAAGGAGAACGGGTCGTGCTGAAGTTTTCGGCAATACTCTGAGAATTTGCAGCCCTGCCGTAGATATTTTGGATTCCGACGTTCGATGGTGCGAGTTTGCGGGAATTCGGGCGCGTCGGGAGAGCGCTCCTCGGCTGGGAGTCCCTGAAAGTCGGTGTTCACAGTCGTAACAGCGTTCGATTGAAGTCCGACATACTTCGACATGGGAGTTCCGCGGCGTCAGTGAGATACTCGTGAAAGTCGTTTCATCAGAGTACTTCTGACCTCGTCTTACGCGGCGTCAGAGTTTCGTCGGTCGAACTGCTCGTCACACAAAAGAAACGGATGAATGCTTGCCGCGAAAAGTCCCCTTGAATTATTTCTTGAGGGTGGGACATCATTCGATTCCAAAAATCATTATTAGAACAACCGGGCACCAGAAAGCATATTTTGGATGGGCTTGCGAGCATTAACGAGCTGGTCCCATCTTCCTTTTTCGCTCTGACGGTGAAATGCTCATTCGTTGATGATGAGAATGAATGAATGATTAGAATTGGTTTATTGGAGATTGCTGGAAATCTTCCGAGAATGAGAGGATCATTAGGAACAAGATTCGATACTATCCGGCGGAGGTCAACAACGGGGGTCATGCTACGCTTCGCTTTCCATCAGATCGACAGTCAGTGGAAATTCCCCGGGGTCACTTGATTCAAATACCCCCTGGGCGACTAAAGACTTCTGTGGGTCGCATATATTTATCATAGATCTTACCCCGGTCCCGATCGATACAAACAACGCGACTTGATGAGCGTGGTTCTATTCCAGGATGACATCGGTCACTCCTCGGCCTATCCAGGCCTGCTGGCAGCTAGCTAGCCGTTTCGAACTTCATCGAAAGACTTGACCGAGCTTAAGGAATCGCTATCCGATGCGTCGTGTATGGAAATGATCGTGTCTACGGCACACGTGAACAGAAGGATCGCAATCGACCGCAAGTCTGACTTCCGTTTCTGGGTGTGATTGTCGAGCTCCGGAGCCGTCAGTATCCACCTGGTGCTACATTGAACGAATGTTCGCTGGTCAACTCCGACGAATTCTCAACATTTTGAGAGAATATCCCGGCCAATCGAATCACCACAGACACATGCATGGATCGCGCCAGCATACGCATTCACCAGGCGCATCTTAGATGTCACCAGCGTCGCCACGGGAACATTCGCGACGAGGTTTTGAGGCTTTGCCCCTGGCAGGGCTGCGAAAGTTCCAAGACATTTTCCTGTCGTTCCTTAAGTCTATTGCCGACGGAGACAAGTCGACTGATATCTCTCGAGACTTCTCAAGGTCCCACGGTCGCGGAGCGACAATCATCGTATTGCAATTTCAGTTTCGGGACTAATTCCGAGAACAAGAAAACGAAACAACTAAAGAAGATGATGACAGGTGCTGAGTGCGGACGTTCGGAGCATCCGACAAGCCTGCAGCTCACCAGAGTGATGAATAAAAATCAACAATGTGAGCATGTACAGATACGAGTCGACTGTTGGAAGCTTCGTCGTAAATATATTTATCATCCAATGGTAACGAGTAGCGACAATCGCACTAACGCATCGGCTCCTTCCATCAGGTGGTAATGCATAGGGTGCGAAACATGTACTTTGTGCGGGACGTGTGAACACGATGACCGAACGCTATTCCGCGACGACTGTGAGGTGTCGCTGTCGGTAGTTGCCCCTCTCAAGGAGCCGCCTGAAGGTTTCTGGAGCTGCGACCCCGGTCAGAAGGAGAGCACCGGGCACAGGCGCGTAGCCAGGGATCGGCTGAGGGGGCTTCAGCTCCTTCCCAGGACCCTTCGCTTCATACTATCTAAGTTGACGGTTGTGGTCAAGCAACCGATTTTTGGAGAATTCCACAAGGGTACCCCTCGGAGAAAAATTTGAAGTTGGTAGTGCCGACGGCACTACCGCAGAGGAGGGCGCGAAAACGCGGAACGACCGTTTAGGGAGTGTCTCCACGAAATGAGAGAGGGTCGTCGTTGAAGACAGCTCGGATCCCTGGAAGGCTAGTTGCCTCAAACGAATCCTTTTCAACTCGGTCGGATCTTAAACAAATTGCTCCCATTCCTCGAAAATAATCTTCTGACGTCTGACGCAATGATCTTCACCCGTCGGTTCCCGCCGTCGAGACCACTGTTGTCGAAGTTTCCCAAGTCTAGTTTCCCTCTGTTCGATCGTTTTTGCCCGTCTTGAACTCTTCATCCTTTTCGCACTCCTCGTCGACGAACCGATGTCTCGTCGCTTTGGAGGCATACCGGAGGATATCCACTCTTCCGGTGACTTCAATCACTCGTCAACTTTCGTCACGCCCAGAGTACCAACCCAGCAGTTGGACTTCGTTTTCGAAGTCAGAGAATATTCACTTCGTCCCTCCATGTAGGCTCGGATCAACAACGAGGTTACCTTAAACGAACTAAATCACCCTATTCCGGATTTACGGATTACGTCCGGTAGATTTGATACTAAGTGAGTTTCACCCCATTCATCGGACCTTTCTACTTCCGGAATTCCAACTTTATCGCCTTCTCCAAGTACTAGTTCATCGCGAATATGGTCCTCCATCGTGCATGCATCTCCCATGAACTTGAACGCCGAAAGATCGGCCATCCTCCAAGGGAAATCCCGGCTACGCCCCTGACTGGTCAAGCCGTTCATCCAGCGGATGTGTCCGCGTCCAGATGGGACAGCATAGAAACGAATTGCGGAAATGTTCCCGAAAGGATCTTTGTGAGGTCGCCCGCCTCCCAAGATGTCAGCGCGCCTCCATGATCACTGATTATTATCGGGAGTCAGGAATATTATGACGAATTGAAGATCCCGATAATCAGTGGAAAGCCACAATATGAATGGCTGCCCCACATGCAGTTTCGGAGCCTTAAGTGGAAGGATCGAAGCAGGAGCGACCAATCAGGAGTGGCGATGTGCCACCAGCTTTGTTAACAGTCAGTGGACGACCGCTGATCACTGAGGTATCGCCTCAAGAGCGAATCTTCGGGCAACCTAAACTGAGGAGGAAGCGTGTAGAATATCTCTATCGAATTTGTTCCCCACCTCACTTCTCTCCCGCCAACGAGGGTGTGGATATATATTTGTAATTTATAGAAAGAAACAAATGAAAACCTGACTGTTTGGAAATGGTCTAATCTATTGAGTGCGATTCGCACACTACCAGGGGAGAAAAAGTCCCCGGACAAACCCTTCTTCCACATATCAGCATGGACGTGGGAAATCGTACACCCGATCCTTTTTTGGAATTATAAACATCCAGGAGCTTCGCTTGGGCTCTTTTCGCTTTCCGTTAACGTCGTTGGTGGGCTCTGAACCTGTACGATAGTTGGATCCCAGTAATCGTGCGCCGTGTCTCTCGCTGTCTCACCAGACGCGCTTTCCCAGAATACGGAGCTCAGTACTCTGGAAATCTCTTGCTCTCAAGTTCTCATCCTTCTCCGATATGATTGTTTCCGGATCGGATGATACGAGAGCTCAGGAACGCGGTCTGATCCGATCCAGCGATCCTTCCAGCAGAGGAAGCAGCTCGCAGAAGGAATATTTGGCTGGGCCATCCTCAGACAGCATGCCTCTCGCGTATTAGCGTCAGGGAATCATTGTGTCGGAAGCGCTGTTTCAAAACACCACTCAGAGTCTTTTGAAGAGTTGACGACAAAAGTCAGAGCGAAAGGCCTTCCTGTTGATCGTTTGAGCTTAAATGACTTTGGGAGGAAACAGAACCAGAAAACGTTCCATTCTGTTTCCTTCTCCCCATCATCCGGTCAAGCGAAGGCAATGCCACCCGAATGCTCGGGCAAATACTTCTGGTGCTCTTGGTGGTCGTGTGCCTCGCAGCTATTTCATTTCGCTCCGGATCCGCTCGTATCCGTGGAGGAAGCGGGAACAACTGAAACTCTTCCTCTTTTTCCCGCCAGAGTCGCCGCTCGAAGCGATGAATCATATTGGTGCGGGCTACGGAGAGGCTGGACTAAACGAAACTCGTGAACGCAACAAGAGACAGCTAATCGGTGAGCGTGAACTTCTGTGCTGTCACTGACGTCGTCGTCAAATAACTGTGCGTGGTTTTTGGGTCGTCGTGTGTGCTGCCAGTGCGGGCTGGTTCGTTGGTTGTGATGATCTCTTTCCCATCGCGCCCCGTCCTTCTCCTCGCCGTATCTAAACACTAGGGTTCGCTACTGCTGTGTCCACAGACCAGAGAGGTTGTGTTCAGCGTGCCGCCGCGGCCGCCGCTACTGCTGCTGCTGTTTATACTCTTCTTTTGAGAGAGAAAGAAAGGAAACATCCAACTCTAATTCGCTTCGGAACATCAAAGGGCTTCTATGCTGTTCATGATCGGTAAGCTCCGCTCGGTTCCTACTCAATAGTGCGACATTCTCCTTCATCCAAACTCCATTGAGTCCTTGGTTCACACCGAGCACTCAACAGCTGAAACGGGAGCGCAACATTGTTGTCCAGTGTCTGTCCACCACTCTCAGCTTCGAAATGTGGAAAACGTGAGCAAGCTCGGTTCCGAATCTTATTGTGAACCCCTGTGTCTCTCATTCGTCCCAGACCGATGGCTCAAGCCCTGTGATAGATTCGATCAGTGTCGAACTCGGTACTATTCGTTAGCTCCAAAGTTCCGTTAGAATCAGACCGATTGAGTGCCACTCTTGACAGCCTATGCGGGGTTGGCAGCCGCTACGGGAAAACAAACTGACCGACGAAACTTTCGATCAACCCAACGTCGGCCGGCCCTGCCAGTCGTCTGTCCATTCAGCTTTCTGTTCATCCGGTCGTTGAACGATCCGACCAAACAAGTAGCCAACATTAACGGGCTCGACGAACTCACAACAAGTGACGTCCAAGTCTCTTGGAGCGCTTAGCTCTCGAGAGGGGCCGCAGTGTGTTTTCCTGGTTGTAGAGGTTTTGCTTTGCCTGTTGGATCGCTGGCTGCCAACTCGTCGGCCGAGCGAATCAGCCGGAGAACTGACGAATGTGCTCGCTGCGTCGGCCACTCTTTTCTTTACTGACCAAAAGACGGACAAACCATCCAACCGACCGATTGAACGACCGACTGGCTGCCTGCTCGTCTTTCGGCGCATCTGAACTTCCGTCGGACCACTCTTCCCCCATTCTGGAAGCATATTCCCACTGAGAATCTGGTCGCTGGCCGACAAAGCAACCAATTGACATCGAATCAACGTATCGTTTCGACCGGCAAAAAGGTCCGTCGTTCCATCCCACTCAGCAGCTGATCGCACAAACGTCATCGACGGGGCTAAACTCGAATGTTATGAGCTCTGAAATCGGTTTTTGAAACGAGCTTCTCTCTGTGAGGAATTCAGGAAGGACGAATACGTCACGGAACGAACCGCCGATCGGGAGATTTTTTGTGGCTCGCTCTCCGAATCAACAAGGATGAATGTTGTCGATGCGCGGCATCATCGTTGATTACCGAAATCGATGCGGCCGCCTGGGTCTACGCCGACGATTTCCTCAAAGTTGCCCACGACCGAGTCCTCTGCCGTTCTGCAAAGTCAAATGGTTTTCTTGCGAGCACTTGGATCTGGATGTCTGGGGAGACTTTCAGAATCGTCAATCAGTCGAAGTTGGTTGTGAACTCTTCTGATGCGATGGTAGTGAGCGATATTCGTAGACGACATTCGGGGTGTAGTGGCGAACAATTACGTCTCTCTTTCTGTGAGCCGTGGAACGATGACGAGCCCAGATCAATGCCCACACGAGAAAAATTCCTGCCGCCGCAGAAACGTCCCGTGGAGCTCATTCGGTCCAACTTCGCGGCGAATTAAGAGAGACGCCTAGAATTTTCCCGCTGTGCGGAAGCGTCCAGATAACATGAGCGCAAAAGTTTCAGACGGTTCGCTCCACCGGCGTACTTTGTTCTAAACATATCTAGACATGATTCTTACCCTCCCAGCATCGCGCTTGGACCGCATCGGATTCTGATGAGCTCTTCGATCCCCGCGATCGCGATCATCTCGAGAATCGTTGCAAGTACCGATTGAGGTCCTTATCGGTGGCATGCGGGGGACGAGAACGATCACAGATAGATTTTTCGAGATACTGCTAGGTCGGTGAACCTTGATCAATTGTCTTCATTCTGTAACTATCCACAAATGACTGGTTCGTCATTGATGGTTCCCCGGTTTCCTTCACAACCTGGGGAGCTGCTGTCGATCCGATCGCGCACTCAGTGGCTGGAGCCGTCGTGCCGCGCCGTTACGCTGGAAACTACCACTTCCGAATCGGCGATGTGTGAAATGAAACGTGACCGAATCCGTGTCCGTTTTCCTCGAAGTCTAAGCGAATATGATTCCGGACTCTAGGGGTGCGGCTCTCTGTGCGACACCCTGGCCTTCACAAAGATAGTTACATCTGCAAAGTGTCGAACGCGGGATAGCTCGCGCCGGGGATCTGTGGTTTTGTGACCCACAATGGTCGAACCGACATGTGATTCGGCCACATTTCAGTCTTGACCATTTCTTCGGTGTCCATCTCTCTGCAAACTCTCTACTTTAACTTCTGATGACTTCGTTGATCTTCTCTTTCGAGCTCGTAATCAGATCCTGAAATGATATAATAGGCAACGCCCGTCGTTCCTATCCAGGCTCTTGGAACGGATCGTTCCTCTTCAGATTTGGTCAGCGATCTCTACGCTTCGACCAGTCTGCATTCACGCGGCGCGTGGGTTGGAATGGCCTTGTCTTCAGCTCTATTTAGAGTTCGGACAAAGACGGTTGAGACACGATACATGGAATCAATTGGAGCAGGGGTGAGTGAACTTGGACGCGTGGCGATAGGAGCCCTGAAAGTGCAACGGGAGGGATCACGAAGTTTTGTGTGAGTTTCGAATCGTCTTGTCCCACATGGTACCACAGGCTGGAGAGCTATGTACGATGGTTGCCATGATCAATAGCATTTCGACATAGTTCTCTCGTTGCGTCCTTTTCTGTACGGAATTGTGAGAAGCGAACGGGGAGAACACTTCCGGGACGACGTTGCCGGCGGAAAGAGGCGCCTCCCAAAGAAGGTCATTCGGAAAAGTGCGAATCGTGGTCTCTTAACCCATTTGCTATGGTTCGTATTCAGCATTTGGCCCCCAGCTCGCGATCGACGATCGAATGAATATCCGTGGCGAGATCTCCTGTCGTCTGTATGCGATTCGACAGAGGACAACGCCGACGATTGCGGCCAACTCGAATCGTCGAGCGTAACGGTCTTATCTGAAGCGAGAGCAAAAATAAGGCAGTCGTCGCGGACACGCGATGCGATGGCGCTCCATGGTTTCATGCAAACCGTCAGCTCCGGTTACCGAACATCCTCCTTCATCGTCACGATGTTTCAGATTCTGGAAATTCGGGGGCTTCTCTTTCACTGGCGAGGGAAAGTTTCTTCGGGAATCGATCGGGCGATCGATTGTGTATAGGGAGTCATAACAACTGTCTCTTCGTGTTTATCTCTGGATCATCGTTGATATCTGGTCTGTGGTTGTCCGGGAGACGTCGGAATGCCGTACTGACGTGCGATATTCGATCATTCCGACGGGAATCGGAAGTGGCCATCATCGGGAACCGTCCGCCATCCAAGAGCTCAGAGCGAGGTGCTCGATGAATTCAGATTCTCAGGGCCCGATGAAAACGAGCAGACGAGAAACTACGTGCCCTCTCTCATCTCCGAGAGGGGTTACTTGGTTAGGTGGTGAGCCGACTAAATGATTGGTTGTTCTAAAAACTCTCTCTGCTTTCAGGCGTCAGCGCTGTTCACAACCTCGAACGCGTGTTGCTTCCGGAGCCACCCAATAATTTCAAGAGACTCGGTGTCAAATAAGATCCAGCTTGTTGCTAGTTGTCGCTAGTAGTTGAGGCGTGTGAAATTCAAGTCACACCGGCAAGCTGGAGATGTACGATCAATCTTACGGGCGTCGAAGTTACGGGCAGAGTTCTGCACCGCCCTACAACTATCATTATGAGCAGTACGCGCCGTCACCTACAAACTACGCGTGAGTATCCGTCATCACCATCATCATCATGGTCTAGTCTCTAGAATGGTCGACGAAGGCGGCGGGACGGTCGATTGAGAGCCTCTGTTGATGAGCTGCTAATCGGCGACGATGTACATGCTCGCTGTCTCATAGCCAAGCAACCGTCATGATGTGAGCGAAGGATCGGTGAAATGCATGAATTTCAATGATATGCTGCCCTTCATGAAACAAAGCAAGCCTCGCTGTCACGTGTCTCATCCGTGTGTTCTACATGGTTTGTGCACACGGCAGAGTCAGTTAGGCCGTCAGTAAGTCAGTCAGTCACTCACTCAGTCAGTCAGGCAGGCAGTCATTCGCTCCAGCGAAATAGTGGGCAGGACGGCTTTTAGTCAGAGAGGCGAGCAAAATCATCGAATCCTTGTTGTTCGATGATCGATTGTCGCTGCCGCTGCGTCGAGTGTTACTCTGATCTCTCTTGTGAACTGACGAGATATTCAATCGGAAAGAGTACTCTATACAGAGGAATCTAGAAACCCGACCTCATGTGCTGTGTCGTTTGTGAGCAACTGTAAGTTGTTGTTGATTTACTAATCATCAGAGGAAATCCGAGGTTGACTCTGCTCCCGACTGCTCTGTCGGGAAAGTTCTCCCTCTACGATGACGTTCGAGCCTGAAGCAGGTTCAAAAGTGGCCATCAAAGGAGTCAAGAAGAAATCGCGGGGTTGGCTGTGCATGCCGTGACCACCTTCGGACCTTTCATCGAATCACTATAATTTCTATCTGTCCCAATCTGGACTTATATTGAAATGATGCTGAGTGTTCGGAAACGTGGGCTCACGCCTCCCGTAACTTCTGGGGAAACGATCCTCGCGTTCCCAAGCAAGCGCACGGTCATGTTCGATTTGGTTAGCGGCTTTCTCCGAGCGGAAATGGTTGCCAGAGTGAAATGATATTCCCTGGAATGCGGAATTCGTTTCAGTGTCAAAATTCGGTGGCTGAATACCTTATGCTTCGCAAGTGAATCACGGAGTGTTTGCAGCAAACAGCCTTTATTGTCGGTTGAATCCTTTGCGTGGTTTATCTCGGAGCGCTGACCGACTGTGAGCGGATCATATCGGGGAGAGAATCTCTCTGATATAAACAATCAATAGCACTCAGTATTCATCGTAGGGTTGTGGTGACGGTAGAACTCGTTTGCTTTCGTTCCTCCGATGGGCATACATATCTTAGGCTCTTTATGGGTGCTCTCACTGTTGATAGTTCCGTGAGGAGACTCGGTGGAAACTCGGCAGCACTGGAGTGACTCGTGAGTAGTGTTATGTTGCAGCAGAAAGCCATGTTTTTGCTGACGCTAGATTATTCTTAGCGAAGCTGCATCCAAATGCGTTTCCGTGACGCCTTCATTACCTTCCTCTTTGGATTCCGATCGTGGGCCGCTCAACTTTGGACCAAGTTTCGTCTCAATTGATCGGCTTTCGAACGAACATTGTTTCACACGCGAAACAACATCCGCAATGGTAGCAGTCCACCAGAAACTGCTCCAAGTCATGGGACTTAATCATTTTACAGCAGTAGTCGCTTCAAACACGGCGACTCGTTGGGAGAACGAACGAGCCGCCAGCAGAACGAGTTGTTGTCGAGAGAGTTGAGGCCACCGTCGAATAGCGGACCAACGGTGAACCGAGATCCGAGTCCTGTGGTCAAGCTCTGATGAGATCGAGGAAACCGGCAATCCTCCGTGAAGAAATTCTGACGGCCACACTAGAACCACTTCTACCCATTCACACCTCGTTGCTGCCTGGAACAGAAACTCGAAGTGACCACTCGGAGCAATTTGTTAACAGGCTAAACACTTCCGCTTACAGGAAAAGCTCCAATCATAGAGAAATGGAGCCCCTAGAAGACAAAGAACGTGGCTGCTGTCAAGGCTTTGTGGCATTCCTCCTCGGACTCGCCCTTTTCTCCAGCCAGCTAGTGATCTTCGGAGTTGTTGCCCTCACGGTTTATTGGGTTTTCAAGTTCAAAGGCGGTATAGATCTCGAGAAGGATCCCCTGCAACAGTTCAACACTCATATCATCGCCATGATCGTTGGTTTTGTTTTCTTCTGTGGTCAGGTAAGCTGAGCATGCTTTTCGCGCGAGAGCCCCTCATCGTTCAGTGATGGGAGCAGAACAGGACTTCGTGTTCGATCCGAGTCTGATAGGATACCTCTACTAGTATCGATCGTTCCGTGTTGATAATTCTGCCACTTTATTTCAGGCGATTCTGGCATACCGCGTTTTCGACTGTTGCAAGCGATCTTATTCTCGAGTCATCCACTTCATTTTGCAGCTCTGCGGAACTATCTGTATCTCTGCAGGCTTCTATGTCACGTATATGAACACGCACAACAAAGCTCAAAACCATTTCCGATCGTTGCACACATGGTTGGCGTTGGCGACTTGTTCTCTCTTCTGTCTACAGGTACGTTCGCCGTCGACACTTTTCCCATACGTGTGCATGCATTCAGCGCGTCTCTGTATTACCATAGCGCGTGGATAGCCGGGGTTTGTCCATACGTAGTAACGAATCGCTGCGCTTGTCACCTTTTGTAATCATCATCATTAATCATAATTTCCAGTTTGTCTTCGCCATCCTCTTCTTCATAATCCCCCTGTGCTGTCGCAGAAAAACTTTCGCGTTCAGACAGAAAATGATGCCAGTACACGCGTCTTTCGGACTCATACTTTTCACCATGTTTTCTGGAACTGCTATCACCGGCTTCATGCAGGCCCAGGAAGAACCGTAAGTTACGATATGGGAGTATCTTTCGATAGAGGTGCGCCTTTGGTTTTTCTGCGCTCGTTCCCATGACGGAAGATGATATGGATTTGCTTTGTTCGCAGCCTGATCCTGCCCCCTACGTACAACCAGACGGCGGAGAATATCCTCTCACTCATACCTGGAAAACCTGAGCAACAATCGGATCTTATCGTCAAAATATTGGGCTGCGGCATACTCGTGCTCGGCGTGTTCTTGTCGGCAGTCACGAACACAAGCATCAGAGGAGGCCGAGGCGTCTTCTACAGGACCTAGTTCCTCAAAGGGAGCGGATAGTCCCTGGAACGATTTCACTAAACTTAACAAGAAATCCTGTCTGAGAGCTTTCTTTTCCTTACGTCCATTTCTCACAATCAATACTGATCCGAAGGCAACTAAGGCCGTCTCTGTGTCGGTAACTCGGTTCGAGAATACTTCGGCTTGGTCAAGGGAGTTCAAGCCGAACAGCCAACAAGTTGCCATACGCGGATACAAACGCCAATTTATCGGCATTATGCTTTAAGCTCGATAACGAGACGCTGGCGACCGTTACGTGACCAAATACCGTATGTGTGCTTTCAGATTGAAAGCTTCCGTTAAGTACCTTTCATGACACCGATACATAAGATATAACGAATATTCCACGACGACGACTGAACATTGTCTTGCAACGAACAAAGTGTAAAGTGAAAGTTCATTGACATCGCTGCTGGAGCACTCGGACTGCTCGCATGAATAATATGGACACTCTGGTTCACGGCCAAGAACAGAAAGGAAACTTCGTCATCAGGGCTGAGTGCTCCGGCTAGATGAGCTCACGCTGAGTGCCACTTCTACGACTAGAGCATTGTGTACATACAGTATTGAAGTCTGATGCCCTGACTGTTTTGCGATTCCTACGCAAGCAACCCGATTGTTCCCAGTTTTTGATGGGAGCGGTCAAGGAGCGGTGTTCATTCTTCAGAGGAATAAATTCAAGAGTATTTGATTCTAGCTGATTCCCTGCTCTATCGAACGCATAGCTAAGAAGATAAGTAAGAAGGTTGCGGGTACGACCTCCGATTTCGATGTTCCAATAGTTATTGTTTTGCGTGAATCCGGCTGGCCTCGATGAGTATGACGCACATGTTCTGATAGATCGCACTACCCTAAAATCCCGCGGATAACGAACCTTTTTTCCCCTTAAATTCGACCGAAACCCCCATCAGATAACGAACCCCTCAGTTAGCGATCCCTCCAGATAACGAACCTGGCAGATAGCGAACCCATCAGATAACGAACCCGGCAGATAGCGAACCATTGAGATAGCGAGCCAGGTTCGTTTTCTGAAGGGTTCGCTATCAGCCCGGTTCGTTATCTGAAGGGTTCGCTATCCGCCGGGTTCGTTATCTGAAGGGTTCGTTATGTGAAAAGTTCGCTATCTGAAGGGTTCTCTATGCGCGGGATTTTAGGGTATTCGATAGAGGAACGATTTCCGTTCGAGCCTGGTCAGCAGCAGCTCGCAGGTGAGCGTTCGGCAATCTTGCTGTCGTGACGTCAGTTCGTAGTGCAGTGGTTCCTCACCTGGGGGCCTAGGGCCCTCGGGGTTCCCAGACGGCGTTGTCGGGGGGCCCGGAGTCTACTTCCAAACATTCCCTCGGTGAGGTGAACTGAGCGCAGGAATGAATGGTGATTGTATGGATCGGCCCATTGACCAGAGACAGGAACAACCTAGTCATTAATTTCGACTTCTCCGCCATGATGGACTTATTCGACCAGTAAATCGTTTGTTCCAAGAAATTTCTTATGAGAAAATATACAGAAGTCTCGTGTGCCCTCGCCTTCCATACTGTTGTGAGAGCTGGCGCCCGATCTACGACGAAGACGCTCTCCTTCTGGAGCGGATTCGCTCGAAGTTTATTTCCAGAGTTTCCTTCAGATGTCGAGTCCCCCGATCCAACATCGTCATTCCCTCACTTGAGGAGTTGCATGAAAGAGCAGATAGAAGAGCTTACCTCCGATTAGTTAGGACAGGCTTGTTCGATAGATTCTTTGCTGCCCAGACGAGTGTAACTAGATCGACTGTTCAAATTCGTGCCCCAGAACAGGCCAAATCTTTCATTGTAAACAACTCTTTCGCATGGCGTATGTCTCGCAAAGTCAGAGAATCGCGTGATTTATGTATTTTCTTAACTAAGCACCTCTTTGATTAAGAAGAGAGATTCAAACTCAAAAATCCGAGGGGAGCCCGAAGTCGAATCTCATCGCGAATGGGAGGCCCATCCGCCGAAAAGGTTGGGAACCACTGTCGTAGTGGGATTATTCTCGACATATTTTGGATCAACCCCATCTTCTCCAATCGTTTGGTAACTGTGAACAAGGCAACCCGTAGCTGTGTCACCCCTGCTGCTGCTGCTGTACCCTGCCCCTTGCTTCGCCAGGGGTGGTGAGGAATATCTTCTTCCGAATCTCGTAGTCTCCGTCCCAAAATTCACAGAGGAGCTGTGAGACTTTCCTCTTCGATCGCCTTGTTTTCTAATCTTTGATTCGACATGCCCTCGAATCTGCGACTCGAGCTCCGTCAGTGAACCACAAAGATCTACTGAACGTTCCGCGGTGGACGACTTCCAGCTCACCGCTTGAATTATGGAGAACAATCTCTGGCTCCAACGTCACCCGGAGAGCATATTAAGGTTACGCAGAGATTCCAGTTCTGACTTCATTCACTTTCATCGTATATTAGCTCGATACGTTCCATCGGACGTTATATGAAGTTCCCCGTTCTTGCCGGCTCCCTTCCCTGGGTGGAGCGGATTCGCCCGTCTCTAGTCTGTTGTCACGTCAGCATCAGAACCAAATCTTTGATCTGTTGAACTTCCGCAATAGGTAATACAGAAAAAAGATGAAGGAAGTAATTTCGTTGGGTCGCAGAGAGAGCGTTTCCCAGGATGCTGCTTCCCTGCTGCTTCCCCCTGGGCTGGCGCCCTGTGAGACGGCTCTGCTCGCACACCCCTTAGGTCGCTCCTGCCTCTGACCACTGCCAACAGTCTCGACCGACCCTCGATCGCTTGAATTCCGCGCGGCGAGTCGATACCACAGTCCTCTGGTGAACACGACGAATGAACGCATACTTCTGTGAGATATTCTGAGCTCTCTGAGTTCTTAGATATTCGCTGACGGCATCAAACCACGTTCCGACTGCTCAAGAGGATATCTGTCCATGTATCCCATGGTCAGAACGAGGTCCCCGTAGTCATGGAGTAACATGAGCCATTCTGAAAGCGTGACGAATGCGGTCATTCGCAGATCGGCTCAGCGACGGTTTTCATAACACAACGTCTGCGACAAAAACACCCGCTTCGATTATGTTCTGATCAATCAACCAATTGCCATGTTTGTCCGCGTGAGTGACTGCAATGAGCTAGTATTATCAGAAGCCTCGAACTCAGCAAACGATTGTCATTCGAGAACCGAGAGTGTCTGCTCGACCCTCCACTGCATCACGCTGGCGTATCAACGTGAACTTTGCGAGGTTTCAAAATTGCCTCTTGACACATATCCTCTACTATCGCTCCTTGGCAGAAAATCCAAGAACCGTTCCTCATGGTGCCCCAAATTTTCCATTGCAGTGTAGGAGTCTATCCTCCGGAATATTTAGGAGGAACGAATCCAACGACGCATGGCGCACAAACAAATAACGCTTTCGAGCACCACAGACCAGGTAGGCTGTGTATCCGGGAAGAGGATAGAGAATACCATGAACCATTAAGTGCTGCTGCTGCGAAGGTTTTGCTGAAGGTCACTAGAAATCCGACCCTTTTGAACGTGCCGCTTTTCGGAATCATGCAACATCACGCAGCACCAACGTAGAGTACCTCGATATTAGAGGCTTGCGAGAACAGCGGAGTTAATATCTTTTACGCAAATGAACGACCTCAGACGCTAAAATCGACGCGAGTAAACCTCTCGCAAAGTTACAATGGTCGACGTCCGATCCTAAACGCTGTTTCATCTCAGGCGAGCCACGAGAGACGTTTCGGAAAACTATTCAAGAAAAGATACGGGGTTCCAAGCCGGAAGAGAGCTCCAAGAGCGGTCTCGAAAGGTGAACAAGTCAGGTAGCACTGTACCGAAGGAAAAATGACATTCTGAAGATTGAGGACGTTTGCAGATAGCTGTGGAGGGATTGCTCCCGGACTCGGGGGGGCACCTCCTAATAGCCCCCCCTCCCGCCGCGTTCCCGCCCGATACGACTCCGCCGCGACCCGCCCTCCCGGTGCTCGCCACGGCAGCAACCCCCAGTCCCGTCTCGACCCCCTCCCGCTCACCTCCTCCCTCTGACAATGAGCCGCGCGTGCGTAGGGTGAGAACTGAATCTGTGACAATATTTCTCCCCCCATGGTTTCTCGGCAGTTCTCGCGTAGCCTGGTTTGAGCCAAGGCTGCATCGAACGATCCGTGAATCTTCTGAGAGTCTGTCGTTGAGAGCTCCCCGAGCTCCAATTCCAGTGTCCTTTTCTTCCCAGTATTTTTCGCTACCTCGCTGTGGCCCGTTCATCGTTCTCAAAATCTCTATATTTCCTGTAAGACGTGCGTTAGTTCACTTGAGTGAATCTTTTCCGTAGCTCGTTGCGTTCGTTCGTCCCTTTGTGAAACGTCATCCTGATCTTCCGGCCTCGCCCGACATCCCCGTCCGATATGATCGATCCACTCGTTCAAGCAAGGTAAAGCTCTTCCAATATTTACTTATAGTGTATGCACGTTTCTCGTCTATCGTCGTCTTCCCCTCGTTGTGTCGTAGACACATGAGCCGCCGTACGAAGACGGCCACCAGAGTATAGTCAGTCCCTCATAGGCGAAGGCTTGATCCGAAATGAGACTCCCGAGGATGAAATTTCTGACAACTGACCGGGGAAGGTTCGGAGATCTCCCTCACTGTATCGTTATCATAATCATCGACGTATCTCGCCGGAATGCGGAACGAGAAGAGCACGGGCGTGCCATCAACCCGAACTGACACGGCAAAATATGACGACCAATTTCCTCTTGGACTGAGGGATTCTGAGGTAGGGGGCGATCACCCCCTGGATACGCATGTGGGTCTGATTTTGGTGCAGTATTTCTGGCTGGATGAGTTTCGTGGACCAGATGCATGGGAACAGTACCAGGAAAAACACGGTCTTGTTTCGTCGCGCTTAGGTTCCCGAGATGAAAATTCATTTTTCATGTTAAGAAATCGATTGAGTACTTTGGAAGAAATCTCCGTCTTGATCCGGGGACCCGGAATGTATCGATATCTAGCGACCCCCCGAACTTCCCAACGAGACAAGCAACGTTCTGAATCTGACATTGGCTTGATATTGATTCTCGTGCGGCTGTTCTTGCCGTAACGATATGCTAGGCGTGACACCTTGCGGGGCTTATTTTGCAGAAAAACTACGCAGGGCTCAACAGGGAGCGGAGCCTCGCGCTGTCAGCGGAGAATGAAAGGTTGGAAGAGAAGATTCGCGACTTGGAGAAGCAGCTCGAGATCGAGAGGGAACGACGCACGGTCCAAGAATCCCATATTCAGTTCCTGCAAAGAGCGGTGGAGCGAGCAATAGAGTGAGTTGGATCGTTATGATCTTATGGCAGATCAGGAGAGACCTCACTAAGTTTCTCTTCGAGGAGCAGAATTCGGAGACTGTAGATATCTTAGTCAGATTCTACTATCTATTGCTGTAAAATTGTATACAATATAAAATATTTCATCTGAATAATTGGTCGATGTCGCTGCGGCGATGGACCGGCAATAAAAACAACTTGAACTTGAAATTGAACTATCATTTATTCGAACTTCGCGGAAGCTTCAATGCGTAAGAGGATCGGCTTTAGCGAACGGCTCGGATCCCTTGAGACAATCATAGTTTTATATCAGGAGGCGACCACCTAGAGAATAGATATTCGCCATCGCCAAGCTCATGAAGAGGCCGGGTGAGAAACATTCGTGAAGCTCCATTCGGCCCCTAGCTGGAAATCGACGATCGACTGCATATTCATGGTGAGATCACCTGCCGTCTGTGCACGATTCGACAGAGGACAACGCCGACGATTGCGCCCGACTCGAATCGTCGAGCGGAACGGTCTTACGCGTATCTGCGGTGAGAGCAAGTACAAAGCAGTCATCGCAGAGACGCCATCGCATCCGGCGGTTTCATGCGGAGCGCCAGCTCTGGTTACCTTTTCATACTTCCTCATCTTCACGATGTTTTAGAATCCGGGAATCTCAAGGCCCCCCTCGAGAAGACGCCGTTTCTCGAACAGATACTCCAACAGACTTCCGGACTCTTCCTTGAACATATAATACCTCGAAGCGATTTCTGAATCCCGTAGATTATCTGACGGGAACGCCGTCAACAACCGCTCTCGCCGTGTCGCCCAGGAAGCCGTCGAGCCTAACATCGTGATTGCCGAATTGTACCGCGTGAGAGCGACCCCCGAGATATACTCCCTTAAGAGTACGACCAAATCAAAGCAATCGTGATTCCCTGCGAACATCTCGAACTGATAGATCCACAATTCCGGTTTCATTTCACCCGACTGACCGCGGAACACAGCCGGTTTTGCTCGAACTTTCCCTGAAGCCACCTCTTTGGCGAAAGCTTTCGCAAACTGGATGACTACTTAATGGATGACTAACTCATGCTGAATTTGAGCGGGTGCTCGCTCGGTGAATCCCTTACTGTCAACTTTCTTGACCGCCCGGGCACAACATTCACTCGCAACTCTCGCGAGGCAAGAAGCTCCTCGAGAGAGCTTGTCTTCACTAACTCTTTGAGCTCGGCGCTCGAATCTGCATCAAGTGCGAGCGAATCGCCATCCCCTTCTTCTTCATGGCTCGCCACCGCAAAGTCTTTCGCGACTGGTAGCTCGCCTCCCTGTATCCATTGCTCCAGTTTCTTCCGAAAATAACCGTTCCAGCCTCGCTGTCGCTCCTCTCGTGAGTTGTTTCGCTCGCTTCGCCGCAAGTGAACGGCTTCAACGTCACGCAATCATCTTGATCTCTGAACGTTCCACTCTTCCATGGCAGAGTTACGACAACGAAATACGGAGCGGAATCTGAAAGTGCAACGAGCTCAAAAGTTGTCTGCGAATGACACATTTAATCCGAGGGCAATGTTGACTACCGAAGCCCCAAGTGGACAAGCAGAGTTCGTAGCAGCGCCATATCTGAGGGCAGAATTGTCTTGATGCGCTGTTGTGAGGCATCTCTCGAGCTGGGGTTCATGTCGACAGTCTAATCACAAGCTCTGAAAACTTAACTGTTGTTGATTTTTCTCTTGTGGCCTCTTTCGGTTATTCGCTGCGTTGGGGACCCGGCGTCCCGGGAACACGGACCATTGCACGAGTGTGCTCCTCTGGATGACTCAGATGTCAAAATCTGTAAATTGCGAAGCCAAGGAATCGAGAAACCAAGACCCGCGGTCGCGGATCGGGAATTTCACGAAATGTGAGGCCGGAAATTATGGAAATATCCAGGTATCCAGGGCGGCCTTTCTCAACAGCTCACATCTAGTCGAATTCCCCAGTCAGGCATCGCCATCTGTTACAGTTTTCCGAAGCTACTCAGATCGCCATCGCCTTCGCGGCCATGTATTAATCTCGATCGGTCCCACTTGCCTGGAAGGAGCGGCCGCAAAACGAAGGTGATTATTCAGGAAGACGAATTCAAGAGTATGCGGTTTTGGCTGAATTCCGAGAGGCTCGAATACAGGTCGAGCCGAGTCGCAGATATCGTCGTCCCCGGATTCCGGGGTTCCAAAAGATTCCCGCTGCTTTGATCGACTCGGTCATGGTGGTGGTGTCGTGGAAGCCTTGATAGAATCGAGTCCCACCTCGGCGTCCGCGGCGACGAATACGTGGGCTCAGGCCCGTGAAAGATGTTTAAGATTGGATTCCCGGCGTTTGAAGAATTTCTCCCTGGACGGAACTTGAGGTCATTGCCTCACCGTTCCCGGTGGAAGAGGTGGCAAGTGGAGGACAATCTTCTACCCCCGTGTATTATACATGAAGCTCGATGTACCGAAGGAAAAAACCGGGGTCAAGGATCACTGAGTCAGCGCTTACAGGATCGAGTACGCCTGAAGCGGGCGGTTAGTGCGGTTGCAGCAGGCCGACAAGTCCGGGCAGTCTCGTGACAGCTCTCGCTTCGTCGTTGTGGATCGTCTTCCGAGCATCATCCTCCGAGTTTGGGGCGATTATGATGGAGGGAAGCTATTCACGGAAGCATGAGAACCCCACTGCCTCCGCTGCCCTGTTTCCAGGAATTTGGACGCCGAAAATCTATTGGGTGTCTTCCCGAGCAGACAGGGAGCTCTGCTTGAATCATGATCGAATCTTCAAGTCAAAAACTCTCAAACTCTGTTCCGTATGCTGCACAGAGGGTATGGTATAGCGGCGATGATACTTCACTATCCGATATTGGGCATGATTGAAGTCGAACATGTATAATCCTAATCGTTGATCGACAATGCGGGGAAAATCAGGCTGACTTTGATAGAAACTTGCCACTCGCTGCGCGCTATAAAGGGGAACACTTAGGTCCTGCTGGCTTGAAGGCTACGTCCGCGTCGCAGCGATGTATTGCGGGCTCGTTAGCGGATGAGAGTGATAGTGAATCGGAGACAACGCAGGATCGAATACCCAGGACCCTGATGACTCACGGCTTTGTTCAGATGGGGAAGGTTGAGATCCTCAGCACCCAGAATTATAAAGTGGAAGACTCGCAGTGTCTTCTGCTGTTATCGCATTTCCGTTCCGGTACGTGACCACAGCGACAGCCGCAGCATCTTCTGCGAAGACGTAACAAGAACGACGATGCTCCCAATGAAGACGGGACCAATCTGTCGCCGGAAATACAGTGTTTTCAAGTTTTCTTGAAGAATCCGGAAGCGGAATACCTCGCCGAGATCAAGAATTCTAATTCATAGAAATTACGGTATAGGATGTGATTGTTCCCCGGATCGGGTTATGACTTTAAGGAGCACGATTCGCCGAATTCAATGCCCCAAGATCGCGCCGATGACGGGATAGACGACGGACAAGGCAACTAGCATCGATCACTGGCGCAGCGTGGATTGCGGACGGAGTATCAGATGGGTATTCCCGAAAGGCT
The DNA here is from genome assembly GCA_028455905.1 of Neoseiulus californicus. Classification (NCBI taxonomy): domain Eukaryota; kingdom Metazoa; phylum Arthropoda; class Arachnida; order Mesostigmata; family Phytoseiidae; genus Neoseiulus; species Neoseiulus californicus. Next base: position 40,914,821 of record JAMQGS010000001.1, read on the forward strand.
TCCCTCGCTCCTGGGCTCCGTTGAAAGAAGATAACTCGATCCGATTGAGCCCGAGAGGACAATCATCGATTCAGTGTGGAGACGAGTCTTTTCAAACCCGGCAGCCAGTTGATTTCGAGATACCAGCGGTCTCAAATGAAAAGCGGTTTTTCTGAGCAGTTGCGCCAAAACTTGGGTTCAGAGCACGTAGCACCGTCCACTTCGGGCTCGTGGCCTTGACTTTATCTTTGATTGCCCCGGCGTGGGTCTCGCTCGCTTGTTTACTGACGAATCTTTTTTTTTTCAACTTTTTGGCAATTCTGCCGCATCTGGAACGGTCGATCGAACTCTCGTTGTCTGAATCGTTGAACCCGTGTGGAGTCAAGGCCGTTCACAGATTCAGAGCAGTCTGCTGAAGATGCATTCAGTCTGCTATCTCATGGTCGGCAGGTTCTGGATCATAACTCCTCCTAGTAAACGAAGTTATTTGGCTATCAGCAGAAGATTCCGTATGTGGAATGTCCATCTAATATTTGGTCCCCAAGCGGGATCACCTCCTCACTTTCAGGGGGCCTTTCGGGGCTCCATGGAACCCGATCGTCAGTTTCAACCACCCCTTCCTAAAATATCCATCAAGCGCTCGACTCCAAGCTTTGGTGAAAGAGAATCAGCGGGTCCATCAAGACAGTCTGCACTACCCCACCGGAGAAGTCTTCGTAGTGAGATTGACTCAACTGAATTCAATATGCGTCCTGCGACTGATCAACATGCGCTGTTAATTCTGTTCTGCGGCGGGAGGTCATCTTGGACGCTTCGTTCATTGGGGGAGATTCTCGGGGAGAATTGGGTTTACGGCATTCAAGTTCTGACTTCTGATCATATCAGACTCTATCCCGTCTTCCCGGTTCCCCATGGGGCGGTTGGAGGGTATAGGAAATGTTCAACGCAAGACAAAACACCTGCTGAAGAAAAGTGGTCGTAATTATTTTTGTAGTTCTGTTCATTTTATCGCTGGCGAATAACCAACGATCCTGCGGACACACTTCAGATCGTTGGTCTGACTTGTCGGCAAGGAACGCCAATCTGTCGAGAGACAGCTTGTACACCTGGAGTAAAACAACTGGAGAACGACTGGGTCGCCTGACCACCATAACCATCTTATCGTTTCCGAATATTCCACCCGAGTGAGTTGAGTTCGTCGATGGTTGCCCTTTCGAGCAAATCACAGCGTGCTCATCTCGGGATTCGTTCAATACCATCAACGACGATGAAGACCCATGCTACTGGAAGCGATCGATGCATCCCCACCTCGGCTGAAAGAGAGGAAAACAGGCCCAAACGAGCATCCTCCTCTCTCGATACCGTCTCGTCCACGGATCGTTCTATAAAAACCTTGTGTGAGAGAATAAGAATCACAAAATTTTGTTTGTCTATTCTCTGACAATGCGTTTCATCATCCTCGCCGTTGCCGCTCTCGCGGTCGGAGCTGTGAGTTGACGAATCTTGTGCTCTTGAGGTTGACGCATCCGAGGTTCTCGGACACCGCAGATCATGTTGTTCCTTTCTAATTTACAGAACGCCCAACAATACCAACAAGAGGAGAAATACGCTCCGATTCCTTACCAATTCGCGTATAAAGCTGAATCAAACGAAGGATCCAACAGCCAGGAAGAAACTTCCGATGGCAACGGGCGCGTTCAGGGCTCCTACTCGTTCAAACTCGCTGATGGTCGCGAACGAACTGTCACTTATTGGGCTGACGAATCAGGATTCCACGCTGACGTTAACACAAACGAGCTCGGAACTGAGTCCAAGGACGCAGCTGACGCAAAGTACTCTTCCACTGCCATCACCGGTGAGCAAGCCGCTGTGCAATACGGAGCTCAAGTCCAGGCCGAGCAGAAGACCCAAGTCTACCAGGCTCCCGCCCCAGTCGTGAAAATCCAGTCTGCCCCAGCTCCCGTCGTCAAGATCCAGGCTGCCCCTACCATCGTCAAAGCCTATCAACCCGCTCCAATCGTGAAGGCGTACGCGACCGCCGGACCCACTGTTTATAAGACTATTCAGGCCGTTCAGGCTGCCCCGGCTGTCTACAAGACGATCCAAGCTGCTCCGACCGTGTACAAAACAATTCAGGCTGCTCCAACTGTTGTCAAGACGATCCAAGCAGCTCCTGTCTCCTACGCCTATGAACATGCTCCCATCACCTACACTCACGCCGCATCTCCCTACCAGTACGTCTCCGACGACTACCACCACGTCATCCACAAGGCCTAATTGTGATTTTTCGACATGTTGAAACTTTGTTGACTGGCACTCAGTTCTGGCAACGATTTCCATGTTGCCAAAATCCCCCGAAACGTGCTCAAAAATTCAATAAACGCCATTCTGTGTTGGGTACCCGTTCAGCGTTGATTCTATGAAAAGCTGGGAGGACAGAGAACTGGCGAGAGGAGATGGAGGATTCGTCTGCTGTTCCGTCCGAAACTATGTAGCCATGAACGACGAAATGGTTGGGCCGACCACCTTACCAGGCTTCGAAGCTAATGTATCAAAGGGAACCCCTCCGACGCTTGAAGTAATTGCTCCCGCCCATGAGGGGGATGCACTCATCCGACCCGCCCGAATCGACAGCTTCTCGTTCCTCCACAGATATTCCATGAAGATCGATTCAAAAATGTCAGTAATCGGAGGCTTTCAGCAGACTGCATAGTCATGACTTTATTTTTCTCCGAATAATACCCCGGCTGCAGCCCACAGATGGTGACCTGACGCCTACGGTATCCATCAATAACAGAGGACGAAATGTCTTGCTCAAGTTCTACTCTGATCTCCACGCTTTGATTTCGTTGCACAGGACTACATCTAGCACAACACAGGAGTCAAGATATATCGTTTCGACCGGCTAGAACAGGCGCTACAAGCGGAGATCCACGAAGATATACACGGGAGTCTATCCGGGGAACTCCCGTGTACATTTCACATCATCAAGTTGAGGGCTTCGCAAGTTTATCGATGAGGTAACGCAACCGCACCTTCTCTCGTACTTGACGGGAAGTATCAGTGGTCCAGCCACTCCCACGTTTTCACACAATAAATATGCACATCGCAATTTATACGCCTTTGCTGCACAATTCCCCCCTAATCAAAACAGACTTCCTCCCTTGAGTCTATTTGAAGGACTTTGAAACTGTGCCGGCAGCCTCAGGTATCAAACGTGCTGCTCCACGTGAGTTGGTGGGGTCAATCTACGAACATGATCCATGGGAGTATATTTCTCCATGGGAACGGTTACAGCGACAGAAATGCCGATAGCACACAACAACGTATTCTTGTTCGGTCACAAATACGACACCTCGGCTCGATAGACGTACGCGATGCCGACGCCTATTAACAGTTTCCTACTATGCCCTTTTAATCAGACTTCGAGGCCACTATTTACAAATGCTGGTACGCCGCTGCAGGGAACTCAGGTTGGCTGGATAATGTCCTTTCACCTCCTCCCATTCCAATATTTTGAGACTGTCTATTCGGGAACAGCTCCCTCTGGTGATTCCCAAGCGTTTGGAAAAACTCTAGATGGCGGCTTGCATCTGGGGCGTGGGAGTCGCCTTTTGTGAGGTCTACCGTATCGCCTAGGATAGTTTTCGGTGCGTCCTCGAGCTGATGAGACTGTTTTGGGAAGAAATCATGCTGACCACTCGCGTGTTGAACAAGATGAAAGTTTTTGTGCTGATTGAAATCGGGCTGAGGGAAACTGATCGGCGTGTGTTTCCCAATGTCATAACCACCGCTGCCGAGTTTTATCGAGTCGACATTCTGGAACATATTTTGACCGAAATCTGAGATCAGCTTCTTACTATGAGTCCCGCGTTCGGTGAACTCAGTGCCGAAATTCGCCAGGTCATTGAAACCTAGCTTGGCGTGATGGCTCGAAGCTGCGTGAAGGTTGCTGTACGCATGTTTGTGCTTCTTCTTCACCGGTCGTGGGACGTGCACGATTTTCGTCTTGCCTTTATGATGGTGGTGTTTGACAATATGCCGATGGTGATGGTGCACAGGGACTGGTATTGGCACTGGCTGAGGCACTGTAATTATCTTGACCTGAGTGGCCTGGGGCAAGTGTGGAGGAATCACGATCGGTTTCTCCGAGTGACCGCGGTGGGCGAATCCGGCAAGGCCCAGCGGCAACAATGCAAAGGGCAAGCCTTTCTTCATGATCTTCTTGAAAGCATCTGCCTCACTATTTTGCACAGAAAGGACAGTGATGAGTAACGGAACACCAAATAGCTTCGGAAGTAACATAGCGCCGTCGAAGTCCGAAACTCAATGGCCAAGAGCTGATTCGCAGTAAGGGAGTAACTTACGCGTTGGGAGAAGATTCAGGTAAGTGAAGCAAATCTGGCAAGGAGCATTACATCTTTTGATAACGAAATAGGAAGGATAAGTATCTGTAATGGAGCAGGCGTCGCTTTGAGGCCATCTGGAGCAATTATTAAGTAGTAATGGATGCGCACACAAGGGGAACCATCCCTGAAGCCGTTTTTCAGCTAGTAACGAAACTCACCACCGGGGCTCTCGGGCGATAACACGGCTCCAAAACTGATTCATCTGACGCCATCACCTCAAGCGTTCAGTTCGTCGAGTGGAGTTTCCCGAATGCTGTTGATCAACAGCAAGCGATCGATTAGGAGAAAACGGTGTCAGAAGGGATCTGTGGAAAATTTTCCTCCGCACTCGGAACGATATTCTTGCCTGGACGGAAAAAGCTTCGTCTCTCGATTGATTCGAATCTGAAACTCTAGCGTTAGACTATGAGGTGATCTTGATTCGACGCGCGGGCTTGATCCGTCTCCCATTTCTGCAAGGAAGACCCTGACGACTACGTTTGAGTTTCATTCCCTTCGAACATGGACGACCGTATGCAAAGCTGTTTGCACGTTGTATCGAAATCCTCCGAATTTATACCCGATTTTCGGGACTCACAATCATACAGTAGATTCCCCTCGGAGCTCACCATAGCCTCTTGGGCTTGTAGAAATCCCGCAGTGATTCTCAAGGAACAAGAATCGCCTTTAGGGCTTCGGTGCCGTTCAAGATGAGGCATACGGCAAATTTCCGACTGGCGAGTACGCCCCATTCAATCGGTCGGCCTCTCCGCAAAATTTGAAGCGAGGCCAGTGTTGATGCAGAGAGGATCGGGAGGGCCATAAAATATTACTTGAACGGAGCCGGTGAAGTCTTTCTTGGAAAACACGAGATGAATCAAACCCGGAAGTCGAATTCCAATCATACCGTATTCGGTCGGCAATCGGCTGTAGGTTCTTCAGGATCTGCAAAGGCTTCATTGGGTGTATTTGTAGTTAATCCCACTGCCGAGATCAGAAAAATTCGAAGACCGAGAAGGCGTTACGTGAGCACTACAGTGAGCGTTCAGCGTCGGATCCTTCCAACCGTGACAGATCTCTCAGTGAAGATTGATCGATTAAAATCGGGCTTATGGGGACGCTTCCGTCTCTAGTCGGTTCCGGCCCGCCGCGAGCGACGCGCCGCTTGGAGCAGTAGCGGAACGATCGACTGGAGCCCACCGCACTCTGCCATGGACTCAATACCGACATTGAGCTATCGAATCCCATATCAGCTCCTGCGAAGATGAGACACCATAACGATCAAAGAATGGCATGATCTATTTCCATTCGTTTTCTGCGGCAAGTTGACGGCACCTCTCTTTTCCCCCTGGGGGCGAAGCTGACCCACATGGTGCGCGATGGTTGTCCAATGAAACAGATTCTCCTTACACTGCTGCAGTCTGTCTTGTCTGGGACGTTATCATCATAAAACGTTAAGCGCTCAAATGGCTTGTGCTCTGATGCGGATCGGACACCCCGTTGAACTATGAAAAAATTAACTCCCGATTTCATGAAATCGAAGAGTCTGCTGCGATAGTCAGACCTGGCTTCCGAGCGAGTTGTTGATCAGTCTGCTGACAGTGGTTGTTGGAAAATCAATCTCATCAAGCTGAAATGCTGGCCGGAGACAGACACATCGTCCATCCAGTTGCAAATGAGTCTAGATCAACGGAAAACAGCGAACCGGTTCCGCATCGGAGCGCTGTAGTCACTGAGCAAATCGAATTCCGGATTTATAATGTTACATGAGCTTCCTGTCCCGTAACAGGCAAAGATGAATACCAAAAGCAAGCTTGGCGGGCGGTGAATGTCTTATCGATGAGCGTAGCGAATCAGTGAGGGTGCGACTGAGGATCCGTGATGGGGAGGAGAGACTTTGGTATTCCAACGGTGCGCTTCCTCGCCCCATCCCTACTCGATTCTGCCTCCCCAATGTCGAACAACTTCCATTCGAAGAGACCAGATGGGCTCATGTGCTAGGATATTGCCAATTCGACTGTCAAGCGAAGCATGTCTAGAACAGAGGGCAGGGTGATGTCCAACTGATACCAGTGTCTTGATGCGTCTCGAAATGTGCAGACGACGTCGTGTGAAAAGAGGACCGAAAATTGGATCTGGATTCCGCAGCTGAATGCGGAATTCACGAGCCCGTGATTCGAACATCTCACATACTATGCTTGACGAATTGGCTCTAGCCCGGCAAATCCACTGCGTTGGGTCGTAGCTTCAGAGACCTGCCACATTGTCTCTTCTTTCCGAGAAGAAGCTTTGGTCGAAGACCGTGACATCGGCCATCGTACCTCAGACAGGCTGTACGGAGAGAAAGGCTCGTCCGCCGCGGTGGGAATGGAAAGGATAAAGAGGGATCACACTTTTCGTGCACGAGTCATCCGCTGTGACAGCGATCCCGGCTGAAACGAACGGAGTCCACGGAAAATTGCGATCTCCGTCACGCTAGGGAGAGGACGCTCCCTAGACCTCCGATACGGTTGGCGATTGTTTTTAAGATTAAGACCATCTCATTAATGCCTGCTCTCTTTGTAGACGGGTAGTTGACGACGTACCAACTTTTGAGCGTAAGAAGGGAGATCTCTGCGCCCTCGCCTTGAGGCGTTCATCCATTGTCTCGTCGCTGAGATTAGATCCTTACGGTTTTCTTGGATTTCACCGGAGATCTGGACGGTTGTCACTCCCAGGACGCCCCGGGGCGTGTATATGAGTGCGAGTGCGGGTGAATCAATGTGAGTGGGTGACTGAATAGAATTAGGGACCACCCGGTTGGGACAGACCACAAAATGTTGATACCGATCCTGAGTCTGCTACTCTTCGTCAGCGGGTGGTATTTCGTTTCATGGAGTGTTGCAGCGATCGTCGTTCTCGCGTTCAATCTGGTCGTGTTCCATAAAATCGTTTGGCTCAGCGTGAGGACCTCCCGGAGAGACCTGACGGCAGGCTGGAGATTCCTTAGATCGAATATCGCGCTGCGATCTATAATGTGGCGACGCAAAACGGTGCCGATGCTGTTCCAGGATAGGGTGAAACAGCATCCGGACAAAATCATGTTCTTGACGCCTGAACGGCAATGGACATTCCAGGAAGCAGAAGACTACACTAACAAGCTTGCGAACTTCTTCAGCCAGAGAAATCTGAAGGCGGGTGATGACGTTGCAGTGGTGATGGAGAACCGAGCTGATGTTGTTTTTGTGTGGTTAGCCCTGTCAAAAATTGGGGTAGCATCAGCCATCATCAACTACAACCTCCGCGAATCGCCTCTGAGTCACTGCATCTCCGCCGTGAATACAAAGGCAGTCGTGTTCACCCCGGGAATGGCTCCCCATGTCTTGAAAATCGCCGACGTCATCAGACAGAAAGGGGATGTCAAATTCTACGTTTATGGAGAAGCGGAGCAATCAGCGCAATTCCCTGCAGAAAACATACTACCTCCTCTAGAGGCAACACCAAGTGAGCCACCGAGCTACAGAGGAACATTAGACGATCGCCTGCTCTACATCTACACCTCTGGGACGACTGGAATGCCGAAAGCAGCCGTAATCAAGCAATTACGCTACATTGTTTGTGGTATCTTGATTCACTATATGATGCCGTTGCGATCGTCTGACAGAATGTATTATTATCTTCCTCTTTATCACATGGCTGGAGGCCTGTTGGGCGTATCACAGACATTGCTATTTGGTTTGAGCGGAGCTGTGGTCCCGAAGTTCAGTGCATCGACTTTTTGGGAAGATTGTTTGAAGTATCGCTGCACTGTGAGCCAGTACATCGGGGAAATTTGCCGATATCTCTATGCCCAGCCTCCGAGGGCCACCGATTCGCAACATTCCATACGTTTGATGTACGGCAACGGCTTACGTCCCCAACTTTGGATGGATTTCAAGAGCCGTTTTCATGTGGAGAACTTGCGTGAGTTGTACGGATCAACCGAGGGAAATGCTAACATCGTCAACATAGATGGCACCGTTGGAAGTGTTGGCTTCGTTCCAACAATTTGTAGAGTAAGCCCATTATTGGCGACATTGATCTATAACCTGAACATCGTGAAAATAGATCCGGAAACTGGCAAACCGATAAGAAATAAGAAAGGTCTATGCGTTCGAGTGAAACCAAATGAGCCAGGGGAAATAGTAGCCACCATCAGCAAAAAACCGCAATGCAGATTCGACGGCTACACAGACCCATCGGCCACATCGAAAAAAATATATAGAGACGTATTCCGTAAAGGCGATGAATGTTTCGCCTCAGGAGATATTCTCGTTTTCAATGATGACGGTTATTTGTTCTTCAAGGACCGGACAGGGGACACTTTTCGATGGAAAGGAGAGAACGTTTCCACCACGGAAGTCGAAGGAGTCATCAGTAAACACGCAGATCTCAACGATAGTGTAGTATACGGTGTCGACATTCCCGGTTTAGAGGGAAAAGCAGGCATGGCTGCACTCCTCGACCCAGATCGGGTCGTTGATGTCAATAAGCTTCTGGGATGTCTTCAAAACGAACTGCCGGCGTACGCTGTACCGCTGTTTATCCGGATAACCGAGAAACTAGATACGACTGGAACTTTCAAACTACCAAAAACAAAACTTGTTCAAGAAGGCTTCAACATAAAACTGTTCAACGATCCAGTGTATTTCCTCGACCCCGCGCGCCGTGCTTACGTCCCTCTCGGACATGAATTGTTCGAGAAGATTATGAGGTGTGGATTGAAGATATGATCGGATTTGAAGAATTCGAGCCGATTCGATCGCATAAGAAGAGATAGGTTTATTTGAGCGAAGCTGCGAACATCAACCTATTGGATACAGCACAGAGACGACGTTTTCGAGAGCTCAGATTCATACACTGGAAAAAGATCGATGCTCAATTAATAAACAAGACTCGCCGAATCCCGGTTGCGAAGAAGCTTACCGACTCCTCGAATCCAACCCGAACGGATCTTGAAAATCACAAGAGACGAAGCTAAATTACCGTCTAGTTTCGATAGAACTTCTTCAGCTCCTTCGGCAGAGGACACGAGCAGCAGGTCACGAATAACTGATGTTGGTACCCTTTTCTGACGATTCTGTTCGGCCGATTGAACGAGTCGCCTCAAGTTTTCCTGGAAAATTATTCAGCTTTATGGGTTTTTTTTTCAATGCTTCGAATCCTTCAGAGTTGGACGGAGTGGACTCGCTCAAACTAGAACTTTAATCCGCGCTCACAATTTTCTGGCTCTGTCGGGCTTGCTGTTTCTTCATCAAGAGAAGCTCCACAATGACGCTCTGTTTGGTAGGGTCAACCTCCTGGAAATCGAGAAAGTGTCGGAAATGAATCGAGGGACCCGAGCGTCGGCACTCTATGATTGGGCATCGCGAAGGCTTTCCACTGACCCTTCCATTGATTCGGAATCCTTCCATGAGCGCGTTCGTTTGTTGCATCAGATCGTTCTGCATTTTCTGTCTGACTAACTGTTCCTTGTCAGCTTTGATGACGGCTAATTCAGCCGTCGCCTGCCTCGCCATCACGTGGACCGCGACGTAGGAATCAGCGAAATGAGCGAGGATCTCCCGAGTTGCGGGCCGGAATGCGAAGAACTGCTCATGGCCGAACTCGGGGTCTGTCGTTCCCGATATTCGTTCAGTGTCGATCCTATTGTCCGCTTGATAAACCGAATATGTACAATAAATTGCCTGCGGGAATCCGAAACTTTAGCGCAGGATATCATCTGCACTTGAAGCGAGTTGTTGCGGTCCGTGGCTCACTGAACTCACCGTGTAACCTTTCGGGAGGTTCTTACAACTGTGGATGCGAACAATGAAGGATAGATTCTTGTCCAGGAGGTCGATGGGATTGTCTATGAATACGTTGTCTTCTTCGCTATATTCCTCCCCGAATTCGTTGCACGGGACGAGCTCGACCTGCGATAGATCAGTCACCGAAGACCTCATACACGGACACCTGTCAATTAATCTGCTGAAACGATCGTCTGCGTTTCAAAAAACTCCCCACTGACCTCCATGAGACCCACAGGCTGGGCTCTGAAGTTGATTATCTCGAGATTCTCTTTCACCCGAACCATATAAGTGAGCGGCTGGAGGTACAGTCGGGCGGTCCCGATGCGGACGTCTGCATCTGGATTCTCGTAGAACGGATCCGCTACCTCGGGTAAATCGACATTGCCGCCATTCTCCATCCGGCGATAGAGCTCGCGCATAGCGAACATTCTTGCTTCGAAACATTGGATGGTCCATTCGAAACGTTGATGAGATCGAGTATGAATCACAGCGACCAGCATCTTACGTGGAAAAGCATTGTTAGGACCCATTTGCGAGGGAAGAGGTCTCAGTTCATCTGAGCGGCTCGAGGACATGGTATCACCTTCTCACCTCTGTTTGACCATCGAGTTTTCCCTGCATCTCTGGCGTTAGGAGCTGTATGTCGTACTTGACTTCCTTTTTCAGTTCTTCCGCCATCACATTCGCTTCACTGATCAATGGGAGAACCTGGAGGATATTTTTGTTCAAGATGGCAGCCTCTGGAAAACAAACGCGAGAGCTCAAGATTCCAATAATCACTTCCCTGGGATAGTTTGACACCGATCGTGTGGTACCTGCAACGCTCTAGCCGGGCTGGGATTCCCGGGAATCTAAGAATGCTCACCGAAAGTGCTATCACTAGAGAACGAGATGCCATTCAAATGGATGATCTCCTCGAAAGCACTCCAGAACGAGATCTGTTCTTCGTCTTTGAAATGTACTCGATGCTCTTCCTTTGGGTTACGGTAGGAATACACATGACGCGTTCCGAAGAGTATCCTTCGAAACAAAATAGAAAACACCTTCGAATAACACGTGACATATTCGTTGCATAGTTTTTCCCACGTTCCTGATTCCACGAACTCAGATCTCTCCGAGATTTCTCCCCATGAAGTCAACACCAAATAGGGCACCTGTCATGGTTTTTGAGTTCCGTTTTCTCTTTTACTGATTTCCCGTTGATGAGTAGTTTCGCAGTTCGAGACACAGGTTCGATTTGTATGTTGCCGGAAGCACTCCTCGAGAGAACTGCGTGGACGGGATCGATCCCAGGTCCGAGAAGCACAACGGTATTTTCTTTGTCCCGGCCCACGGTTACATCTCCGTTGAAAACGAAATGGAGAATGCGGTCAGATGTCATGGAATCTGGCGTCAGGTTTGAGAGATGAGGGAGTTTCTTCTTGTCTTCCTCTTCGCCGAAAGTATTGGTTATCTGAGTGATGGCAGAAGAATGAGTGAGATATTACCGACACAAAATACGATGTTTTTATACGGCGTCAGGTGCCACGCACAATTCATCAACCTTACCGACTGGATGTACAGTTCGGTTGCCTGCATACGCTCGTTCAATGGTTCTTTCCATCTGCTCATCTGTCGCTCGTACCATTTCAAGAGCTCTTTCGTTTCCTCGAGTGATTTTTTCACGGCATCGCTCCGTTCCTCTTTGAAATACCAAGAGTTTTTAATCCCGTTAGGATTCCGCTATACAAAGGAGATCTGCGCTCTGAACGGGCTCTATGAGAAGTTCACCTTTCTGTAGCAGCTCTAGTTTCCTCCTTGAAGCGTCCATCTGCAGTTTCAGGCTTTTTTGCACTTCCTGCACGCACACCTCGTTGCGTTTCACCCGAATGTGTCCGTTTTGGATTGCTTGAGCTGTAATGAATGTTTTTTCGTGTACCCTCAGGTTCAACTCTTCCTCCGACCCGACATGTCTGAATGAGTCAGAAACTATCCTAGGCTTCAACGGTTCTCAACGGCCTTGACTCACCCCACTTAAGTGTTTCCAGAGAGGTCGCGTAGCTGATATCATCTGGAGAGACCGTCGCAATCTAGAATGCGACGCGAGTTCGTTGGAAACAATGTGAGGAAAATGTATGCGAGGCTTCCACAGAAGGTTCACAAATAAGAGAAGTTCCCTCCATAATCTCAACAGTCTCACCACTTGGATATGAGAATTTTTGCCGAGAGCAGTCTGGAGCAGGAGAGTCAGCAATGAGTCTCCGAAAGGAGGCTCGGATTCCTCGGGATCTGCCCATGCTCGCAAACACCCTTCAAGTGCGAAGATCGACTCGTTCAGCTGCTTTGCTCCGAGCGCCCATTCATCGGTCGGATTTGGCATTGCTTTGGTCACTTCGCTATAGAGGGGTGTTTTGTCATCAGATTCTTATTTTCTTACATTCAGAATGAGCATGAGTTCCGGCACGTCCAATGTGAAATGATACAAAGACAGACTTCTCTCCGCTGAGCCCTACACGTACGACCCTCGAAATCCACGAATTCGTAATTTACCTTCCGGCAGTCTCGATCACAGTCAACGTTGCCATTCGACAGACGTCTTTTGAGTTCCCAATTTTCGAGTGTTGATCGAGTTGAATTTGCAGAACTAGGTTGCCATATCTGTGGAATATTCAAGAGATAGCGTTGCTCCATCGGGCAGCATGGAAGATATCAGCCTCGCAGCCCAGATGGTAACGTGATCTCAGGTGGAGTGGTCATGTTCTACCGGTTCATCGCGCAGTATTCGGAGGACTGACTCTTTTCATTGTTTTCTGATTGGAGTTAGACTAGGTCGTTTGACCCTCATATCTCCGCCGATGTAACGGTATGCAGTCAGTGAGCGAATATCATGTGAAGTGAAACCAGCTTATACGACCGCCCGCTCAGTCGGCAATCCCGTCTTATCGGCCGCTTCAGCTTGGTTCCGAAAAAGTGCTACACCAGCAACATTCTTCCCAGCCGCAATGTCGACTGGGAATCAACACGTTTCGAATTGAGGCTTTGTGAGTTGCTCGAAGTTGTGAAGTCTATATGATTCCATATGCACTCACTTGGTTTCTCGACGGTAATTGGTCGAATGTATTGCGCGGTTTATGAGTGCTTTCTCCACGAGCGCCGTTAGCTCCTTGTAGGTAGCTACACTGAACTCCGACAATTTCGGAACTGAAATTTTTGCCGGTAATTCCACTTTAGCACTACTGAGCAGAGTGACCAGAGAGAAATTATCAAAAGTTAGGTGGGAAACTCACCGAAGAACTCGCCGCTCGGTGATGGGAAATATTTCAGAGACGTTGGTGACTCAGACAGAAGATCCACCATTTGTTCTTCGAAAATTTCGAACACCCTGAAATTCACTTCCGCCCAGAGCAACTTCTGCGAAAAGGTTTTCACGCCTTGAGATGTGGACTCGAGGAGTTTCCAAGTTTGAGGCTGAATTGATCACATATCGCGATTGGGTTCCCTATGCTCTGAAGGTATCTGTCTGTGTTCAGCATATATATCTCACCTTATCGACGATCCGACGCTTCTCTAATTGATAAAATAGATCATCATAAATCCTCAATACGATTCCTTTGTTTTCACTCGTGCCGAATAGTGAATAACTTTTCCCAGACTCGGATTCCCCATAAGCTATCAGAGTGCTGTTCAGACCGTCCCACAACCTCTTTACGATCTCTTGTCCAATCTGGAAAGACTCAGGATACTAAGGAAACATTCCGACCCGAGATTCGAATGGGCACAGGAAGATAAACTGCCTGAGAAAAAGAGGCTCAGTGCCGACAATCGGTCACAGCACCTGGATATGGATGACTCCCTGAGTTGCATATTGTTTGCCGCGCACGTGATCCGAATCTCCTGAAAGATATCCGTTGTCCAGGCGAACGAACCTGAAAGATTCAGATTATTACCGAGCCACAGTCAGTCAAGTTTCTGGCGGGAATATTTCTCGCAGCGTTTCAACAGACCCGTCATGAGACCAGTAACATCTCTCAAATTTGAAACGTTGTGGCGGAGCAGCGGTTGAATGCAGATTGCGCAAAAGAACTTCCTCGTCCCTCATCTCAACGCAGCAGTTTGGCGAGCGCATACTGTCACTGGAATCGGAACTTCGTATCAATGCCTTGGTTCAGGCTAAATCCGGAGCCGCCGCAACGTCACTGCGAACGCCGCGCCGGGAACGAGATCTCACCTGACAAGACTCCTGAAGCCCACGAATGGCCGCACGCGAACAGCTACCTTGATCGGCGCGTGCTCTTCCTGACTTTCTACAGGGTATTCAATTTCCTCAGTTTTTGTTAGGAAGCTCTTCGTTCTCGCGAATGAGCTTCGGCGGGAATTCAAACTGTTCTGTATCCGCTCGGTGCAAATCGAATGCCTTCTTTCTTCTGACTTCATCTTCGTAGTTGAACCCGTGAACGGCCGTCTGATCAGGGTCGGAGCCTTTGTTACATTGCTGAAACGAGCTGACGTGGAGCTGCGGTCCTTCAGCATCTCCTCCTTCATGTCCTGGAGTGAAAGCCGCGACATAATGAGCTCAAGCTTCGAGGCTAGCTGATCTGGTCGGAGTTATCAACTTCCGTCTGAGAGAGCATTCGGCCTTACGGCCGGCGTTGCCATATTCCAGAATCACTTCACCAACACCACAGGAACCGATAACCACGCCGTCGCAACTGCGCACTGAACTTCCATAAGTGGACACCCAAATCTGGAGTACGCTCGCGAACACAGATTCCAAGATTTCGCATAGAGGTGGTCAAAGCTACGCAGGTTCCCGTTGAATTGTCCGGATCTGGGTCGTTCTGGGGGCACGGAGTGAACTGGGTCATATGGTGGAGAGAGGCACCAAGCGCGTGGGGCGACTTTGGAGTCCACGTTCGGCACTGAGACCTTCAGCTCGCAGGCTTCGAATTCAACCTCACCGCTTTCCCTCCACAATCTCATATTGCCGTCGTGCCCTGTTCTATTGAACAAGAAGTCATACTTTGACATCGTATATCAATCGACACCGAGAGACGAGTCGTACGAACGAGCTTCTGTTGTAGCGACACGTCATGAACACTCGACCTATATAAACGCATCTCCATAATCGCGTCCCTGCGAACCGAAACAAATCTGCTCTGAAATACAAACTACCATAAGAACGAGCTCGGTGAAAGGAAATCTCAATTGAGTGAGCGAAACTCGCCGTCTCATTTTTTGGTCCCGACGACGACTGATCTCGTCATATTACGTCGAGGGTGGGATGCGCTGAGGAGGTCACCGAGTCAGAAGTCTACACAATCCATACCGTATTTCATCTGGAAGTCTTTCGAAAGCTGGTGCAGACGAATGTGCACTGAACCCCGATCGTCTCAGGCACGAGGACCCGCCAGAGCCGGCTATTGCCGTCAGCGGTCCTTCCAGGTGACTCCGCGCCGCCGCTAGAAATTACGGCCAAACCTAGACTTGAGACCAGTCACAGATCCCGTTGGAGGTCCCTGAAGTCGTAAAGTCGCGAACCTAATTCGCGATTGCGTTCCTAACTATTGCACTCTGGGAGCACCCCAGCCTAACTGTCGGATATCTCCGAGTACTTCGCTGGCGTTGAATTCGAGTGCTTCTCAGACTGTTCGAGAGTCAAAACACGGCGACTTCCGGACTGGAGTATTGTGTTTTCGTTTCCTCTCCTCCACAACTTGTTGCTTGGATGCGAGATTCATCCAGATCACGCTTTCGATTGTGTCCTGCACAGCGAGAGTTGGACTCTTTCCCCCACAGGAATCCCATTCTCGTTTCTCTCAGACGACTGTCGCACGGGAATATCGTGCCCGATCACGCGCTCCTCAGGCTCGCCGGCCCTAGACTCGAGCCACCTTCGATCTCGCCCTGTCGGGTGACTTATGCCTACTGAGAATAATTGAATATCCCAGCCCTGTCAGGAGGTCATAAGTGCTCAGAATTATCTCTGTATAGCTCAGATTGTCGACGTCGTGTTGTCTCGAGTGAAACATCGTGCGAACACTCTGGGAACCCGGGAATTCCCTCCCGAGCGGGAATTCCAGCCCGAGGACAACGATTCATTGCGAAATCGGAACTCGAAAATGGAAACTTGTATCGGCCAATGCTACAGCTTTTTGCGTGAAAAAATACAAAACCGACGTTCACTTCCTGGACTTTTATTGGTCACTTGGCTCGATTGAGTGCTCCATCGACATATTTGCGCGCAAAACGTGGGAGAACGAATGAAGCAGAGTGCATTTCGGCCGAGTAGTACCTGAAAGATTAGATAGCTCGTGGATCTTAGTCAGGAATCGAATGAGGAGCGAGAAAATGCTTGGAATGGTCCCAGTCAGATTATGCAAAGAATGAAACACACCGGAGCCTCATATTTTCGCTTTCATCATCCGTGAATACTGAACGAGGTTTGGTGAAGTCAGTCTCCTCTGAATTGGAAGCCACAATGAATCCTATCTGACCCCCCGGATACGTTGGGATGTAGATCGATGAGTAATCGACTTTGGGGAAAATTTTGGAGCATCGAGACAAGACATCGGTTATGAAGTCGCGATGGAACCTGCGGACGATATCAGTTGAAGAATGAAGGTTTTCGTTTGCGACATCGACTCAGAGCTAGGAACTGAATAAAAACTCGGATTTCCTTAGGGCAACGTTGCATCCCCGCAATAGGGCGCCCTCTATATCCCCACCTCACCAGATTGACTCTCCTTGACAACAAATTATGCCGCCCGGCTTCAGGATCCGATTCAAAGCCGCGTAGAAATCGCTCTGGTAGAGTACTTGCGCGGGTCCAACAGGGTCAGACGAATCTGTGATGATGACATCGAAGCGACTGTCTGTTGTTTTGACGAAATCTATGCCATCCCCTATGCGCAGATCGACCTGGAGAGAGCAAATGTGTCGTCGAACAGGTCAAGATGTTGAGCCTCGGCAAACTGCCCGTGAAGATAAGATCCAGATCGACTCAGTTCTTCTCAGGCATATATCACATAAACAGAGGATGCACCTACCTTTGGGGAGTCGAACCCACAAGCCATGAAGGGCAGAAACTTCTTAGAGAGCTTAACCACCTCGCCATCGATTTCACACTGGATGATGTTCTGAACTTTCGGATGCTTGGCCACCTCGCGAGCGACGCCTCCGTCTCCTCCTCCAATTATCAATACATCCCTCGGATTTCCGTGCGAGTTCAGTGGCAAAAAAGCGATCATCTCCTGGTACGCGAACTCGTCAAGCTCGGTGCACTGAACCGCGTCGTCGAGACAGAGGACTCGCCCTACCTTCTCAGATCGGAAGAATAATATTTCTTGGAAATCGCTTTTGCTATGGTGCAACACCTCATCCACTTTGATCGAGAGAGTCGGATCAGGGACCATGGCCCCAGTCTCGGTGAAATATCCTGCGAATAGATAATGGGGGCTTGCGATTCCGGAAGTGAAAACGAATCCGAAGGCGAAAGTTTCGGACTTTGCCTCTGCCAGTGTGTCGTAAGACTTATGGTCTTCAACCACCAAAGATTGACTAGTCATTCTCTCATACGACCGAAAGATACGGAAACACGGTAAAAATTAATTTGGGACCATAAGGGAAGGTAAGGTCTATGATGCCAGCCGATGATTCGATGGTCAAATTGGATATCAACCAAACGAATAACATTGTCCTTGAGATTCTCTTGAATTACCTTCCTTCAAGAAATTGAGCCCTGAGGAATAAGCCATGGTGTTGTCTTCCTCACTCAGATTCTTGAAACACGAGTTGGCTGGGTAATTCACGAGGGAATGTGGCTCCAAGTTCCGATCCTCAGCACTGGAGTTGCTGTGATTGGGAGGAACATGCCGATGGCGGCAATCAATAACAACTGAGAAAGGAAAAGACCGGAGAGGGCAGCATCTCGACGGCTCGGTCGAAGCTTGTCGCGTGGCAGTGGAACTGCGAGAACAAAGGTCCCGTATCCGCTGGACATTGACGCTCAAGGATGCGTATATCCGGGACGAGTCGAACCCCCAGCCTCTGATCTCATTTACCCTCGAATCCCACCACAAATAACGAACTCGTCGGATGATGAAATACAGTGGCACGAAACTGGTATATGGGAAACTCCACAGATAATGGACTCCAATAACTAAGTACTCTGGACCAGTGGTCCTCAAATGTCGGGAAAAGTCGGGTGCCATTGAGGGGTAGGCAATCGATCCCCGGGTCGTCATCGACCACTTCGAAAATCACGCTCTGAGCGGCACCGTCGAGCTGTGCACATTATTCCGTCGGAGACCAAACAGATCGTGGTTTCCGACATGGCTTATCGGCTGTTCGATTCACAGAGCATGAAAGCATCCGCTCGTTCAATCTTTCAGTTACTGCAGTGTTGCTTCGTAATTCACAGTGGCCTAGTTTTCGAGATCTATTGGCCGGTCGAGGTTCTGCCCACTTTGGTGACGTCAGCGTGTTGAAAGCTGGGGCAGAGTCGTGCATACTGCGAAGATTTTCACGACGATAAATTCAGCCCAATTCAGGCCCAAATCCGGGGCTCCTGTTTACGAATTGATTCATGATTTTGAGACATTCATGAGTTTGAATGTGATTTCCAATGAATTTAAAACCAAAACGAATTTCCCGAATTCAGTGAAAGATTCATATTCAAATTCATGAATTCATGAATATGAATTCGCCCCGCACTGCTCCCCAAACACGGGAAGGAAGTGTATCCTCTGAAGTGCACGTTCTAGAGGAGTGGCGGACTGCCGCGGGGGCCGAGATCCCCGGGGATAACAATATCTGTGGTATATATCGGATGTCTCGAATCCCTCCCGTATTCCTTGAGCAATGAAATCGGTCCGAACATAAGTCACAAGGGTCACCGTCGGAAATGGACTGAAAGCACTCTGGAATCCTACACGGTCACTACATCGTAAGCGTCAGACAAGATAAGATGATTTACAACACTCCATGGAACAGCACAGCGAGGCAATTCGGGCAAAGCAAAATCGACCGCTGCTACGTTCTCACTCCCGTCGGTTGTCACGTGGGTTTGGTCTGAAAATCCTCCCGTTGATCATTCTATGACCGGAACGGCCGGGAAGTCTGAGGCCGAAGAAGGAGTTCTCAAGAACTGTCTGTACAGCACCGAGGTGATGTCTGAAATAGGCCTGAGCTGCCGAACGGATTCGAGTTTCAAACGACGGGTAGCGCAACTGAATCCGGCGTCGCATCGTAGCGGTTTGGCTCCGTTCCCGATGAGGGTTAACGAAGACCCGCGAGCTTCGATCGGATGAGCGGATGTGACGTCTTAACGCAGGGAGCATTCTTTTGTCGATGTTCATTGTTCCACATGTGTCTCCAACACGTTGGTTCGGCATTCTTTCACAGGGCGTTCTTGACAAATTAAACGCGTTCAGTGCTTGCTACTTACTGGGTACTGCTATACTCGAGAATACTCCCATACCAGCACCTTCCGTGTCTTCGTACAAAAATTTGGATTTCTGGTCTATCCTGATGAAAATTGAGAGGCTAACGAGAGGAAATACAAGGTTTCACATCCCGAGTTTGTTGAACTCGCGGGAAGGGGTTCCCTCTGGCTTCTCGGGGAAAGCTGACACAATGTGTGACTGTCGTATCAATCTACACAAAATCCCTCATGTACGAGCTTTCAGATTGGATTGTATTTTCGAGACGGTTCGTCAGAGAGCCATTGCTGGGGATGTATTCAGCGACCTCTCCTCTGCCATCGAATGGGATACCCAGCCACTCCGAGAACGCATTGGCCCGAGAAACGCTGACTTGTGATGAAAGCGGCGTGCTTCGATATCAGGTTTGACTTGGAGCGAAAGCGTGGCAGTCCATACTGAGCTGCCGATGCAATCGCTCACAGATAAGAACACTTGCGAGAAAGGACAGCAGTCGAAGCGAGTGCTGTACCCACTTCATCATCGATAGTACGTATGGGAATCTGATGAGCATCTAAAGAAATTATCTAAAAATAGTCAGCAAACGTTTAGCCTACATGATCGAGGGCGAACCCCCACTCTCCCAAAAATCACTTCCCTGACTCTATCGCTTGTGGAAACGTCTAGCGCATAGCGGCAACGACGTTCGTCGATCAAGATTCATGTTACTGATTTTCGATGCTCGAATGAACACGCATAAATACTCTCCATCAGCAAGAATCTACGACCTCGCGAAAAAAGCTTCCCTGCGTAATGCTATCCTATCCAAAGTGATAAAAATGCATCTAGGGGTACAAAAAGTCCAGAATCGAACCCTCAATCCTATCTCTGATTTTTGCTCGATTGCCGCAATCGCCGTTGTATCACTGACTCCCCTATCAGGGACGTTGTACAAGTTCGGTCCACGGACATGAACGCCTTGTCGAGAACTCGGACGACAAAAAGTTTCCTCCTTCCGGATCTCGATACGGTCGTGACGGCAGGAACTTCACGACGTGTTACATGCGTAGCCAAAGGGAATCCCCACCGATGCGTTCGATCTCGTAAGATCGAGCTGGCACAGGTGAACACTAATTTACGTAAAATTGGAACATTCTCCTAATTCAATCCGGAAAGTCTCACAGCTCTTTCGCACAGAGCTTTCGGGTGTATTGAAAGGACGTAAAAGCCGCTCGAATGATTTCTGGCCCTCACAGAAGAGTCTTCGGCTTCACGCTCGAGTGAGTGGCTCGATTTTCCAGTTTTCGCTTCAGCGTCTACTTATGGAGCAGAAAAACTGTTTCCCCCTCGTTTCCGTGCCTCTGATCCGGGAAAGGGTGAGTGTACTGCAGTGGCAGCGTGAGTTTTAGGGCAGCGCTGAAAAATTCCACTAACGCCCTCAACCACTAACCATAGTCGTTTACAGATGAGCGTTCGGGTCAGTTACATATGTTAGTTGTCTGATTGAAGTTGGTTGCTTCACGTGAATATGTTGCTTGCAAACTGCCTTCTATCCATCTTCGTCATCTTCTGTTTCTGCACGTGGCGCGTGTCCTCACAGTACGATCATCCAAGCAATTACATTGAGCCGCAAGACATGGGGGTCCCACGCTCTCGAACCGAGGTCCCGCACTTTTTCGGAAACATGCCCCGGTGAGTTGACTCGCGAGGATCTGGGTGGCGCTAGCATCTCTTACCCGTAACATAGGTTCTGGATTCACGACGCTCCTTTCAGTTCTGATTCTCCCGTGAGAGTATATTCTGCTGGTTATCGCGTAGAGCAAGAATTTCACTCACCCGAACGTTCTTTCGGATTTGGAGTAGAAGAAAAGCGAGTTCTGGAGCGGAGCAATGTTCCCCGGCCGGACAGCGTTCCTATCGTAGTAGAGAGGCCTTGCGAGGGACGCATAGAGATTTCCCCTCTCTCAGGTACGTCGTTATTACCTACTTTCTCGGATTGAGAGTGTATTTGAGTGAATCTGGCTGGACAGAAGATACTCATTTCAGGTCGTATCGTTCACTATCGTGCTACCACGCGTCCGGCTCTGGCTTGGACGGCAGCACCATCACTCTCCCATGACGAAGACGCTGTCCCGGAACAACCTATCCGATTCGCACCCTAAACTGTGATTTTCGTTGCCACAACGACGTCAGATCTGACTCGCCAAGAGAGGAGACTTGGGACCTTGCTGTTGCTTGTAGCTCGGAGTGAGTTCGATGGGAGCTGATCTCGAGTTGATACTTGGAGGAGGCAAGAGTTGTTCTCGGATCGCGGGGTTCTTTGTATGCAAAATGGGATATTCTGAGCCCGAGCAACCTTGCGGTATGGGAATAACGAATGAGAAAAATCTCGTCGAGTGTAGGCAGGCCCATTACGAACTTGAGCATGTTGAAAGAGAGCGCGAAGTCTCGGATGATTATCCCCTTATTCGGGCATTCGAAAGCGGACCCCCTATGGAACGGAGCGCATACATCCCTTCGTCATCGGTCGTTCACATTGGATTGCAAGTTGGAACCTGGGTTGAGAGTATGGGGCGATTCGAATGCACTCGTCCACGGAAGAATCATCCTGCATGACCAGTTTTTCAATCAAATCAAATAACGGGCTTTTAACGATCCCATATAATCTGATCACAGAATTGACCGGTCCTCCGTCGAGTGCTTGCTGGGCCCAGAAATAGCTGGAAGATTGTGGAAAACTCTCACATGTTAGCACGCACCTGAGATCATCATTCCCTACACCGATGTCGTCATCGCTCTCTCTCTCTCTCTCGTTATGACGTCTAATCCAAACCAGAATTCGCGGAAAAGATGAATTTTCTCATAATTTGCATTCACCCCCTGATTTGAGCATTCTAGATTTCGAACGCCAGCCGTAGACGGGTTGAGTGGCCATGAGGGATGAGTGAAAATGATCAGAGCGATAGGCCGCAGGACTTCGCTGTGTGAGAGAGAGGGGAGGAGAGGCTGACCAGCGGTCAACCTTGGCCCAGAGTTGATGCGGGCAAAACGCGGTTATCAAATCAAGCCCGGATCCGCACAAACGCGTTTTACATGCAATTCACAATGGCTCTTTCGAAAATCTCCTATGATGATGAAAAATATCGGGACGAGTTATTCTTTAAAGGCAATAAAGTAACCCGTCGAGTTAAAGATAGACGAACGCGTCGCATAGAATAACGACACAGCTGACCATGACTTCGGGAATATCAGGTCCCACAATTTAGTCTAAGCACATTTCGACGTCGACGCGCGTTAAGGAGTTTCAAGTAGTTTCCTCCGACGGTTCCGCTTGTGCACTTCTTCGACCGTTTTTCTGTGCTCTTCGACTTCATTCCACACGACATACTGGTCTTCAAGGGCCACCATGGATCGGTATTCCTTCATCAAGTCATACTTCTCCCATGGTTTAGAAACTTCCAAAGCTCTCTTGAAGAAACGTTCCTCGAGTCCCCATTCAGCGACGCCTGTGGAGTGCAATCAACGTTAGGTTCGCAGGCTTGGTCTGTCTTCACCCATTTCCACGCCATGAGTAACTGAGAACTAATAGGACTCTCCGTTACCTTTGAGCTCCTTCCGCTCCCATCGCTGTGTCCACGGTCTTGGTTTCATAACGACTTTGGTTTCATCAATCGGGACAGGAGCATTCTCTGGATGCTGCTCCGGTTCCATGTCCCACGGAACTGTCGAATATTCTGGCAGGGCGTCCCTAGAAATCCGGATACCGTTTTATACGAGTTCCACTCATTGTTACCGCATATTCAAGCGACAAATGGGCCGACTCCGCTCACCGGAGATACTGGAGATCGTTGTCGAGCCGTTTCTGGAGTCTCAACACCTGAATTTGCAATATTATCGGCGAATACAGATCATAGAGGATTTCGATTCCTTCGTTATCAATTATGTTCCTCAATGCGACCTGATGCCGCAAGCCGTGTTCTTTTCTGTAATTTTTGTAGAACGACGCCGATGAGAGACTCGTCAAGAAGAATACATGATCCTGGTATCGGAGAGGTCCCACCACGTCCCATATACATATGATTTTGTGGATCGAGTCTAGTTCCTCATTTCAGGGAGCAACAACTGTCCGTGGCTGAATTGAGGGGAAACTCAAGAATCCAAACGGATTGTCTGACCTGTATAGGCAGATTCCCACGAATTTGTTCTTCTTCCCAGGAGCGTTCTGATCCGACACCGTTATCGCCATGTATGATCCGGCATAGAATTCGGGAATATCTATGACACTACGCCTGAAACCAGCAGCTAGCATTAATGTCGGCACCTATTCCTATTCCGGGAACGCGCCGACGGAACCGCCAGCACCGGCAGTGAGCTCCTCGAAATGCTGGCGAAGACGAACAAATCACACATGACAAATGAACGCCCACGAATCCTTGTTGTCACATCATGGAACGCTCGGACGACGGAAATTACCGTGTAAGCATATCGCGACGTTCAAGCATCTCAGCAACTCCATGTCTGCGCAAGAGATCGGGGTTCGGTAACAGGTCTGGATACATAGCTGAGTAAGCCAGAACCTTCTTCAAGGGGTCCGGCAGCGTCGACGTCATTCGGCGTCCACCGAAGTTTGCAAGTCGAGGGGTCCTCAGTGCCCGTGAGGCCCCGCGCACAAAAGAACATGAAGACATGCTGCCTCGCTCCGCGCGAACGACCGTAGTCCCGCTGTGTTGATGGAAACTTCTTGTATGTTTATACTTGAAGCAGACGTCTTGTTTTGATTGTGTGTAAAGGAGGGAAACTTCCGTGACGGGAACTCTATGCCTCTTGGAGCGCTCGTCAACAGAGGTTTCAACCTACGGAGAAACCCTGCTGGACAAGCGAGTGCGTGAGCGTGATCAAATGTTCACCAATGCATCATTAGACCAATTTTCTTATACCAGACCGGCAACTCCGGGTCCGGGCTCTTTGATGCTTACAGTATGAATAATACGGGATCTATGATTTAGGGTCCATTCTCGAAATTCCCATGTATGGCTTATAAATGCTTCGAGGCGAGCGGGGGGAATTAATAATACTCTATCGACGAAGATGAATGTCGATCGGCCACGCAGCAGAGATAATCGTCATCATTGTTTTCACATCCCCATTGGCGAGGGACGATGGGCTTTGGTTTTCGATCTTCTGGCCGTACTCGAATGCAGTCACCCGACAACATCATTTCCACAAGTTCTCGTTTTTCGGATAGTTGCCATAGATAATTTCTCGTTCTTTCGTGACATATTTTTGGGTTTCGCGTCGTGAAACGCGCCGTTTCATTGCGTCAACTCATCCTTAGACATCGTTGATTGGTCGTGTTCGAAACGAAAGATCACCGTGAACCGCTCGTAGTCAGTACTTCATTTGACAACCGCGAGCATCTGCGAGAAGAGGATTCTTGGGTGGGTTCCTGACATGAACATCCTCGGACGATAAGAGGAGACGTAGGTGTAGCCGTGTTCTCTCTGGATTCGTAATAGGTGAGTCCAGAATTGATCATGAGTTTCCATGAGACTTCAGGATTCCTTTTGAATTGCGGGAGTAGACTTGCAAGATCTTGAACTTTCCTGAGGATGGCTAGTTCCTTCCTGAATGGGGTGACTGGGGCGTGCAATCAAATCTGAGAGTTGACACATCATAACATCGGGCCTCATTTTTCCAGAAGGGCTGAAGCTTCCCTGCAAATATTTGCTCCCCCGCCTACCATGGCTCAATACAAGGGCGCTGCAAGTGAAGCAGGCCGAGCGATGCAAATCCTCAAGCGTCGTGAACGGCAACGCGAAGAAGTTGAACTGAAAAAGGCGCGGATAGAGCAAGAAATGAAAGTCAGCATGGACGACAAGTTCTCATCGCATTTTGATGCAGTCGAAGCGCAGATCAAGAGTGCCACTGTTGGTCTCGTCACATTGGATGAGATGAAGGTGTGTAGGAGCCGTTGTCAAAATTCAGGTCGAAAAAAGTATTGCCCCGATTCAGAAAGGTCTGCTGACCATAGTCGAGACTCTCTGATCAAGTATCCGAGCGATTCCAGGCAAAACAAGAGGATGCCGTGAAAGAGAGGGAGAAGAGATTGGCTCAAAAAGAACTGGAGAAACAGGAGGAGCGTCAGAAGAATGAGGAGAAAAAGAAGGCACAGAAAGAGAAACAAAAGAAAGCGGTAAGTGGAGATGCATCTAATGTTGACATAAAAAAAGGTCTCGTCAAAGCTGCTAATGGCAATGACGCAAGGCTGCATATAGACTTCCTACACACAGCCGCTGTTTCTCCTGTCCACCTATCTGAACGGGAGATTCCAAGGAAGTAACGGGGAGCTGTCGGAACCCGGATTCTCCAATTATCAAGCCAATCTGACGTGTCCTTGAATGCCTCCTTTTTGGGGGCATTTGAGGCGCGGCGATTCGAATTTGCGGAAACTTGAGTTTTGAGCTGATTATCAGAGTGATTGACTCGTCCGTCATCTGAGAGCGGTTCCTGTGAGTCACTTCTTAGAAATACGGAAGCTGAAAGTAGAGAGCATTCCAGATTCAGGCTCTATCATTCAACATGGACGACGATGAATGTGAGAGCGGGAACGAGAGCGAGAATGAAGCCAAGCCTGGAGCGAGTGATCTTTCAGAGGACAACACTCCTCCTCAAGAAATCAAAGTGAAAAAGAATCCGGATGTCGACACCTCGTTCCTCCCGGATCGAGAACGCGAAGAGGAAGAACGCCGGATACGCGAAGAGCTTCGGCAGGAGTGGACAAATAAGCAGCGGAAACTGAAAGAAGAGTCCATACAGGTAGCTCGATAGAGATTATATGGTATCAAATGTATTGAATCTTCATTCACCCATGCGAGGGACGAACGAAACCAACGAGTCGTATCCTGTAGATCACCTTCAGTTATTGGGATGGTTCCGGACATCGCCGGATGGTTGAAATGAAGAAAGGCAATTCGATATATCAGTTTCTACAACGCTGTCTGGAAACTCTACGGAAAGATTTCCACGAATTGCGCGTTGTGTCCGCGGACCAGCTCATGTATGTGAAAGAGGACCTCATCATACAGCACCATTACACATTCTATGATTTCATCGTCACCAAGGTGAGCGCTCAATCGTCGGTTTCCGCATATTGAGGACCAGTGAGGAGTGTGGCGTAAGCAGAAAAGGTCAAAAGCTTCGATTGCTCGATTGGATCATAAATGGTCATTTGTTTCAGGCTCGTGGAAAATCGGGTCCGTTGTTCTCATTCGATGCTCACGAGGACGTTCGCATGACTTCGGATGCTTCAAAAGAGAAAGAGGAAAGCCACGCGGGCAAAGTCCTGCTCAGGAGTTGGTACGAAAGGAACAAACACATTTTTCCTGCCTCCCGGTGGGAGCCTTACGATCCGACGAAGTGTTACGACAGGTATACTATCAAGGACAAGAAAGCATGAAGAGACAGTATGTGCGATTCTCGATTCCAAGCCCGAAATGCTGTTGACGCTGTTATGTATGCTGAAAACGTCTTGTGAGTTGCCATAGCGTCTACGGCTGCCTGCGGAAAGACGAGACGAAATAAAGCTGTGAACCCCAGATTAAGAATCAGGGCGAACTAGACATGATTCCTATTATACAAATTTATTCATTCCGGTGAGTCTGACTCTCTCCCTTCTGCCTCGCTGAAAGCACAATCGATCGCAGTTTTACACTTTTGGGGTTTTCTCCTTCTTCGTGGCTCCTCCTTTCACATCGCTGATCGGTTCAGTGCTCCCTGACTTCGGCGCCTTCTCGTCAATCGATTTATTCCAAGACTCCAAGCCTTTTGGTAGTGTGACATCCTCCTCGAAGGATCCTGTGCCTTCAACGAACTCCTCGTACGTGGACTTCTCGGGGAAAGGTCGCTTCCCTAACAGTTCGATCATGTCCTCACGATTCAGAATCTCTTTGGAGAGCAAGCGTTTGGCGACCTGAAAAAAAGTGAAGGATGAGCACATCGTTCGAAGATGGAGCCGGGAATCATGGTGGAGCGATTATGATACTTGCAGACTTCCCCGGAAATTGATCTCACTTTTTCCACGTCGTCCTTATGCTTTGTGAGTAGCTTATGAGTTGTGTCGTAGGCTTTGTCAACGAGAGACCTCACTTCCGCATCGATCATTTGCGCCGTCTCCTCAGAGTATGGTTTTTCCATGACCATGTCACCCGGTTGCGGCATTTCGAACGACAAGTTTCCGATTTTGTCATTCATTCCGAACTGGACGATTTGGGCGTACGCGCTCCTGGTAACCTGTGTGTAGAGAGCGAATGGATTATTCATTGGGTTCTCGAGTTTCGATTCCTCTGAATGGAAGTAAATCAACGAATATATATGCACAAACCTTCTGTAGATCGTCCTGTGCCCCCGTGGTGATCCTTTCGAAGAATATCCGCTCACTGACACGACCTCCTAATGTCATGCACATACGGTCGAACAGCTGCTCCGTTGTATAAAGATACTGTTCTTTCGGTAAGTACTGCGCATAGCCCAAACCTTTCCCACGAGGTATAATCGATACTTTCAGCAAAGGATCGGCGTGCTCGAGGAACCAACCGGCGACGGCATGTCCCGCCTCGTGATAGGCCACAGTCTTCTTCTCCTCAGGTTGCAGTACGTTGGTCTTCTTCTCCATGCCAGCTACGACGCGCTCGATGGCTTGCTCGAAATGCTTCATTTCAATGCTGTTGTTCAACTCTCGAGCCGCGATCAGAGCTGCTTCGTTGCAAACGTTCGCGATGTCCGCTCCGGTGAAACCAGGAGTCAGAGCCGCCATTTTCCTCGCGAGATCGTCCTTGTTGAGGAGGGTCTTCAGGTTTTTCAGGTGGACTTTGAAGATGCTCGCTCGGCCCTTGATATCTGGAGCCGGGACGTAGATCTGTCGGTCGAAACGACCCGGCCGCATGAGCGCCTTGTCCAGAACGTCAACGCGATTTGTCGCCGCCAGAACCACAACGTTCGTTGTTGTGTTGAATCCATCCATCTCGACAAGGAGTTGGTTCAGCGTGTTCTCCTGTTCGGAATGTCCGCCGAAATTCTTCCCTCCTCTTTTCCTTCCCACGGCGTCGATTTCATCGATGAAGAGGATACAAGGTGCGTGCTTCCTTGCCTGAGCAAACATATTTCTCACCCTCGATGGACCCACGCCGACGAACATCTCGAGGAACTCTGATCCAGACACTGACAAGAATGGCACATGGGCTTCTCCGGCAGTCGCTTTCGCCAGAAGCGTTTTTCCCGTGCCAGGAGGGCCAGTCAGGATTGCGCCCTTCGGGATCTTAGCACCGAGATTGATGTACTGTTGAGGGTTCTTCAAGAAGTTCACGAACTCCATGATCTCAATTTTAGCCTCCTCACATCCAGCGACGTCTCGGAAAGTCACCCCGATGTCAGTGGGATTTATCAGCTTCGCAGTGCTTTGACCAACACCGAAAATCCCTCCGGGCCCTTGGCCCATGAAACCTTTCATTCCATTCCTCCTGAGGATGAAGAATAGTGGCAAACCGATCAGCAGGAGGGTCGGCATCATCGCAGCAATGTTCTTCCCCTCTATTTGCGATTTGTAAATTACAGGAACATGGTTAGCGGGCTCAATATTCATTTCTAACTGAATATTCTCGAGATTGCGCTCGAACGAATCGACAGATCCGATATTGAACCACAATATGCTGCCAGCCTCGCGTTCCCCGGCTCCACTTTGGAGGACTATTCGAACCCACTGCGAGTTGACAACTTCTAATCTTTCAACGACACCTCGAGACAGGTATTGCTGAATGAATTCTTTCCAAGTGATTTCTTTGTAACGCATCCGATTGAAGCCGAACGTTAGAAGTCCGATCGCAAGTATCGCGGCGGCTGACTGCAGGTAGTGGTTGAAGTCCTCGGGAGGTTTTCCGTCGAATGGTTTCTTGTTCGACCCTCCCCTGGGTCCATCACGACCGAAAGGCCACGATGATTCGTTCTGTGACTTTGGAGAATTCGGATCCGAAGCTTTTGCACCGTCGGCACTGGAACCTTTTTTCTCATCCTTCCCGGAACAATACGAGGGATTCAACCGCTTGAGGAGAACATTTATGGCGGACGGCCAATGACGGACTTCATTGAAGATCAATGGGAACGGTGTGCTGGAAGATCCTCGCGTGGCTGTGTGATTAAAGCTGCGCGAAGTTGAACCGAGTAAAGGTCCTCTCGACCTTGTCCGGAACGCTTGTATCATCTGTTTCTCAATCGTCCGAGAGACGCGGAGCATTCTGTGCGACATTCTGAGGGAGGCGTTCAACACAAAGACTCTAGAAGAACATTTCACGTCGCCGTCTCGTAACAACCGGTCACTGCTTACCAACTTCTGCCCGAACACGGTCCCTCTCGATCTCTGAAAGGAATATGTTTACATCGGGCACGGGGAGGCCCTTAGTCGTAGCCGCCCTGCTCTCACCACACATCACACATGAGCCCCATCGCGGCGCCTGGCCATCACCTTCTAATTCAATGATATGGTCACGAACGACTTGATTGCTTATCCAGGTGGCAGAGGACCGGCGAGCTTCATCTCAGAGATCCAGGAACGGGACAACGTTGGACCGCGGCGTTCCCTTCCACGGTTAGAGGGCCGTGATAATATTTGGTAGGAGAGGAATCAAGGTCGTCTGCTAGGTTGGTCCATACATATATAATAATAACAATAACACGTGCCGAATGGACAAGCGGAGAATCATACTCCTCTGCGCTTGGTGAAAAGAACTTTGCCAATGACCTAGAGGAGCCAATTTACGCTCGACCGTGCGTGAATATTCGTGGAGGTTCTGTCGACGTGATTCGTCGAGCAGTGACATCGTCGACGGTCTGGCGTTCGCGAGGAGTCGATAGCGTTCCGGCAAGTGTAGACGCGCGATGTTCGAAAGACGGTCGAATTCTGATTTCTGATTGTTCGGTGTGTCCAATAGGAAGCCCGCTCGCGGCACATCATTCTGAACGGTGCGGTTAGCGCACAGTGACACTCAGACGGCGATTTCAAAAAGTTGCCTGGTTGCAGTGATCTCCTGAGGAATTGAGGGTGTGCTCCTCCATAGCCATGGGACTAACCACACAGTACCTTCGTTTCGTTGCGGGAGATTCTTTCGGCGCGGTGACGAATATCGATGGACAGGCGGTTTTCCTGAGTATAAACAACGTCCAGGATCGCTACGTTGCGTGTACATCCTGCGAGGACGTCATACTGTGGGACTTGAAAACGAAAGGAAGGATCGCCGTGTGCAAAGGTAGTGAGCTCTTGAGGTCTTCGATTCTCACAGCGTGATATCCCTACTCTCCTGAATGTGCATGTCCTGTTTCACTTGAATTGACCGCGCATCATCTTCGCTAGGGGAGAAAGCAGAAGCGACTCGTCTCCTTATGCTCGATGGTGGCCTGGTTGCGGTGGGTTACAGTGATGGTGCGGTCAAGATTTTCTGTTTCGAAGACGGCTCTCTCAGGGTCACGCTGCAGGGTCATAAAGCGTCTGTCACTTGTATGGAAATCGACACTTCAGGTACGCTCTTCGAGTTTTCCTACAGCGTTGAACATCCTCAGCTTGTCGTGCACGGCAAGCGCCCGGAAGTGCAATAGGAGCAAGCTATCCCTTTTCATTAATACGTTCCAGGCGGCAGACTAGTGACGGCAGGCAAGGATGGAGTCATCATCGTCTGGGATATCATCAATGAATGTGGCTTATATCGCCTCAAGGGACACAAAGGACCTGTCACACAGGTGAGCGCAAACCGTTTTGCCCGGAGGCAGAAGAATTGATAACTTCGGTCATGCTGACGTTACTATGATTTCACTATCAACCAAGCTCGAAGAAGTCATGCTCAGCAACAACGTCAAGCAAATGCTATGTTATACTTCAGGTGAAATTCCTCTCAGATAGCGTACTCGTGTCGTCCTCCAAGGACACATTTGTGAAGTTTTGGGATATGGACACTCAACATTGCTTTCACACGCTTGTCGGTCACCGGAGTGAAGTGTGGGATTTCATCCTGGTCAACGAGAAATATCTGGTGAGTCGATCAAAGCTGTATTAGATGTGCATCCCTATCAGTGTCCCTGGAGAGACGCATGATCTCGAGTAGACAGCCTTTAACAATATTTCTGCTCAGATCACGGGTACATCTGCACCTGAGCTTTTCGTATGGGAATTGGAGTTTGTAATCGGCGCAAACGAAGCAGTTTGCGCCGGCAACCCCAAAAAAGTCCGCCACGATCAGACCGAGAGGGAGAGCGACGGAGATGACGCTGCTGTCACACCGGCGATTTCTGCTCTGCATTGCCATAAGCTAGGGACGATATTACGTCAAGGAAAAGGTGATACTCACGGCCAAGCACTAGACGAACTTGCGCCGTTTTACATTGTTCTCAAATCATCAATGGCCCCGGTCGACGATGACGTCGCGTCAAAGCAGACCCGATCATACGTCGCGACAATGGAACACGCGAAGCGGATCGTGGATCATCTTTAATGATGTTACATACGCTACCAACAGGAAGAACGTGTGGACTACACCTCAACAATCAGAACGTACTCTTTGGTTGCTTCGGCCAGGATAACCAGATCGAAATGTTCAAAATCCTATCGGAAGCGGAAGTGCACAAAAAGCATTCTAAACGGGTTAAGAAGGAGACGAAACGGAAAGCCGAAGATGAGGACCTCCTGATCAACCCCGGCATCACAGTTAGCGACCTCTTCAAGAGGATTGGTGAGGCGTCGACTCCTACAGCCAGATATGATGTTCGGGTAGCTGCGATTTCGATGTCTTTCTTCCACGTCTTCAGGTGTTGTGAGTTGCAAAGGGAAAGTTTCGAGTTTCTCAACGCACGTCAGAGGTATCAAAGCGCGTGTCCTCGTAGCGCTGAAGAACAACTCCCTGGATCTCTTGGATGTATCGCTCGAAAACGGAGGCGAACCCGATTTGCGAGACACGCTCAGGCCTCTGGGACATCGGAGTGACATACGAACCATGTGCTTTACTTCTGACAACGCAGGTAAAAGCCGCCCACCCAAGTACCGGTATGTAATCAACTCCCATGCCGCTCATGCTCTAACGAAATCTCCGACTCTTTAGGGATCCTAACGGCTTCAGGCGAGCAGTTGAAGCTGTGGAGTGCCGAGTCTCTGCAGTGCATACGTTCGCTCGACTGCGAATACGCACTATGCTCTGGCTTCTTGCGCGGGGATCGGCACTGTGTTCTCGGCACCAAGCAGGGAAACCTGCAGATGTTCGACTTGGCGGCCGGTGAACTCACAGAAACTATTGCCGCCCACGAGGGATCAACTTGGTCGCTCTGTTTCACGCCGTGTATGAAGTTTGTGATCTCAGGAGGAAGTGACAAAAAAGTGAAGTTCTGGTCAGTGGAAATCGACGGAACTACGAAGAAATTCACCTTGAAGCTGTCCAGGTGCGCACGAAATATAACGTGGTCGATTTCCAAGTTGATGCTGTGAGTTACAAACGCTCCGAAAAAAATGAAAGCATCTTTGTATCGTATTCTTCCTTTTTCCAGATGTCTCGAATTGCCCGAAGAGATAACCGGTGTGAAAGTTTCGCCCGACGGCGCCTTGCTCGCTGTCGCATTGTCAGATAACACGGTGAAGATTTTCTTCGTGGACTCGCTGAAGTTTTTCCTGTCTCTCTATGGCCATCAGTACCCCGTTCTGTGTCTGGATATTTCGCACGATTCTCGCCTACTCGTATCGGGTTCATCGGATCGGAACGTCAAAATTTGGGGTCTGGACTTCGGTGACTGCCACAAGTCGATCTTCGCTCATACTGATTCGGTTATGGGTGTGGGATTCCTACCCAAGTCACATCAGTTCTTCTCGGTCGGGAAAGATAAAATGCTCAAGCACTGGGATGCGGATAATTTCCAGCGTGTTTTGACGCTCGAGGGCCATCAGGCCGAAATCTGGGCGTTGGCGATCAGTCCCAATGGCAAACACGTCGCTACGGCCGGACACGATAAAAGCATAAGAATATGGAACAAAACGGAGGAGCCATTAATTCTCGAAGAGCAGAGGGAGATTGAACGCGAAGCGGAGGCTGAGAAGGAAATCGATACAGAAGAGACCGTGATACCAAGGGAAGGCGAAGCTGATCTCGGTCTGGCCGGGAAAAAGACTCTGGTTACTATCAAGTGCGCAGAACGTCTGATGGAGGCAATCGAAGTATTTGCGAAAGAAGAGGACAAAGAAAACGATGCTAAGCTGGCGAACACAAAGCAAGCCCCTCCCCATCCCTTATTGATGGTACACAGGACCTCATGCCGGTTCCGATACATCACTGAAGAAATTAAACGGATCACTGCAGCTGAAATCGAAGAAACACTCATGGTTCTGCCCTTCGACCAAGTGCTCTCTTTGCTCCAAATACTGGTTGACCTGATCGAGCGAGGATGGGAAGTGGAATTCATGTCACGAACATTATTTTTCCTCATTCGGATCCACTCCGGACAACTCTTGATGACATCGGCGGCCATAACAACTATCAACAGAGGTCATGAGGTATGAAAAGGTGATTGATCTGAATTTCCTCTATCTATTCGCTGTGTATCAAGTTCAAGTTCCTTATCTTTCACAGGTCCTGAAGCGGCAAATGGATAAGATCGTGCAAGACGTAGCGCTCAACATGCAAGCATTGTCTTTCATTAAGCAAGAAGTCGAGGAGCGGAGTGGTGAATCAGCGTTCCATTCAGCCGTCGAAACTGTGCAAAAAAAGAAGAAGAAGACACAAAGAATACGCGACCAGAAAACTGTCATCACTGTATCATGATGGGTTGAATAAAAATGGCTCGTCATGCGATCGAAGCCCAATGAATTCCCTTCGCCTCCCACAATTGAACGAAGGGCAAAAAAGTCATGAATCCGCGAATCCGAGGTGGTTAGAGTTTATCAAACTTGACAAGCTGACGTTTCTTTCGGAATCATAGATCTTTCGGAATTATATGTCTCCAAGGAAGGATTTCCGTCGCAGGATTATCGTGAGGGGTACGGCACCGAAAGTCCATATTTCTTGTTTTTTGGGAGCGGGGGAGCGTTTCCGAGAATTCGAGATGATGCGTCAGCTTCCGATATTCTGCGAGACCTGGCGCTTCGAAACCTCGTTCTACTCCTGGATTATCCAGGGAAGGGTTCAACCAGTTGGATCTATTCGAAACGCGGTTTTCGGAGATGGCTGTCAATATCTCCAAGCCAGGAGCTCGCGGGTCGGGCGATCCTGGTCTTCGGGCAAGATCGTTTGAAGATCGAGGACTTGGGAATAGATCGATGCGTCTGACGATCATCCCCTTCTGCCAAACTAATTCGGAAAACGTATCGTCGCATTGCGCTGAGAAATATTCAAGAAGCCGGTTTTCAAGTGCTCTCAGATGAAAGAGCTCACAGGATGGGCTCCCTTGGAGCTAACAGAAACACCACTAATAATCAGATGCTCTCATGGGCAATTCTCGTTTGAGTGAAGAATCGTCAGACCACACTCATGTCAGGGTGTGTCCCCTGATGAGGTCAGAACAACCGTGCTTCCTTCTGGAAAGTATATTCAGAGATTCTGGCAACAGCGCTGGCATGTATGAGCTGTTTGAGTGAACAATCGCCCGGTTCGAAGTTTGGAAGACGTTTGATCATACCGTTCCTCCATCTCCTCTGTCCAGAACAGCGAGGAGTTCATGGTTTTTCCTTAGTCTGCCAAGCATTCGGAGACTTCTGGCTCGAGCAGATCTGGTCAGTGAAGCTTGTTCTGCAGTTCGGCCGCATTTCGTCGATATCGGGAGCCTGTGCTCTTTGTGAAAATCCAGGCTCCTTCATCGACCATTCTGAACTGATCAACAGTGTAGAACACTGAACTGATCCTGAGCTGGTCACTTCGAATCCGGACACTGACTTGCGAATCTCGTGTGGTGCGGGCTTCCGGCCCTCCGGTCAGACGATTGCCCATAGAGCTACCAACACTATTTATAGCCTCGCACTGACCCTTTCTCGGTGTTCTATGATGTCAACAACCGGAGGCTGGCTACCGAAAACCTCATGAGAGCATGGGGCAGTACGTGATTTTCACGCGCAATGTGGTGCTCTTCTCTTTGGTTCTTCTTTCATGCTCAGAATGTGTTCTCAGCGGAACCTACAAAATTGGTGAGTTAAAACGAAGAATGTCCATGAGACCAATTCGGAGCGCACCGGTGCCTATGCCGGGAGTATTTAGGCTTACAGCCGAACGGCCGTCTCCGTTCCTGAAAATCAAGCAGTGAAGGCTCAGTGCCCCTTTTTTCTTGTATACCGGGGCTTTTCGTTCTCAATTTGAGAGCGAGCCTGCCTCTGCTACGAGCCTACCCGCTTCGAGAGGAACTGAAAATACTTGTTTTGGAAGAAATCGCTTGTTTCCAGCCGGCGTGTTCAGCGCCGAAACAGGCCAGGTGGAGTCGAAGGTGTTTGCTCGAGCCGTAGACCGAGTTAACACGGATAACCAGGAGTTTCCCGAAGTTCAAATGCAGGCAATTCCGATCATGTTGAAGGAAGGAGAAACGTGGCAAAACTATTTAGAGCGTGAGTAGTGCCAGCAATTGCAGGGCGAACATTGTCCTCTCGATGAACAGAAAAGTTCGAACAAATCATCAAGATATCGCCACCGCGAATCGAGGAGTTTTGAATCAACTTGTTCAGGCTTCTGAGACCTGTCTTCCTATTTTTCAAGTATGTAAGCAGTTCGAAAGTGGAGTCGTGGCCATCGTAGGGGCGGAATCTTCCGTGGAAGACTCATTGATTTCGTCAGTGTCGTCGGCAGTGAGAATCCCACACATAAGAACTGGTTTCAATCGAGAACTAGAGGACCCGGACGACCTCTCCTTGGCCCTTGCTCCTTCCCCGTCCGATCTTGCTGAAGTTGTGCGTCAGCTCATCTTACACATGGGATGGATCCATATTGTCTACATTTACGATACGAGCACAGGTATACTCGAAAGGAATAACGGCGAAAAATTGGGTTTTCGGCGGGGAAGTCGTTGTTCGCTCAGCTCCTTTTCGCTCGATCACTTAACCGTAACGAACTCATTTTCAGGTCTGCTGCGAATGAATGAGCTGGAGGAAGATCCGGAGTTCAAGGGACGACGGTTGATGCCCATCGATCTCTCTGTTGACTCGAATCCATGGGACAACATTGTGAAGCTTTCCATTAGACATGTTGTCGTTGACATCGAAAGTAAATCAGTTCATCAAGTTTTGAAAGAGGTAAGGCTTCAGGGAATGAGCTTGAGGTCGCCTATGCATGACGAATTCGAGATCGCTCTAACGCTAACCGAGCACTCACCAGATATCGATGTCGGGACTGTCACAAGAGTACTACAGCTTCATCATGCCGAACAGCGATATTAGAATACCCGAGAACTCCACCCAGCAAACATTTTTCCTCGATGCCGACGTTTACACGTTCTCTCTCGTGGATCCTGAGAATCGAGAAATGCATTGGATCTACCGGATGTGAGAAGAGTTTCCCTATATTATGCAAATATGCAGGAATCGATTCCGTCGAGATGTGTTAGATCGCGTCGAAGTCACAAGCTATAGCCAACTAGGCATTGGGACAGAAAATTTCTTCCAGGTTGGAAATGAATTCTACCGAAAATGAGCCAAATCTCCCGTTCATCTACGATTCTGTCCTCCAAATCGGACATACGTTGAACAATCTATCCCTGATACACAAACCCATACAGGCTTCGCAAGGAAGCTGTTCGAACAAGAAAATTTTCGAGAATGGGAAGAAATTATACGACAGCATAAGAGAGGTAGGTCTCGTCTTTCTTGAATCCTCATTCGCCTAGATCGACCGACGATCAAGGCGTTGATCTTTGCTAAGAGAGAGAAGAAATCGTCTTATGCGGACTGCTCAACTTTCCGCTTGCAGTCCACGAAATTCCAAGGAGTAACTGGATTCATCGAATTCGATGACAAAGGCGCTCGTAAAGTAAAACACGTTCACGTGAAACTTCTCAAGGATGGGAAACTGACGAAGGTACGTATCTCGCCGTTCGAACGAATCAGGTGGCCGGTCGAGGGAAACTTACCAAATCCATTTCAAGGTTGCAGACTGGATTCCACAAGATGGGCTGACATTCATTAAAGAACTAGATCCCAAGGGAGAGCCAGACGAGGCGCTGGAGCAGGACGAAGGCCTCAACAATAGAGTGCTCGTTGTTACTACGATTCAGGTGTTCGTCTAGATGTGATCCATGAAGGGACTCTCGAGGTCATAATGTGTGCTTCAGTACTGCATCTACGGTTATGTCGTGTTGATCTCCGCCCGCGTTCCAGACTCCACCTTTCCTGATGCGTGACGACAGCCCACATTTGAAAGGAAATGAACGATATTCGGGCTTCGTGGTCGATCTCCTGGACAAGCTTTCGAGGCTCCTCAAGTTTCAGTATTACATAAAGGAGGTTGAAGACAACCAATACGGAGTTTTCAACGAATCGACGGGTAGCTACAGCGGACTCATCGGTGAGATCCTTCTTGGCGTGAGTGTCTAGGCTGGGATTGGGTTTCCTTGCATTGGAAACCTTGAGATCAATGAAGTTCAATCTATGAGGGTTGCTGCCTCACAACGCGTATGATACGTGGTATCATCATACGCGACGTTGATCGTTTCACTATTTCTATTCCTCGCTGTAGAAAGCCGACATCGCCGTGGCGCCTTTCACGATAAACAGGGAGCGATTCGCTTCGCTGGACTTCAGCTTTCCGTTCCTTGAGGCCGGGATAGGTTTACTCGCCAGTCGTGAAATAGACACTTTGTCACATTCTTTCTTGAGTCCATTCACCTTCTGGATGTGGTCAGCGCTCTTCTGCACAATGTGCTTCGGTCAGTATCGATCACGGGCAGGTTTTAGTTTTCTTCTTCGAAAGAGCTCGCTCACGAAGCTAACATTTTTTTCCGTCTGAAATATCAGCCACCTTCGTAATCACGTTTATCGCTCGTCTGTCACCACGAGAGTGGTCATCCGTTTCCGAGACCGCCATAGAAACGAACTTCACTGTGGGGAACTGTTTTTGGTATCTCTACTCAACGATAATGTTCCAGCGATTCCAACTGAAACCTAGGTGGGTTCCGATCAGATTTAAGCTATCAGATCCTCCATTCCGAATGTTTGGGAAGAGTCGATAACGAGTCTCGCTGAAAAGCCACAGACAGTCCTGCTGGATGGCTGAGATATTTCGCTGAATGGATTTTCGAATTCCACAGCTCTCCGGCCGTGATTGTCGCTTTCTTCGCCTGGTTCATATTCTGCCTCGCTGTCATGGTTTCCTACGGTACCGTGTTGGGCGACTTCATCATCAAATACAATGAAAAGCCGATTCTATCAAAAATTGATGATCTCCGATCGGAGAGCAACCGCGTGAAGTTCAGCGCTATACGCTCTGGTTCTACCATGAAATTCTTCGAGGTGAGTGGCACAGGCTCAAGCTGTTCAACTACCCGAAGCTCTCTCGAGCCAAGGCTGGAACTAGAGTCAAGTCTTGAATTCGGATGCAAGGCTTCCCGAGAGGCAGACGATTGCCATTTTCATCCGCGAAAGGAGTGCTTGGGAACGGGAAAAACAGGAGAAAGAGAGCCCCGAGCAGAAGCAGATAGGAAAAACAACAGAGGCTGACGTGACCCGTGAGCAAATCGGACCGGCAACGGATGGCCCGCTCCCGGCGACGCTCGGGAGGCGTGCTCTTGATTACATCGAGGATTGTAGGACACACAGGGGACTGAGTCGCTGGATGCTTCTGCTGCCGGAAAAACGAACTGTCTTCCCGCGACCCCGAGCCGTCTCACGATTGAACCGCACGGGATTCCGCTGGAATTCTCGGTGACGTGATAGTATGAAAATTATTGGGATATTTGAGAGCCCCGCTCCTAGTCGTGAGCGAAGTTATGCGTTCGCCGTGGCGCCTAGCGAATCGAAACAATTTTCCGGGTTGGCACTCGGCGTCAATGCGCAGCGGTAAACACCGATGCGCTCTCCAGGATCTCACGCTACGGAAACTCATAAGATACCGCATCGCCTCGCCTCGGCATACTCGATCGGAGGAACTCGGAGAGAGCGCGTGCATACTTGTGCCAGTGACATGAATTTAGTTAACTCGTGTTTAACGGAAGTCTTCCCAAATCGGAAACTTGAAGCGGAGAGACGAGAGCGGACACGCGTGCCAGGGAGAGCGGACTCCCAAATGAAGATGGAAGACCCCCTGTGGAGTTTGAACTCTCAGCCGGCTGCCTGGCAAGCCGAGTCGCGATTCCCTTCCTCTTTTGTTAGCGATGCCCACCGATGGGGTCTGAATAATTCATTCAGCTCCCAACGAACCTTGGACGCTTGAAACGTTCCCAGAATGTTTCCTACAAACCATGAACTACTTGGGAGGAATGTTTCCGCCAAACCAGGGTTGATCTAGTTCGTCCCCGCCTCCCCCGCAAAAGGGATTCGCAATGATTTGCGGTGCCAAAGTCTCGTTTGACGAGCTCGAAGACCTCGCTCGCGATGCCAATATTGGCCGGGCGAAGCTGCACGGACTTGCGTCGTCTCGCTGTCCCGCGGGCCCCCCTTGCGAGCTGGTTTTTCTTATTACCCACCTGCCTACCTGCACATCTACGAAGTCATTTCACCCTCTACTGCGCAAGCTTGCCTTCCAACCATATCGCCAATCTATTGCCCACTATCACTGTTGGCTCGGGAACATGATCTTCTCCGTTACGCGCGTCTGAATATGATAGCATTCGACGTCCATTGGCGGCATCGTTTTTGTATCAAGCCTGCTCGAAAACATAACAGCGACTCCGTATATAACAGCAATCACTGCCGTCAGCTGAGTATCGCTCAGGCCTTCACAGGCTTTGAGGCGGCGAGGCTCTGTTGTCGAGAAAATGGATGTCATCGTTTTCGGGATGTCTTCAGCAAGCGTTTCGCGAAAAGAATGACAGAGCACTCGAGCAGACTTATTCTGAAAAACCTTCACCGGAGGGGGAACAGATCCTCAGATCTGTGAGGAGGCTTCGAGAGCTCCTCAAACAACTCCAACGAAAACCAGTTCTCCTCCTTTGGCTCTCCATCCAAACGTTCCTAGTAGCGCAATACATATGTCGAGATGTCTCCTGCTCTCTCGACGTGCCGACCCGTTACGGCGCTCTCTGATCGGATCTCGCTTCGAAAACCCAGCCGCGTCACCAAGGGGCGTATACACGATTCTTCGCGGGAGGGGGGGGGGAAGAAAGGATGATGATAAGCTTCAACATGGAGGTCTATGGGCCAGA
Source organism: Neoseiulus californicus (assembly GCA_028455905.1). Classification (NCBI taxonomy): domain Eukaryota; kingdom Metazoa; phylum Arthropoda; class Arachnida; order Mesostigmata; family Phytoseiidae; genus Neoseiulus; species Neoseiulus californicus. The sequence continues at coordinate 40,955,741 of JAMQGS010000001.1, forward strand.
GACGAATTTTCAGGCTAAACACGGCACTAGCATCACCAGCAATTTTTCTTCGGAAAGGTCAAGTGGTTCCGCACCCTCCAGCTGCCCTCCCTCCCTTCTTGATTGCCGAAATAAGCCTTGATTGCCTTGATCCGAAGGTCAGACCTTGACGAACCTTCGCGGAGGTCATCAGGGGGCTCCATCTGTGAGCGATTCGACGGCGAAAAGATTGAACTCCGCAGATCAAGATGATGAACACCAGCCCTATGATCCGTTCTTCCGAGCGGCTCGTTCCCGGAGTCGGAGGAGCTATAGCAACAGAAACTCCTCGCCGGCAACGAGACTGCCAAAACCGCGAGTGAATAAACGATGTTTCCCCGTTGATTCCACAGGAAACTGAGTATCCGAACTACAAACAGATCTACGCAAAGTTGGACAAAGAGGCCGCGGTGCGGAATCTGACTGAAGCCATACGTCGGATCAAGAGCGAGGATTTCGCCTTGTTCTTGGAGACGCCCTACATAGAATACTACGTTGGGCAGGATTGTTCATTGCAGCAGGTAAGCAACCGTGGACGAGATCGGAATTGAGCTCATTTTCTCCGCGGCTCAATGATCGGAGAGTTGAACCTCATTGAATAGCAACTTCATAACGCCTTGGCGACAGAGTCAGCAGCGCACGTCGTGATCAGAGAGCGAGAATGAAACCAGACTTGTTCGTTGCATCTCTTAGGTTGAAGGAACTGTCGGCAGTGTCAGTTACGGGATAGCGATGACAAGGGGATCCACTCTGACTAAGTGAGTGAGTGATAACGAAAGTTCGTAGATTTGCACCACTGCGGACGAGCCTCTGTAATCTGAACGCGATGAACTTCGCTGCAAGAAAATGTCACCCCTCAGAGAGCCGAATATTATTTGGTCCTCTATGTGCCGGGTCGAGAAGCAATAATCTTGAATCAACGAAGCAGGACAGATCATATGTTTCTGTAGGTACCTATCCGCTGGTGTACTGAGCCTGCGTCGCGAAGGTGCTCTGCAGGCTCTGAGAGCAAAATGGTGGAATGAGCACCATGCCGGGAAGCACTGTCCAAACCACAACCTCATCATCCGGTGAGCATCTCTCAGCTTCCGAAAAATATCGCCGTTTCTTCTGCTTTTGTACGGCGAGCTCAGGCGCGCAATTTTCCCTCAGACCCACACCATTCACTGTAAGATTCGGTCGGGTGAATATGCTGTTCGTTTTCTTACTCGGAGGACTCATACTATCGGTCGCGATCACCATCTACAACTATGTCAGGAAACAAATGTCAAAAGAGGACAAGGGAGTGAGTTAACCACTGTTTGCGACTTCCTTCCCATCTATCGATCCGCGCTGTTCAGGAGTGAGAACAAATTCTGAATCAAGCCGCTCCAATGTTTATTCCTCTTTCTAGGAGTTGCGTTATTTCATCCCAACACTTCTCAAGGAAATTCGGAGTCTCTTACCGCAAAAGAAACCGGAGCCTGCAAACCCCTCCCCTGAACCGATCGAAGCCTGATTTTCAAGATGATACACGCAGCAGATTTCGGGACAAAATATCGGAAGCGTCGATTTTTTTGACAACAACATTCTCTTGGATATGCGAAACGTTCCTTTCGCATGAAATATCGTCGCGAACGTCCTCATCTTCAGGGAATAAAAGAATGGCTCGGATGTTTGCGATTGCTCGGACTTCTCGATTGTTCGATATTCTCTTCTTCTCAAAATAATAGTCTTCTGAAAAGCCTTGTACGGAGGGCCTCTCCGGGGAGGTTTCCTCTTTTATTGCATTATACACGAGGCTCCCCCCGTAAGAAGGATTCCCCCAGCCTTCACGAGAAGGCTGTCATTGACTCGTTCACAATGGGAACCGTGGACGGTTTTATCGAACAGCGACAATCAGCCCGCTGCCGATGCTGTTCAATGCATTCTCGCCGGCGAATAGAGAAGAAGAGGAACACGGTCCTTTCTGGAAGAAGCAATGTCGATCGGCCGATCGCCGGCGACCGACCATCAAAGCTCAGCTTACTGTGGAGAGGGGACAAAAGAGGAGAAGTCTTCGATTGGACCTTTGGTCCTTGCTCAATGGAACCCTCGAGATTGGATTCATATCGTCGCTTTGTGTCGCTACCGGCCAAGATGCGCTCCATCCATTCGCAACGCCTCGATGTGCCAGTGTTTCGACTTGTTGAAAACTGAGCGCGGCTCTCGTGCACTTGTCAGTCTTAGTTCCTCAAGCATCTCGGTGCTTGAAACGGACGTCTTCATGCTCTCTAGATTACGCTGTTCTCACGATGGAATCTCAATGGCATCGAGAGTTTTCGCACGCATAGTTCGGACCTGGCCCGAGTGATCGGCGGCCGGATAGCGGTTTTAAGATGTCCCTTGCACCGCGGTCCCACGACCAAATGACTGATAACATTTTTCCCACGATCGTCGATCTCATAATTCAAGTTCAAGAGGCTTGCCAACGATTTGCGTTGACGGTCCTGATGAGCTGAGATAGCCGTTTTATCGCGGAGAGCTCTTCACGATGATCCAAGTGTTTATTCAATCTTGCGAGCGCCTCGACTGTTGAATGCTTGCGGCGCAACCCCTCAATGCTCATAACATTACTTTGGTGTGGGAAACGACCTGCTGTTGATACAGCAAGCTTGAGCCTCGCTTGAAAAAAATACTCTGGAAACAGCAAAACCCGCGGAAGCCTTCCCGGTGCGGAGGATGAAGTTCAAGCTTCCTCTTCTACGACCAGGATTCACGATACTGTCGGATCCGATGCTTCCGAATCGTCATCAGAAACGGGCGAGTCACAGAGTAGGGGGGTAGTGGACTTCCGAGGCCCCCGGGATACTTTGTACGATTTCCGTGAAGTAAATAAACTTTCCCCTCCCGACCGCCGCGTTGAAGGTCGTTCGATGAATCACTCTGAACCGAACCGACATCATAGTCAAGAATGTGGCTCGGAATACCAAACTACTTTATTCGAACACGAGAATCGCATTACACGTGGAGCCTAAGGATTACACAGGCACACGTCGATCACAGCTCGAGGTCGAAGTTGAGGATGGAACAAAACTCGAGAGCTCGCCATCGAATAATTAGTACAGGACTCGAGACTGCGGATTTAGGACTCCATCAGTTTTAATGAAAACCAACACTCCTGACGTCTGACTTCACGACCGATTTTCCTTCTTGTCGTGTAATAGTTACATCTAACAAAAGATCGATTGGAAATCCTAGAGTCGCAGGGACTTCCGAACCACCGATTGATTATCTGTCGATATTCAAGCTGTTTCAATAAATAGAGAGCTTTTATGTACAGTGAAGACCCTGCTAAGGGCCCCTCATCCTGCCGAAGACCCCGTCGTACGTCTCACTCGGGAAAGGGTGGAAGCGTTTTGATTGAATGAGCTTTGCAGACACAGTCTCGCGGAACGAGCACGTACATGAAAGTGGGTCGAGCCCGCGGCGTTCCAAGTGGACGAGCGTACATCAACTGGAAGGCCTCCGTCTGAACGCAAGAGCTTTCGAAGTTATCCTTAATTGCTAGACAAGGCTGATCGGCATCGACACACTCATAGTAGTGATACCATTGGGCGTAGATATCGTGAACGATTTCGACTTCTTCACCATCGGTGTTCAACGTGCGATTGAGGAGAACCCATTTGTTGGTTGTTTGACACAGGCGCTCGAAACCCTCATCCTCGAGCTCGTTGGGTTCCTGCACCGCATACGTTTCTTCAACATGATCGCGAATCTTTCTGAACATGTCTGCGTTCTTCTCTTGCGCACCGATTCCCTGTACAAGTTGCTTGATGTAGTTGTAAATTGAAGTCAACCTGCCCGAATCCTCGTCGGCGTTTTTCTCTTCAACTTCAGCGAAACGTTCTGTATTGGGCAGTTGTTTCGTTTTAACTTGTTTGTCATACACCCGAGCGGCTTGACAGGGCGGTGATAATACCGCAACCACCGAAATTATAAGTAAAGCTGCCATACAGCTTTGCTTGAGCTGTGAACACATCCTGAATCCTGAGATACTGTCTAGTGCGTATCCGAGAGCAGAGAGTTGAGAGATGCAAAACGTCGCAGTCTTTGGGCAAGCAAATCACCGAAGGTGGACACGAGCACGTTGTTGAACAGCTAAACTCGTACTTTGTTGGAGGCGAAACGATGTCAACGACGCTTTATGTACCCCCCTGGCAGTTCCAGCCAGGAGAGAAGAAGCTGGGAGCGAGAAAGGTAGGTGGAAAGAGAGCGGGCGAAATCACCATCTCGATTCTGCTCGAACATATGATTATCCCATCCTTGCAACGGCCTGAGCTCGAATTAACCTTTACTCATAGTCTTCTATGGCCAACGCGAATGGCAGCAATGGAAGCAATTCCTCCCAATCGACACGTTTTTCCGCTATTTGGAACAGCTGAGAGGTTTTTTTAGTCTCACGAGCAGATAGGCATGACCGAAACACTATGTTCTCAATACATGCGTAGCTGCAGCTCATACGGAAATCACGCAGCGATCCGATGCGGAATCCTCCTCGGAGATCAGATGCCTCGGGACTCCAATGAGCCGAGGAGACTGTTTTGGAGAAAATCTGCGCTCTAGAGGGAAACTCTTACGTCGATGCTGTATTTTTCTTTAGTTTCGTGTTGACGAGGGAGTGGTATCTCGATTTCGCTTGACACTCGACACCGAGACCTCCCGATGAGAAGTCCTCCCGGGCGCCGTCAGAAGCGATATTTTCCAGTTTTATCTTGAAGGAGAATGTGCATCAATGAATATAGCAGTTATCTGCCGCGATCGGGCAGGGAAAAAAGCGCGTGCGGAGCGACACCCGTGCCAGGAGTGGTTGAATCCGACACTCAAAAAAATTAGAGCCACTTCACGAAACAGCCGCATGGCATATCCATCCACCCATCCATCCATTGAATCTCAAATGATCAAGCGGCTGTGATTGCCATCTGATATCTCGTCATCAGTTTTTCATTCGGATAGCCGTCCTGACCACGCATTCCAATAGCTTCGAGACGCTGTGCATGAATCAGAGGCTGAATGTGATACATTGTCAAAAGAAGAGAATTAAGGAACAAGGATCTCATATACTTCCTGACAGCGCTTTCGACCGTTGCTCAGTTGCGCGTGTTCTCTAATCTTGTCTTCCTTTCTCCCATCTCTTTCATCTTGTGTAGTTGATCCAAAACGGAGTCGAGAGATGCCGCGCTTTTGACGTGATCACTACGGAGTCGGCATCTCCGCAACTGAGTTGAGCTCGAGTGGACTGCGCGGCGCCACAGCGGTATCATCGCGACTGTGATCAATTCGCATTCCACAGGCGAAATCTCCTATGAATTCATGACCCAATGTCCTCGACGGTTCGCTTCCTGGGCAGAAAGTGCCGAAAGCATTCATAGTATAATAGATGATTCCGAAACTGACATCATGTGAGGTTAGATTGCTCTCAGATGAATGCTGGGCTATGATCCACCATTACATGGGACCGATGAGGCTCATTGCTCCTCGATATTATTCAATCACAGTGGCGAATCTGAGCTTATCTTAGAACGCGAACATCTTCGAGAAAACGTAACACAAATTGATTGTATCGCAACGCGTCATGTCATGTTGAGATTGGACGATGGATTGGATCAGCCGTTGCTCAATAGGTGCTGTGTATAAACTTGATGTCCGACTGTTGTTGCGAGCCGAGGGATTTTCATTGTCTAGCTATTTGGTCTGGTTCGTGTTGATGTATCCACAGCGAGGTCTTGGCTGTTGGCATACTGACGTTGTCTCTTGAAGCCTGCCCCTGGGATCGCGCTGGTCCTCGGTTCGGGTCGCGTTTCCCACGGTTGCGAGTCATCCACTCTAGTTTCGATTTCTAGCTCTGTTCTGGTGCGACGCCAGTTTGAGGCTGATATTTTGTACCGATGAGCCATGAAGTCCTGCGGGTATTAACATGCGAGGTTGACTTTGCAAGATCTCGGAGTGAGACTGACGAGTTATCGAGAATGATCATCGATGCGCCTATTGTCGTCATTCATTCTTACGAACATTCTTACGAGCGCTGTGCAGGAAGTCACCTCGTTTTCGCCGAAAACAAGTCAGACAGCAGGAAATCGTTAGAAAACAACCGCACTGAGTGAGATAAATTCATTAAGGACTGTCTTTCGAAGCTAAGAAAAAGTCTCTTCCGGGTTGCTACACTCATCCCGACAGAGCCCGGACGACAACCACAATTCGTTATTCGTCTACTAGGGCTATTAATTCTGGAGCAAACGTCACGACTAGCGTAATGCTATGTCATTCGTTGCCTTTATCCTTGCGTCCACACGACGTTCGGTAGGTATCTGGCCCCGAGTTTCGGTAGGTATCTGGCCCCGAGTTTCGGTAGGACCTTTGGCTGTTCAGTCCCGCACGGAAATTGTTCAATCATGACTTGCACACCCTCGTACGGACGAAGTCGCCAATCGGATTGAAGTGACACCACATTCCCACACGCGATGTTGGGAAAGTGAGTTGGATCGTCTCGCTTCTTCGAGATTGAGAAGAACTCCCCTCCAGCTCTAACCAATCATTCATCCCTATTCCCGAGACTGTTGACCTTGCACTGGTTTCGATTCGGACCCTCAAGGTGTTCTTACGTGTTGAACCGAGGTCCATGCTGCCACGTACGCAGCATTTCCTAGACAGTAAAATCGATAAGCTCTCACTGTGCAACTGAAGCGCCAAGATTGAATGTTTTTCTGTTTCGGTTGAAGCCGCCGTTACCGCTGAACTTCCCACACCAGAACTGCATTGATTCCATGGTATGGAATTCGATTCTCGTGGGTGCGCAGAAAGCCCACATCTCGTAAGAGGCGACGATAGAGAGAATTATTTTCTCTCTCGAAGACGTACAGGTCGATCGCTGAGGACGATTCGGCAGGTTCGCGCACAGGCAGTGCCGAACGGGCGAACCTTTGAGAATATCAACCGTCGCGGGCGCATCGGCCGGTGAGATTGATAACGGATGATGATGTGGATGGGAGATTTCGTTACCTTTGTCCGACGAAAAGGGCTTCGCTGACTTAACAAGAAGACTCAGCAGCGATTCGTATGCAAGCCTGCCTGACACGAAAAATCGGTCGGAAGAATCTCACGTCACGAAGCAGCCTTCGCGAATCCCCGATATCTCTCAGTTGATACGAATAGAAATCATTCACCGAAGCGATGAACTAATTTCTCCACACTTCGAGGGCTTTCAATGTGAATCTCGAGCCTGCTCGCCCTCCCTCTGAGGGATGAGATTCTCTTTCCTTGATCCTCGTTCCTGATACGATCCCTGCCGCTTCAACTCTTCAACCATGAGTGACTTTATCATCGTATGTGAGATCATCGGTTAACGCCAAGTTCCAGTTGGGTCAGCATGCCTATGCATTCTCCAGCTATAAGGTCCGGAGTCCGCGGATGTTGGTCTTCACTTCGATGAAACTCTTGTCTTCTCTCATGTTTTGGATGTTCAAATCAGCCGTTACCCGTCCACATCTCGTTTTATGCCGATATGAGTTCCGGAGGAACGTTTGTTTCTATCAAGACACTGCCCAAACACCCAAAACGGGATTTCAAGTCGTTCTGAAAATGAGGAAAACGATTGATTGATCTTACTGGACAGAAGGTCGAATCTGGGCGATGGCGGAACAGTATTAAGGAATGATAGACCACACGTTCTCTCAGATTGGAGGTGTGAATTGAGTTAAGTGGCTGGTGAGCCAGTTGTCGGCTGTTGATGTCAGACAGTAGCTGCTGGTCATGGAAGCGCACTATCAAGAGCACGCGCCGCGCCGCACCGTAGCCGCCGATCTCGACAAGAGCGGCAGCGGCAACTGTGGCGGGAATCATCCTTGGAAAAAAGCAGGACCACCATCTGATGCAAAAAAGGGAAAGAGAAAATGAGCTGATACGCAACGGAACGTACTGAGTGGCCGACCGAGGAGGAGCCATTAGGTAACACGTCAGAGATAAAGCACGCAAACGTCGGCCGCTGCTAACGAGGTCCTCTTGCGGGGCTCTCATGATGTCTCAATGCGTACGCCGCCGTCCTCTCGTATGAGTGGAACGAAATTCGTATACCTCACTGTAGCAGAATCCATCCATGAGTTCGGTGACGGAACTAAGCTCCATCGTCATTTTGTCCGTAGCAATCTGATTCAAAATCGATCCAACATCAAATACAATCGACGAATCAGTTCAATTCAGCAGCGATAAGATGCTGTCGGGGATGTACGCATCGTTTCTCCGTGGGGTAAGAGCTCTCCGAGGGTAAGGGTCCACTGCCTTCGCTTGGAGTCGGCGTTGTCGTCGTCGTCGCCGCCGCCGCCGCCGACGTTGTCGAGGGGAGTCGACTCAAACTCCAACAACAACAAGGGCCTCAGATCCCAGTGAGAGCAAGCGACGTCTCGTGGTGGTCGTGGTGGTGCTTCCGTTCTCCACAGCCGTATGCCATGTGACGACAGAAACAGCCTCGCGAGTCAAGCTATTGAACATGAAAACGATGAGGCGACTTTCTGAGATAGAATGATGCGAGGATTGCAGAAAAGTGAGAATTCTGTTGTGTTTGGATTCGAAACACGACTTCGTGTATGCATTGAGCCCCAGAGGTCAGCCATTTCGAACGATGCGCGCTATACCGTCGCTTCGAGATGCAGCAGCACGACGTGCCGCGTCAGGAATACCGGAAGCTGCGGCAGCTGTAGCATCTACGGAAGCCGTGGACATCGTGGAAGCCGAGGCGATTCGAACGCAGCCCATCAGCTAGCGGCGAAATAACGACAATCGACGGCAACCTGCTCAGGTGAGAGAAGAGCTCATGATTGTGATTATTCGTAGATCGTGGGATTTATGGCTCCAATCGTTACATTTAGCTCGATGAGCGCTCACGACTCGCCCCATATCGACATCGCTCGGATGTCCGAGCCTGTGCCCGAACGCGTTGCTTTCTCCTGGAATGCCGGCTGGGCTCCATGATGGCTCTTTTTCTGGGATGAAATTGTTGGACATATCCCGCTCAGAATAATCAGATCCCAGTTTTCGATCTTGGACTCCATGGAGAGGCTTGAGTGTTGGTACCATAATTGGCTCCATCAAGCGGCATATTAGAAAATCCGTGGCAAGAGATGAAGAACTATATCGCTGTCGACATCTCGTCTCAGGCTGCTTCGACAAAATTTGGTACACTCGTGACGTCGGATTTCCTGGGTTTCCTCCCCTCCAGTCTCACGTGAGACAACCTGAATTTGAGACGATTCTGTTCCCGAGCAGCGTCGAATGCTCAAATTAAAATAACATCCCGCAGCTGACCAGACGCTGGTCGTGCAAGGTTGAAGGCAGGAGCTGCCGAGGAAGACATAGAATTGGAGTAAGAGAAGGGGCGCAAACATTCCTGCGAGTTCTGAGGGGCATGAGATCTCTGACGAAAAAAGCTTGGGGTATGGCAGTCGGGCAGTCGTTGCGGCTTCGACGCGAAGAGTGTCGAGCGGGAACCGTCGCTGATACCTCGGGTCTGCTTCCCCTCTTTTCCATCCCCCACGTACTAATATAACTGAGGCCAGCTCTGCGATGGGCGGTAGAAAGGCATACACCTCTGTACAGAACAGGGAGTCATGTAGTGGCGAGAAAAATATTAAAGAACTCGTTCCTGACCAGCAGATCTCAGCCCCGGGATGTTTAGCGAGGGAAGGAGTGGATCTCCGACTATTCTGACTGTATTATACACTCTCGTGTCAAGTGAAATTTTGCGCCCTGTATCCTGAGCTGGACGATTCCGTTGAGAACCCCTGGGGACGCACATTAATGGGAGAGAGGCTCACATGAGACGCACACGGCACAGGCTCGTCGGCCGTCTGCCCATCATTCCAGATCGTGATCATAACATGCCTACGGAAAAGAAGTCGACCGAGGGTCTGGCTCGGTCCGTAGGTTTGAACGTTGTGGGGCACTGCTGACTCCCTTGTTTCGCTGATGACTCAGTCGACCGAGCAGACGGACAGGCAGGCAGGCAGGCAGGCAGTCCGCTGTTCAAATGGGTAGCGTACAGGCGACCGAGCGTACTCGGCCGGTCAGGTTCTCCGATGGCTCGCAAGCCCGCTCCGAGACGGAAGAGAACGAGGATAAAACTGTTGTGAATAAAACATCAACCTCCGCTGCGACAACGACGACGAAGAGCAAGATCAGCGGAAGCCGTGAAAGCTTGGAGAAGCAGCCGCTCCGACGCGGTCCCAGCCGCTTCCGACGCTCGCCATCATTTCTGTTTTACTGCCATTTCCCACACGAGACATTCGGCAATGGAGAGCTGTGTACCATACTGCTGCCGTTCCTCTGTGCTGTGCAGGTCCGCGAACTTCCGTCGTTCCGTTCCCCGCAGTTCCGGACCGCGAATGAATTAATCTCCAACCAAATCCAAACGCCTATCCGATGACGAGCTTTCCACATATCTAACCAGTCGCGCTTCACGGATCCTGATCTTCACGCGTCGCCGTAGTGTCGCTAATCCAAATTTACTCAAGGGGCTGAATGTGTTCTAGTTTACATTTGCCGCCGGAAGATTACGTGGCGAGATAAGGTAGAGAGGAATTTCCTGAGAGATTTTTCTCCGAATCCAACTTCGGAGTGGAGTGTTGTGTTAGGCTGAAGCCGGACCTGCAGTTTGCTGTACGCTCGAACGGTCTTTCAGCCAGTCATAGCAGTGGCCCCCCTTGCCCATTTGCGCGAAGGGGAACGTGCGTGCGAACATACGTTCGTGTCTCGATAGAGTGGAGGGGATGCGGCGGCGGCGCCTCCGACGGCTGCTGCTGCTTTGATGGCGGTAGTGGATACTTGGAGAGCACTCCAGTCGAAGCGGAGCCTTCCTCATTCTTCTTCCGTATCCTTCTTGTTCTTGAAGTATTTGTTTGAAGTCTTTGTAGTTTCTCCGTCTCGCTCGTCGCCGCTCGCTCTGTTTGCTCTCGTTCGCTCAATCGAGTAAACAATGAGGAAGAAGAACAGACAGAAGGAGAGACGAAGGCGATGACGGAACGCTCCGCAAAAAGCAACAAAAGAGAACTTGGTAAACGGAAGAAAGTGGCAGGCTATTATTTGTGAAGAAGGCCACTGCCAGAGGTTGAGCCGTGGATTTCCGGAGGAGTGGAGCACAAGGGGAGGAGGAGGTACGCATCTTAAGAGGACTTAAAATTCGTTTATCTCGCGGAACAAGGTTGCCTCCAATCAAGCAGTCGCCTTCAACCTTTGAGGGGAATCTTCGCAGGAACTCTGATGGAGGATTTAATCCCTCTCTCGGATGCATACCCAAAGTTTGAGCCGAATGGAGGCATGCCACAAAGCGCACTCGTAGTGCAGCAACGCGTATCGGGGTCGACCAACGGAGCGACCAGTCGCCCAGGTACCTAACTGGCAACATAGCGCCCAACAGACGGACACAGGTCGATTGGACATCTTCCCACTCATCGCTAGTCAGGAGACAGTCACGCGCATGCGCTATGGGCGCACGGGCAGGTGACCAGGAAGGCAATCGCTCGCTGGCTTGATCGCTCGTTCAGAGTCGGTGCGAGACACGCGAAGGGCTGATCCTCCTCGAAGTGAGCGAGTGACAGCAAGAGCGAACATTTCACTCCCGCCATCGTTGAACGCCTCCAGGGGTGTACCGGAACCACATATCTTGGATCGATGAAATTCGGTGATCCACGCTCTCGAAACCTCGAACCCAACAGTTGCTGCTGTTTGACGGAGTTTATTCACTAGTGTAACTTCGTTGGAGCTCAGATAGGCGGACTCGAAAATCATCCACACTCAAGGAAGTTTGTTTGGCTCCGTCGAATGCAATAAGGCTGCGATCCAGATCCAATGTGAATTCCCATGTCTCGCCCTGACCGAGGAAGGAAACGAGCATGTTATCTTGCTTCTCCATCTCAGTTTGGCTCGACCCCGCCAAGTTTGAGGCCGTCCCTCACTGTATGATCATGCGCTATGCAACGCCCCGGCATGGACAATAGACAGCTCCCATAATAAGTACAACGCTCTCTGCGTGAGCCAATGTCTCTGTTGGTTCTCCTATGACAGCCACGCTTTTGAACGGTTCCCTGAGAATTCGGGGCGATCATGAAATCCCATGTACTTCCCATGTAGTTCGGATATGTGGCTCGCATTCATAGAGAAGAACCTACTCTGGACTACAGAATGTGCCTGAATAGTGCTGGGACTCAGCAGAGGTCTACGGCATGTTACGCTGGAAACTGGGTGACATGTATCCTTAAGCTTGAAGCAGCTCAGAAGCTAGTCTGCAAGATGTTGCAGAAATCGGTTCTTTGCCCTCCTCTGGACGACGTTGCGTCCCAGAGGAAGAGATCCGATGGCTAGCCCAACTGGGATTTTGATCAGAGATCGAATGAGTCTAGCCGACGTCCTAGAAAGCCATGGTCTCTTTGAATACAGTTCTGCTTTTCCTGCTTTCTCTACCGGGGATAATGGACGTGATTTTTGTGTCCTTAGCGAAAACTATGCCTCTTACACGACAGAAGTTTTCGGTGGATTGCCGACTTAAAAATCAGAGGCACTAAGAACTCCGAAGTTTATCAAGATCTGACACCCGGAGACTCGATCTGCTGACGACCCTGAATGGACCCATTGGCACGGGCATGATCGTTGCGCTGTGCGTCTAGCGTGAGGAGACGACGGGAATGAAATTCCACATGAAATGGGAGCTTAGATCGCTCCCGAAGATGGTTTTCCATTTTCCCAATCCCGATTTCTCGCGTTATGTATCCTGCAGAAAATATTCCGATCCCGGTGCAGAATCGTGTCGTCTGTTGCTCTGCGGAACTGCTCATTGTATCCATCGCTCGTTGCGGGCCCCAATGATAATTTTTTCGGATTTTCCGACATTCTTCCGGGTGATTTTGATTTTTTTTCCGCCAGGGGAACGTTCACTCCCGGACCTCTTTCGTGGGAAACGCGAGAAGTCATTCCAAAACCAAATAACGATTTGCTCCGATAATGTGTAGCGTAGAGAGGGGACTTGCCTCGTGCGGCGGATTGTTCGCCGGAATCGGTTGGTAGCGGAGGGCTAGCGACATTAAATTGGGAATTATCGGAGAATCGATCGCATACCGCTGCAGCTGATGCCAGTCTTTTGAGACCTCGTGGAGCAGCAGCAGGCAATGCAAACGAAAATCAAACCTCCGTACCAAATACGATCTTGTGAGACCCTACATGGTACGTTGGCGATGAACACTCATCAGACAGACAGACAGACAAAACATAGTATGCTCAGAAGTTCTCAAGCGGCTTTGCTGTGGCATTCGATTCCATCGGACTCAGATCCGCTGATAAGATCGATTGAGTGGATCCGCGCGAATGAGAGAGGAAACCTTTGTTTCGACGCACCTTAGTAACGACATGTGAAATCGAGCCCAGCCGTCTTTCCCGGAGGGTTTCCCCAAAACGATTTCCCGTGGCTCATCGATGCATCGAGGGAATATCCAATTCTCTTTCATGTATTCTTGCCCATAGCGTTATTATCTTGACCCGTCAAGGCTAAATATAGATTGATGCGTTTGAGATTACCATGAGTTCAAGATCGCCGTCCACGGAGACGATGACGACGACTAGACGAATATCGCGATCTCCTGAAGGTTACCAACAGGCGACATCTTCCGTGATCCGGGTCCGGTCACATTGCTCACTTATCCAATGAGCGTAGTGCCGCAAGCTCGCTATGACATCGTTCCCCCAAGTTTGTTCTTTTCCAACCGGGACTCGAGACCTACTCCTGGTCGTTCCGCACAAATACCCCATGACGCTTGCCAGCATTCGGAAGTCGCTATTAGTTGGATCCGACAGCTGACTGATAATCACAACGCCCGCGGCAACGAAGTTGTTGACCCAATCAATGCGTACGAGTGAGGGGCTTGACTGAGGGTTAGTGTCCGGTCAGCATGCTAGGCGTAGTATAAGTATATACAAAGATTGCCTCCACGGCGGCCTGTAATGTGGCTCTCAGCCGAGTAAACACTCCTTTAACGAAATTCCTTCTCCCGAAAGCGCCGAGGCTTCTCTGAATCGATTGCGCGAAATTTCTGTCTACGCGTGATGATGACTGCTTGGTTGTTTGGTTGGTTGGTTGACCGCCTCACTTCCTTGGTTGTTGACTCATCGAGTGGCTCGCATCACTCCAAAATGAAAGGCGACACAACAAACACAGCAACGAGGGAAACTTCCATTCGCTGCCGCTGTCTCTCGAAGGACTGCACTATGTGCAAACATAGATCTTTCCGCGGTACGTCGGCGTCGTTTGCGAAAATTTCTGCTCTGGGCGTGGTTGAGCGAAAGAAAAGAATCGGGGAAAAGGGAGTGCTCTGTGTCAACAACATGGTGGTTACCGTCGTTCCACCGACAGTCAGACAGACGGACACCACCACCTCCACCACCGAACCAGTCGATCCACAAAGGGGGCCGTTCGACAAACACGCAGCTCAACTCACCCAGCTATTTGGTGTGGTTGGAGCTACATCCTCTCTCCGCTATGCCTGGTGAAGACACATCGAACACAACATTGAGGTCGTTCACCGACTGAACTGTTTTCCTTAGAGCGGGGCCGTAGGACGAAGGCCATCCTATCATTACGGTGCGTCGGAGGCCATCCGAATGTCGCTCGTTGACAGATTATCGTTATCGAACGCGAAACAAACGGAAAGAGTATCGTGCTGCCAATCAGAATCAGAGGAAGACTCTGACATCACTTCATGCAAAACGAGAGCAACTCGGATGAATAATAGGAAATTCCATCGTGTCATGAGTCGTCATCAGCGTTGATACAGTTATTTGGCGCAAAATCAAGACTGATTTCGAAAGGTTCTCGCTACCGATTCGACGCACGTCGATATCGTGCACGAATCAACGTTCGATTGGTTCAGTAGGTAGTTGAGAGATATTTCGTGCTCCGAGACTTCTCTGACCCCGTGGGATGATAAAGAAAATCCGTAACAACGCGATCTTCTTCATAATTTTTTTTTGGAAACCAGCTGTGTTCACGATCAAAATGTGACGATCAACCTTTGGAAGCACACCGACTGAGCGAAAAATGACATTGAGAAAGAATTCCGATGCGCCACTGCTATCACAAAAGATCGAGGCGGAAAAAATTGGTCACTATGCAGTGTCGTTTGAGATGTTTCGATGCAACCGAAGAATAAAGGCCCTCATCATAGATGGAATGGTATTGAACACAAGGTACCCAGAGAAAGCCTCCGCCGTCGCTTGATCGCTCCGATCTCGCGTTTGTGAATAGGGAGGCCAAACAGCGACTCGCATGCAATATCTCTCGTGTTGACTCTATCGCGTCTGCCTCCCGAGATCGTGATGAATTAATGCAGACAGAGAATTTCAAGCGGCACAACGATGGAAGCTGACTACGTAAGAGGGAATCCGATTACGTTTGAGGGAAGCTTTTCGAATATTATTGTGGTTGAGCGCCTCGTTTTGCTCTGTTCCCTCGCCTGAGCGATGCCGACGGAGTCGAGAATCCCGATTATTGACATCAACCCATACGAAGAGACTGATCACAGAGTACTATGAGTACACTTTCCGGCTCCGAGAAGATCTAGT
Source organism: Neoseiulus californicus (assembly GCA_028455905.1). Classification (NCBI taxonomy): domain Eukaryota; kingdom Metazoa; phylum Arthropoda; class Arachnida; order Mesostigmata; family Phytoseiidae; genus Neoseiulus; species Neoseiulus californicus. The sequence continues at coordinate 40,971,371 of JAMQGS010000001.1, forward strand.
TCCTACCTTCACAACGCTGATGGCATGCGATCACGATTGAGCTTGAAACTGCGGCCGGCGAACTCAGCGTGAGCAGGATCTAAGCGCAAGCGCGAACCAGTGAGCTTCCTGCGACTGTGACTTCGCGCGATTCAGACGGTGACTAGTGTCCATCGACGTTCTATCCATTGTATCACCGTTTGCAAGTCAGAACAACTCCGGAGTGAACGCGAAACGTCAAAAAGAATTCCCGAAGAGATACTCTTTTGGCATCTACTTGTGCAGAATCGGACTGACCCGACTTTCAACCGATCATTGGAATTCACTCTACATAGCTGTAGCCTTGAGAACACGCTCGTCACGAGCTACTCAACCTTGGTCTCTTCCTGATCCCACTCAGCTCCGTCCTCCAGAAAAACAAGTAGCCACCTGTGAAACGAATCTTCAGTGAGATAAGATACCGATCCAGGACCGATATTGGCCCAGCCTCAGAGGTTGACTTGAGAAGGAGTGATCGCGATTCGAGAATGAACTGTGCGTGAATTTTACTGTGCGATTTCGGGGAATATTCAATGCCGCTTCGTTGAAATGACCTATGAGCACTGGTTTCCACCCTTATACTTGCCCCTAGGACGTTATTGTCTCTATCCACCGCAACCTGTGAACCTAATCATCGAGCCTGATGGCCCTCTAAGTCGAATCTCACGAAACTCCGGGAGATCATGGAGAAGTTGGGCTGGAAGGAAGAAATCAATGTAGAGCTCGGGAGAAACTACCGAATAAGTTACACAAGGCTCCGATGTTGATGTTCGACTCAAAGATCTTGAGGCCCGTGCGCTCAAGCAATGCATGAGTTGGGGTTTCGAAGCTAGGGGAAGAGTGCGACAGTCACAAGCACGAACCGGTAGCCACCCGACGAAGCTCTCTCAAATATGGACGGACCGTAAACAGCTTCGATACACAACCGAGGGCTACATTTATTCTGTTGTGTTTATACCGAGAGCACCTCTTCCCACAGCGTTCGAGCGCCACTCATGGAGGCTCCGACGACGCCTCTTTGCGGCGATCCCGGAGCATAGGGATCGACATAAAGTCCGAGAAAAAACCATTCGGTGTGTTACGTGCGAATACGCGTGCAAGGAACGGTCGCAGTGCCCAGTCAGGATGAGAGTGAACACACTACAATGAGCAACCATGAATCGAACTGTTCTCCTGTAGCGATTAGAGTTATGAGTGAGCGGTAAGTCGCTCGACCCGTATATACGTGTTCCATGAGGTCGTGGAAGGACGCGTTGTCCTGTGGCTTTTGAGCCTGCCGTCACAGCAAGCCGCAGCGAGGTCTCGGCTCTAGTTAACGTCGATCCTTGAGGGACTGCTGGCATAGAGCCAGTATCATGCTGTGAAAAGTATTAACCCTGCTCCCAATACGAGGATGCTCAACAGAGTCAGCCGTGCGAGAATCCAGATGCCAGCCATGATTCTCGCTTTGGCTCCGTGTAATATCAATTCCCGAGCTCTAGGAAGCAGCGCGGGCGAATTTTTTTCATGTCATTCGAAGTGAACTCAATCTTGTGCGAAGGGGTATTCGTGGGACTTCCCAACTTCTCGTGAAATCATAGGGACACGACTTTATCCACTTGACTGTGGGATTCTCTCCCATCTGTTGTTGGAAAATACCCTCGAATGCTCTGTCGGTGGATCGATCGACATACCACTGGATCCCACAATGCTTGTCCTCAAGGATCGAGACAAGGATCCCGATCCATCCGTCGCGCTGTGGATTCATATTACTTAGGCAAAACTGCTCCTGAACAGACAAACTTGTAGGCTAGACAAGGCCATCTGACGGCTGCAACTGCCCCTTACGTGCTCGTTCGCTGGTCAAGTTGCTCGCTGAACCACACTAGTACATGGTCTCCCCGACACCTGCACACATATTCAACTAGACACCATCCCGCTGCTCTCGATATCAACAAGCCACTCCATATCCGGTGTGCTTCCTGTCGTGGGTCATGCAACTTTCGCTATGGATGTCTTGTTATCACGACATGCTACCCTTGTGTTATATCTGATGGCATTGATCTGAAAGCCCTCATTCGTTGTTTGGAGGTGTTGCGGGTCTGGAATCAGATGGACATCGATGTGATGCGAATGCGCTTAGCTCATTCATCGCAGATAGTGACCAACGACACAAGTCGACGGGCTGTTTCAGCCCTCGACGCAGTTTCAGATTCTATCATTCTGGACGCCAGCGAGCCCCTATCGGGGTGTTCCTCGGGCCGCGATGAAACATCCTCTCCTTCTTTCGGATTTCCGTAACGTTACCATTGCTGCCGCTGTTGTCTCGGCGGCCGTTCCGACAGCCGCTATCGGGTCACAATGCAGGTCCTGCCTATGCCATTCCGTGCGTGCAGTCGGATCACGTATTGCTGATCCCCGCGCATTGAGCTGACTATTGAAGAAGTTGGTTTCCGAAGCGCGAGTGGACTCAATTCAAGAGAAGATCGCTCCGCTCACAGTTTCCCGGACCCTGGCGGTATATCCTCAGGCACGCCTTTTCTCGTCCCCGGAAGCTCGACGTCATCCTGATTCGATCTTCGTGAATCCTAGCAATCTTCGACGACAGCTTTCCGGATTCTTGACTCCGATTGTTGGGTCCGATTCGGGAATCCAGGGAGCCCCCTCAGAAGAACAATCTCGCGCGTGTGACGCGTCACACGCTTCCACGCATACATGGGCCGACTCCATCACGTAAGACTCGTCATTGTTCCATGGCGGCCGCAACGTATTCAAGAATCGGTCTTCGCGTGGTGCGGGCTACGTATTGCCATAATAACTCGACGGCTTCCCTAATCATCGCATGTGACACAACGAGGTCCTGGTGGGGATTCAGAGCACCTCGTTCAGCCGGATTCGTACCGATACTTCGCGCCAGTGCAACCAAAGCTCTTTGCTTGAGAATAATTCGTTTTTACTGTTTACAGGGGCGGCGGCGACGGAGGAAATGCACCGCGATCAGGGATGAGCGTTCTCGCCGTTAGAGCGCTCGCTGCTCGTTATCGCGATCTTATGTTAGTGTCGTTAATGACTTGCGCATCGTTTTTCCTCTACGTGAACTGGAGATTCAGCACACCCCACGCACCGTCGCCCATCTTAACTGGTGAGTTGACGATCGGTCGAGTCAGACGATATAGCGAATAAATTCATTTCCAAAAGCTGTTTGAGGCTTTTGCCGTACCAAACAGAAAACAAAAACATCCCTACCTGTTTTGGGAAGTTTGTCGGGAGCTACGGACGAGGGTTCCGAAAAACTAGTGGGGGTATTCCCCCGTCAGTGATAGTCGAAGCACCGTCGGTTTCCCTCTTCCCCGGATTCCCCCACCGCAAGAGGGGTCCGATTCTCGAGGGGGCTGTATTCCTGTACCCAAGTCAATCAATCTCTCAGCATCGTTGGGAGACGGAGAAGTTTTGGAGAGATGATCAGAGCGATCCAAGAAATGAACTCCGTTCCTAGATCGGCCCCGGAGCTATGGGAACTCCGCATCCCTGTTCACCCATCAGCAACGACGCCGTAAACTATTTTCTCCGCCCATTCTCGATACATCCCGTGCCGAACAAAGGTTCTCAAGGATGGTCGTGTTCTATGGGTGACGATTTCAGCCAGTGGCTGATTTCTTTTGAACTCGGCCGAGCAGCGCCACCCTCCTCCGGAAGCCAGCGGTTCCGAAGCTTTTTCTCCCGAGAAATACTCCGCTGCTTTCTCGATGAAAGGCTCCGAGAGCTACCAGTACCAAAACAGTCTGCGAAATACAGTTGTCGAGGCGCTGTTTCAGGCAATAATCTCCATTCAGCAACCAGTATAGTAACTTCCCGTTAGAATGAAAACCGCTTGAACAAAGTTCAGCTGAGGTAACGGGTTACTAAGGGTGCAATGTCATATTTTTAACGAAATACCGCTGTAGCGGACTGATACTGGCAGTCACCTGGATGCGGTTTGAACGAGTTTTCACCGTGAATGATAGATTCAGTACACTGGATGGGTGAATCCTGACGCGGTCTGCTGTGGATGGATTGGTTTTTCAACGGTACTACCGAGGTAATAAAAGTGTTCGAATCTGAGGGCGTGGGAAATTTTCGAGATGATGCGCATTCGGCGGAAATCAACATCGAAGGGCTGGAAGTCTGACGAACCAAACCGATTCTGGGGAGAACTCCGACGCCCGTGTAAATTGTCCAAGTGTGAAAATCACAGCCAGATTTTAGCCTCAAGAGCTCGTCTAGTTCCTTGCTTGAGAGAAGCTCATCTTTCTCACCACAGAGGAGTTCCCAGATCATCTTTGCAGGAGACGGGCTGACAGACTCGCCGGCGCCTCAGTTCAACCTGTTTTGCATAATCTCATCCTCCATGGAAGACCGCCAGCTTACTGCGTTTCCCGACACTGATCCCGGAACGAAGCGTAACATTGAGGAGTGTGAGCCCGCGGCGCGGCCCGTCGCGTCAAGACAGATCGGAACTGTCACGACGGCTCATGGAGCTGCATGAGGTCCCATCTCAGTTCAGGCCCGCTGGATGATCTGCGTGTTCCTCTGCTAAATACTATCGATGGGGCTTCTCGCGGATATCATCAGCTCGAGGCGAGCTGTCGTAATGATCATCGGCAAGGGAAGCGGAAGGCTGCACTCCAAATGAAGGCAGAAGGGACGACGACCACGCCAAAGATAAGCGAAGCAGCTTTCGCGGAACCGTCGAGGTTGTTCCATTTCCTGAACAGCCGCAGATACTTCTGAGCTGCAACAGCCTGGTAGAGGGAAGCTCTCGCCAAAACAGGCTTGGTATGGTCTGCGTGGAGCTCCATCTTGGTAGAATAATATAAGATGAACCCATTGAGCAGCGCGATGGACCGTGGTCTTCCTGGGTGCGATGTCCAATCTCTGGAATACACGAACGTCAAAGGCTTATTCCTTCAGATCCCGGAGTCGTCGTGCGGTCTCCTATTCAATCCGGTTTCTCAATGTAGGAGACGTTCTACCCCTCACTACACACCGGATTCCGTCACGGATCGAGACCACTGCGAGTGGCTTCGATTGGCCGCAAGCTCGGCCACCGGCATGCCAACATTAGGTTGCACGCACGTGTGATGTGAAAATGAAAGGATGGACCCGCCCTTGATCGCGTTCGCCGGCAGAAATTCGGCACGATTACCTCACGGTTCATACCTGAGCAGACGACCTCTGACAGGTTTCTGCTACCGACGCCATTTCCCAACGGCGTAGGTACCATGGTGCCCGCGCCTCTTGTCCAGCGGGGGAACAGAGGGAGCCAACGGAGCGCACGCGGAGAGGACGAGCCAACGATTAGTAGCTCGCGGCCGTCAGGGTCTGACATCGGCTGGACTCTTTCCTCTGCTCGACTCCCGCTGTTACACGGTCACAGTAATGAAAATCGAAAATTCACAATTATCTTTTCCGAGCTGGTTTTCAAAGTAGGATTTTGTCTGCCTGCATCGTAGCCTCGAGTTTTTTCCGCTCATACTTGCTTTCCACCGTCGCGTCGTTTCGTCTGGTGATAGTTGATTTTGTAGTCAACCTTCATCGGTATTCCCGAACTACAACGACGATGAAAGATCTGATGAACTCGCCGTCGGAAGAGCATCCCTCATCCAATGAGATGACTCGAGACTTGTGCGCCAGAGAGCGGGAGCCCGGAGAACCTCAGCCAGGAGTTCGCAACATGCGCATGATCACCAAGTGGCATCCTTGGAGTCCGAAAAGAGCTTCCTGCGACCAGAATTCGGGCACGCCTGCTTGTGATCGGCTCTGCTACCGACGAGATTTGCAAAAGGTTCGCTCTTTTCGGGTCTGCACCTCCGGCTAATGAGGACGTTCTTCTGTGTTCGTCTTGCTACGTTACTATGAACTCTGAGAGGATGCGGCACTCGTCGGTGTACGATGGTTTTTCTTGCTCGCAAATCCCAGCCCATCTTCCTGAATTCAATGCCATAACCAGGCCTTCAATCCCAGTACAGTTTATGCAGGTACGCCGACTCCACACTCTAACCCGCTCCACTCCCCCATCCTACCCTCGTATTCACTTGCACTTGCGCCGAACACTTGCAACAAATGCAGACTCTGCCGTCTTAAGGCCATTTCACACTGTTTCAATCTCGCGTTGAAAGCAGGCTTTCAACGCCGATGAACGGACGGCAATGCGTTCAACGCGATGGAGTAGACGGGGGATTCAGACCGTTCCGCGGCGTCGAACGCCGTTGAAAGCCTGCTTTCAACGCGATACTGAAACAGTGTGAATTGGCCCTTACTGGCGTGCAGTGTGGGCCGCCGGACACTTCGGAAATTCGGGACCATCGTGGGTGCTCTCGGTGTGGGCTCTTGTGTAAAATCGACAAAAAGAGAGATGAAGTTCATCTCGCGGCTGCTCGAATGTTCGAACACTTCGGGCGGCGACTGTCGCACGCAAAGTACACCACCGCAACCGGTATGATTACGATTGCGCTCACTCCGAGGCACCAGTGATGAGACCCGTCACAATGCCGAGCTTCCCATTTCGGACTGAATGGTACCCTCCTTCAGCGATGACTACATCAATCCTCAGGTCAGATGCTACAATGTCGTTTTTCCACCAACTTTTTTCGCGGGAGAGGATATCAAAAACGGACGCGAAGGTCTAAACACGCTCCCATTCATAAAGCATTGTGATGGAAAGAATGAATGACATTCCTTCCCTCGACAATGAATGAGCTCCCGTGGAAGTAGTCGTCAATCGTTCAAACATCTCAAGGCAGCTGACGATTGCAATGGCGATCACTGATCAGGTGCCGATTTGATCAAGGGCGGATATTTGAGAGCGCCGATGGGTGAGCGAGCTCCGTTCATGTAGAAACGGAAATCAGTTGCGATTGGTCATGGTGAACGAGCTGGATGCAGGAGTGTGGATTTCCGGATGGGCGAGTCAAAGCAGGTTTGAACCGTTGATGCTTTACCTCCATTTCCGTATCCGTTCGCTCGTTGGACGCGCTCTCCTCCACTTTCAGTCCCGGCCAACCTGCTCACTATCTTGAACTTGATGAAGCACGAGTGCGAACCAGCACGTCGCGCTGATGGACTTCCGTTAGCGCCTTCGAACTGGATCGAAAAGCCCGTACGGCCTCCAACAGTGGCTCTTATTAGTGCTACATGTCCAAACGGATCTCATCGGATCCTCGGAGAGACTCTGGACTGAACGTACGCCCAGATAATTATGTTACCGGGGGGATTCATCATGGAAGTGCGATAAAACTCCTCCCCACGCTCTCTGCTCGACAGTCGTGGAATGTCCAAGTCAGCAATTCCGTAAGCGATCAAATGGTTCGAAAAAATAACTGGACCCATGTATGCATACACCGTTCGTTCTTCCGCGAACATTTCTGGTGGGAAACGTTCTCCAGTATTACCTGGAATCACAGGCAAAAACGCGAAGAAAGCCTCATCCCGCTGTATCACAGCCAGATGAGTTTCTTTCGAGAAGTTTCGATCGGTCAGCTCTCTACTAGGTGCGATGAATTCTGGCTTGCTTGTAGATACAGTAGAAGCTCGTTACAACGAACACGTTGGTGCCACCAAAATCAGTTCGTTATACTGAATGTTCGCTAAAACGGAATGTACCGGAAAATGGCGATATCAGCCACAAGGCACAACTGATTATCTTCATTAACATTACTATGATTTCGGAACGATATACGAGCACAAGTTACGACCAATTCGACCAAAAATAAGTCAGTCTGCATCAGTCTATCTGTTTGAGGTTTCATAAGGTACGCTTCAAGCTCTGCAATCCAACGTAGGGTAAGCTCCGCAACGTCATCAAGAGCTTCTTTAGATATCCTTATCGTACCGAAAGCGTTGTTAGCCTCATTCAGAGATCTTCTTGGATCATGATGAGCTCTTCCTTCGTAGAGAACTGTCTCCTTTTCGCTTTGGCCTTATGGTGAAGCTTGGAGGACGGTTATTCGCACTAAGAATTGACGTTCTTCGCGATTTGGAACGATTTCGAACCTCAGCGCTGGCCGGCCGGACTGCAAGTTCGACATCGCAGTCAACAGAAAACATGGTCTGATCCGACATTTCGAGTGCGAAGCTCTGGAGCATTCGTTGCAACGAACTTTCAACCACTACCGACACTGTTTTCAGTTCGTTCTAGTGGAAAGTTCGTAGCACTGGAATTCGCTCTATCGAGGATTTTTTGACATTATCTCTATGGGCGTCCAAACAAAAAATGAAAATCAGTTCGTTGAATTGAAAATTCGTTGTAACGCGGTTCGTTGCAACGAGCTTCTACTGTATTCCAACGTCGGAACCAGACCCTTCTTTTATTCCCATTTCCGCTCCGCTGAACTCGACGGAGAAGTAAACATCGCTGACGGGCTCAGTTCGGAAGACAGCAAGCGCGACGAGCAGTCTAGTGTCTGTTTGGCATGTTTTGCTCGACGAAAGAAGGAGATTGAGCGACCTCCACGCTAACAGCTAAATCAGAAGCACCGTCAGACAAGCGGAACTAATCCCCGATCGTCTGGTGAAGCCACAGCCGCTCATCCATCGGTGGGTTTGGGAAGCAGTACCAGACACAGTTCTGGATCCGCGGAAGTTATTTGAGAGCGCGAAGCTTCTTCGCGGCCGCTTCGTTAGAACTCGGGAAACGCCCGTTCTCGTCGAATGAGCGAGCATCATGATCTGGTGATGGTTCCCCCAATGCCAACAGACATCTTCGTAATGCCCTCCCAAAGGGCCAGAAAGCACCGCGTAACCTGGTCACCAGCTTGAGCAGGGTTTCACGTACACAGAATGCTCTCTGGGAGGGGCTAATATTCACCGTCGAGGGGGGCACTTGTGAAATCCTGAGATAATTGGTACCTCAATCGGGGATCTAAACTTAAGATTAGAGAGTGTGAATCGAGAAGCTTTGGAGGAGGGCTACAGCCGGCTCTTTTCCCCCCTCATACCCGCACGTGCTCGACAGGTTAGGGAGTTTTGGGGTTGATTCCATGGAGTCGAAGCTCGTCAAACTTATATACTGATGTCAGAGATGTGGCCGTTTCACATTTCCCTTGCAACGGGAGCGCAGGGCTCGCGATTCCGGGGCGGAAGTCGGCTCATCCACAAACTGGATTGGAAATCCGAAAAAGCACTCGGGTGCTCTGAACACAATTTGTATCCTGCGCATTGACGCTGCTCATTTCTGATCGATAACGCATAGAGCCGCATCGATCAGCTCCTCACATCCCGGAGATGGCATGGTGCAGTAAGTCCAGCCAGGAAGTCGATGAGTTATCTGTCGTTGATTCAGTTGGCCTGTTCCGTTTTTGACCTAGGCATATAGCTTCAATGGAAGTGGAAGCTTCGTCGTCGCTGTCATACCGGATAGAAGATCGAGCACCCCATGGGCCTGAGTTCTCATGCGTTGTCGAATTCAGTGATCGGAAATCAATACAGCTTAAACCGGCATTATCAGGACTCAGCTGCCTCAAGGAACAAGCGTACCCTATGGCGACAGAGCAACGAAACCCATCCGTCGTCGCCGTCTCTCAGATTCATTCCAAGGCGCGGCGTCGCATCGGAAGTGAGAGAAAAGGAGCCGCCTGGCCAAATTCACGGAGTAAACTTCAGCAGAATTTCGCTCCTTGAGGCGTTGAAAAGCGCGGTGTACACTCGGAGCTCTCATCGTATATGTTTATGAGACGACATGAGTGCCCGTTCGCAGTTTCGAAGTATCAAAGAGTTTTCACTTACCTTTCAGAGCTCATGAGTCAACCTCTTCTACGAAAGCTCGAGGTCTGGACCGCTGGAGATGGACAACTCAGTCCAATGTTTGATCCTTATCAAGTAAATTATCAACTCACAGTGAACTATGATCAGCTTGTGATTCGATTGCGAGCGGCTCCGTTTTCTGACGAAGTCATCATGATCGTTGAGGGTAACCTGCTGCAGAACGATCAATGGTAAGTGATCCATGAAAATCACCGGCCACCTGAGAGAATGAGTAGATGAGAGAATGGAGCAAATGATCCAGAGCACTGGCGGCCAAACCCTGGTCTGCGGACCCAAGGCCGGCGACGTTCACTTTGTGTTTCGAGGCGACCATCAAATTGATTGAAACATCACCTCAAGCTTGCTGTTGAAATTGGAAAACTTTTCTCCTTTAACTTCAACTTTCATGGAAATTCAGAAGTTCAGAGTATCCGTGAGATCGCAGCAACCTTCAATGGTTCTATATTTTAAGTTTAGTTACTCAGAAAACCGAAGCCAGTTTCCCCTAGAAATACATGGCCAACGAAAGGTTCCCGACTCTGCGACTTGGTCCGGGAAAAAATGACCACCTCTGATCCAGACTGATATTGTACGATAATTCGTGACCTTGTCTGGAATCCGCTCTTCCAACTTTTCATCTTCTCTCTGCGATGGTGCCGGGGCGGAAGAGCGAGGGCACTGCGACTCACCAGGCAATCAAGTTGGGTCTTTCCAAAGCTCCGAGCTGTTTTTGCGAGTCTCCGAGGTTACTTATCAAGTATGAACCGATCATGATTCCAAACTACGTGGGCTTTGACTCTGAGCTCTCCAAAATCGACGGAAGATAGAGCCGCTTCTGGTTAGCCATCCGGACGCCTTTGCTAATGAACACTTTATAGCCTCTACTCAATCGAAAAAAACAAACGCCTTAGCAGCTCGAGTGACCGAGCTTTTGGCTACGATCATTGCTATAACTCTCCGAATTCTCGGCTTCGGCACCCCGCGGCACCCGTTGAACGATGGAGGATCGTTGCGCTGCCCGGATGTGCCCCCGGCAGCGCGATTTCGGGGGAACGCGGACCCCCAGGCTGCAGCCAACCATCTCCTTTCACCCGAACCTATCAGAACCCTAGCGGGCATCATCATGACGTTGTTAGCGGCGCCGCGCCGCCGTCTGATTATTAGACAGGGAGCGTCGTAGACAGTGAGCGCCGCGTTGTACATGAGATATGGGCGCCTAGTACGACGCCCGCGAAGAAGAGCACCTCTCCAATTGCAGCCAGTTTGTAACGCTGAATAATTTTCTTCTTGTAGGCTAAACTACACATGTGGCGCCGGAGAAACGAGTCTGTCGATTCATTTGACGTCGAAAGATAAGACTCGCATACTGAATAACTACGTCATAAATGTGAGCCGCAAACGACGCCAAGGATTCTCGAACATCACGTCCCTGAATGTTTGTCAGCTGTTGCAGGTGAGTGGATCACTCTTTGCGACGACGCGCGCACTTAGCTGGGTTCGAAGAAGCACGAAGTCTGCTAGATGAGACGATGACACTGGGAATCGGCAGCATCCCGAACCGGCTGTCATAGCAAAAGTTTCGAGAGAGCATCAGGACACTCCTCACAAACTCATGTTGGCAAACAACGATGCATTTTGGAAGCGCAAGAAGACGGAAGGAGGGATCCTAGTGTATGGAGAGCGCTAAATCCTCGGAAGCTTTCTCGGGATCCCTTCTCCCGTTCTCTGCTTCTTTTCCTTCGGGTCCTACACAGGCGGAAGCAGCCTTGCGTCTGAAGAGCGGGAGAAAAAAGAGCCAAAAAGATCTCCATGACATTTTCCTGCCTCCCAGTACGTCCCGTTGCCTCGATGCGTCTGAGCCACCGGAGCCGCCTCGACAAAGGGTAGTCAACCATACACAACTGAATAGATGAGAAATTTCACGAATCCTTTCTGTTTCCCTCAACACTCAGACGTGCCACAGCAAGGCAACAAGGCAAACGTTCGATGGAGCGCTTGGATGGCGGGCAACGGATTCTTTCCCGGCTCCCGAGACCGTCCTCAGTGACAATAGCTTAGCGGCTTCCTGTTCGGAAACGCCTCCTCAAAGCGGAAACAACGGAGCAAGAATCGAATAACCTTGAGTGCGCTTGGCCTCTTTTCCTCTCAGCATACCGAGCACTCGCTCGAGATTGCGCTGCCGAAGTTTCTACAGGGGAAATCTTCCAACAACTGACTCTGATTTACTCGAGATGCAAACCGACTCGAAAGAAGTGTTTACCTAGCCTCCTGGGCGAGAACCGATGGTATTTAGGACTCGCGACTCGCAATGAATTCGGAAAGCCATCGTCGTCACTTCGAAAGCGACGAGAGATGATACCGTCGTCCCGAGACAATCTGGGTCCCGAGGAAGCTCATCTTCGCGCCATTCAGGGCCATGGGTGCTCATTCGTGTTAAGCTGGACATCCCTTCCAAGCTGCGCTTCGGAATGCGTTGAAATCGTATGGAGCCGTCGCACGAATTCGAACTCATTCAACCGAGTCACAGCAGAAGCGCTCTCGTCCAGGTCATTGCTCTGATTGAGCGCGAGAGCTGGGGAATCATCTCGGGAGTCCGGGAATCATCCTTGCTGTCATTTCATGGCGAAAAGTCTTCCAACTCACGTCCCCTCCCCAAAGAGCTTGTATCGGATACTCCGTTCTTCTAAACGCCTGGACGTGTGCCCCTCTTGCATTCCGGATGAGTATTTTGTTGATATCACCCACCAGATATGAGGGATCCTGGCTGGCGGAAATTCCTTCCTCGGATGGGCAGCTGGTCTGCCAGGAATGCAAAACTCACATTCTCATCTCCTCTCGTGCACTATGACAGCTCCTCAAGCTGCTTTTCTTTTTGCAAGAGAGGGTTTTTGGTTCGCGTACACCTGCGGCGAGGAACAACGCGCTCTGCTTCAATCGGTGTTTCGAGGTGAGCAGAAGTCGTCGAGTCGCGGAGATACTGGTTACCGAGAACCGACCGAGCAGCTCAGATATAATTATCTATGCTCTATTGACAAGATTGGATCGGTCCATGGCCGATACGTTTCCAGTTCTTGATTACCACAGCGCGATCTGAGCACAGACAACGATATTAGCAAGCGTACCTTGTGAAGATTGTGATTCAAAATAGTGTTGGAACGGAACAAACTGCTACCTTTTCTTCAGCTGCGCTAACATCAGAGAATATCCAGGCTCCACCAGGAGAAGCCAGCCAGAAAAAGTCCTGTCAGGAGCCCAGATCAGACGGCCTGAGGGCTCGAAAATATGATCGAGTTTTTTCGATGAGAACCGCAAATGGAATAATTTCATGAATACGAACTGCATCTCATCATTGGATACTCGAGGGAAAGATGGACACCCCGACACAGTATGTTCGGAAAATCGGGCTCGCTATGTTTTGAGGACTAAATTCGTCAAGTATTCGCTGAAGATCGGGCTCGGCTGCGAGCAGTTCGCCGACTTTTCTCGTGCTCTCTGCTCGTTTAGGGAGTTGATCGCTTGATGGGAAGTCATAGAATAGAATGTGGTTCGCAAGCTCAAACGAACGCGATTTTTCGACGCTCAAAAACCGCGGAATATCCGAGGTTTCCGCGGTTCAAAACCACTATTGGAAACCGCTGGAAGGCCTCGTCTCGACTCTATCTCGTATCAAATTTGGATCGAAGCCGCTGGCTGATCGTTCTTGTAAGAGACCAAGGAGCGACGGTCAGCTGGACCCGTTGATTTCATTGAGGAGATCATAGATTCATGGAATTCATAGATGAGCGGTGATAAGATCTCTCATCGCTCATCACCAAATCACTCGAATCATCTCTCGACCAGAACAAATGTGAATAATACAGTGGCTTTTAAAACGTGCGGATGCACAGCTCATACTTGTGCGATTGTAAAGGGACCTTCGAGCAGTGTCAAGCGAATGCTGCCGGCAGATAACACGTTCATTGAGAAGACCATTTCCTCCGCTTTTTCTAATCGTGAACGGTCTCGGCTTCCACGGGTAGCCACTCACAGAACGATAATTCGCACGCGGACTCACTTTTAAGTGAGTTCTCGATTCTGTCAGGTGACACGCTTGAGAACGCCAGAAGAAGGAATGTTTCTCCATAAGGAACATCTGGCATAGCAGATTCCAGTCAAAGAGCAGGCAACTCTCCATTGGAACTTCTCACTGATTGTCAGTTTCACAGATGAGGGACGACGTTGCGGTTTCCGGCGCTTTCTGAGTATTTATCTCAGATGCAATTCATAATGAAAGGTCCAACAGGGAGCGGTGCCTGAGCGTTTTTTTTTTCTGTTTCAGGACTGCGAGATGCGGATAGACCAGAGCTACAGCTGTGGTTTGCAAGCAGTGGCAGGCCGGGCAGCTTTGAGCTGGAGCAGCTATTGGGCCAACAGGCAATATCTTCCACTCTGTAAAAATGGATTCTCCGCGGAAGGTAAGAATGCAATACTTCGTGTTTTGACACAATCGGAAAATCCCATACTTCAGTTTCGTGAGTCTGCCAAATGGTGTTTTTGATCTGATGAGTATCTGAGAGACGAGTCGGTATCTCGACGAAAACACAATGAATCGACGAGACGGGGAGCAAGTGAGTCGCGATGAAGTTGCGAGGCTTCGGTGGAGCAGAGCCCTGTCGAGCGAGGACTTCTATTATCATGGAAATACGTCGTGCGCAATTCGCAGAAAATATCATGCTTGGCCATCACAATTACTTTCTGCCAATAACGTTGAAAAATCGGGAGAATACAGCCTTCTATCCTAGCTCAACGCATCTGTGTTTGAGGCTCAAGTCCCGCAAAATTGAAGGCTGTCAACAAGCCGTTGCATTCTCTCGGAAGACAGCGACGACGGGGAGAAGATCTCTCGTCGATTTTCCATAGTGAATTTGTTGCGAAACGGCGTCGCGAGGTGATGGCCGCCCATGCTCGACAGTCGAAATCTCGGCATCAGAAGCGCCACGGCATGTGCGCTTCAATCATTCCTCGACTGGAAACGTCCGCTGATCGAGCCATGGAAGAACTTACATAAGTACATGACTGGTGCACACGATTCTGTCTATCGTCGGCGCCGGCGCTCAGTTAGTGAGTTTTTCTAGCAGGCAGAAGAGCCAGCGATTCCCTCCCGCCGTCTGTCCGTTTAGTCTCTTGCTCGATCGGCCGTTTTGTCGGTGTCTGGCGGCTGTGGTAAGGGATGACAGGGATGGTAATGACAGACAGTTCCTGGAGACACTGCGGGCCACTTTGAAGGCCGTTCAAGTCGGAATCTTAAATAGACAGTATAACTACGCTTCTGGATACATCTGCTTTCTTCCGTATAACTTCACCGGAAACGTGTGAAACGACGGTGACTTTATGACAGAAATATTTGACAGAATAAAATTCGACTCCAGCCAATTCTCTCGGGTACTGTCGGAGTGTCATTTCACGGATGCTCTATTCTGTTGATTGTCCAGCAGACAGAAGAATTTATTGACCACTTTATGGACAGACAGATTGTTTGGGGGATGAGTGAACGACCGACCGACCGACCATCGGTCACCAGCTCAGCCCTCCGGTCTAACCGATCATCAGTAATGAGTCTGAGAAGGCGAGAGTCGAGGTAATAGGAAGCGGCTGGTAATGATGATCTGGCGACCCGTTCCCTGACCTTCTCAATGGAATGTCATGAAGGCATTTATTGACTTGTTCCTCTTCCGATTTCGCAATCGTTCACAGCTTAATCAGCGTACAGCAGCGACAGAAGCTGCGACAGCATGACTTCTGATTACGCAGAGAGGAAGTCATGGAAAATCAGAAAAGCGGAGACTATCGCCATTCACAATCTCGGATGAATCATGAACGATCCGTGGTCTCGATCGCAAACTGTGACGTTTGATAGTACGCTAGAAATAATCATGTATGGCCGTAGATCCAATGAGATCAGCGTCGCAATTCTACGATGCTTTCAGGAACCAGTCAAACCGCTTTGGACAGATAAATCTAGTCTGGGTGTGGGAGAAGATTTTCCCACACCATCATTTCTTCGAAGAGCTCGTCGCGGTCCCGGTGATAGTGGACATCTTGGGGTTCAAGAACCTCCGAACTCGATAAAATGAGCACAGTTGAAGCTCAAGTCAGAGGCATCGCAGGAGAACTGCAATTCGCGAAGGAGTCTGTGGCTGTGGTCATCGACCATCGACTCGAACCACCTCATTAAGGGTTCCTCAATATAATATATTCAGGAACGACAGCGATTTAGAAACATCTCGCTCTCTGTCGAACCGACGAATTGTTGTCCGAATGACCGGGTCTTGACTTACTGTTCACGGCGGCCGAATCGCCATGTTGAGGGCACTCAGTGTGCTGGTAAATTTTCTGGAAACGTTGAGAGTGAGAGAGGCAGACATTTGTGTTACGTCATAAGACGCTCCGACCAATGACGACTACCGGCGATCTTCTTGGATACGACGAGAATATCTTCAGCAGAGAGCGAAGTGCATAGATGAGTGGAAAGAGTTTCTACGATTCTCGCTATAAAAGGAGCAACGACTCACTTTGGGGCATCCGAGTGCAATATAGACAGAGCTTGATTATTTACACTCTGCCTTTGTCGTTTGGTATCATCTGTTCCTTTACTCTGCACTTCCGAGTCACCATGAACAAGTTCGTCGCAGTTGCCGCAGGTCTTCTGCTCGTCGCCGTCGGAGGAGTCACCGCCGATCGTTGTCATCTCCGCGAACTTGATTTGTGCGTCGCGAGTGGCGCAGGCAACAACAAAATCTCAACAACAGAAGCTGATGTTGACAAGCAATGTGGGGTTATGCAAGAGGTGAGCGAGTGCTTCGGCAACTACACGAAATCTTGCGCCACCCCCATCCAACGAGAGCTGGTTGCCCTGATCTCTGAAGGAGCTCGTGATGTTCAGAAGAAGTTCTGCACTCGGGGTGACAAGCTGCGCTCGGAATACTTGAAGCACGCGCCGTGCCTCGCGAAAGCCCAACCTCAAGGACGCAAATGCCTGAGCGATGTTCAGGCCGGTCTCGAGAAAATCGAGGATTCCAAATTCTCTGACCGAATCTCGACTGCGTGCTGCGTCTATTCCCGCTACACCAGCTGCTCTACCAAGACCGTTGAGGCTGCATGCGGAAAAGACGCTGTTGAATACGGAAACCTCCTGATTCGTTTGGCCACCTCAAATCTCCTCGACGTCGTCTGCCAGAGCTATCTCAACAACCCTGTTTGTGACACTCTCCTCCCGCCGCCTGGAACCAAGGCCAAGGGCAACTCGAAATCGATCGTGTCTCGACTTTTCAACGCCTACGTGTCATCTTAAACTTGCACCAATGACATCTGTGATTTGAATCTCTGTACATTCTGTTGCCCTCAAAACAATAAATGCATGGGTGAACATAATCATACTTGAATGATTCGGAAGGCCTGTTCCTGAAATGAACACATAGATTTGACTAACACCTTTTCTGTGGCCGAAAGCTTTTCTGGCTCAAGATTTCACGGCGTACGTTGATATGGCATCTAAGTCCGTGATTTGAAGTCAGTCTTCCGGGTCGGTTCGCTTGAAATACCTACTCTCGCTTGTCGATGGCATGTCTCCGAAAGGCCGAATCGAATGTCGTTCACGTTTCACGAAAGACAGGTGCCTTCTAATCGTACGTCGGATTCAAGCCGATGGCATTCGCTATTTTTCGCGAGACGACCAGACGTCTTCGCTGATTGCCCCGATGGATGAGTAGATTGATATCGATAAACTGTGAGAGCAGGCTGAAGAGTCGTTCATCTTCCACAATCTTCTGGAACAAGAGAAAAAAGACGAAAAGAGGGGAAGAGCTATCGGGACAAACACCGCGCCGGCCTGGAAGAATGGCCGAAGAATTGTCGCCGTCACGCTTCGCAACCAATTCTGTCGATTCGAATCAACAGAATTTCTTCTATCGCTCTGTTAGTGTTTTGCTTCAGAGTGTCTGTTGTTGTTCTTTCCCCGTCTTGCTCAACTATGTCGTCGTTCTTCGACAGCTTACGCGTACGACTCCCTTGTCGAAAATGCTATTTTTGCTTCGACTTTCTGTGCCTCGGACTGGTCGCAGCGATAGACCATCCATAATGGATCAGAAGTTTTCGAAACGTATTCGCAGAAATACTCGAACACTTCTTGACACCTGAAACAGATACATCTTCGCTTCTGACCTCTCTGACAGATGATAAGAGTTTCCGATCGAAGGAAGGTATGGAGAAACTTCTGGAATCCGTGGTCTGGTGGAAATGCATTCGAGCCCTCTTATCGAAGCTCCATGTCTTTTACGTGGGAACTCAAGACGCGTTCCCTACATGGACGAATCACGCTGTGATGGTGGTGGTGCATGTTTTTGAGCAAGGGACGAGATCTTGGAATATGTTCTATCCTCCATGGCATTCAGCTCCGTTGGCGGGTGAAGGACGACTGACGATCACAAGAGGTCAGAATCCAGATCGTAAGTCTGGATGCCAAGAACCGCAAGTTTTTCTCAGGGCTACAGAGCGGTAGTTCAGGATACTGCTGCAGAATACTGCAAAGGTCGAATGACTGCATGCTCCCTGAGATTTGCTCTTGCGAGGGGATCGAGAACTCAGTATGGGATGCCCCGTCCGGCGGATGTGCGGTGCTGCGCCGGATCGACGAAAGGAGCTTCGCTAAATATTTCTACCTCCCGCAGTTTCAATCATTAGATTCGATTTCTTCAGCAGCCAAAAGAGCATGACGAAGCAATACTGGATGCTGCACAGGCTCGAGTGTCTGTCTGAACGCCCCCACACAAGCCATATCCACTACAGTAGAAGCTCGTTCCAATGGATACCGTTACAACTAATTTTGAATGGAACGAATCAAGAATCAATTTCGTTCGGCCGGCCTGCAATAAGGTCCAATGTTGAGAGACTCTCGATACACCGAGTATAGCTTCCACAGTAGAAGGATTCCTGTCGAAGACATTCGAAATTTCTTCGCGGAATCGGCCTCACCACATGACAGTTCGTCGTTGGGGAGTACTAAGGTGGCGGAGTCACGTGAACAATCCACAGTGCCGTTCATGGATCATGATCCGTACAATGGAATGGTGAATCGAGCGGGCACCCAACTCATGGTTCACGGGGGCGATGGCAGAGGGGACTGGCAGTGGGGTCGGAATGGACTGACTGTGAGAAAAACGTGCTTTACGTATGAAAACACATGGAGAAGCAAGCGATGAAAATGTTGCTTGGAGGCCGCTCGGATCGAAGATTACTCGGATCGGGTCGTAGAAAATGAGCTAACCAACAAGGCTGAAGTCAGCCAGCTAGCCT
Organism: Neoseiulus californicus; assembly: GCA_028455905.1. Lineage (NCBI taxonomy): Eukaryota > Metazoa > Arthropoda > Arachnida > Mesostigmata > Phytoseiidae > Neoseiulus > Neoseiulus californicus. The sequence continues at coordinate 40,990,478 of JAMQGS010000001.1, forward strand.
CAAGTGATCGCGTCAAGAGAGACGTCGAGGAGCCATTTGAAGGACGTCAAGGAGAAAAAACATGGTACACAGCAGCGGAGCATCACATTCCACGATTTTGAGTGATGCTCCTAATGAATGAGCTCCTCTGCATCGCTGATTGCGAGTCATTCGTCAGTATCATCTTCCGCTCAATCGGGGCAAGCAGATCCGAGACTCGCCCGTGTATGAATTCAGAAACATATTTCATCTTTTGGGTTGGTGCTTGGGTAATCATGGCCAATCATCTCCGATTTAGGTGCCGAGGAATTCAAGCACAATTTAGTGTGGTGGAATGACTCGAGGATTTGCCTCCTCTCTGTCCTTGAAGGGAATTTCCCGGCATCTGATTCGACATGGAAAGATGCGCGCCAGAACAGCTCCGGGGAGCTGTCCCGGTTCACCGACGAAGACGCTCGACTGGGAATGATACACATAAATCAGCGATCGAAGACCACACTCACGAGGATTGGGATCAATATTTGGCCGGGTGTTTTCGGCCATTTGCTTGCTACAGGCCCGTCATGGACGATGCTCGTTCCCCGAGCGCCCGACCCTTGTACCCGCATACTAAGCTGGACATTCATGCTTAGGCATTGCGCGGTTTAGAAAAATATTCTCGGTATATCTTGAGTATCGACGGAACTCCACTGGCCTAGAGTGGCACAGAACAAATCTAGATGGCTGGAACTAGAGAGAGAGCCTTTCTACGTGTTTGCTTCAGCGCGACGAAATCATTCGACGTTCCCTGTCGGGAAGGCAGAGATGGTTTCTGGAATGATGAGCAAGGAGTCGATTATTTGAGTATGATTTCCCTAGAACGCCGTTTCTCTCGACAAGATGTTTTGACGTGAGTAAGTCGAAATGTGATCTGATGTTGATCATTAGAATGTGATGGCTAACTTGTTTTCCCCGCCAACGACTCACGTGAAATTCTGCCAAGAAAGAGCAATCTGACGTGTTACGAAGTTGTAGCCTCTCTCGGACTCATCCCGTGGAACCGACACCGTCGCTTCCTTCTTCGGTGGAACTCATTGAAGCATTCACCTGAAGCGCCGCCAAATCACGCTAAATACATATCTCCCCGGATTTTCAAAACATGATTTTTCGGATGGAACGGCGGGCCCTAAGTGGCCCCTCGTATCTTTCAAGCTTGTTGAGGGAATCTGAAACAACATCAGGACTAGGCTAGGCTGAACGAAACCCCCACGAGATCGTAAGCAAGATCATCGCCGACCAGGAGTCGGAATCGACCTTTTTTGGAGCCATCGTACTAGATGAACCGTTTTAAACTTTTCGGAAATGACACATGACGTATGATGAGCTGTAACACAGCCAGGCCCACAATAACCTCCAGGATCGGTGCAGACCTGTACCGATGGTCGAACTCTTTGATGAGGTTTCTTCTGCTAAGTCAAGTGGCGCCCGAAAACATTTGGAACACCAGCGAGTCCTAGATGCAGGTGTGATGCACGCTGCAGCATCTCTGGGTCTGCTTGGATGTGTGGCGCAAGAGCGAACCGAGTGCCGAAAATTAGAGCGTGTACTCACCTCTGGTGGCGACGACTTTGACCAGCAGTGGGGGACAGAGAATGCTGAATGAGATGCCCCGTTCGGATATCTTGACAAGGTTTCTTGATCCGGATCTCTGGATCCGGAGGAACAGCTGTGCCTCAACTCGGCCGGGGTGCACTCGGCAGCGGCTCAGTGCATGACCATCCACAAAAACGGGATACTACTCATGAGCAAACCGGCTGCAGTACATTGAATGGTCTCATATGAGATGCGCAGAGCGTTTAACAAGCGGCAGTGACGTTTCTGGAGCAAACAGAAACAAATTGAAAGCTCAGCGGCTTTGCCATTCGTTGCACGAGGAGTGGGAGGCGGGTCAGTCACGCTATTCACAAAGAGAGAGACATGGTCACGTATTATCTTCTGACGACATTCGGAATTCATAGAAACCAGGAAAGAAAGCGCGACTCACTGAGCGAGAACCCTGTTCGCAATCTGCCGTGATCAAGCGGGGAATGTCCAGAAGACCTCTCGAGTCGCGGAAAATTGCTACTCGAGTATCAGAATCGAGTTGCGCACACTTTTCCCGTGAAGTCGATCTCGCATGGTACTGTGGGATGACTACGAGCCCAGAGGAATATTTTCAGCGAACCGCAACATTTCGAACGTGTCTCGATTCAGGACGATTTCGATAACTACGTCGGCGCTTACCAGCTTAACTTGCAACAACATTCCGGCTGATGAAACGACGCGACCTGGATAGTTGTCTCCGATGGGAGCGCAGAGCGGCGCTGCTTTTTGAGGGTGCACGCCTCGTTTTCGATTCATGATTGGCAGAGTACGCGGATAATCATGGGACCCGATTTCTCTGACAATGAGTCGGGAAGCTCAGCCCCAAGAGCGTTGGAGCTCAATGCAGGGAAGCGATTTTCCCCTTATCCCGGGAAAAATAAAAAAGCTATTTTTTCGCGTCTATCACTCGCTCTTATGGCGCTGCTACGGTGATTGTCCTCAAGGGTCATAAATCAAGATCCTGTGAACGATCACCAACATTTTTGATTCGTACAGAAGGAGAGTCCACGAACAGGTGGCTGATCATTCGTTCGAGAAACCGGGCCTGATGAGCTTAAATCTCGCGTTCCGTAGTGCAACCCGTCCGCGAGTCTCACGCCTCTTTTCGGAATGCGATGGTAATCCTACGGCCTTATAGGGTAGTCATTGAAGTCGCACCTTATTTTGAATTCGGGGCCGAGGAAATGCGAGTCAACACTCAACGAGTGCCCAAATGTTATCGGGGCCGGCCAGTGTCTTTCCGGCCAGTGTATAGGGCAGGTCAGCGCACCAACAGTCAGCTCAGTGGCCTCAGTCTTGTTCGGGGAGGAATTGAAGAGCCCAGTTCCAAAGCGTCGTGATTCCATTCTCATCAGAATTGCTGAAGGGTGTACACCTCGAGAGCTTGCAAGTGGTTTCGCTATTTTCGCCTCCTCGTTATTTTCCCTCGGGAGATTACTGTCCAGATCCGAAATGTCGCAATTCCACCTTGGAGTCGCTCATTTAACGTGGTCCTCGATCGGTTCTCCGAGATGCCTTTCGTAGAATCGACAGTTCTTCAAAATCCGATGGGCCCAATGTCTAGGAATATCGAAATGAACGTTCTATCTACGAATATCTGCGTTCATCGAAAAATCATTTTCCGACAGTCTTTCCCGGTTTTCTCGAACCATGGAAAAGTGGAATCGCGGGGTTTTGGATATGGACTCTTCAATTCAACTAGTGACGTTATTGTGCCCCACGACTCCCGACACTCTGCGACACCTTCTTTGCCGCCGAGGACGGGATGGGACCATTTGATCATCCGGATGAAGAGGATTACGATTCCAAAAAACCATGTAGAGACTCCCAGGAGAGTCAGTTCGATGGATTCTTACGTTCATCAATTGAGTATCCTGGAGGACACAGATGATCATATTCTGGGATGTACTCAGTTCCTCCAACAGGTGGTACTTGGTACGCGCTCGAAAATTGGACCGCTTTTCCTTGAGCGCAATCAAACCAGCGTTTTACGCGCTGCGGTTCCGCTCCGACGCATCTTGAGCAAAACGTTGGAACAACCCCTCAAAATTGGAACCTAAGAGGATGAACCAAGGGTGTGAAATGAGGATAGTACCGTGGTCACCCCGCAGAGCTTCCGGAACTTGGATTTCTACGATGTTCGCACCTCAACTCCGGGTCCGTGCTCCATTCTCACCCGAGGAGCCGAGGAGAGCTGGAGATCCCTTGGCCAGAATCGTCGTCGACGTAGGGAACAAACAGCTCCCATGGAAGAGATCCATGAGCCCAGCTGCCAAACCGACACAAAAATGATATCCGTTTTCCCAGATCCGGTCTTCCCGCTCTGAACCGATATTACGGTTCCAAAATGTACATGATCAGTACTTCCGTCTTTCCGTTCTCTTTACCCTCAATGTCACAGTTTTCTCTGGACATCGTCAGACATGAGATCGGAGTCGACGTAATGAACTCTTGTGTACAACATTCTGGTACCAGAGCGAGGTATCTCTCAGATTCCATTGCGGAACTTGGTTAGGAATGACATGGTGCCAACAAACCTCAGTCTCCGTGAAACGCTCGAAAGATGTAATTTATCTATTCAGTCACGCGTCATTGAACTTTTTCTGCGAGATCTGCCTAAAAGTCTCGAATTCTGGCACACTGATTCTGCTCGGCTTCTGAAATCGTGATCTCAATATACCCCGAACCCGATTCTCGCCCAAGATTCCATAACTCCACAGAAGTAGCTCGGGTGGAAGAAACTTCTAGAACGGAATTCCGTTCGATACATCCGCTCCCCCGTGTGTCCGACCGGCTATAGGACTGACGGCAAGCCTTCGTCACGGAGATGGGTTCAGTCGTATTCATGAATTTTCTCATGTGAACGTCATTTATTCATGGGGTATAGATAGATGAATTCAGTCGGCCATTCATGGCTGTGGACATTCGCCATGGATATACGTGACTGATTTGGATCGAGATCGCAGTCGATTCGTAAAGGAGTGAAAAACCCTCGCGGGTTTCATAGCACGAAGCAGTCCAAAAGTCCTAGCGGCGGCGGATGCAGGAGTGGAAAAATACTCGGAGAGCGGTTACGCTGAGGAGGCTCCGCCTCGTCGCAAGCGGGAATTCGCGCATGATCTATATCTTCAAGTTGTGAAGAAGCCTACCCCAGGCACGATGCACAATGGACAATTTGGCCAATTTAGGTGGACAAAAACGAAAGTCAAAACCGCGGTATATTGAGCAATCCATCTTGTTGTCCGATGGCTAGAACTCCGCGAGTCGAATGCTTATTCGAATGCGTTCACCATTTATGCCGTAAACAGGCCACGCAACATAGCGGAAACGAGCCCCTCGGAGACCGACTGGTTTGGTCCTTTGTCTTCTAGACCAAAATTAACGTAGAGGTTGTCCCGGAAAGTACATATGTATTTGATTACACTCTATACTAGGGGAACGAGCGTCCGAGCCACTCATCCGGTCAATACTCCACCACCGAGCATGCAAAGAGGGCTCCGGCGAAACAGTAAAATTTCAGCTAAAATAAGTCCGTCCTACTCTGTGTGGGGACCCACCACGTAATGGTGGTCTATCAGTCCAGTATCCGAAACGACTCGCACATTTGCGCGAGAATTCCCGGAATTTGAGTACGTCCCCTATTTCAGAGGATCATGTCGATGGATCACTGATCCGTCGACATGATTAAAATATTTTCCTGCGCCGAAATGCTCTTGGCTCGGCGAGGAGAGGGGCTAGAGCGCTGAATGTCAACTTTTTGGAAAGCTCTCATCGAGATCTTCACGATGCTGACCCCATCAATGCAGGTGGCCCGCTTTGAGGCTTGTATTCTGCCGTTTGGAGCTGAAAAACGCCGAGAACGGCCAAAAATCCGAACCGAGTCAAACTAAATGATTAGAAAGTTCCTTTGAACTCCTGAATCCAGATCACACGCTTGACTGGAAGTTTCGCAGTGGGTCAAGGCTCGCGCCAAGCATGCAACGTGCCACCCAGTGCCGCCGATATATCGAAGAACGCTCCTCGGTATATTCCGCACGGGCTTCAGGCGAGTTGAGAGTGCCTGCGGCAGGGGAGAACACCGAGCCGGCACTAGAGACATTCCGAAAGACATTTCTATAGACGTCTGCATGAAATGAACACAATAGGCTAAAATTTCCCATGTTCACTGCCTTTTTCTGGCAGTCGGGGGTATGCGGGGTCGCTGATCACGATGCCGCTTTCGGTTTCTCCATATTCACTCACATTTATGCCGTTTCCGATCGGATGCAGGAATCGGATGCAGGATCCATAGAATGAGCTCAAACATCATGAATAACCATGAATATGGGAAATCTGAACGCAGCATCGTGGGCAGCGACCCCGCAAACCCCCGATTACACTCCAAGAAGCGCTGTATTCATTGAATTTCGGGGAAAGCGTTCGAATATGGGTATGAGAAGTGGCCTGAGCACGAATATTATTCATATTCGCATTCGTATCCAAGAATGGGGATATTCATACTCTTCTTGATGAATATGGATACGCCCATCTCTGCTTCGACATAGAGGAATTTCGATTTCAAATTGCAACGCCGGGAATCCCGAGTCCAGAACTCTCTCGATGCAAAGAGCTCCTACTGTATCAGGCCTCATCGTTCGCTCACGGCTTCCGAGAACCACCGAACGGCGTTCGATTACGATTCAAAATTGCATCAACTCCAAGCACGGGCTTGGAGTTGATGTTGCTCCGCTAACGCCGCGAATATTTTCTGGAAGATGATGAAGCCCGTTCTCGAGAAACGGCTATAAGCCATCGACCGCCAATGCTGATCAACTGACAATGAGACCCAAGGACATAACTCGCAACGTACTCATGGATCTAATGCTTGAATCATCCGTGGCTGATCGATCGTGAATCCAGAACGAACAGCAGGAGATCGCAGGTGCATGAGCGGAAAAAGCTGCCTCGTCGCTGTTGGATACAACGTGCACATTTGTGGAATCGGAAGATGGATACAATATCAACGAGGACGGGCCAAACGCTGAAGACGTCGGATCTATCCCAAGAACAAATGAATCCGACGCCATGTCCAAAACGAGCTCTCATTGGCTTTCTGGTCCTCGAGCGGTCGGGAAGGCCCCGGAATGAGAATCGTAGAGCATTCAAGTGAGCGCCCTCGCGTAGCAGGAGAGCTACCGAGAACTCGCCAGCTCGAGTCAGGTCGAGCGGGAACGTATTCTCACAACGTTGATCGAATCGGCAGTTCCGGTAGTGCTACACTAAGCGACACAAAAACAGGCTTTCCATTTCTTCTCTCCACGTGAGAGGAGTTCACCATTGACGAAAGGCGTCACCAGTGAGGATACAAATGTGACTTGCTACGTTTGCCGCACAATCGGAAACTTCTACGAGCGGCTTCCCAATCGACGCCATACATCGAATCTCAACGGCTCTGCGGTGATACTGACGAACGCTGGATGTCAGGAGGCGCTCTTTCTAACTGATAAATTTTTCGGGATTCGTCATTTGCTCCGCTCGTAGATCACGGTGGATTCTGTGAAAAGTCCGATGAATGAGACCACCTGCTGCTTCAAGAGCGAAGAAGTCGTCGAACTCCAACGAAGGTGGCGCTGTCCAGCCTACCCGTCTCCTGATGGGAACACGTGTAGTCTCTTGACCAATAATTCTCGTACTCCTTGACGATAGGAATGAATATTCTCGAGCATTCGAAACGGGTAGTCACTCCAATCACCCGGGAGGCCAATGATCGCATCTCTCTGCCTTCGGAGGTTGATCGGTGGTAGTGTGGAGTAACTATCTTCGGGCTGGGACGTTCGATGCCTGCCAGTCGTGTTCTGGTCCATACCTCCTCACTGACTCCTACCTCCGTGCAGAGATCACTCTAGACCAGGGGTGCCCAAGTCAAAATCCGAGCGGGCCGCATGCCATAGTTGACAAACTCCCGCGGGCCGCACGGACAGTACACAGCGAAAACTGTGTAACGGGGCCAGCTTATGAAAGGACAACTTGAGATATTGAACCGCTCTCCCAAACATTACGGTTGGTATGATCAATCGTGAGATAAAATACCGATTCTAGCTCGCTTTTGAGCATATTCTCCGCATTCCTCAGAGAAGCAAAAGATGAGACGAGTTCTAGTGATCTCCCCAGGTTTATTCCGCTTCAATTTTCATTTCTCTTCTTTGATGAGAACTGAACATGGCACGATTCGACAAGCTGATTGAAGTCCGGAGTAAATGCGCGGCATGAAGCTATTCTCAAGAGTGCCTTCAGATGACTCTGAGTCAACCGAGTTTGGTACTTTGATCTGCAATGTTTCATCAACGAAAACAGTTGCTCACACAAGTATGTACCCCCAAAGATAGAAATCTGTCTCGCAGCATGTTGCCAGAGATGGGGGAAACGCGACTTTGACAAGTCTTCTGGGTAAAATTCAAGCAAGTTTTTGTTGAGAAAACGCTCTTTGAGCGTATTGTCTGTCACACCGCAACTCGACAAGTTCCGATTGGTACTCGAACGGAACATCCGCGGGCCGCATCCCGTGTAACCCCGACATGACCCCGCGGGCCACACCGAAAGGCCGCATGCGGCCCGCAGGTTGGGCACCCCTGCTCTAGACTCGTTATCATTGGCCGCGAAGCATTTTCATGACACAAAATGAATGACTTCTGCACCGACGGCTTTGACCACACGCTGCGAACGTTCCCCGTAAGTAATAGAATAGAGCACACATAGAAATTACCGGCATTGAAGGCCACCAGAAAAGCATCAAGGATCACCGAGATAACCAACCGTGTATCCACGCAGAAGCTTCCGCAAATCCCTCATGCGCTGTCTGATTTACAGGTCTAGTTATCAAAATCAGGGGAAGACGCTTCATTCGTATGCAATCGGACGGAGGCGGAATAATATGGGAGAACATACCCGTTTGTGTTCATACAACAACTTCCAACATAAGCTTTCGAGGCATTGATGAGACATTGCACTCTCTATCGGTCAGTTTTGACACTCAGTCAGTGGGAGTTTTACGATAGCGATTCGGAGACAAAACGCGAGAAGACGTAAACGAGGAGGCAGTAGCAGCTCCTGATATAGGCTCCGACAGACGTGGATTTCGGTTGGAATGTGTGCTACTGGTGAACCCCTCGAGCACGGGATATTAGGAAGTTCGATGACAGCCCAGAGCTGCACATCCATGAGAAAGATTACATACATAGCAAAACAAATGTGATTTATTTCTCTCAACTTTTTCCTGGGAGTTGTCCAAACTCCCATCAATATCAATAATCGATTCGCGCCTTTCTGTGTTGTATCTAGGAAGAATGTTAGCTGCTTGAGTGAGGAGCGGTGATTGGATGTGGTCATCGCTTAAGAATTGACGTAGGCGCTGAAGAGTTTCGAAACAATCGATTTCGAGTTCCCTGAAGCTTTGGTTCCTGGGGGTGGGAGAAGACCCTGGCATCGGGGGTTGTTCTCAAAACCTTGGCAGAGCACGCTCAGAGTTGTTCCCGAGTTGCGTTGCAGCAAATTGAGTCCCAACTCAATCGCTTCCTTTCCGCACTGAGCCTCGACAACTTCTGTCGAACATTTCTGGTAACGTTGGTAGAGGCAGCACGCGGTGGGGATACGGTCCGAAAATTTGGCTTTCTCGAGCTTCTCTAGACCTGCGTGAATGTCGTCGACGCATTTCTTGCCATCGGGCTGAGCCTTCGCCAGGCAGGGAGCTTGCTTCAAGTAGTCGGTTCGAGTCTTGCTTCCCTTCTTGCAGAACTCCTCACTGCTTCGCAGCGGATCCTTCGTGGCCCAAGCGATGATTTCTTTCTGAATGGGAGTTGCGCACGCGGACGTGTATGTGTTCACGCACTCTTTGGCTTCTTGACCGACGCTACAATACTTGTCAATGTCAGCGTCGGTTGCAGGAACTTTTGAGACTCCTGCGGCAGAGGCCGCGCACAGATCCAACTCACGGAGATGACATTTGTCAGACACGACGAAAGGCGCAAGGCCCACAACAACGAATGCGATCGAAGCTACAACTTTCATCCTGAGCTGCTTGTGCTAGCCAGACGAAGAATTCTGTCTACGATCGAGTTTAAAACCATATTTATACTGAACCGAGGACCACCGTCTCCAGTAATACCCTCTCCAGTTTCCTGTCAAAACATTGGTAGCAGCGTGATTTTTCCCTCTTCGACGCTCGCTCGAAGGAGGTAGACGTTATTCAAGACTCGTTTGCCCACGGTGATGGCGTTCGTCACACCGCTGTTCCATTATTTCGTCAACAAGAAATAAAACAGGGAAGCTTCTGACGTTCCGTCAGCGATCGCACTCACAGAACCAGAACTTCGCTCATCGAGCTTGCCTCAAATCAGCCAGCCCCTTTCGATTGGCACCGATGATGTCAAAGCAACTGCTCTGTTGTCTGAGGTGCGAACTTTTGATCGAAGTGCGATCATTTGAATTTGGCGGACAATCTCCAACTCTGTATGTGTTATCATTTTACTCCGATGTTTCTGCGTAGCTTATCCGATGTTTTTGCGACGCAGAGCGCCGCTTATCTTCGGAGTTTCTGAATGACGAAACATTGCGTTCGGGAGCGTGAGTTATTGAACCTGATTCTCCATTAATGCTGATGAAAATGGGAGCAATGTCTCGGTTGTATGTGATTCTTTCGTTGTGACCGTAGGCAGCTCCTCTGATGCAGAAATCTCCGCTCGTTCTGTGTGAGTGGAGCTATCTTCCATCGGTCCTCGTTCTTCCGAGATTCACGGCTGCAGTGAGGTAATATTGGGCACAGACGCACAGCATCAGGGGATTATATTCGACCACCTACTGCTTCCGACAACTGTGAATGGATTCCCCGACCGGTCAGATGGAAATGTTTCAAGACAGTCGTGTCGAGAAAGAGGGTTGGCGGAGCTCCCAAAAAGAAGACAACGTAGTTTAGAATAGATATGAAGAAAAGGGAATTCTACACGAAATGATGCTTGCGCTCGCTTGAGCAATGAATTCTTGGAAGAAACATTCCGAGATCTTTCTCAGAGAAGGAAGTTTTATTAGAGCGATTCATCTGTCCACGATTGAAAATCGGCGGAAACCTTTTATCAGAGCGAGAGTCATTTCCAAGAAATACGTTAAGTATACCGCCGGAAGCCAGAAATTAAACCTTGAAGTATGCTTTCATGATCTTGCCTATCATTGATTTGTTGTTGCCTTTCGGGGCTGTTCCTATAGGCGGCAGAAGTGCGGCACATTGGGGATTCGCATCGAAGCCTTGGCACATCACGTTCGGCAAATCACCAGACACCATCTTCAGGACAAGTTGACCATACTCGATGGCTTCTTTGCCACACATTGATTCAATGATGCTTTCAGTACACTTTTGGTGGCGAACGTGAGCGCAGCACGCGGTTGCTACTCGGTCCTGGTGCTTTGCTTGCTCGAGTTTTTCCAGCGCGGCTTGCATGTCGCTAGCGCAATCTTTTTCTTTACCTTGGGCCTTGGCAAGACATGACGCATGTTTCAAGTAATTCTTGCGGATCGTGCTCTCTTTGGAGCAGAAGTCGTCAGCGGTTTGCTTGGCACCCTCCGAGACGAATCCGAGCAACTCTTTCTGGAGAGGCGTCGCACACTTGGCGACGTAATCATCCGTACAGTTTTTAGCTCCCTTTGCTACTTTGCAGTGATTGTCCACCTCGGCGTCGTTGGACGGCACGGTCTTGGCGCCAGCGGCATCCGCAGCACAGAGATCCAATTCCCGCAGATGACATGGATCACTAGCGGCTTCTGAGGAGAAGAATGAGCCCAGAATGACGAGAACGCAGAACAGGGCAGCATCTATCCTCAGGAGCGGTGCACGGGCTCTTTGCTTCTCGAGCGACATCGTTCTCGGTGCTTCAAAAACAATTTATGAGCTCTCCATAACAAAATCTCAGCATTTATACTATATTCGGTTCCCTTGCTGAGTCACATTCTTCCCTGATATCTACCCCGTTTTCCTTCTGAATTCTCCGGTGTCACGACACTTGAGCGTCAAATTCAGCTCCCTGCGGTATATGCTCTGCATAATTCACGAAGGATTCTCATTCTATATCTCGGACATAATCCTTACCATTCCCAGGATGATTCATTCCCTCCGCGACAGCGTCCTCTGGGCATCAGTCAGTGACGAATCGAACGAACCCGACGCAGGTTCTGAGTAGATAGAAACAGTGTGTGAGAATAGTTCCTAAGATGGTTCGAGATCCTGTACGGTGCTGCAATGTTCAAGAGCTTCGAAAACATAGAAGAGCTCAATCAGTGCCGCCCTGTCGATAAATTCACGCTTTCTGGAGCTGGGACCCGGCGAATACGCGTGGACCCCTTGGGTTCATTTTTGTCTCTCATGGAGAGCTTTCCGAATCCTCCTCGATCCGTCTCAAGTGGATGTCAGCTCATGTCTCTCGGTCCGACGGGCGGAAATACTTCAGAAGATTCCATTTTCAGCTCGTTGGCTGGTTCCGTGTGAAAGCTGCTCATCGAGTCAAACTTGCGCCTGGGAAGAAGCGCGATGGACGTATCCCGATTGTCAACACGTTGAAACTCCGCGCGTCGTCCTGCAACACTGCCTTTCGAACACGAAGGTGAGTGACCGCTAGCATCATTCGTTCCAACTCAGTGAATGATGGCTTTCACAGAGAAACGTTGCTATATTCGAACACGAAGCCGAATGCATCCCCGAGTCCAGTAGCATCGGCGGACACCGGACGATAATCTGAAAACTACACAAAATTTCCAGATTCTCTTCCTGGGGGATTCAACTCTGCGCGGGATGATGTATGAAGCCGTTCAGCAGCTCGATGGGTCGCTAGCGCGTTGGGAAAAATCTCATGATGTTGCTGTGTACAATCAAACTAATAAAGGAAACACAATATTCGCTTTTGCGTATTATCCAAAGTTCTGGCGCAGAAAATTGCCCCCTTTCGAGTCAACTTTGAAGAGGCTCATCGACAGGTGAGTTTCAAAATCAAAAATCAACGCTGGACTTCGATAGTGAACGACACCTGTCAGATCTCAGCTTCTTTCTCGACAATGCCACGCGAAAAGCAATTCACAGCGGGGCATGTCTGGAAACGTCCATCATTCCTCTCTGTCTAGAGAGGAAGGCGTTGCGTTTTCGTCGGACGTAAATTTCCTCCTGCCGCTGAGACCAACGCCGCGACGTTGGAGACTCGTTCCAAGAATTTGTGTCACGGAATTTCTTTCCTCATAGAGACGCCTGCATATCTGTAATCGTCCTTTACCTAGCTCAGGCTGTTGACTCATCGACTCTGAGTGCCGCGTCAACGCTTCATTCTCACAGGTTCTAACGCTGACTCGTCAAAGAATCCCGAATCCATGGAACCTAACGCAGACCTTTTCTTTTTTGAAGAGTTCCCGTCTCAAGAGTTAAAGGAGAAGACATGGTCCTCGTCCTTGGCGGAGTTCATTGGCTCTCAAAAACCCACATGGACGCGGCACTGAAATTCTTGTCCGAGTACGTCTTTAGCGGTTTCACTTCTAGTTCGTTGATGATTAGATAATAGGCGGCGCCTGGCGAGTTACGGAGTGAGCCTATCGACTCGACCAGCCACTAGCTCGCCACTAGATTGGTGATAGGAGCGATCAAGTCGGACAAAAATATGTGCGCCCTCAGCTTTGTCCGATTCGGAAGCGCAAGAGAATTCGCTTCTCACCGAAGTGAGCGGTGGACCGAAACTGAGCGAAACTTTGATTTCAGACAGGGTCTTCACGGAGTCAGAATCGTAGTGAAAACATTGGGCGCTGGCTTCCACCAGAGGGTCCACGGCGTCCATTTCCTACCGAAGGTATGCATAGGGAGTCATCTGTTTCCCGAAGGCGTTCATTTCGAGCTCTGTGGGTAGTCCGGGAAAGACACCTCTTGAATTCTAATGATTCGATATCCAACAAATTCAAGAGTGGAACAGTTGAGGAAACAAACTTCGCTGCTCGTCTAATCCCAGAAAATCGAAAGGTTGCACGATTGAGCGAATGGACGTTCGAGTGACGAATCAAGCCACCGCCGCAATCTATCCGAAAGGATGGGAGAATTTTCTAGACTTTGGATTCATGTGAGCAAACAGTCTTTCACGTCCTGGTTTCAGGAAGGGCTGAAGAAAATAATTTCTCATAATCAGCAAATCATCACAGCATCACTCCAACGAGGATTTGCCGTGGTGGATACGCTCCGCATGACGTACGCCAGGTACAAAGATTTCACAGAGGGCAAGTGCGCCTGTCATTTCCATAAGGTATGTCGTGCACCGGGAAGAACCGAAACTCTCTGATGAACAACACGTATTCCTCATACCAAACATTTCGAGCAACTGAAAAATTCTAGCAGAATTTCCAACTTTACAGGTGATCAAAATCAGGACCAATCTCTATCAGGTGGAAGGTTCCATCAACCGTCAGTACACGAACATGATGCTCCAGAATCTTTGTTCTTGAAAGAAATTTCGAGAGTGACTGTTCATTTATTCCGTATTGACATCGATGTTGAGATTGCTTCGAAGACGGAATCAAGTTCGACGCTCCGATCACACGAGCTCTCCAACTCAATATGAGCGATCCATTACTGCGAGGGGCTAGATCTGTAGCGTCTGAATTTCCTTGAGAGACGGCAATCTATGGTGCTAGTCAGCTTCATCGGGGCAGTGAATTGTATGCTTCGATGAGGTCGAGAATCTCAGTTTCCTTCAAGGAGCTCGCTCCAGTGTAATCTCAATGGAAGATATTAACTGCTGCCTGCGGTGGCAGTTTTTGCTGCCAATAAGGTGACCGAGAGATATGGCCCACCAAGGATCGGATGATATTCCAGATCTCCTAACCTGCGGAATAATTTTTCTTGATGATTTGATCGATGGGCACGATCTCGGATTGGGCGAAATTATTTGCCAATATCTGCTCGGTTCCGCTTCCGAGCGTATGCAAGCTGGAAATCATCACACACGTCGCGAAGGTGAATCGCTGCCGAACCAATTCGACTTGTTTTTCTGAATGCGCCAATAATTTCTCGGATGAGATGCATCCCAGAGCCCTGAAGGGCCACATCATCCGATGCAGCGAGCGGGAGGATGAGAACTGAGGAAGGAATCGTTCTCGGTCTCAAGATTCTCCAACGTAAGCAATTCCTCTCCGACTCGAGGCCATACGACATGAAGCATGCGTAGCTCAGAAAAAGTGGCGAAACTGAAAATATTTTCATGCTTGGACGAATGGGCCCAAGCGTTTCTCGGCAATCAGTTGCAATTCGATAACGGTACGACGCACTCAGCTCAAGTTCTTACCTAATCAGGAGAGGACTCGCGAATCGCGGGCCGTGAATCAGACTTGACATCATATAGTGAGAATATTGAGAAGCGACAGGAATGCTAGTTGATGCTTTACGCCTTCCTGTTCGATAGGGAGCAATTACCGAGGGAGGTAGATAAGTTGTTACTGTGCTGGACAATCTAATCTCACCAAGCGCTGGACCCTAGGTAGAATCAATTGGCGGTTCATACATTTGACCGGAGTCTTTCTAGAGAAGAGGCCAATGTTGCTATGGTGAAACTCCATCGGCCGTCGACGCAGCCGGTTAAAAGCGTGGCGGTTCCAAAGCAGCCAGCCTTATCATGGTCTTTCAATGCGTACTTCAAATCATTTTACTTGGCGAGAACGTTCGAAGGAAGTACACCTCTGCTGGTACTTTATCGAATCAGGATGACGACTGATTACCATACTCGAGCGGAGCCACTGTCAGATCAACACAAGCTCTCAGTGGTGCCACCGCATCAACGCCGATGATGTAATTATAGTGGCTCTTTCCCCCGCGTTGAACCCGTGCTCTGATGCCTCATCTCCAAGGGTTCCTCCAAGGGTTCCTCCAAGGGGGAGCTCAGGAGTTTGCAGCAGGAGTATACCGATAGGATTTGAAATCAGTTATGAGCCGCGCTGCTCGTCTATTTGCACTAAGTTAGTCTACGTTGTGAAGCTATCCAAACGGAGCTATCATGCATCTGGTGATGATGAGAACACGAACACGGGTAGACCTGTGGGCAGTTCCCGTCGTTTTCGGAGCGTCGAGAGTCCAATACTTCTCATCCTGGTAAGATTCGACATCGATCGGCCCCGCTGGGATGAGAGCTAAGGCAGATTCTACCGGCTCCATCGAATCGATTGATTCATTCGGGATTCGTGCACCTGTTGCTCCTGGATTCCGTAACGAGAGGCCACAATCGGTTCAGAGCCGTGCTTCTTGGAGGCTGCAAAGTACAATACTCAACAATCACATACATCGGAGGGATTTCAATTATCTACAAGTTATTTCGACGAGCAGGTACGTCACAAGGGCACTGCGCGAACACTTTCTTGCTCCGCGATGATTTCTTCGACAAAACTTCGCTATTCAACCCATTACCTCTGCGGTAGCGGAGGCGCGGAGGGCAACCGGCCTCCTGTTCTTTCAAGCCTTGCCATGTAGAGCGCGTTGATTCGGAGCGTTATTCGCCAATCAGCATACCGTCGAGGCGACCAAGCTTCTATTATTTCTCAATCCGAAGCGTTGGGAAGGCTCCAGCCTCTCGATGCTGGGATAAGACTGCGACGATACAATCATCATTGACTAGAAAACCGTACCGGGCGACTTTTGTCGCTTCATTCACAGTTTTCCTAATGAAATATCTTGAAAAGGTTGATAAAAGAAAATAGGTATATGCTCTGACATTCGAGGATGAATCATTGAGATCGAGAATAGCTTAGATGCAAAGTCCGACTCTGGAAGCCGATTTTGTCGAGGAGTCCATAATTCCGCTTGTTGATCAGAATCGAGAGTACGATAGAGATTACGATTCTGTTGGGGGCTCATAGTGCAGCGGAGGGGTCATCAGGGCTCTACACTGCAAAGTTCTCCAGTTCGGCATCCATGAAAATGAAAACTATGGTTGATGAATGGAATACTTCAGTGACGTTGTACAGTTATACAAACCCGATAGATAGACCGATCGATCGATTCAATAAACCACGCTTCGGAACTATCGAAAACCGTTTCCTCAATTATTCTACTTCGGGCTCCAGCCTGTGTCTTCGTTGACGTTGGATCTGAAACTAATCAAAAGGTTCTTCCGGGAGGGTCCAAAGAATCGGATGATGCACAACAGGCCAGTTATTCGGGCAGAGAACTTTTTTCCCCCTAACTCGAAGTGCTGCATCTCCGTGAAGACGCGAGAATGAGCTCGCTTGTAGATCGAGCGTTCAAGGTCATGAACACTGGCTCATCCCGAAAAGGATTTCCGATGGTCCGTTCGAATTCCACTTCTGCTAAAGAGTGGGAGACTTCTAGAAATAGAAGAAGGAACCGAGAAGGAGAATGTTTTTTTCCCACGACGAACGCTTTTCAGGCGGCTAAGTTTGGTACGTTCCGTTGACATGTCCGAAAAAGATCGAAACTCTAATTGCGAGCTCGGAATTTTCTGTCCGCTGGCCAGGCTTTCAGATGATGATCTGACACCCTGAAGAAGAGACAAAAGCATTCTCCACGAGAGCCAGAGAGGTATCTCCTCATCGTTCGCAGCGGATGGCTCAACCAAGCGACGCTCCAACGCGAATCACAGTTATACGGGGCCGACTCGGTCATTGAGGGGCGAGATCATCCAGAATCCTCATGCTATCGAAGCAACGTTCATTTAGCGGGATTGCTGCACTCAGCGCTGACATGTAATCTCCTAGAGCTGAATCAAATAGGCCATCTGCTAGAGGTACGCATTCTGATGTCGCGAAACAAGATTTGCGAAATGACTCGAGTACGGACGATGATTCATATCGTTGTTGCCAACGTCCCCTAAGCATGAAATCTCAGGTTCCTCAACTTGACACGAACCGATCAATATAGTTTTCTGAGCAATGATGTTCCATGAGAGGAGTTCTCACGCCATCGGGATTCCCGACAACTTTTTTCCATCACAACATCAAGCGAAGTTCCTTGGTATCGGTCAAATGCATCCTCCTTCAGCCAAGAAGAGAACCGATTCAGTGAATCGCCAGTTTACGTCACAACGCTCATCGAACACCGCGTTTCCACCGGTTGAACATTTCTCAACACGCTCGACTACTTCGAGGAAACATCCAAGGATTTGTCTCACGTGTTTTCTAGTCCATTGCGATGAAAATAAGCTGATTCAGTGAAGCTTTGACGAATGTCCCGGAAACGGATCATCTTCCAACGGGAGGCGAACGCCCTTCCGTTGCCCCCTCACTGAGTATCATCGGCATATGCGCTCTGAAAATTTCCAGCCCACATAACTCTGAGACGGACCCAGACAGCTTCCTTGACATTCCTGGTTCGCCTCATCGTCAGGACATGGAAAGACTACTTGCTCGACTGGAATGAATAGACTGGTTCATCGCTACCTCGGAGACGTTAAGATAAGTGATATATGAGCACCCCTTCTGTCTTCCCCAGCCTCCCACGTATGCGATGGGGTCGGGCACTCATGGTATCATCTGCAAATTGCGAGCCAGCTCTGATTCGAATCATTCCGATAAGCAGAAATCACAGCAGAGGCAGTGACAGCTGAGCTAGTTGAGAGGAGTTCCTCGCTACCCCGGGAATGAAGACAATATATACGGCTTAATTTTTTTGGATTTATTGAGGTAATTGACACGAATCTTGGGTCTACATATTCCTTATATAATTATATATAAGGTTGAATCCTTGGATGCGAGTTTTTATCGGTCTCGTTTCATCTGGCCAATTGAAGTCAATCACTGCATGAGTCACGCACAGCTGGTGCCTCCTCAGTGCGATTGACATGAAAAAATCTGCTTCCAGTAAATGCTATGGCACACAAAATGAAATTTGTCCGGTCTGAAGCGAGGAGTGAAACCTCATCAGCGGCGGGCGGTGGGGCGAGCGAAAACGCTCCGTGAAAAGTGCACGGCGACCATAACGACGGGAAAAGCAGGGTCGTCGTCTATGGAATGTGCCTCAATACCAGAACGAAATGTATATCGCCCGAGAATGTCGGTCTAACGAACGGGAAAATGCTTCACTGGGAGCAGTTGAACTGACGAGTTGGACTCGGCAATCTGCATGACAACAACATAGACGCATGATATCATGGAATCTGAAGCCGAACTCAAACCGATACGCACCGGATTGACTCTGTTCTCACGTTAATCTCTTCCTGGTCAGTCCCCATTCCTGCTCGCGGGATCCAACCGCAAGGGGTAAGCGCTAGATAGATGAACTCGTGAAGAGCCCGAAGCCGAGTACGACCGTGGGCCCGAAGCCGTGGGCAACATCGACGCCTACACACTCCATAGAGTATCTGACCAGCAACGTCATGTCAGCTCGAGCCGCAACCTTCAGTCTTGAACTGCATTCACGCTTCGTCGATTCTCATCTGTACACCTATCGCATACACGCTTTCGGCTGTCTTCAAGCATGCTTCATTCATCTTTCGGCTCATTATGATTTTACAAAATGTAAATAAACTCTAATAATCGCTTTGTTTTTTCCTCTCTCATGCTTTATGCTGCTCATGATCCTTCCCTCATGCGATCGCCATCTCTCCTTGCAAATCGCCTCCTCCCAGTGGGGGAGTCAGTAGATGGTTCAATATCAATAACTTCATCACATATAATGTAATAACGGTGACGCAAAAATGGTGTATATTTATTACATATATTGATATATGTATGTATATTGGAAAATTGCGCACAAAAGTGGTCACAGTCTAGTTCTCACTGAACCGAACAATCTGGCCGTGCTTGCACAAGCTTCCAATCTGAGAGAAGAGGTTACGGCGACGAAATATTATTGTGAACGTTCTCCAGCGAATCGAGTCTGGCGTTCTCGGTACGTAATGCCTCATGACTGTTCATCGGATGCTTACTCAAATGAACGATCGGTAGCTGGATTGATTGTTTGGTTGTTCATTCGATGAGCCAGTCAGACGACCAATCGATCGCTCAGCATTATTAGTAATCAACAGTTGGACACTTCCGAAGCAGTACAACAATAATTTGAGGAAAATTGTGGAGCATTTTCATGTACTTCAGTGGAATTTGTATTTGTTCGTCCCTTCCGTAAGTAACGTTTTCAGCTTGTCGATGCTGGTAAGGAAGAGAGAAAACAAGCGGAAAAGAAACTGAAGCTTTCAACATAAACGGATCAGTATACGAACCGTCTCGTTCCATATCATCTCGCTCCAAACAAAACGGCCCTCACAAACCAGTGTTCGCTCTTGCGTAATGGGACTCGACTCGGGTGTATCCAAATCAAGATCGTCACCCGTCCTCCACTCTATGGAACCACTCCTACATACGTTCGCTCATTTACCCTAGCTTCCCATCCACGCGCAGATCAATACGATCAAATGATCCGTTACTTGCTCGGTACAATTGGCGTTTCAACAGAAAAAAATGTGTCTCGATAAATGGAAAAGAGTTGCAGAATGTACATCTTCCAAAAAATAAGATTGCTTATTGTTATTCAACGTCGCAGATCCGAAAGCCGAAGGAGATTGTTGGGAGCGGTTGATCAAAAAGATCTTGTGAATGGTATATTGTCTGTATTGTTTTTCTGTAACCTACAGAAAAGTACGCTAGCCAAGAAATGGGACAGTGGGGGACACATGGTTCAAAACACTATCTCTATGACTAAAAGTTGTCTTGTTACATCGCAATATAATGGAGAGATATGTATCATACCGAATAACCGTCTGCATGTCTACTCAGCGGACCATTCCTCTGGGACCGACCGCTGTAGTCAAGTGATCCACTAGCTCAAACTCATTTCAGAGAGACAGACAGACGGATTCAGAGTCGAGCGCGGAGAGCTCCCGCTAGTCCCGACAAGGATGCGGGGATTACCAGCTCACGCAAACAGAGTAGGTTCCTTCGCATCGGTAATACAAAAACACACTCCTGAAATTCTATCGTACGCTCGCCCGCCCGTTCGCAATCTCACAGAGGGAACCCGATACTACACGCCGACCTGAGCAATACTTCAGCGATGCGAACAGATTTTCGACGGCATCGTCGACTCTCAGGAAGACGATCGATAGGACGGACAGAGGGATGAACGGGCGAACGAGCGAACGAAGCCATGAGTTTATCACTAACAACAAATGTTCAATTGAGCGCCCGAGCGACTTCTGAATGGTTGTCGAAAATATTTCGGCTGCAATGATACCATTCTCCGAGTCGACAGAATATCCGCTCGCATATCACGTAAGCTGGCTCCTTCGAACCCGCCACCGGAAGGACCGAAGCCTCCCCAGCAACGAGGACAAAATAAGCGGAATATGCCGCGATATATTCTGCCAGCGGCTTCTGTCGACAGCAGCAGTGTCGTCGTAAAGTTGGCACAAGTCTTTGGTGTTTGAAAAGTAGGATTAGAGAACAGACAATTCTCCATGTTCACCATTCATTTCCGCAAATCAAGTCAGCGGTGTTGTCATCTCGATCGTTATTTACAGCAAACAGACGTCGCAAACGACCGATGGCGTCGGAAGGCGATGTTGGAAGCCGGCAACATGAGGCAACCATAACGGTCGACGCATATAGAGTACTCTCCCGCCTTCTGCCACAGTTGCGAAGATCAATTCCATCACCTGCGTGACAATCGTGGTCAACGCGATGTCTGCTCGATTGATTCAGCAGCTCGAGCGTCGGCTATCAGTTGAGCGACCGAGCGATCGGCACCAGGTAGTACACCAAGCGAACAAACTTGGCTTGTAAATACCAACCACCTTCCCTTATGAGTCAACCGTGAGGGGTGCCGGATACGGTTTCCATCAACAGCTAGCGAATGGATCCGAAAAATCAGTCGAATAGTGTCACTTTGCTCGTTGTTTGTTTGTGTTAATTACCTCGAATGACAACGATATCCACTCTACTGTTATTCTTGCTATCCCCATCATCATAATTGAGGCCGACGCTTTCAAAATCAGAGTAGGAGGCGATACCGCAAACGAGAGCTGTCTGTGGGCGCCGAGGCCGGCGAGTGTGGGAGTTGTATGTATGTTCCTCGTGTTCCAGCTCCTAGATACTCGAACGTGTTTTTGGTTCACTTCCTAGCTATATTAGAACATCACTATCGGCTGTTGTCTCTTCTCTTGCATGGACCCCACATGTGGGGAGGCCGTCCCTCTCGGCAGAGAAAAAACTCTTTAATGGTTGCTCTCTGATGGTGCTGACAGGATTTCTCTCGGCATAACTGCGTCTGCTACGTAGCGAAACTTTTTTTTCGTTTTTTTTCCGGTTCCCCATCCGTGTTGCCAAGTCGTCACTCGTCCACATGCATGTTCTAGCTCTCGCTAGACTTGCGGTCATTGGATTCCTGAATCGTTGATGATGTGATAACCAGACTGGCAATACGGTGGAAA
Source organism: Neoseiulus californicus (assembly GCA_028455905.1). Classification (NCBI taxonomy): domain Eukaryota; kingdom Metazoa; phylum Arthropoda; class Arachnida; order Mesostigmata; family Phytoseiidae; genus Neoseiulus; species Neoseiulus californicus. The sequence continues at coordinate 41,012,491 of JAMQGS010000001.1, forward strand.
CAGTAATATTTTTTCTATGTTCCTGACTGTTCTCCTGTCAAGTATCTCCGATATAAAGTCTTTGGGAGGGAGTAATGCAGCGAAATAAGGGAACAGCTGGGAAGTCTCAACTTAGATGAGAATCGGGTGCTCTCCTTTGTATATTTGGATTTTTATCATTGTTGTAGATGAAAGAAGATACGCGGAAAACGATGATATGTAAACTGATCATTCCACCCCTGCCGTGCTGCGGTTGCATCACTGCTCCAAATTCTGGCAATACGCAGCCTTTCAACCGTTATTAACTAAGTATATATATATATATATATATGTGTATGTATATATATATGAGAATCTACTCCATGTTGCTCTTTTTGTTGTTGCAGTTTTCACAACAAGACGAATCATCGCTCCTTGATGCTCAGCTCGATCTTGATCTCCTTCTCTCGAAGCTGTTGCAAACTTTTTTCGTTCAAAATGATTCTTCGATCATCATGCGTGTCCCCGACTGTATGATGCTTGCCAGCCCGCAGATATAGTTTGTGTTGTCTATGCTGCGGCCAACAGCACGTCACTCGACCTTGCACATAATTCGAGGTTATTGATTTGAACTTGAGAAGAATATTCTTCGTAAATGGTCGACGGGATGTAAATCGTATGAGAGCTTAGACCCGACACAACGGACCGTCTCTGGTCGCTCGAGTAGGAGGCGTGTATGCCGCCAAGCTCCTTCGTTCGTTCGTTCGGTCATCAGGTTTTCTGTATCCATGAATAAATGTAGGTTCTTGAATGTGTGAAAAGTCAAGCCTAGTGTTTGTAGACGTTGTATAGATAGGTAGATAAATTCACATATACAAATGATAGCGATCACCTATAATGTACACAACAAACAGAGCATTCAGGAGGACGAGCAAAGGAATAAATATATATGTGATAACAGGCACGAAAGAAACCTGAGCTCACCCTTCGAAGCACAGCAGAGAAGCCCCCTCTGAGTCTCAATCGAGAACACAGCTATACCACCTGGATCACCATTGATTCGACGCCAACAGCCAAATGCATAGAAATAGTTTGGGTGCCTGCTGCCGTTGATGGTCATTATAGACAGAGAAAATGGTGACGGTATCGAAAAGTGGTCTGAGTCTCTGCATCGAGGAGATCCCAGGATGAGAGAAAGAATGCTCTGTTGGTCAGTCACTCGGTCTGTTCTTTTCTCTCGTAGTCAACTTAGTTTGCTTGGACATTCACTGCTGTGTTCAAAAGCAAGCGGCCGATCGCGAGTGATCCATCTTCAGAGAGGTCTTCGATTCTCTTTCGGAGAGCTGATGGCAGGCTACAAAATAAACTACATGCCTATCCACGTTTCTGTAGTGAACTCGCTCATTGTCATTCATCCATCACTGAGCCAGATTTGATTTCTTTCACGTTCCCATTTTCGGTTGCTTGGTTGTTTGGTTTGTTGGTTGCTTGCTTTTTTGGTGGTAAATTGGTGGTCGGCAGCTCAGAAGAATGGTTTCGGAGATATGATTGGTATACTTGTAAGAAGAATAGAGTAGAAGATTCGCAACCAACGTTTCGCGGCCGCCTCCATTCGCGAACCACGTTACCCAGCATGTCCTAGCGACTGTGTACATATAAACTGACAATTGCATATACAAACGCCTCACCATCATCCTCATGTATAATATATCGAGTTAACTGTCGCCGAATATTTGCCGACAGTAAAGCAGCGACAGCAGCATCAGGAGAATCGATCGTACAGCAACGGAGTCGAGAAATACGGTTCATCGTTTCACCAGTCGCTTCCGATCGGGCGGAACCGCCAAGTTTGTCACGAACTCTCCGAGCCAATAGCGGCCTGCCGGCATGAAACGGCACACTTACGTCTTCGTCTCCGACTTTTCCACAATGCTGCTGCTGTCGCCGCCACCGCTTCCTCCCGTCCCGAAACGAACCAACAACGGTCATCATAGAATCTCGAGTATGTTGCAGTAAAAACCTGCGCGCAAATACCTAGCTTGAACTCCAGTACCTTGGGACGACAAGTGCCCACTGACCCCGACGACATTTGTGACGGGATAAACTCCTTTCGATACATCTTTCGCGACCATGCAATTTAGGTGTCGAAGGAGAGTTCAGTTCGCTCACTCACTGATTGACGGATCATAGCACGTCGAGTGTATGACTTCTATGCGCGGGCTCCTCGGAATTTCACAAGAGTTTTCCACTTCCCGCCGAAGGCATCTCCCGGGAGCCTATACGAATGAAAGCTATGTTGATTGCTGGTTGACTGCCAGCGAGGGTCGCTCGGCAAGTCATTGCTTATCCTCCAGAAAGAACTCTTTCAGTCGCTCAAATGCGCCATTGAAAGCAACCCGATTCTGGATTGCTTCGCGTTCGTCTAGGCTCATTACAACGATGATTCTTCGGAGCAATACGTTGATTTGCGATACGATGAATGCTGATGTTCTCGCCATTGCTAGCGCCGTTCGCCGAATCAGTGTTCTCATTGAAAGCCCTCGAAAACATTCAGAGACGTTGCTCGCAAACGCTGACTTCTCCCTCGATCTCAAGGAATGCTAAACACGAGTGGCGATCGTGATCCGGAGGACTGCACACCAACTCCCCGGACGCAAGAAAATGACTTTAAAGCCGGATTCCGTAACAATACTCAGAGAGTGATTAAGATAGGAACTACTACTTGCTCTTGTGACGACGACGATCACGGCGGTTGGTTCTCGGTTTCGGCTTTAGTAGAAGTTGAAGTTGTTACTGCTTCTGTTGCTGCCACTCTCGCCTTCACAATTGGCTTTCTCACAATTTGTCGCTGCATGTAGACCACGCATGTCGTTCCGCAACCCTGCACTCCCTCAGGTGGACGACAGTTCTCAATTGATGTAGAGGGTGTTGAGGATGAGTACGTGGTGATTATTTTTCGCCAGAGTCACCACGTAGCCCTCAGAGGTGATTTTCAGGCCGCAGCATCGACTCACTTTGCAGTAGGGACATTCGAATTCGCTTACAGCTTGACCGTCGCGGTTGAACACAACAATGTGGAACCTGTGAAGAGACGCCTCGGTTAACGGCACGAAAATACTAGTTTGGGGAGAACTTTAGCCGCGATAATCAGTCGGACGAGCAATGGAGCATACCGGTCAGATATCCGTACGAACCTGTTTCCGTGTGAATCTCCGACCAATATGTCGCCATGGTCCGATATGTCGATACCGTTGGGAAAGTTTGTCAACCCTTCTCCTCCGATTCGCCTCAAGAAGTTACCGCACTCCGAATAGACCACAACACAATGCCCCTTGAAATCGCAGATGTAGAATTCGGAACCCCAAACAGCAATGTCAGACGGTTCCCTCATGTGTTCACTGCAATCGAACCAGAGCAATAGATCGCCGCCTTCAGCGATCACGAAAACGGTCGGCGACACCGAGTCTACGGCCACGATGCGTCCATCGCTCGTCAACGCAAGTCCTGCGACGATGTCAATGTATCTGAAACGAAACGACCGTCCATCAGTATTGAGGATCCTCATCGTGCAATAGCAAGTTAGTATGGATACCTGCCGTAACGCTGGATCCCATTAGGTTCTGTATTTCATACCAAGCTAACGAATCGCACTGTGGGTGCTCATCGAAATAGAGGATTGAACAGGCATTTATTATGCCCTGTTTTGGAAAGCTCGCAAGTGAATACAGCAGACACGAGCTATGGAAACAGGGCCATGACAGAAGACGGACAAAATACAACGTTCAGGGAACTATTCAGTACATGAACTCACCTGATTGCGATTTTCTTTATGAACTCGCCAGTCTTCGTGAAGAGCTGCATTCGGCTCCGCTCATTTCCTCGGTCACATATTACGTAAGTTCCTGTTGATTTGATGACGGCAACCTTCCGAGGATACCAGAGCTGTCCTTCTTCTTTTCCCTGGACGCCGAACTCATGCTTGAACTCCCCAGCCTTGTCAAAGATCTGAATGCGATGGTTGTTCGTGTCTGCCACGACTATTTCCTCGTTGGGACCCAAACAGAATCCGTGCGGTGATGAAAATTGCGTCTGACCCGAGCCCAATTGGCCAAACTTGATGCGTATGTGCATAGGCGTCATTCGATTTGTTCTATTGACTGAACCCTGTGGAATCGGAGACTGCAGAACTCCAGCCGCAGCGGCGGCTGCAGCGGCGGCGGCAGCGGCCGCGGCAGCTGCTGAGGGAACGCCACTCAATGTGCCCACACCTCCTGTTGGGCTTCGCTGACCTCCTGCTGAAGTTCCCGAGGTACTAGAGGAGCCAGAGGGCTGGGACACGGTACCGTTCTCCACAACGATGCCCGAGGGTAGACCTGTCGGACTCAGTTGAGGGCCACGAAGTCGTTGCATCGATTGACTCTGATATGGAGTGGCGAGCTTTGCAAGTGCCGACAAGTTATTGATGAGCTGCGCTTCTTCATCGGTCGAAGCCACGGCCGCTGGACCCATACGGGCCGGACCCTCGGAACCAACCATCAAGTGGCCGGGTGAAACAACATCGCTCACGTTTCCAACCAGCAACGGCAATACGTCAGGCTCGACATCCGCCGCGTCAACAACGTTCGTCACTCCCGCCAAACGAGCGAGGTTCATGTGTGCCAGGGCCGAACGTAGCTCATTGTATTGGCTTTCGCCGGGCGCAATCGAGTCCAAGACGCTGTGCGCTGCCGTCGAAGCAACCACGCCACTCGGAATCTGGTGGCTTGCTGACGACAGCAACGGATGTGTATCGAGCTGACTGAAATGAGCTGAGCCCATCGGTGACGAATTCACCGCATCGACGAGTTCCGCAGGTAGAAGCCGGGCGGCACTGGTGTTACTTATCTCGGGAGCCATGGACGCGTTGAGGAGACTGACGTTCCCTTGGCTCGTGATATCCATCGGGTCGAGCGAGACAATTTGGCCGAAGAGTCCACTCACGGCCGCCTTAAACTTCGCTTCGTCTGTGATGAATTTCAGTTCGGCGCCGCTCTCTCGGCTTTTGGGGCATGAGTGGATCAACTTCCGGATTCTTGATGTAACCAGAACGTTGAGAGCGAGAAATTCCGCCGCATCACCATATTTCGATAACTTATCAGCGAACTCAACAGCGTGTTCTAAATTCACTCGAGACTCCTGGCAGAGCTGGATGTCGTCCATGACACGCATCTCCTGCGAAGAATGAACTTTCTCGAGGTCTTCTAGAGCCGCCTCCTTCACTTGTTCCAGAATGCTCTTATAAGTAATGAAAGTTTCCTCAATCGATGATCGTACGGAATCCCTCGTCAACTGCAGTTCGGTGAGAGACGTAGTCAAAGTTTCGTTTGTCTGTAAAATTGAGAAACAAATTCATGAGTGATTCGCTGACGTCCAGATCGGTTTGAGGCGAGAGTTGACGTTCTGGGGAGCCACGCATCTCGAACTCCGGATATGGGATATTCAAATTTGAATTCAGTCCTGGGATCGAAATGATCTTCAGTTACGTTGGCGTGGTCGATCAGCCAGAACTCCCATGTCGCAGACGACGGGATGGGAGAATCAATTCATGGCATTTCGAAGAACTGTCGGCTTTCCAGTGTGAGGAGCACTCGAAACAACGAAGACGAAAGAAGCAATCTTCGATGTGAACTCCGCTTACTCCATTCGTTTTATCCAGTTTGCGAAAAGAGCACTCGACCATCTGAGAGTGACCTTACTCATGCCGGAATCAGCGATCAAAATAACAGCCTCAATCGGATCGCACTTACCTCGTCGAATTGCTGGAAGTTGTGCTTAGCTTCGTTGATGAGAGCGACCAGGTCAGCGCGCTCCGTCGAATCAAATTCGTTGACTTTTTTGCATCCGTGGCCTTGGTGGCCCGAAACCAAGCACTCGTTGCACATTGCCTTGAAACGTGAAATCTGTCGTAAGAAACTCCACAATATATCCGAAGGCGTCACCGTTGCAAGCACAATCGATTGCAAGCTCGGGAGGCATGTCGCCAGTTTTTTTAAGCCGGTCCATTGGAGCAATTGAACAGACTAGTGCAAATGGTAGTCATTTTTCCTCAATTATAAAGCTCTAGAGGATGTGAACATCTCTCCGGCCATGGAATCGAGGTTCATGTGTTCGATAGATAGTCGAATCCGTTTTGGGCCAACATCGGAAGCCACGACAAATACTCACTGTTCCACAGGTTGGATCGTAAAGCTGAGCGACTTCTCGAGGATGGCGAAGACAGCTGACTGCGCGATGGATTTGAGCGGTTTCTTGATCGAAGGCTTCGAACGAGACGACTTGATGATTCTCAAAACACAGCATTGACGAATGAGCTTTCCTGCAGCTCGAACACAGGAACGTTGAACAATCTTGACATCGAGCGATCGCGTGGTCCTTCAAGAGAGTCAGAAATAATTAACGAAGAGCGTTCCATTTTGGAACAAAACACTGCATTCACCCAGAATTAAGAATCGTGTCGGATGCCAGTAATACCACTCAATACGTGATTGTACTGAAAGGCGTTTAAACATCGCAATTTTATGCTCGAGCGACACCCAGGAAGGGAAAAGAAGGTTTCCATCTCCGAAGATCCGCATGGGATCCCTCGAGGGCAACACAATCTGTCCTTTCAAAATTCATATGTCAGAAACCGTCGGCTTTTGGAGCCACATAGGTACAATTTGTCGATCAACACAGCGAAGTTAGCACCGTGCGGCACCTGCCAACCGTCGAGTGCTGATCGAAGGCATTTCTGTTCCTAGTTATAGAGATCGGCAACCCATCTGAATAACTAGACTGCCGATATGGAGACTAGGGTCTGATGACTCTGGAATGACCGATAGTTTTTGTGATTTTCTTTAATACACACCTCACTCTTGCAACTGGTGCAGATGACGGTTCGCCGACGTATTGCTTCAGCGTCTAATCGGTTTATCAGGACGTAGTCGAGAGGCAGACTCTTGAGTCCCTGTGTGCATTCGGTCTCCGTATGGCACTTAGGACAGCCGATGACTCCGTTGGTGACTTGTCCGTGGTTTGGTGAAGAGCTCAGAGGCCGTTGCTGTTTCCCCAGACATGCTTCACAGAACACGTGCAAGCAGTTCAACACACGTGGGGGTTGAGAATACGGCTCTGAGCACACTCCGCAAACCCCTTCACTAGTACCCGAGTCGATGTCTTCCAAACTTCCATCCAAGAGGTCATTTCGTGCCAGATCTTCATCACCATCAACGTGTCTTCCTTCTTCGTCATCGTCGTCGACGTCGTTATTGTCGAAAGTCTCAGTATTGCTCTCGAAGTTCTCGTCGTTCTGCTGCTGCTTCTTTTGCCGCACCAGCTGGAGAGTATTTTTCTGATCGTCTTCGTCATCCACAAAGAGAGCATCATACACGGTGCTGCGATCGTCGCCCACATCTTGTCGAAGGAGACGATTGGTGCTATGATGTTGCTGTTTCTTGCTGCTGCCGATCAGGGCTAGACTGTTGTTGTTGTCTGGACCGCTGTTACCACCGGAGTTGCCACCGTCAGCTGAGTCTGAGAGTCCAGGTGGGGATCTTGGCGATCCCCGCTCCTCACTTTTGGCCGAGAACATCTCGAGCGCAGCGACGTTTTGACCGAGGCTGGAGGTCGAAGAGCAGCTGGCCAACTCCATCCCAAGTACCCCTGAGACGCTGAGGCACTCAGTCATTAGATCATGGGTTGAAACGCGGTTTGCAGTCCACAAGTGGGTAAAATGTGGAAGAAAGACTTTCTATGCTCAGAGAAGTCTTGAATCCACCGGGAGATCTGGAAACGAAACACGGTATATTCAGAGATCAGCCTCCGAATAGAATCACGAAGGGGCTCAAGACAAACGACCAGGATGCTGCAACTATTTCGATTCTACAGCTCGGTCGAGCGATCCCTGAGGTTCAAACATTTCTGCAAAGGAGCACACTCATTTTCCAAACAACCTCAGTTATTCGCGCGATTCAGGATGACCCACGTGTTTACGGCGTGCCGCTGGTGCGGCTGTCGTGGATGGTCGCTGAATCTGTAGCCACGCGTGCATGTATCCCCGTTCAAACGCGCACCGAGCTTGTGCGTGATGTTTTCAAAGCTCAACTCAGACTTCCAAGCCCGTCGGAACTCGGTTCGCGGAGTTTCGTTCATACTTCAAGCTCTCTCTCCCTTTATTCCCCAGTTTCTACATTTCTCGATGGCCAATAGAGACGACTCGTCTACAATGCTGCAGGCCACCGCTGCGCCACAAAGTAGAGGTATGACACGCCTAAGGTAACGGTTGCCATGCGATCTCATGCAGCGAGGCACAGACAGGATTGAAGAAAGATTCGGGAACCGGCGAACAACGCCGAACACCCGAAGACAGGAAGAACCAGATCCATCCTCAATGACGGCCCTCAGACGCTCGTTTCCATCTTGATACCACCCCAGAAGAGGCACTTAGCCGCGAGGCTTAGCTGGCAGAGGAGCTGTGTCTGGCTGAAGTACATTGGAAACAGGCGAGGAGCGCCGTTGTCCGTAGAATTTGACTCACCGAAGAGCAGCGGGCTTCCGCACCGGATGAAGAGCAACGTTAGGTTTCGTTGCTTGGTTCGTGAATACTAATACAAAAAAAACATCACAGAAGCAGCTTCGGTAAAAGAGAAGACTGCCCTCTGTCTCTAGCATGGCGTCTTTCGAAACTCTCCTGGGTCCACCATGTTTGCAAGGCGCGAAAATTCGAACCCGTCGAGCACAAGGGAGCAAATCCGCCTCTCTCCCACCTTTACTTGAGTGAGCGGTTTTTTCACCGGCCACAAACACCGCCTCGAGGAATTATCCACGAGTATGAAACTCATATCCGACACGTTCCATGCGAATCAACCGGAAATTGCGAATGAACTATCATTCACTCACGGGTGACTATCCACAAAAAAATAAAATTCGTTTCAGATCTTGATGCTCTTCTTCACCATGGAGCCGATGAAGCCGATTCGGCGGGATTCGGTGGATCTCAATATCAGCATGAGCTTTTCATACTCCAGCTCCAGCGTTCTCCGTATAATGAGAAGGCTTAAAACGATGGTTGTTTGCTCGTCTCTTTACCGGCACGTTGCTACACACCCTCTGCGGAATGCACACAAATAACTTTCTCTATTCAGGTCGAGGGAGACGGCAGGAATTGGCGTCGCACTCATGGCCGGACGGCGCGGTATAGATCCTATCTTGATGATGAGGGAAATTGTGCCGCATTTCGGTGGTTGTCCGGGCCCGTTTTGAAAGCGAAACTGATCCGGATTTATACAGTGTTGGAAACCTCTACAGTATCTAGGGACAGTTCGGGATCGCACAGCAGCTCTCAACGTGAGATCTTCCCAGCTCCGGTCAAGACTCACAAACGAGACATGGAATCTACACACTCGTCATGCCTAAGACACATTACCTGCGGGGCTCGGACGGGTTTTTACAGGAACCACAAATACCGCTCACCGTAGCGGAGCGATCGGAACAGACTGCAGTCTCGTACGGTGGCTACTCGCCAGAAGCTTGATTGAGAGGATGAAGCGCAAGAGCCACAATTATGGAGAGCGCAACCCCCTCCGACCGCGATCTCTCAGAAATCCGAGGTTCACGCTGTCCCAGCTCCGCCTTTACCTCATAGGTCCTGAGTCCTGGATTCGTGCATGTCCCACGATGAGGGGAACAGCTTGAGGTGTTCGTGAATACCCTCAAATCTCGATCCAATTTCTGAATCCAGCGACTCATGCAGCTTGAGATATTCCAGGTTCCCCTTCACCGGTTCTCTAGGCATGTACTCTGATCCCGCCGCTCTGACCGGAGTCCAGAGAAGATTCTAGGGTAAGCTAACAAGGCGTGATTGAACTGAGTGCCGGACTTTTCCGAGCTCAGCGAGGGCTACCAATACGAGGAATCATTCATTGAATCGCCTGATTGATCCTTTAAAAACCCTCTCGGTTGGAACGCCGACGCGTTGATCCCTAGTGCCTTGGCGGAACTGCATGAAGGACGCGCTAGCGCTCGGAGGAATTGTTGCTGAGGCAATCTCAGTTGAGGTTTCCGCTCGGAGACTCGATTCTCTGGAAGCCTCTCCAAGGTACCTCATAGAGGAGGGATAGCAGCCCGCCTCGTGAGGAAGTCCCGGATTCGCGCCTCCTATAGACGATGATGAGCCCCTAAACGTTGAATCCGGATGCAGCCGTGCCGCTCGTCCTGAGCAAACACACCTGCCTGTCGGAGGGGGCCCGTCTGATTTTTCGAAGCGCCTGATTCGAGAGCGGCCGTCAATTAGAACGAATACGGTAACTTTGAATCTGGGGGAGATGGGGGTGGAGGGGGTGTGGGATTCTGTTACTCAGAGCAAAGGAATCCGGGAAGAATCCGAGATCTTGGAGTGCAATCAGATGTTCGAAGCCCCCCGTCAAAACGCAACTAAACCCCCGGAACCTATGCTGAGCTCACTCATGCCAGCGGCTGCCTCTCTGATTCTCAGTTCGCGTCCACATTATTGACAGCGCTTTCTTTGCGTAGGGGCTTCTTTGCATTATGATGGATCTCACTCAAGATACGATTCGGTAGTTCTCCATCAGGATCGCCCATTGAAGCGTATCGTTTCTTGCCATGACTTTCATTACTTAAATTTGAATATGGCGCGAATCGCTGCGGCGAGGGCTCACGCTCATTCTTCCCGCCTCAGTCCCGCTGAGAAACCGGGAAGCTCCATATCATACGCGACTCGCCACCAACAGCCCCTGAATGTTGATGTCATGATCTCCACGGGATCAAACTCAATTCACCTCGAGATGAAAACAGAAAACAGCAATCGCAGAGCCCAGAAAGTGAGGAAAAATGTGTTGTGGTATCGGCGCCTCCGTCATTTTGGCGGGGGAGAGGGACGACTCTCTGGTGCTCTGATGGGATCCGCACGTGGTCGTTGTTGTGAGATTCCGTCAATTGGTAAGTATGAGGAACGTTTCCTATAGAACATACGATATTTGGATGGACTGCCCGTCTTGCGCGTTCCCCTAGTTAGATGGCGTGACGGGCAGGATTCCGACTCTTTCCCTACGAGGACGAGATCCGATCGTTTTATTCGGCTAGAACCATTTGACAATGCTGAATTCTCACTCTGAAAGAATTGACCCAGCTGCATGCTATCTCAGCTCAACCATCAAGACACAATGTTCCCTCGCTTCCCGAGCAACTCGTGCTCAGTCATGGGAGCGCCGCGGAGACTTCATGAAAACAGACTTGATTAGGAACTTGCCTATTGCAGGGGGAGTGAAATGGAGTTGAGGTCAGCAACACTTCCGAGCAATGGAGAACCGTTGGATGCAAGTTCAAAGAAAAAGAAGATACGGGAATCGAAGAATCGAAAGAAATATTGGAAGAAAGCCGATGTGACCGACGTTGAAGAATTTCTCGAAGAGAAAAGGTTCGATGAACGGGTCGGTGGAGACGTCTCCCTACGAGCCGATGACGAGATCTACCTGCTCGACAAAAGCACCGATGAAAAGTCGGAGCAGACTTTCCAGAAGAAGAGGTCCGATGTTCTAAAAGAGCCTCTCAAATGTACGGAAGTCCTCAGACAACGGTCGAAAGTCCCGGTGCCTTTGAAGACAGTGCGCGGAAAACCCGACGATGCGAGAAAAAGTCGACTGCAGTTGAAACGAGAGCAAGATATCACGAAAAAGAGGATCCAGCAGTCCACTGCTACTGTCCAGAAACGCAGTCTCGTCAGAACTGCTCAGGCTTCGAAAGTTCATTGTCGCACGCTCAATTCCAAGACCGATATTTACGATGTTTGGGATGTCCCAAATGGAAGAGAGCTCAAAAAGACAGCAACAGGCAACCATATCGATGTTTTAGAGGAGCCGGCCGACGCATCCGTCTTGACCGACGATCAACTGGCTTACTACTCCAAAGTCACACGAACTTCTCGACCGAAAATTCCGGCCCTACGTTACAAGAAACCATCCCGGCTGCCGGCCGTTGAAGTTGCCAAACCGGGTGCAAGCTATAAGCCGACCTTCGAGGTGAGTTGGCGGAACAGCCATCATTCTCTCGCATGTAATATTCACCACTTTGAGAAGGAAACGTTCGGGAGTTAACTATGCAACAGACTGACTGGATGGTTCGCTCCCTTACACAGGATCATCAAGCTCTCTTGTCTGAAGCACATGATGTCGAAGTGAAGAAAGTCAAGAAAGAAGAACATTTGGAGCGCGTCTTGCTTAACCTCTTCCCTACGAAAGAAGAAGCGAGGGCGATCCGTGTGAAAAATGAAGTGGAAGAAGCAGCAGGCATCCTCTACTCGGACGATGACTCTGAGGATGTTTCGGCGGACATGGACACACTATCGAGCGGTAAGGATATTTCCGACATCCATGGCGAGCATTTGATGCGCACGACCATACGGGCTGTGTAGCCTTGATACGGTTCATTTTCAAGAGCCAATTCTCGATTTCAGGCAATCCCCCAGTTCGTGCGGAGAATCGTAAGACGCGATTGCAACGTAACAGGCAGAAAGCGCACAAGGAGCGGCAAGCACTGACCACCCGTAGGAAGTCGGAGAAGAAGATCGAAACACAGTTCGGCCGGATGAAGGTTTTGGAGAAGGAGATAAAGAAGGCACAAAAGAAGACGCAGGAGAGGATTCAGAGTAAAAAACTCAAGCAAGAGGAAGCTCTGTTCCAACCCAAGAAGTTGGGACCACAAAAGTTCTCCGCGCCCGACGTGAGTTGGCCCTCAGAATGGGGAGAATATCGTTTTCTACCATTGAGTGCCTCGAAAACTCGAATATGTATCAGGTTAATAGACTGATCCCCATTCCAGATCGAAATCAAGCTGACAGAGGAGCTCACTCCGAGCTTGAGACAGCTGAAACCCGAAGGATCCCTGATGATCGACAGGATGCGGTAAGCTGTTGATTTTGAAATGCACCGCGGACTCATTTGGTTGGGAATCCTTCGCCATATATCGTAGCATGAATCCATCGATCACAAACGTTTCGCCTTCATTCACAGATCACTGGAGAAACGTAATCTGATCGAGCCTCGACGCAAGACCATCCGAAAGAAGAAGTGGACGAAGAAGGTCTACAAGAGGCATTACAAGAAGGGGAACGAAGATGTTTTGACGAATCCGAAAACAGATCAATCGTTGTAGCTTTCGTTGATAAACCAGATTCGATTGTTCTTGTAAGGGGAACCGCCGCCGCCGTCTTGCTTTGAAGAAAAGCCGGCCAGGTCCATAGAGTGTGGGTTCAGGCAGATTCCGGGACACACGGGCTTCTTCGAGGAAACAAGATTTTTGTCAAGGAGTTGCTTATTTAGAGTGGGGTACCGGGACCGAAGACCCCGGGTGCGAAGTCCAGTGGCGCGAAATTCAAGGGCGCGAGCCGGGCGCCGAGGGGGCCTGGTATGACGCTAGCGTCGAGAGCGGAACCGACCGAGAATGAATCTCTCCTTCGCAGTCCATAGTGGAGGACCCAGTTGGAGCGCGAGCCTCCTCCCGTCTGGCGTCGACGCTCAACTATTTTCTCGAGCATTGAACCTATCATTCCGAGCTGAAGAAGTAGAAAAGGGGGATGGTCTTTCCACGGTGATAACTAGAACGTAATATTTTTTTCTTGATTCTTTATTCAACTCCAGACATTCGTTGTATTGCCTGTATGTGTATGAGAGATTGCCCCCTGACCGAGCCGTCGGTATCCAGCGACTGTAGAGCCCACCTTACGTGCTACGACCCAAGTCGGGAAAATCACTACGCCGCCATTTGGGAAGCATCGTGCTTCAGTCGCTCTTTTGCGGCATTCTTGGACATGGGCGTAGCACAGCTGGTCGCCGCACCAGCGACTCCGATTCGAACTCGAAGATCTCCCTAGGCGGCGGAGATTTATGCTTTCTTTTCTCGCTCGTGCTCAATACTCAAAGAAGTGCACTGCACCAACGTGCGTCATGATGATGGATATTTACATTAATCAGTCGCAGAATTTATATCTAACGCGCGCTTCGAACTGAAGAAAAGTGAGAATGCGGGATCCGGGACTCGGGAGGTGAAATCGGAAAAAGTCAGCTGGCAGGATTCATCTCCATCCAAATGCGGGATCCGGGACTCGGGAGGTGGAATCGGAAAAAGTCAGCTGACGGAATTCATCTTCATCCGAATGCGAGCTACAGCATGTTTTGTCTGATAGTAAGAGAGTTATTGGCCTCAATGGCGACCACCGAATGTTATTTTCGTTAGGGCCTTGAGCCACGACACTGCTTCATACTGCCGTGCCCGAACTGATCCCTCATGCTGCTCTAACATCAAGCACAAAGCGCACTGCCCAATCACCATGAGCAGCTCTTCCAAGTGGGGAAGGATTTTGACTCGATTTGATTTGAAATACAGGGAAGGAACGTGATTCCCTCAAATCCCGCTGATAACGGACGCCTTTTCCAGGGCAAAGCGACGTTTTGCCATGTCAGATTCCTCCTTCACCAGCTTCTTGTTCACGTTTCAACAGTATCGTCTGGCGGCTTTAGTTAACCGTGAGATCCAGCATCTGCCCTCCTCGTTATCTGTGAAGTTCGTTATTTGCCAAGTTCTCTATCTGTGCAGTTCCATATCTGCTGAGTCCGTTGTCCGCCAAGCTCGTTATCTGCGAGGTTCGCAATTAGCGAAGACACCTTTATAAGCAGTTCGCTATCCGATGAGTTTATAATCTGCGCGGCCCGTTATGCGCGTTACTTCAGGCTGACTCGGGTTTGAGGTCCACTTCCCACTTTCACTATCAGATGTGAAAACTCGACGAATCAGCTCATCACTTCATCGGTATGGAGCTAATCCTTGTGTTTCCATGTGCAATACTCAACTTCGGAGGATAACGACGCCAATGGTTCAGGAGGAGAAGCAAACTCGCTTACCCGCACAACAGACGATCTGAATGCGCTGAATGAATCAGACTCTTTCAACAGAACTAAGGGAACAATGTCATACACGATCTGCATCTGATCCCGCTCAGCGCTGCTTCTCAATTCAACACTAGAACTCCTTCGAAATTCTGACCAACCGATGCAACGTACTGGACGAACCCCAGCGACGGTTCTTCAGTAACGGGATTCGGATCTTGCTGGAAAGCCTTCCATGAAAGAATGAAGAGACTGTAGGTTTTCACTTAAAGATTCCACTCTGTCCTTGAATCCGGGGTTGCCTCTTCAAGATGTAGAGTCCCAGCAGATTCGATGATGAGAATACTTAAATCTGCCCGAAGGTTTGCGCGTAACCGAGTCTTTCGTGCACAGCGGACAACCGCTTATTACGGTAGCTCCGGCGACGCGTAGGTCTCTGGGTTCGACTCACGCATAAGCGTTGTTCGTGCAGGAACCTTACACAGTTCAGATTTCAAAAAACACAACGAAACCTCAAACTTGCGGCGAAGTGATAACGAAAGTCCACGAGAATCACCGGCAAACGGGCCGGTTCAGGCCTAACGATTGACACCTTCTGAATTCTCTTAGGTAGCAATACAGAGAAACACGCATTTTGAATGATGGGTTCCTGAGAAAAGTGTAACATAGGATGAGAAGATAGAGATATCGGAATGTGATATTGAACTGGAAGCAAGCCTATTGGTGGCAGATATACTCACAGTTACATTTCGGTTGACGAACGCGGTCTCGGTCAACGAAATTTTTTCTTCCGCCGATCCTGCGAAGAATACCCCCTTCGAAACCTCCGTCTGATAACTCGTTCCGAATCTAGCTCGAGATTTGACGGAACTCGAAGTTGATGTTAACTCAAATGATGACTCTCGGAATATGGTTGTGCGGTGACCGAAGTCAGGGCTCTCGTTTGCTTTGAATGAACATCATCGCACGGGAGCAGTGCGTACTCCCTCAATAATATCATATCTGACTTTTCTTTCTGAGGCAGCCGGTGGATGGGGCGCATATACTCGTTGTTATCTGAGTTAAAAGTAGGGTCCTGCTTCGGTAAACGAACGTTTTCGGAGGACGAATGGGATTCGGTAACCGTTGTACGGCTCTATAGGTTCGCCATTGGTGCTGGTGATCTCTTGAGCTCACTGAACTGAATCTCGCCCGCTGATTGATGACCGTTTCCGATCCGCAAGGGCCATATTGTCGGCTCGCTTGCAGCCCCACTGACCTGAGTCAGCTCTGCGTAACCACGCCTTTACATGTACCGGCACTGCAAAGCACCCTTGCAGCAACCCACTACCCGTACGTTGGCTGTTGTGTAGACCAAGCTAGCGAGCTAGCAAGGAAGCGAGCGTCCAATCACCCGCCACCAGACCCTTCCCCTGAATCCTTTTTGGGAAAAAACGAAAACAGCAACACTGTCAGATTATTCGCCGCACAGTTGGAGCCACTTGGTCGTTGTGCGAATACACGAAGGAGCTCAGAGATAGCTTCCCTTCCGGAATCTGTAAGTGTGGAATCATCTTCTTCTTGGCTAGTTAATATGCACCTTCACGTACCTTCTTCACCGCAGTTCCGATGGGTCATGAGTCATGAGGAACGTTGGAAGTCGTTTGAATTTGAGCGGAAAGCAAACTTGGAATTGAATGAGCTTGCGGTCTGTGCTCATTGAAACCGGTCGTGTAAGCGTTGCCGCCCGTAAGGAGTAAAGCAGGCTTCGCTGCCAGAAGAAGCTGGTTTTTCTGAGCTGCTTGCGATTTCGCCCATCCTGACTCTTTACCTACAACTACAACCTAACAGGAGAAGTGCTAGACTTCGATCTCTTGTTGGACTCGACTGCGCCCCAATGCTGCGTCGGCCGTTGATCTGTCTCAGAATCATTGGATCGATGAATAAATGGATGAAGAATCAGGAAAGAAGCGTACCCTCAGCGGCGCACTACTTGCGGGACGGTATTGTCTTAGACCTTGCGCCTAACTTCAAACATACACTCGGGGCTCCATGGAGCGATCGTTACAATCCGTTGATAGACAGCGGGGAATGGATCGAGACGCCTCGTCTGCTTCCGACGCTGCTGAGTGAATGATTCTCGGTTCCCCCCGCTTGCATGACCCCCGGGTATCAAGTTCGCTTTTGTTAAAGATCGAGCCGAAGTCGGGCATATGAACCTCCCCGCCCCTGTAAGCACTCCTTTATGCAGCCTCGAGAAATGGCAGATCATCGGCCCAAGGAGCTTAGGTCGGGTAGCAAAACTCAATCCCTCCCGAGAAAGGTGACGAGAGGCCAATCGTGCGAAGGTGTTCTTAGACGGTGTCACACCGGCTACAAGAACACCAATCGACACCAGCTGGACCACTTGGCGGAGGCGGTGTCAGCGCCGAATTTCAGCTTGTTCATCACGATTTCATGTTCCGTCGTTGACTAATAAGGCGTTGAATTCGGTTTCGTCTCGTCTCATTCTTAGCTATCGCGGAATCACGTCGCGCCAGAGTCAGGTACTTTGGAGCATAGTTTGCAGTTGCATTGTATCCGGATGCTCAACAATTTTCTGCTCAACAAGCAGTTGCGATCCGACAAGGTTGCTTCAATTTGCCAGTGTTCTACATACATGATGGTGAATTCGCCCCTGGCCTCAACAAGCTCTTTCTTGCACCGAAGAATTATTCGCCTCAGATGATGTACCATCAGCGGAAAACCGAAACTAAGACGATAGGGTCATCATTACGAGCTCCGGGTGCAAGACTCAATACGGCGAACCAATCGAGAGCCGAACTGCTCCAAGTTCCGAACTCGTCCCGCTCACGACCCTCAAAAAATGTGGTAAGCACGGCTGACGGCACGCTTCCCATAGTCACCATACTCGAAATGACCACGCAGCTTTGGCAATATTATTTTTGTTCGCTATGCACAGCGCACACCAGATAGGTTCCCCGATATGTATACTACTACAAGTGTCAGATTCTACTCGCTCTGAAAGATAAGATGAGGATTTTCCGTGCCATATAGAATGTTCCAAGACTAGCGACGGGCGTGCCCAGCAGCAAGGTGAGCTTCGCTACGAAAGATCCGCCATCAGTGGTGAAGCCCGAGACCCGTAAGCCCAGCACAACGACAACTGTCAGGACCACAGTCACCACGTTCACCACCAAACCGCGCATAAAGGTTTCCATTTGTTAGCCCTCATAGACGCTTCATAGACGTATAGGCGTATCAATCATGCAAATGAAATCCGGATACTGGGGCGAATTTTACGTCAGTCTCTTGAATTACAGCCTGAGAAGCACTCACCTCCGCTTTTCAATGTCACAAACTACAACTCAAGCACAGGAATCGATCCCAGCATCGTAAAGAAGGTAATGAATGAATCCGTGACGAGAGGCAAGCATCCTATCTTGAGCGTTACAAAACCCGTTAAGTATCCGCGCAGGAGGCAAGCTCTGCCTCATTTCAATGTCAGAGCGACTCCTTGTAGGATCCATTGAACGACAGACAAAGAGGATCGATGCATGCTGTGCCTGAGCCAGTTCCCTCTTCAGGGAGCCCTCGGTGAGCGCAAGAAATGGCTCCAATGCGGAGACTTCTGACAGGATGTAGCGCACCCGTCAGGAGTCTCCGTACGGATGTTATTCCTCGATCTTTTGAGGCTTTCGAGCGTTTTCGAATAGTACCTCCCATCGATGTACCTTCCAACGATGAATCATCGCTCCCCCAGAGTTCAGCGCCGGGCATCTGAATCTGATTTGGTCGAGCATACCGAGAGGTGGATCGACTACCACAATTCAGGAGCGAGTGGTAGTTCTTATTCAGCAGCGATGAGGAATGGAGGAATTACGCATTCGAACTCGAGGTCAGCGATGGCGATACGCCCGGACGGCACGGCAGTCGTACCCATCAGATGAGCACCAGACTCCGGTGTGCTCATCTCAAGGTTGATCGCGGAACGATGTGATGATTCGATCAGGAATGAATTCGTCCGAATATTTTTGGCTGGGAACCTTTTCGGCAGAGGCATCTAGGCAAAATCATCTCGAGCGCGGAACGCAGGCTGAACTGCGATCACACTGGCTCAGTAACGGCACTGACGAAGTGGATTTTCTGTTTCCTCCTTATTTCTTCCAATGGACTCCTCGGGAACATGGCCTCAACGGCGGAATCAGGCAAAGCTGGCCTTCCGCCCAGATATTCCAAAGTTACTGTACATACGCAAGGAAAAGTGATCTGTGATGGCATCACTGAAACTCGATGCCTGATAGCCCAAACTTCGACAACGCTCCCTCGTCATTATCGCTGATTTTGTGGAGCATAAGAAGAAGAACTACCCATCATCTAAGCCTCGTCACCAGCTGGATCCCAGTTTTCGATGACTCTCAAAAGAGATAATATTTTTCAGGTCACTCAAAGTTCGAACGCACTGTCGCGTCCTTCACGCGCTCCTGTAGCTGTAGGTTCCTCGACGTCATCGGCCAAGAGCCAATCATCGACGAGCCTGAAGCCACAAGTCAGCTCCTCAAGAGTGAAATCAATAACCACTCCCCGGGCTCAGAAATTCCTGAATCAAACCTCTCAACCAAGAGCTCGCCAACAATCGCACAAAGAGATGCCCATCCCCATACTCAAAAAAACGGCCGCAATGACTTTGAGAGACATCGAAGACCGACCCATACCGCCAGAATGTGTCAGGTAAGGTTTGTGCTGATCCGAAATATATCATATCGATATGTTTTCGGATCCTCGTTTTCGGAGCCTGGAATCTCCCTCATGAGTACGATCCGAGAATCTGGTTTTCTTGGAGGATTTGAGAATGACGAAATTTCCAGATGCGATATCTGCAAGCGGGGATTCCTACCTGATAGACTGGAGAAACATCGCGACGCTTGTCGAAAAATGGAGTCCCGACCCAAGAAAGTCTTCAACGCTACAGTCATGCGGACAGCCGGAACCGAACTAGAGTCATACATCAAGAGAGGCGCGCATCAGAGAGATGTCCCGGTAGGACTGTAATCTGCTGAAAAATTTCCGAATATTCGGATCACCCGTTCGAAGTTCGTGGTTCATCGGAAGAGTCTGTCACAAAGCACCAACAAAGCTCTGCTTTCCGCAGGTTAAAAAGTCGAACTGGCGCGCTAAACATGAGGAGTTCCTGAGTAATGTGAGGGAAGCGAAAAAAGTTCAAGATCATCTAGCTCGAGGAGGCAAACTATCGGACCTTCCCCCGCCGCGTCGATCCGAAAACCCTGACTATGTCCAGTGTCCACATTGCAGCAGAAAATTCAACGAGAGCGCTGCAGAGCGTCATATTCCGAAATGCGCCAATATCTTATCCAATAAGAAAAAAACAGTCACGACCGCCAAGAATAAGCGTTGAATAAACCAGCTCCGAACGTAAAATCCGCACTGTAGCGCCCACAGTTCGTTCGAATTCGTTCATCTGCCTTCAACACACTCGAGCCGCTTTACTTGTCATTCCAGAATGTTCGTCTTCTTCATCGAAAATAAAGTCGATCGCTACCGTTCGTTCTTCAATTCAAATCTTTGATAGCGAGAGGATGGACCAATCCACCAGGGGCGGGTATTCCGCAGCAAGAGCCCCTCCTCGAGGAAACAAGACAACGGTATCTCCGCCGATGGTGGCTCATTTCTCCGGTCCTGAAAGACATGCAGGACTCCGGTATTTGGCAAAGTAAATGGACCGCAAATGAACGAGCTCTTTGCGACAAGCTCGGGAATGGGGTTCTTCGAATTTCAGGAGAGCTCCAATCACTCCCGGGCTCTCTGTTTCCTTGTTGGCTGTGCGGTTGGTGAATGTGGCTGCGGGGCGTCGGGTGATGACCCACCGGTGGGCGCTGCATTGTCGAGGAGAGATCTTAAAGCCCCTGAGAACGATGTGGCTCGAGCAGTTGCCGGCACACAGCAACGCCGCCGGTTGGTGCTTCGAAGCCTCCCCGGAATCGAGCGAAGCTACTGACACCGTCGAGGACCTCATCAACATTCGAGCTTCATCTGCTCTGGAGGCTCGCTCGTTCCAGTGATCGGTTCTCTCGTCACATTCCGTATCACTCAATTGCCACCCTATGCCCTCGAGCGTAGAATTTCGAACGTGTGTTACGTCGCGGAGTTCGCTCGAAGTTCGGGACAGCGGAATCAACTCTGCAGAATCCGACTCCCGTTCAAGACAGCTTTCTCGAAAGGATGCTGTTGGTATCGTATCCCTTTTCTGTGACTCCTTTTAGGATGAGTGATACATCATTGTGAATGTAATCTTCATTGCTGTGCTGGTTCGAGACCCTTCCACGTGGTTGCCTCCGTCAAACGAACCATGGCTGCGACGACTCAGGCCTTGCAACCGTGCCGGAGGGCGGAGAAGCATTCGAAAGAAATCGAGCATTCTCTTGCAAAATCCTTACGAGCATTCATGAGCGAAACGAGCCTTGAGGAGAAGGAGTCGGTAAAGTACGAATCGTTGGGGGCTCATCGAGACATCGAATATCTGACCAACGATTCTTAGATGCATCTCGAACAACGAGAGGCGGCTTGGAAGACAAGCAGAACAGGCAGCAGCTAACAGGTACCTGTGGCGTATTGAAACAGGAATCAAAAGGAGTCATCTCGGGAAAGTTCCCCGTCGTGCTGTGAGATCTTCGACTCATTGCTAGGCCTTGCAAAAAACCGCAAAACTTGGAAACCGCGGTTTGCGGTTAGCCGCAAATCCAAATTTCGAAACCGCGGTTAAAAACCGCGAAAAACCGCAATCAGTCGGGCAAGGTATTTCTGTCCCGGAACAGTGGCTCTGCAATGATTTGCGCCGAAAAATGATTCCCATGACGCGAAATTCAGCGAGGCTTCATTATAAGTTATTGGACTGGATTACTTTGAACAAACTCTGGATTGACGTTGAGAACTTCTCACAAGAACTTTTCACGGCTCCGTATCACAACTTTTCACAGATCGTCTCGTATCACTATGCTGTCTTCGATTGTTGTTTGGACAAATCACGCAAGATGAAGATGGCATTGAGAGTTGTAGATTCCAAGCTTGCTCCTGTTTGTCCCAACAAAAACCGAGCGACGCTGAAATTGCGCTCTGCCTGAACCGATGTCGGGAGAATCGAGAGCAGAACCTTCCGGCAGCGTTCGAGGGATGGTCCGCTTCCGCCTCCGAGATTCATTTAGGCGCACGATGCCCCACTGACCGGAGAATCCGAACCGGAGGATCATCGAAGACCGAATCCCAAATCAAGTCGACCGATTCCGTGTTCCTCTCAAAGTCTCCTTCGAGCGAGGTCCGATCATGATCGATAAATTCGCAGCGGAAGAGCCCACCCGCGTGTATCTGGAACCGCGGTTTCAAAACCGCAAAATCTTGCGGTTTCTTGCGGTTTTAAAACCGCAAAAAGTTGCGGTTTTCGCGGTTTTGAAACCGCGGTTGAAAACCGCTGCAAGGCCTACTCATTGCTGGAGACATTGCCGCCATTGTGCGTGTCCGTCACCTCCTCCTAGCTAACACACTCCGATTCCTCTATCCCGCTTTTTTGCCTCCCACATAACGTATGATATCGGAGCCTCCGGGCTGAATTACTCAAGCGGGATCTATCCGACCCTCGTCCTCCGAAAGTGGATCATGACTCGCAAACCAACCGGCTCCGAGTCACAGTTAACATATTTTCTCCTCCTTGCCCGTTCTCTCGTCCTCGAAACCGATCAAGTCGACTGTTTGTCTTCTCATTTCTGAAATTTCATCAGCAACTCTCCGCCATCGTTGACATCCATCAGGGTTGCGGCTGCACGACTGTACTCTTCAATCAAACAGTCCCCTAACATTCTGAGACTCTCCATCTCTTACGGGGTGGTCCCGTACAGCTCGTCGCTGAAAATTCATTCTCGGACAAGTCGTCGACGGAAAAATCGTCACTTGAGAAAACACATCGCCAGGACATCTCGACGCCAGGAGCCTGTCATTTCTTAACGGCGGTACTTTCCTGTGAGGCAGCTTGTGTCTCAGACCGAGGCAGCGCCAAGACGCCATTTCCTGCACTGGCTACAGGTGCTGAAAATTCCAACCCTCCACCCTATCGCCGGAGGCAACGCCAGCCTTCTGACAGCAACGATATTCCGGCGATGAGATGTTCGGCGACGAGTTGTATCGGCGATGAGCGGTCCTGACGATGAGTCGTCTCGGCGGTTACTCGTCCGGCGACGCGTTGTCGGCGGCGAGACGTCCGGCGACACGTTGTTAGCGACGAGCTGTCCGTGTCCGCTCACGGGGATGGTGCCCTACGGGAGCGGTTCCCAAGCTTTCGAGTCCCGCGTACCCCTTCGGCCGCATCCTAGCCTTCGGCGTACCCCCAAACCACCCAGAGAGTCGGTTGTTTTTCCAACTTTGTTCACATCTGTACTCCCAGTAGCGCCAGAACTATTCAATAGGCGTCGTCATCGGTCGAAAGATTGCTTTCATGTCGAGACTCGAGACGAAATATCCAAGTGAAGACGCTGATGGTCCAGCGTCATTGTCTCTGAATATTCATTGGTTGGACATTGCTCTCTAATATACATTCTCTCCTGAGAATGGAATAAGTCTCTTCCTTACCGGTTACCGCGAATTAGGAGATTCCTTCCGAGGGAGGTCAGAGTTCTGGAGTCAATGAGAAAATTTCGTTCGAGGTGAAGCGCGGAGTACTAGATTCTAAACTAATTTTTCGTTGCTTTATTGGCATCTTACATCTACCCTATTTTTTTTAATGTGAGCTTGAGCATCATTGTGATTGAAGCTCCATTCCAATAAACCGCACATCAAATCAATCAATCAAGCTTGCCGAACACATCGGCACCCACGTACGTGAGCAGTGCAGATTTCCGTTTCGTATCGTTCGTGACTTCATTATAATCCAGATGATCCTGCTTTCGGGTCCGTCATGATGTCTTCGTTCCGGCTGTTGAGTCGAATTCACGGTATTACCTCGGATCGCTGTCAGCATGGGCTGGTGGAGCCATCCTCGCAGCCAGATTGTTGCATGCGGGGGCGATAGTGAAAACATCAGTGATTCCGGACGAGACTGCGCGCCATCTGCTTATATTCATTCTCGCGATTCATATCAACACGTCTGGTGGAAGAGGCCGAAATATTCGAGACAGCATCCGAATCTACTCGTCTGTCAAGACTCCGCGATAGATTCAGGCTCGTTGATGTTCGCTTCGATCCAGCGGACATAGTTTGTAACGTTCGTGGATCCACTGAGACTATCCGGATTCAAACTGCAAGGGCTGGCCCAAGAGGCAATGCCGATGATCGTTGCCCGCCCATCTTCTTCCGAAATCATAGGTGATCCCGAGTCACCCTTACAAAACGACGATTTGCCCTTCTGGTGGAGTGCGAGAAATTCAGTTATCCGTGTGGGCTTCCCCCGCCTCGCATCCATCGCTCCGTGAGGAACAATGAGGAAATCGGTTCTCCGCAACAACGCCGGTTTTCCCTTCGTACTACCCCATCCGTACAGGTAGGCCGAAACACCAGCAAAGTTCTTTTCGTATTTGGGTAAGCAGATGGGTACGATGCGCGGGGTGAAGATGACGGGCTCGGCCAACTCCAGGAGAGCGATATCGTTGATCAATTTTAAACTCGGCTTGAAGATGGCTTCGTAATGCTCGTGAATGATGGTCCTCTTTATGCGCCGCTCAACTCGGTTTGAGGTCGGGTCGAGATCACGCATCTCGAGCTTCACTACAAACCCACCGAACAACTTCATGTACCTGTGGGAGACGCGGTCTTTTGTGGAAGCTCAATGAAAGGTTCAATGAAGAATGGAGACACAGCTCCGCAGCATGCAACGGTGCGGAAATGCCCTTCGCACGTCCTCTATGCTACCGTTATTCTGGCTATTGTATTCGGAATGTAAAATCATCTTACCATGGACGGTCGACACAATGCGCAGCGGTGAGGATGTACTTCTCGTGGACCAGTGCTCCGCCGCACAAGAAGGAGTCTTCGAGCCAAAGACCGAAGAATTCGAAGCGATAGGAGAGAGCCACCTGATATGTAGAATTAGAGCCTCTATGAGTGGACGTTGTCACCATAAATGATCACTCCGGATATTTTTAATCACCGCTTCGAAACAAACAAAAGCCTATGCCGGTCAATTCAGGAGTTTGAGGCGTTGGAGATGGAATGCGTCGCATATGATCCCCGAGATTCCAAGGGTCTTACCATATCTCAAGGACGAAGCTGGCTGAATCGCGTGAAAGTACGGACCGAAAGAATAAAAGATCAGAATTTTGTTTTTCCTCACTCTATTGGAGCCCATAAATCACTCGCCTCATATGATAGGGACAGCGAGGTGGACCCCATAAAAGCAGACACGCGTTGAAGCTCATATATAATGATCTGATAATCAGCGGACTCATCCCTGACAACTTGTCGCGTGGAAAATGCGATTTTCCATGCTCGAAACCAAGTTGTCCCGCGGTCCCGACCTGGCCGTAAGTGCAGGGTACACCAACAGTACACTAGGGTGGCATCTATAGCACGGTCTGAGACTGATTAGCGTGAATTCTTCGAACCAAGCTCATCAGCCGTCGACTGAGATATGCTCCAACTGGAACTCCAACGTCAACTCCGGTGAATCTCGGACGGAATGGCACAGGGACGGGCGAGTCTAATGCGATACGCTGTCAGCATATCGAGTGGTCTCCTCTGCTTCTGAGAGAACGGAGCTCTTCGGCCTCGGCTAGCTCCGCAGGGACGAAACCGCGCATTTCGGAATGAGCAGGCCGTGACCATCCGGCAGAACGGACCAAGTCACCCGCAGTCGACGACCATATTCAGGGACAGCAAACGCCGCCGCAGCAACCGAAGGTGGAAACTTAAGAAGCAGCTAGACGCGGATGGCGTGTACGCGATCGGCAGCGCAGTTCGTCGGGAAACCTCTTCGAGAACGGGCTCGCAGCCCCGAATATGTATGTATATCGTCGTCTCGATACTTATTCATGGCATCTCCGTGAGTAGATACGACGGTTCAGAACGGTTTGGAACGACGTGCGGCATGCCCTCAACTATGCACTCAAGCTCCGAGGCGGAGCAACGTACGGTAACTGCCAAGCTGCGAAAATAATTTAGAATTCGCACATACCAGCCACGGTTGATTGTTGGACCTTGCGATGGCTCCGTCAGAGTTCCTCTCCTCTTGTGCGTACGTTCTGCCACATTCTGAAATGAGCGATACGGGAAATTTCGTGGAGTTGTTTCGGAGTAGATCTATGCGTCACAATTCGGATCTCTCCGCGAGACCGATTCGACTGACACTCGTTTCAAGTCATGAAAACTCACCGATATTTCCGGACACGTCTCCACCACTGCGCCTCCCCAGTGCTATGAGCGACGAGAAAAAGGCTGTGAGGACCTTCATTCTGAAAATTCCAGTTCAGCGGAAGAGATGAATTTTGAAGATGAATGTTCCGACTCTTGGGTGCTCACGAGAATCAGTTGAGCAGTTGTTAAGCGAACACTCGGAGCTGGTTTATAAAGAAACTCGAAACTGGTTCACTACCATGAGCCCTCCCCCAAACCCGATCTGCTGATTCTCTTGGACCCTCGAAATCGAACCCCTAAGTCGATTCCAAATGCCGCCGCGCATCCCTCGCGGTGGTTCGACGGGAAGGAAAGAGTGTGATTTGAGGTCTGGGTTCCCTCGATTGATTCATTTGCCGATCAGTTTCATATGGGAAGGGTAAGTTTCGACTCACCGATCGCGTCCTCCCTGGCAGCAACTCTCTATGCGAATTCGAAACTCTGATGCAGGCGGGATCGACACCGAAGGAAGCCTCCGTCAAATTTCGTATTACCAGAATCAAATCTAAGTTTTCATTCACCATGACTAGAGGGTATAACATCGGGAACCCTCAGCCGATTCCGGCCAAATCGGTAGACAACGAGACCCATTTTGCAGCACAGTTTCCCCTTTTACGACAGTCTCTGGAAAAGGAACGTTAGAAAGGAGTACCTCGGTGCATCGGATGCAGTGTTGGTGGAGCAGTAGGTCGAGATGGAGACTTACGTATGGTTTCGTGGCAGAAACCCGGACCAAGTTTGAATGCAGTCTTCTCCTGCCGCTTTTTGAAAATTCCCAGGAGATCCTCCTCATGGTCGCCGAACATCGCTCCTGACACTGGGTTCATTGCCAGATTTCACTCGTCTGGAGCCGGGAGATGCTCGGCAGCGGACTGGTCGGCTCTTCATTCAGACTCCACAACTCCTCGATCAAATACAGAGCCGTAACCGACAGTGCAAGAAGCGATCGATGTACGCGAGGAGGACGAGTGCTCTGGAGTGCAGAAGCGGCACGATTTCGTTCGGACGACTACCTGGCGCTCATCTCGCTTTCCTTTTCCCCGGTTACCCTCAGGATCTCCCGGGCGATAAAGCTCGATAAAGGCTTCAATCGTTGCAACACGAGATCATCTTGGTACGCCAGCTCTTCGAACCCTCAATTTGGCTTAAACTCGGTATATTTGGTTTCTCAAGAGAACGTGATTCACTGGAATTCGATCACGCATCGAAGAAGTGGCCGCATGGAAAGGCCGCGGGGGTGCTTGCTTATTAGAGCAGGTGCCCGGTAATTAGAGCATGTCCCATTATTTTTCGGACATCCGAAGGATGCCTGCTTATAAGAGCATGCCTGGCTAATAAAAAATGCCACCCGGTGTCGCTCAGCCTGCCAATTTCCTCTACCATGTTCAACATCGATCAGGCGCCTGTCTCCTTGTCAACGATCACCGGAACGATGTCTCTCATCTTTCCACACACCAAATTGTCATCGAGGAGGTCTTGCAGATGCAGCTGAGAGCGCTTGAACTGGACCTGAAAGCATTGATCTGATCTCTCTCTGAGCATGATTCCGGGCAGCAGGGTGTCGAATGAACCGAAAATCCTCTGTTTTTCTTCATCTGTGAAGCCCTGGATGTAGCATTCGCATTTAGATGGGTTAAGCTCAAGACCGCTATCGGTTTGGAAATCTAGTATCCTTTGGAGGTCGTCGCGAACTTTGTCTGGAGACTCATCTATCAGAGTTCCGTCGTCCAGGTAGAAAATAGGTAGCTGGTAAGCGAGGGTCGACGTGAGAGGATGAAGCAGCGCCGAAGAGGCCCGAGGAGCTGCCACGTCACCTCGCTGGACGCCTGTGGATGACCAGATAACATCACTGTTGTAAACCAAGGGGGTTTGGGACGAGTAGCACTGGTGCAGCATCGGATAAATCTCCGGGCAGCTAGATGCCATCTCCTGTAGCAAGCGACCTCTCTTGTTGAGGTTGAAAGCGTTGGTGAAGTCAATCTTCAGCAAGCAGACCTTGGGTCTAGACGTCAGGAGGGATCGCGTCGCATGAATCGCGATCTCAGCTCCACCCTCGACTCCATAGGCCATCTGTCTTGGCTGGAGGAAGAAGGAGTCGGTCTGCCGAAGAAGGGTCTTGGTGGCCAAGCATCGAAGAGTGTTCCCGATGACTATGGGTCGGTGACCCCCGGACTTCTTCTTCAACGCGAAAAGAGCCCCTCCGTAGAAGGTTTCCCTGAAGCTCTCTGGAATCTGCCCGTCGCGTATAATGTTACACACACGTGCCAGGGGCTTGAGCATCGGCGAATCTTTGCCTTTCGGCCAAAGCATGTCTTTCAGGTGGGCTGGGGTCAGGCCGTCTAAACCGCCAGCTGCGCCGGGCCGGAAGGTCTGGAGAGCACGATTTACAGGGTGGTCAAATTAGTGAGGGAATTTTTTTTCACCGGTCTTCTTCTGGACATAACTTTTACGGTTTCTCGTAGCTCGTTTGCTGATTTTTTTTTCAAAATGAAGCTCTGCCACTCGGCTACAACGTACCGTCGTTCGTTTGTCGTTCGTTTGTCGTTCGTTTGTCGTTCGTTTGTCGTTCGTTTGTCGTTCGTTTGTCGTTCGTTTGTCGTTCGTTTGTCGTTCGTTTGTCGTTCGTTTGTCGTTCGTTTGTCGTTCGTTCGGATCTTTGGAATTTTGAGATCAGATTCAATGAAAGCGACGAGTTGGTTTTTTTCCTCGACCCTAACTGGCGACCAAATCTTTGAAGACACGACCCATTCGAGCCCAGACAGCGCCATTCCAAAGCTTTCCCATCGAGCCAAGATCGCTGAAGGAATTGGACTTCGCACCTACGAAATCTAGGATATGCCGAGCCAAAACTGAAAGCTCTTGTCAGAGGGACAGGCGTCGCCGAGCCTCCGCAGTGCGATAGAAATCCATCTCAAAAAACTGAAACGGGCGCTTCACAGCCACTGGTCCCTTCACAAAAGTTGTGCGTCTCCCATCCCTCTACCCGACAGAGCAGTTTTCAGGTCGATTTTTTTTTCCGACAAATTTTCACCCCTGCTCAGCCGTCGGTTTCCGGAAGGAAAAAAAGCCGAAAACGGACAAAATCGTTGGAGAATCGTCTCGATCAACTCCCACGTCTCACTGCCAGCATGCCGACGACCGAGCTTGTGATTCACCCGTTCTGTAACATGAGGGAGGCGCCTTCTTGTTCGATGGAGAAAATTTCTTCAGAGGAATTTTTCATCGGAGAAGAACTTCAGCTTCCTCGAGTCTGCGTTTTTCACCAGGCTGAGGAGTTTGGCACGCGTCGAGGCACAGAGTCTGTGCGGAATGCCGCACTCATCGATGCTGTGGCGCAAGCCATCGGAGAGGCGCCGAACACCTCATTGAATGATCTTGCGGCGCGTTTCGGTGTCAGCAAAGCATCCATGGGGACGCTGGTCCACGAGGATCTCTCGAGTCTGGTGAGAAACGCAGACTCGGGGAAGCTGAAGTTCTTCTCCTCCGAAGAAATTTTCTCAATTGAACGAAAAGGCGCCTCCCTCATGTTACAGAACGGATGAATCACAAGCTCCGTCGTCGGCATGCTGGCAGTGAGACGTGGGAGTTGATCGAGACGATTCTCCAACGATTTTGTCCGTTTTCGGCTTTTTTCCTTCCGGAAACCGACGGCTGAGTAGGGGTGAAAAATCGGAAAAAAAATCGACCTGAAAACTGCTCTGTGAAGCGCCCGTTTCAGTTTTTCGAGATGGATTTCTATCGCACTGCAGAGGCTCGGCGACGCCTGTCCCTCTGACAGCAGCTTTCAGTTTTGGCTCGGCATATCCTCGATTTCGTAGGTGCGAAGTCCAATTCCTTCAGCGATCTTAGCTCGATGGGAAAGCTATCGAACGGCGCTGTCGGGGCTCGAACGCGTCGTGTCTTCAAAGATTTGGCCGCCAGTTAGGGTCGGGGAAAAAACCAACTCGTCGCTTTCATTGAATCTGATCTCAAAATCCCAAAGATCGGAACGAACGACAAACGGACGACGGGACGTTGTGGCCAAGTGGCAGAGCTTCATTTTGAAAAAAAAACAGCAAACGAGTTACGAGGAACCGTAAAAGTTATCTCCAGGAGAAGAGCGGTGAAAAAAATTCCCTCACTAATTTGACCACCCCGTACATGCTCGGGTCCACAGGAACCCGCCGGCGAGCTCTCCGGGCGGTCAGGTGGGTGTACGTCATCCAAGAACGGCGGTGGGTGCTTCTCCTGCATATCTCGGAGCGATTCTGGAGACGACGCACAGTGGCCAATTTACCCGAAATAGGTGGACAAAATTAGAGGTCGGAATTCCGGATATGTGAATGTTGGATGATGTTCTAAGATGGCCCAAACTCCCCGAGGCACAATCACTTCTGAACCCGAATCGTTTTTTCGATCCGAAGCAGCTAGCGCAACATGAAAGAAAAAAGGTGTCCGACGACCCCCATTTTCGTTATTCATCTTCTCCCCGGACAATGAAATAGACCAGCAAGTTTCTTGTGAGGAAGATCGATTCTATCACTCTCTCTAATGCAGGAATGAGTCACTGAGACACCCAACTGGTCAGTATTCCACTTCCTTGCATCCGATTTTGGATCGTACAAAAATGGGAAATTCCATCGAAAATCGTCAGTTTTGAAGTTCTCCAAAAAGCATCACTTTTGTGAGCTTTTATTCTGAAAATTGCGCCAACGTGTAGGCCGAAGGGTTCACTTCAATAACCCATTCGTACTTTGTTGCGGAAATGTGCGGAAAATTTTTTCTGCATAAAACAAAGATCGAAACAAAAGACGATCTGCCTTTTGGGTGTGAGTGAGATGGGAGTAGTTTTCCACACCTAATTTTGGCTATAACTCGGTGCGGTTTTTTTGATGGATAGGTGGTAGAAATACGCGTCTCCTGGTCATTTTTGTTTTCAAATGCGACAGCCGCAGTGATAACCACGTCGCGTCGAAAGTTCTTGATTCTCTCATCGAGAATCGAGACCATTGTGTCGCGCCTTGTGGTGCCGCGAGTTGGCGGACCTTGAGCTGCCGACCTCGGTTCGAGTCCCGAAGTCAAGTTCCGTAGTCTGGTGCAGGCCGCACCACGTTTTTTTGCTAATCGTCATCGGCTCGAAGGCGTTCTGCCACATGTGCGCTGTATAGAAGTCATTCGGTCAGTCTCTTGGCAACGCTGGTGAAGAGAGGTGGTTCGGAGCTCATACAAGAGCCACCAAACATGGGAGAGCCTCAGACTGACACCAGGTTGGATAGGGCCTTGTCCGTGCAACTCTCGTGCATTCTCTACAACACTAGGTCGTTTTGTGGTATCGGAGACCCTAAAATGTCTCGAAACTGTCTGAAATTCGAAAAATAAGCGTCGGAAACATTTTATAAGTGTCGGATTGGGCTTCAGGGACTCGAAAAAAACAGAAATAGCTTTCCAATAATTTTGTCCACCTATTTCGGGAAAATTGGCCACTGTGCGACGCGGCAATGGAATCGTCCGATGAAAGGAGTCAAACCGCCCCGCTGACATCAAAGTCCAGATAGAGCTTCCTCTCGGCCAGCTGTATCCGGAGTTCGTCCGAAGGAGGGACCTTGGAGCGATTCCGTGTCTTAGGGCGGGAGGGACCGTCCGACGTGGTTGAATGCTGCATCAGCTGAGTGGTCCCGCGGAGGTTGGCCCCGATGGCCTGAGTGCAGCTGACGTCCTCAGTCTGCTCTCCGATATTCCGGTATCCAAGATCCGAGAGTCCGGTATCCAAACGTGAAGAGGTCGGTCCAAGCCGTTTCGGAGTTATGCTCGACTACCTCGTTCAAGACTCTCGATTGAGGTTGAGAACGGAGCTATGGGATGACGATTCAATATTCATGGGATTATCTTAGAAATTCCGTCTTACCTGTCTCTGGGAAGAAGAGCCGTCGGCTCTCATGCGGAAGGAGCCGACTGTCACTATTTTCGACGGGTCGGTCTGCTCGATCTCTGTGCGGAGGATCTTCATGGCGGCTTTACACACTGCAACCGAATATTTTCAGGTTTCCATGGTCGACTGTATAGGGATGGATTGCTCAGTCGGGGATTCCGGTTTTATGTCTCTTCTTCTCTTGTGTGGGAAGTTTTCAGTTGTGTGGAATGAGCAGGGTTTTCCAGAATTAGTAAATAAGTTCATTATTTCAAGAATATGATGTTGT
This sequence comes from Neoseiulus californicus, assembly GCA_028455905.1. Lineage (NCBI taxonomy): Eukaryota > Metazoa > Arthropoda > Arachnida > Mesostigmata > Phytoseiidae > Neoseiulus > Neoseiulus californicus. The sequence goes on from JAMQGS010000001.1 coordinate 41,044,907, forward strand.
ATCATGGGACACGTGAGCATGACCAAGCTAGTTCGTAGTTTAGTTTCAAGATTGCCCGTTTGTGTTTTGTAAGGGGAAGGTCAAAAGGTGACCAACCGGCTCCGAGTCACAGTTAACATATTTCCTCCTCCTTGCCCGTTCTCTCGTACTCGAAAGAACCGATCAAGTCGACTGTTTGTCTTCTCATTTCTAAAATTTCATCAGCAACTCTCCGCCATCGTTGACATCCATCAGGGTTGCGGCTGCTCGACTGTACTCTTCAATCAAACAGTCCCCTAACATTCTGAGACTCTCCATCTCTTACGGGGCGGTCCCGTACAGCTCGTCGCTGAAAATTCATTCTCGGACAAGTCGTCGACGGAAAAATCGTCACTTGAGAAGACACATCGCCAGGACATCTCGATGCCAGGAGCCTGTCATTTCTTAACGGCGGTACTTTCCTGTGAGGCAGCTTGTGTCTCAGACCGAGGCAGCGCCAAGACGCCATTTCCCGCACTGGCTACAGGTGCTAAAAATTCCAACCCTCCACCCCATCGCCGGAGGCAACGCCAACCTTCTGACAGCAACGATATTCCGGCGATGAGATGTTCGGCGACGAGTTGTATCGGCGATGAGCGGTCCTGACGATGAGTCGTCTCGGCGGTTACTCGTCCGGCGACGCGTTGTCGGCGGCGAGACGTCCGGCGACGCGTTGTTAGCGACGAGCTGTCCGTCTCCGCTCACCGGGATGGTATCCTATGTCAGTGGTTCCCGAGCTTCCGAGTCCCGCACACCCTTCCGGCCGCATCCTGGCCTCCGGCGTACCCTCAAACCACCCGGAGAGGACGTTGTTTTTTCAATTTTGTTCACATCTGTGCTCCCAGAAGCGCCAGAAATCAAAAATGAGCGCTGTCATCGATCGGAAAATAGTTGTCATCTCGAGACTCGGGATTCAATATCCAGGTACTTGGCCCAATCGAAAATTCTCCTGCGAACCCCAGCAATCGCTCCGCGTTCCCAGTTCGGGAACCTTGTGGCCTATGGAACCAATCATCTCGTCATTCACGCATCCCGGCACATCTCTGATTAGATGGTCGTGTTGTTGATTGCTGTTTCGTGCAATGGTCTCATCCGTATGCTAACGATGCTATCTGTTCGATCTACAGCTTTGTGCCCTTCTGCCGGGAGCTGTCAGCTCTCTGGGATTCATACTGGAAGGATGAATGAAAATGAATGTTCTGACGAGAATATGAGCTTGTTTGCAACAATAGTCGTCTATTGGGTGCGATACTTCATATCGGTATAGCTGTGAGTTTCGAATGCGCGAATTTCGAGCAGAGCTCTGACGCAAGGACGAGCCTACTAGTTCGTATATTCACGTATAATCATAACGTTTATTCATTTCCACACTCTCGGACTGACACGCCCTGATGCCTACCCCAGCGCATGGCCTTTTGATGGCCCACCAAGACGTACACAGGGAACGTGAATCGAGTGCGCGGCACTTGCGACGGAGCTTTGTTCCCGGAACTCGTGATTGTGACTTTCGGAGCGTCTCACGAATTCCCTACGCCGCCGTATCTGACTCGAGCCGAGTATTCGGCGAGAATCAATGGAAGCCGAAATCGAAAATCTGTCTATACATCTGTGAGAACAGTATATACAGAGTCGAAATTACAAGTTGTATCTAATTTCTCCTAAGAACCGCCGGAGATGCAGGAGCAACTCGGAGGTTGTAAATTGATCATGAAACGGCAGGAAATTGGGCACACATTTGTTCAATCTGATCAGGATGACAGTGATTCAGTGGATCCCACCGGCATGGACTCACCCTACCTCAACCTACTCGAGTCGAGTCGGATGAGCTTTGACTACTTCCAACTGATGTTCGTATGCGATCATGCTGAAAGAAGGGATATGAGACTAAAACTAGCGGGTCGCTGATTCTCGGACGTGTTGGACTATCTTTCAACGACAGTAGAATACTACTCTATGAGAGGAGAGTGTTCGGCAAGATCATCGCCTTCTTCATTATCCGCAAGTTGTGGCGAAGTTTGAATTGCGATCGAAGGTGCAGCGACAAAGCGGATCTCGGAATGGTCGGATTCGGAATCAGAGCTGGTTTCTTGTTCAGTGTGAGGCTGCAAACAGCCTCCCCATTCTTCGTTCTGCGCGATCCCAGTATCGCTCTTCGACGAAGGCAGCCCACTTGACGGTAAGGTAAGATGTTGACCTGGAACAGAATGGTTTGTTGAATCTTGCGGTGAATGGATGATTCCGAGGCTAACTTCGATGTTCGGGGACGGCCGTGGCCACGTCCGCTCAGATCAGACCCTGCTCATTGTGAGTTCTAGACCTACCCGGCGCAACGTTGCACAATGTGTGGGCTATCTTCTGAGTTGAATTCCGAGGACTTTGACTAGACAACTGTCGCAAGAATTGAGGTAAGCTCCGGAGGGAAAGTTTTTTGAGGGAGTTATCAGAGGCTGTTTTGCGATTCGCCTTCGTGTTTGGATGGCTGTGGAGTTCTTTGGCATTTATATCATCAACGCTTATGTAGTGCTTGCGTTTCCTGTTGCTGGGACGGCTTGCAGCGGTCTGCCGCTGCCGTTCCGTATCGCGCAACGAAGCCTCTGAAGTTGTCCCCTCGCCAAGGTTATCATCGGAAGTTTCCAAAGGCTCGGGATAGCTGTTGCCGTCGGACGACGTGACTCCGGTTGTAGCCGTGCTCGGAATAGAATGGCCTTGAGCATCCCCGTCTGAGTTTGAATTTGTATTATCGAAAGTCGCATTTGTCGTTTCGATAATGCTCTTGGTCTTCGTGTGGTGATGGTGATGGTGATCACCGCCGCCGCCGCCGCTACCGCTGCCGCTCTGATCGGAGGCAGTCATTTGTTGGTCATCTTTTGAGTTGGCGTCTGAAGAGTCTTCGCGGCTCGTCTCGGTCAACCGACTGTAGTAGCAGCTGAACTTGTTATCATCTTTGCTCCTCGGTCTCGCTGCTGCTGTACCCAAGGGGTTCATGAGACCCAGCTCTTTTCGAGCGCACACGGAGCACAGCTGTTCGCCTGGAAGCAGATGAATGGTGTCACGTATCGTAAATATGACATCGTTTAATTACAAGAAGACATAAAGGCTCAGTCGGCGATCGAGCGCTGCGACGGCCCCGCAACAAGCGATTCGAACGAGCCCACGCTGGATCAGTACCCTCAGGAACAGGAAGTAATTCTAGATTACGATCGATTGAGAGCCGCCCTCTCGAAATTTTCTTCAGTAGTACTTACCCTTGAATCGACGCATGTCTGACGGTGTCGATCTGCCCGTCTGTTGTTGACAGCCTGAATTGCTTGGCAAACCGCTCGGGAAATTGCGAAAGCCGTCGTCCATAGCCAGCTGACGGCACAGTTGAGGTTTGTTGGTTTGGAGGGGGGCGCGATACAATCGCTGCAGTGTGGGATCGAGGGGTTTGGGAACCTGCGTCGCCGCACCGCGACCAAGTGGTCCGCCTTCTGCACCTCCACGGTGAATAGGAGGCACACTTCCATGTGAATGACCGTGGCCGTGGCCAAAATGCAGATTTCGGAGAAGTTGATTCGTTTCTCCGCTGCTTACGGAAGAGCGCGATGTGACGCGTACAGTTGACGTAGACGAGTCTTGGCGACTGCAGCTGATGCTCGAATCCTGAGAAAAGGATACCGAAAGTGTCTTAATCTCGGCCTTTTAGCTTCCACATGCGCATGTTGAGATCGGCATGTCGAATAACAAATAGTTAGGTGGTGCGATAGTGACAACAATAATAACAACGGAAAGAATCTCACCTGAGATGCTTTGCGAGTAACCAACCAAGAGCCCTTTCGTTGCCCATTCACTCGGTCCAATAGACGCAAAGGTATGCTGCCCTGCCGCCAGCTGTCAGATCTAGAGCTGAAGTTCTCGGAGCTGATTGAAGATGTTCGATTCGCTCCTCGCTCTAGGTTTCGCTGAATCCGCACCAATGCCATATTATAGGCATTGTATTCAGTTTCCTGGAATAATCACCAGTCCCATGGTAATCATTAGAACTCGGATGGAACTCTTGCACTGGACACGAATGGACTTCGGGACGGGGATCGACCATCAACCGAAGGTCTCGCCTTATCCGAAGAACTCAAACAGACTCACTGATTCGATTTCCTGGCACAGTAGATATTTGCGTGCGAATTTCTTCCATCCGCCTTCCGAGGAAATGAGGTGCTCTCTTGTTATGCTCTTGATCATGCCGCACTGGCATTGACAATGATGTTCGTTCGAAATACTCTTCCGCTCGCCAGCGGAGTTCGTATTCACCAACGTATGCCGATTAGAAAAATTCGACGAATGCCGACACCTTCCAATGCCTGGAACGACGGACCGATGAGTGTCGTCCACCAGGACCTTGCGCACCAAGATCACACCACCATGTTTGATCGCTATATCACTATCATCAATAGCAGAAATATGGACCTCTCGAGACGAGAGAATCCGGAAACGCTCACCTCGAGTGACACGTGATTCTTCGATGCGTTTACAAATCAGAACACAGTCGCGTTTGAACTGTTTCGTGAAGATTGCGTAAAGGAACGGGTTCGCGCAAGAGTTCAAAGGTAACACGAATATTGTGAAAACTTTAGCTTCTTCTAGGTTGATTAGTTGCATTCCAGAAACGGCCGTGAGAGAGAAGAACGCTATCGGGGCCCAGCAGAGGAAATCGGTGAAAACTAAGAGAGCCATCCGTTTCGCAATACGAGAGTCATTGGAGTTCCACGCTTGAGATCCACGAATAGCACAATACATCTTGAGGTAACAACCCATCAGAATCAAGAACGCGACGCCATTAACGGCGATGAGGGATACGACATAGGTCATGGAGGCTTGATTGCCAGTCTCGAAAGGGAGACAAACAGCGAATTTCCGGTAGTCGCTTATGCCAAACAATGGCATTATGGCCATAATCAGAGCAAAGCTCCACCCTATTGACATGATATAAGTGGCGTGTTTCAAAGATAAACGTTTGTTCAGATGCATTGCATGAGTTATGGCGTAGTTGCGCTCCATGGTTATGACAGCCAGGGTGTAGACGGATAATTCTGACGATAA